>CM077809.1:95652911-96852911 GCA_039764185.1 Tamarix austromongolica
CTTCCTTATGCCAAGTTCTAGGACTCAAAACAAGTTAGATCCAAACTAAAGCTAAAAAAATACACTAACTGAGATAAAAGTTACGGATAAACATCTCCGTACAATAACAATAATAAAAATATGACACAAGATAAAAGAGTCCAAAGGAAAATTAACTACACCAAAATTTAGCATCCGAAGATACAATACCTATTTATCCTAACTCTTTGACCTAAAAGCTCATTTGAAGAATGAAATCTCCTCCCAAGGACCCCACAAATGCTCACCATGCTTATATGCTCTACGCCATTTCAAGGCCTCCATTTAATCATCTACAAATATAGTATCAATAGAACTTATCATACTAAGTAAATCACAATACCTCATAAGAAGTAACATGCTCACATTACACAAAACCATACAATAATGAAAAAAACATACTTAAAGCACAAAGCCAAATGTGATAACGAGAATACCATTACCATGTGATAACATATACGACATCAAAGCCTTATATTAAACAACCAACATACTTACCAATTCACATCAACCTCAAATTACAAAAAAAAAATCATATTATAACCTATGATAAGTGAGGTAGTGCACCAAGGCTCTACCAACAAACCATCCAAAACAACTTCAATTACCAAAGGCAGGGCATAGAGGTAACTACCGAACTAACAATCTAATACATACCATGGTTATTAAAACAATTCTTCATTATTATTTATTTTACTCAAGGAGAGATAATCAACTTAGGGGCACTAACATATACCTAGTCATACTAGAACTCGGAGGCTAAACAATACCCTTAGGTTGTAGAACCTAGGAATATGAAGGTACACCTAGTCATATTGACACAACAAGGAAATATAGTGCCCTTAGTCCTCCCAGATCACCTAATCTTTAAGTATCAATATCCCCTAAAAAATTAAAAGAACTAATTAGAGTAGATATAGAACCTTACTAAGCCACTGAGGTACACTAGTGAAACAAACCCCATCCTTATAATAGATACCCCTAACGATACACCAATACCAAACTTGAGGTTTTACACTTTATATAAGGTGGTCATAAATATTCTACATTTTACAATAATTCCAATTCTAAATGTAACCAATTTTTCTCTATTTATAATTATTCAATTCAATCCTAAGATCAACAGATCAATCCAAGTTAAAGTCAACACTAAGGTTAACCTAACAGCCTACTTGGTCAGCCTATTCCAATTATTAATGTTGAGACACATTAGGTCAGAAATGACCACAATACCCTTAAAATGCTAATTACACCATATTATCCAATTCTATACCAAACTTTGTTATAATGATAATTTTTCATGAAAAGGTTAAAAGAAAATAATTTATAACACTTTAACACTTAGGAAATTTCTAAGGTTTAGTGATTGACTATATTTTATGTTTTATGTGTATTTTTCAACTAACATATACGAAAACCTAAATCATACATTTCTACTATGTCATACCTACCATACAACACATACATATAGATTTATAGCATGATTATATATATATATAAGATATAATTTAATATCATGGTTTATGCAAGAATGCATTTCTAACCCTAAAGCATGCACATAGCAATTTCCACAAACTACCCCAAATCATGATTACATATTATCATGCTATATATATCAACCCTATCTACAACAAAGAATGATAATCATTTAAAACTTGACATGGAGTAAAATTAATAACTTGATAAGACCACATACCCTAACAAAACTCTAGTCAAGCATACGTTAACCTTTTATAGATTTCATATGCAAATACTCCATATTTAATAACCAATCTAACATATATGCTACCTATTAAGATCATGATTTCATCTTATCACACATTTTTATAACACTTGCCTAAAACAAAACCCTATCATGCTTATATTCCTAAAAAAGCCTATCATCTTCAAACAAAAAATAATACAACTTTACTAGTCATTAGGTTTACCTAAATCCAAGTTACATAAAATTTTGTATTCTACATGACATATAAAGAATTACCTTAGTAAGAAACACCTAAAAACATATATATTAGCATCAAACACAATACAAAAATAAATAAAAAATTAACCAAAACCAAATCTACAAATGAAAATAAAAAAAATTGAGGTAAAGGAAAATAATATGAGGTAGCAACGCAACAAAGGAGCAATAATAAGTGAAGCTCACATTGCAAGCCCTTAGAAACATGAGGTATTCATGCAAAAAAGGATGAGCAATATGATCGGCACACATGGAAAAGGAGATGAAAAATGAGTTTCTCATAGAGTAAGGAGGGATCAACATTAGAGGTTCTCACAGTGAGGAAATGCTAGCAAATGAGTGATTTACATCAGGATTGGATGTAAGGTGAACACATAAGCATGATTTTCTCATGTTATGACAGGGGTGCAACATGAGTTGCTCACACATAGGAGGAGGAGAAGTATGAGTTTGTAGATTTTTGAAACAAGTGAATTTAAAGAAAAACCTAAAATAGCTAAGTAGAAGGTCAGGGAAGGCTACGAATGGGATTTTGAAGGAAAAGGGAGAACTTTTACCAATGGAAGAGAACTTGTTTTGGGTGGATCAACAAAAAAAATGAGGGAGAAAGGAGGGGTTAAATGGGATATGTCATGAAAATGGTTAAGGTAAGCTAGGTTGACGAAGTGTGGCTGATTACACAACTTAACATTGGAAAAGTCAAATGACAGAGGTGGTGTGAAGTAGGAAAAAATGTAGGGGCTAGAATGTGTAGAGAGAGCATGAAAATGTAATTTTAGGAAGGGGTGGAGTGTGTAGAAGGATAAATGTATAGGTTTAATAGGGATTATAGTTAGAGTAACCAAAATGGGGAAAAACATCTAGTAAGTAGAGGTAGGATTTCACGACTAAACCAACAAAGGTTAAGATCCAAAATAGGGTTAAAAATAATCACCCAAATTTTATATAATTTTAACCTAATTAAATTTATATATAATTTGACATAATAATATATGTAATACAAAACATCCTTTGATAAGTATCATAATTAATTACTCATACTTACCATTTTTATACTTAGGATTTCCACAAATTGGGCATTACATTATCGACGACCACAAACGTATCACAATCACTTTCATCTTAGGCAAAAACAACATCATCCTTTATAACATATGATTCACTAGAATTATTACCAAGTCTTTAGTAGGACACAACTTCCTAATATGACCCTTCTTATGGCATGCATGTGTACCACACACATTTTTCACTACTAAAAATTTTTTTTAAAATAATTACGGAATTAAAAACATATGTAAGGGGGAAACTGGGGTGTTATCACCATACCTGACATAGGATAGACGTCAACTACCTACCCCATATCAGATCAAGGCTAAACCAACCAAAACACTTAAAAAAAAGAGTACGCAAAATAATAAATTAATTAAACAACTTCAAAAAGTGTTTACATTGAAGAACTCTAATATGTTCCAATCAAATCATTACAAATCACATGTGGATAAAGTACGGGGATACAATAAAATGAGTTACCGCATGACACATAATTTAAAATCTTGTTTCTCTACGGACCCCACCAAAAACCTCTAGATATCCTTATTCTCAAGCCTCGACCCAAATAAGGTAGGCCCTCCACTAGCTATTCCCAAAGACCTGCACATGGTCCCCTGCTCGTGAGAATGAGCAAGTGACTAAATAAATGGGTACATCAGTACGCTACCTACTGAGTAAGCTAAGTTGATTCCTCAATGTAAACACAAGCATGCCAAACTATTATGTATGGATATAAAATACAACATGCATTATGATAAAACCATATATATAATGGTAGGATTACATATGAACATGCTACCATGCATGATTCCAACAAAGTCGAATATATCATGCTTAGTTTCACATCCTCAACATGCATCCTCATAAGCCAAAGACTCATTGAGCTCTATCATGTCTGGTAAAATAAAGTGCAAAGGATCCGCTATGTACTTTTGTAGCTGCAATACGTGAAAGGCATTGTGCATATGTGATAACTCCATTGCTAGAGCTACATGATAAGAAACTTCATCGAAATGGTCCAGAGTCTCATACGGTCTAATGTACATCAAACTAAGCTTACCCCTTAAACCAAACCTTATTACTCCTTTGGTGGGAGAGACCCTCAAGAAGACTTGATCACCCACCTCATAACCATCAGTTTGTCTCTTCATATCTGCGTAGCTCTTCTATCTGTCCTGGGAAACTCTCATTTGGTCCTAAATTAAATGGATGTGCCTAGTTGTCTCCTTGATCATCTCAGGCACTAACATGAGCGTTTAGTTAATGTTGTTCCAACATGAGGGACTACGACACTTTCTTTCATACAAGGCTTCAAAAGGTGTCATCTTAATGCAGGCATGATAACTATTATTATAGGAGAACTCGATCAAATCAATATGATCTTCCCAACTTCCCCCATAGTCTAACATAAATTCTTGAAGCATGTCTTCCAAATTCTAAATGGTTCTCTCAGTCTAACCAACTAGAGCTAGGTGAAAAGTCATACTCATCTTTAGTTGAGTACCGAAGGGGGCATACAATTTCTGCCAAAACTATGATAAGAACCTGGAGTCTTAATTAAACAAAATGTCCTTAAGAACTCCATTTATTCTCTCCACATGCTTTTTATAGGAAGTGGCTAGTTGCTTCATGCTTCAAGTCACCTTCATCGATATGAACATGATTGACTTAGTCAGACAATCCACAATGAGCCAGATGGAATCAAAACCACTATTAGTCCTTGGAAGACCAATCACAAAGTCCATTGATATGTTTTCCAACTTCCACTAGGGAACTTTAAATAGTTACACTAACCTTTCCAACCTCTTGTACTCAATCTTGACCTCTGATAGGTTAGACATTAGGCAATGAACTCTCCCCCTTTGTACTTTATGCAGGGCCACCAATATATCTACTTCAGGCCTTTGTACAACTTGTCTAATCTAGGGTGAGCAGAATAAGGAGTACAATGTCTTTCATCAAGGATCCTCCTCTTAATCTCCACACACCCCTATAGTATACACCATCTACCACAGTACCTGATATAGCCATCCTCATGGATTTGGAATCCTTCAGCTTTGCCATCAACAATACTAGTCTGGATTCTCTTGAGCTTGACATCACCAACTTGGTTAGCTCGGATCTCCTCAAATATTTAAGGTATAATGGTGAGTGTGCACATTCTTACCTTAAGACTTCTAAAAGTGATCAATTTGATCTCCATATTCCTTATCTCTTAGCACATATGATCTGACAATGCGATTATGTCCAAGGAATGTGATGTCTTTCAACTAAGTGCATTTGCCACCATATTAGCCTTACCCTCATGGTAGGTAAATTTTAGGTCATAATCCTTGACCAACTCCAACTATAGGTGTTGTCTCAAGTTCAACTCCTATTGAGTGAAAACATACTTGAGGCTCTTATGGTTAGTGTAAAACTTGCACTAAAATCCAAAGATGTAATGCCGCTGGATCTTAAGAGCAAACACTACCATAGCAAGTTATAAGTCAAGTGTCGAGTAGTTCTATTCATGTAGCTTTAGTTGTCGTGATGCATAAGCCACCACCCTTCCATGTTATATTAGCACGCAACCCAATCCATGTTTAGAAGCATCACTGTACACCTCAAAACCATCAAATCCACTTGGCAATGTGAGCACTGTGGCTGAAGTCAATTGCCTCTTCAACTTCTGGAAGGCTTCAATACACTTTCATTCCACTAGAAAGGTGTATCCTTCTTTAATAGTTGAGTTAATGGTCAAGTAATCTTGGAAAATTCTACCATGAACCAATAGTAGTAACCAACTAATCCTTAAAAACTATGCACCTTCTTTAACGAAGTAGGTGCTAGACACTCAGGAATAGCTTGAATCTTGGCAGGATCCATTGCCACACCATCCTTAGAGATCACATGACCAAGGAAAGCCACTTGATCTAACCAGAACTCCCACTTTGAGAGTTTAGCATACAGTTAGTGCAATCTTAGCAAGGCCAAAGTTTGCCTCAAATGTTTTGCATGCATCTCTCAATCACTAGAGTAGATTAGAATGTTGTCGATAAACCCACGATGAACTGGTCCCAAAAAGGATGAAATATTTAGTTCATTAGGGACATGAAAGATGCAGGCTCATTAGTGAGTTTGAAGGGCATTACTATAAAATCATAATGTTCATATCTTGTTTGGAAATTAGTCTTAGGGATATCTTATTCTGCTATCCTTAATTGATGATAGCCTGATCGGAGATTAATCTTAAAGAACACCTCGTCTCCCTTGAGTTGATCGAATAGGTCATCAATCCTTGGCAACAGATAATGGTTCTGCACCATCACCTGGTTCATTCTACCATAGTCGATGCACAACCTCAAGCTTCCATCCCTCTTCCTAACAAACAACATTGGCACTCCCCATGGCAATACGGTTGGTCATATGTATCCCTTCCCCAAAAGCTTTTCCATTTAAGCCGTAAGTTCTTTCATCTCCGTAGGTGTCATACAATATGGAGCCTTTAACACTAGCTATATCCCTAATAATACATCCATGATGAACTTGATTTCTCAAACTAGTGGTATTCTCGGGATCTCCTCAGGGAATATATCGAGAAATTCACATACCACTATGATCTGCTCTAAAGTCGTCTCATCTGCTTTAGTGTCTCTAACACTACATAAGTAGACTGGATATCCCTTGTGTATGAGGTTGATCAACACAATCACCGACATAATCCTTGTAGAGGGATTAGGTTCACACTTTTGGTATAAAACCCTAATACCTGGTGGTCCTTGTCTTATGCACCATTAATTGTGCTCAGTACCTCCCCAGCATATCCATCACAATAATTACATCAAAATCATGCAACTCCAACTCTATTAGGTCTAACGAAAATTCTATTCCTCTCATTACCAATATAACTCCTTTATACAAAATAGAGCATGCAATCTTATCCCTAGAAGGCAACATAACAAAACTACAAATGCTACTTGAAGGAGATAAGGCATCTCTAGCTACAAAATTGGATTCCACAAAAGACTGAAGCACCAGAATCAAACAACACGTAAGAAAAAGAAGTAGAGATAGTGAGCATACCGGTCACCACACCGGCCTAGTGTTCTGCCTCTACCTAACTCATTATATTCAAGTGTCCTACCAATGAAACTCTTGGGGCATTAATTGATCCATGCCTTTGCTGAAAAAGGCAAGGCCTCAAACCTCTAGGCTGACTAGTTCGGTTGGCGGCACTAGCTAGTGATGGAGGAACTCTCTGTATCTACGGTTGTTGGTGCTAGAAGTATCCCATGCTCTAAGCTCTATTCTAACTCCTCTGGATGCTATCATTGCCACTTGGCACTCATATGCTCTATGCCCCACCATGCCACATCTATGGCATGTCACCTTGTTGCCTCTATAGTCAACCCCTAGGTGATTTGACCCACATATCTTGTGGTGGTAGGGTCTCTCCTCGACACGACCCCCAGATAACCCTCCAGCTAGGGTTACTAACCTCATACTTCTGCTAAAGTTAGGCACCAAAATACCTCTAGAGAAGGCCTTCTTCAAGTCACCGAGATGCTGATGACCTTTAAATTTCCTCTTACCCCCTGACTGAGCACTCTATCCCTGGATGACTTTAGATGCTTCCAAGGCTTCCTCAAACATCCCTAGCATATCTATCAGAGCGACTCCCACTAATAGCTACTAATATCGGATGCCTAATCCAATCTTAAAATGGTGAACTTGTATCACCTCATTGGCCTCTACCTTCGATGAAAATTGGACCAAGTCCAAGAAGTGAGTGTGATACTTTTTAATAAACATGCCCCCTATTAAAGATCTATAAACTCATAGTACTTATTCATGTGCAGGTGAGTCAGGTAGAAGTAGGCTCACAACTCCTCCAATAATGGTCCCCGTCCCACAGGTTCTCCATCCATAAATTGGATGGTCCTTCAACATACATTTGCCCTTCCTCTCAGATAGTAGAATGCCACGTCTACCTTTATGTCTCTAGGGTAACCATAAGTGGTGAAAGTCTTCTTCATATCTTATAGTCATCATTCCATGATGGCAGGGTTCTCCTAGTCCTCAAAGATTGGCAAGTAGTGATATCCAGCCCTCTTGAGCCAATCTTCTGGAGCTAGTGTAACTATTAGCATCGGTGGAGGTTGAGGTGCTCTAATTTATCCCTTCATATATACTCTAACGATCTCCATAAAAACTTTGATACACTTGTAGAGGCAGTTAGTGGCCATCACATTCTAAAGACTTAAAGAAGTTAGGGATAGAATTTAGTCTACCGAGTACTAAGACACGCACAATAATAATCACAAAGTTACTTATAGCACATTCCCAACCCCACTCTCACTCATGGACATTCTGGTTGGAAAATCAAGGAAAATAATTTCAAATCAAGAGTGATATTACCCTGTGGTATCGACTTAAAAATTATTTGTGAAAAATAAAGCATTTTTCGAAAAAGGCCTTAATAAAATTAAGGCAATGAAACTGATCTTCAAAAGCAATGTATGTTCATAAAAAGGCTATGATACCAACCGATAACACCCTCATTTTTCACTACTAAAAATTTTCATTAAAACATTTGCAAAAGTAGAAAACACACCAAGGAAAAATAGGGTGTTACCACCGTACCTGACATAGAATAGACGTCCACCACCTACCCTATATCAGATAAAAGGTTAAACCAACGAAAATACTTAAAACAATAGAGTGCACAAAATAATAAATTAATTAAACAACTTCAAAGAATATTTGCATCAGAGGACTCTAACTACTTCTGATCAAATCATTATAAATCACATGTGGATAAAGTACTAGGCTACAATAAAATGAGTTAGGATATCACACCCAATATAAAATATCAGTCCACCACGGATCCCACCAAAAACCTTCGGATGTCCTTATTCTCAAGCCCTGATCCAACTAAGGTCAGCCCTCCACTAGTTATCTCAAAAAAACCTACACATAGTCCTCTACTCATGGGAATGATGAACAAATGACCGAGAACACAAACACATCAATATCCTACCTACAAAGTAAGCTAAGTTGATCCCTCAAAGTAAACATAAGCATGCTAAACTATCATATATGGATATGAAATACAATATGCATCATGAAAAAACCATATATATAATGGTAGGAGTACATATGGACATGCGACATGCTATCATACACAATTCTAACAAAGCAAAATATAGCAAGCTTAGTTTCACATCCTCATTACATAAGCATTTAAGCATGTTATAGCAGAGAGAATCCAAGCAACCTTTAGAGTTTATTTACATCTACCCAATTTTTTAGGTTATACCATTTACTTATCCATATATAAGATAGGTCAATCATCCAATCAATATTCCATTCCACAACTAAATAGTCATTTTGACCATTAGCAAGTGTATAAACTAGCTTTTATTCCTATTTGATCAGGCATAGCATTACTTCCATTCTAAGCAAGTATTAACCATTCTATTGGTAATCATTCATAATTTACTAACCAATTACTTATTATCAATATTTTATTATCATCGAGTGATAGACTATGCATCACCTCATGGTCTCACACACCATGGATGCCTATCAAAATAAGGGACATAAAGTCCCAATCGAAGCCAGTCACCAAGTGGACATAAGCCCAAGCCAAAGCCAACTACCTAGGTAACTAGACCCTTTAGTATCGATATCCCCTAGTACATGATTAGTCTCTAGAGTATATAAGGCACCAGAACCTCTTAGGATCTCACCTGAAGGCAAACTAAACCCCGGTAGCTAATTGAGGATCAAGTAACCCAAACCCATACTCAACTTAGTTGTCTTTTTCTTTACATGATTAATATATTATTTATAAGGATGGGTGATCATACAAGGCTTATACAAAGCAAATGAGGCAATTTTCCATATTAATCTATATCAATCCTTATCTTCCCATTTTCTCAACCATGTGGGTTTGTCATTTGTCCTTGGCCAATAGTATTCATATCCACCATATTATTTAATTCAGGCCCATGCTGAGTTTCATTACTCTTTTCTCAATATCATCACTTATCCTAAGTGGAATATGCCTTTAGCCTTTACAATACTCATAGATTGTATCATAAATTATGATCCATTTAATTCTTTCATTAGACCAATAATCCATGATAAAATCTATATTTTATCCTAATAATAACCTTGGTATAGTCCCAAACATAGACACAAAGCATAACCAAATCAAAAGGTAACAAACTATATAAACTAGTTAAAATAGTAAATTAGTATGGCCAAACCAGTTGATTAGTCTGGCCCAACCAATCGATCAGTATGGGTTGATTAGTCAATTAGTTTGACTCATCCAGACCATGCTTTCCTCAAAGCAATCGATCAATTTGGATAAATCAGTCGACTTTTTATAAACCAGTCGATCAATTTTACCCAACTATTCGATGGGTTTAAGCAGAGACTAAGACCAAGGTCTTTACAAGCTTACCAGTCGATGGGTTCAAGGAACTAATCAACTAGTTTGGCCTAACCAGTCAATCGTTTTGCCCTAACACAACACCAAACCATAAAATTTTATGCAGATTCTTACATATATATCATCCTTAACCACTTTAAAACATGTATCAACATAGTTGAACATATTTTCAACCAAATTAACATGCATTTCTCAATATTAATTCATCATATCCTATTTTTACCAAATTTCATTCTTTTTACTCAAATCATGTCATATAATCATCTAAATCACTTCTATAGGGCATATTCATTCATGCTAAAATGCAAAAACTAACTTAAGGGAGCATAAAACATGTAGGAATACTTACTAAGAATTTTAGATGTAAGAATCACTTACTAGATGCAGGAAAAATCCCTTAAAATCAGAAATCCCAACTATGATATTCTCAGCTTTGAAAACCTTGAAAACTAAAATCTCAACTCAAGAATTACACCAAAACCCTTATTAAATTTTAATCTTAAAAACTAAAAGAAATAAGAACATACTAGCTTGAGGAAAAAAAATAGGAAAGAGCTCAACTGAACCACTCAACCTTTTTTCCCATAATCTAACTCTTCCTTACTTAACAATTGAAATAAGGGAGATCTAGATAAAGGATTAAAATAATGTAGGAAAATTAATTGGTAAGGCTTAAAGTGTAAAAAGAAGAAGGGAGAATACCACACTTAGACAACTCAGCAACTAAAAAAAGGTGCATATAATAGATGATTGGGGTTATTTATAGCCAACCAATATAAGAAAAATACTAAGGGTTCAGGAACTAACTCGAATCCCTACAATTGATTACTTGAATTTGAGTAGAACAAACAAATTTTGTCTAGGATTTGCTGACCTATTCTTTATAGCTCAAATGGTGTCTCTAGATAATGCAAGTCAATTGGGGCAGAATTAGCATACACGAGTGGAGTAATGGAAGGTCAATGTAAAAGGAATCTTCTAGATACTCAGAATCATGCATGAGATTAAAGCATTGATCTCAGAATTATGCAAAGCACAGAGGAGGAAGAAGACAATGTTAAGGTTATCTCTCTCCCTCAATTACCCTAATAGACCTCTAGATCAATTTGAGGTAATATTTTTTGTTTAAATGCATCATAAAAATGGTTAGAAATCTCTTGGGGAAAAATTATCATGGGTTGATAAGGTTACATTTTAGTGTAAGAGACTTTTCAGAAAACACAAGCTCAAAAAATAGCCTGTTAAATTGGACAATGGGTTTAGGTCTACCATTCAACAATTTTATAACCAATCGATCAATTTCCCCCAACCGGTTGATCAGTTTAATCTATACAACCAAATTTGATGAAATGACAAACTAGTCGATCTGTTCATTGAACCAGTCGATCGATTTGTCTGAAAAACTCAATAAACTCCATTTTTTCACCATGATTTCAAATCAAATTTTATCCCAAACCAAAATTATAACATTAAATCAAAATCAAATGCCCAAAATTTGGCATAATTCTGATAAGTTTATATTTTGACATATTTTATACCCTTATAATCTTAGTTTTTATTATTTTAATTAAGTAATATAGGTGAATAATTATGATTTTATGCTTACGTGGTAATAATTGCATAAATGTTATTATTTAAATTAAGTAAATTTAGAATAAAATATTATTTATTTAATTTTATTTTGTAGGTATTATTTTTAAATAGAAGAAAATAAATAAATAAACTGGACCTTTGGACCAACGGTCGAAGGCCGAAGGCCCAAAGGTCAGGGAACAATGAGAAAGAAATATAGCCAAACGAGCTGATGAGCATACAGGTCGAAGGTACGAGAGTCAACTACAAAAAAAAAAGGAGGGCTGATGTGGCGGAGAAAAAGTCAACGCACAGAAAAAAAAAAGCGTGTGGTAGAAAAAGAAAGATGGGCCGCAGAAAACGAGGAGCGCCGCACGAGAAAGGCCATAAAGGGAGAGGTACGAGGAAGAAAAGAGGGGGATAGCCATCAGGAAGCTCGGAAGGGCTGCACGGAAAATGGTTACACATAACAAAAATCTAGGGTTTCAATTTATTCCCTAGCAATAAATAATCAGCTAGCTATAATTATAGAATTAATTACACAGAAATATATATCTAAAATATAAATTAAAAATAGAGAAATAAATAGTTGGAATTAATTTTGGATAAAAAATCAAGAATTTATTTAGATAAAAATTAATTTTATCCGAAATAAATTCTATCGGATAAATTTCTTCCCTATTTTTCTTCCTTTCCTTTGCCTTTGTTTCCATGCAATTCTTTCTTTTTCTTTTTCTTTCCTCTCTAGTCTAATAATTACGGCTGTCGTGCTGAAGCTAGGGGTGTCCAAATGGGTGGCCATGGCTTAACCCAACCCATAGTATTTTAACCCATATAATTTATATAACCCATGGTCTAACCCACGATGGGTTGTAGAAAATAATTAATAATTTTTAATCCAACCTATCATAACACATGGGTTATACAGGTTAACCATGGGTTAGCATGAGTTAATATATATACAAACAAGCCTATCTTCACATTTAGGTCCTTTACTATCACTGTCTCAACCACCATTGCCGCCACCCCTTCCACCGCCATTAATAGCACCGCTTCCACCACCACCACCACCACCACAATTAATACAATTATTTTCCTTCCTCTTTTTTTTTTCCTTTTCTTCAATTTACAACCACCGCCTCCAATATAATAAAATAATTATGTCAAGTGTCAAACATATTATAAAAAAATGATGATCACAATTATTTAGTATATTTTTCTTCTTTATAAAAACTTCTAATACAACACTATCTTAATTAAGAAGAGGAATTTTAAATAGTATTTTATTTTCTTCTTTAAAAAAGATGATTTTTTTCCGTAATCTTTTTTAGAGAAATTTCAAATGCTTTTAATACATAATTTAATTAACATAAATTCATAAACATAATGGAATATCAATGATGAGCTTAAACGTACGCAGGTAATCTGTCATTTTATCTAAACAAATATATATTGTGTTTTGTTATATATACATAACACTTTTATTATTTTTATTAAATTTTTGGGTCATGGAGCACATGGGTATCGATGTTGTAACAACAAGACTGAAACCAATGACAAAAGAGAAGTTTATTTGAACCAATGGTTGAATCCCTTGAGAGCATAATTATTAATATCATCGATATTATTATGTGTGATACCAAATGTATATTACGAGCTACTTAGTAAAAGCAATTATTTCTAATAAATATTTAGTTTTAATAATTCTATGGTATTTTTTTTAAATAATTATTAATTAATTTTGATAACAATTTTTGAGTCTCTGTTTGACTTGATTCTAGCAAAAAGATGACGACTAGTAATATAATATGTGGTGTGCCGAACATTCCTGTCGGATATCATTGCTAGCTTGTTGTTACCATGTCCGAACAAACACGGTCCCGTCTCTGGTTTTGTTTGAGCGACAAGCTTCGGGATAAGGAACACGGTAAACTGAGCTACGTGTTTGTTATCAGGGAGTAGAATTGAGCCAGTTGACTTTTTGTTTTGCTTTTTGTTAGTATGTTGTATGATGTGAGAGAGACGGGGCCATGGAAACAACTCATAATAATAGTTTCATGAAATAAAACGTATATATGGTGGTGAGGGAATATTGGCCATGGAAATAACTTCGTTGGTTTGTATCTAATGATCCCTTCTTCTTCTTCATCTTCATTTTTTTCCTTTTTTTTTCTTTTTTTTTCTTTCCTTTTGTCTCCTCTAATCATAACCAGGTGTCGTCCCTTCCCTCGCTGTTCTCATTGAAATTAATCGGGGTATTGACTCAAAAGCCGAAGTTATTGACTATGGAATTAATATGTCTTTATTTTTGGTTGGTGGGGGTAAACATGGCAGAAAAGTGCAAGACAAAAGAGAGAGGAAACAATTACGAAGAACAAACAACAACATGCTCTCAAATATTCAGCATCCGAAATCGATATAGCAGTCGAGGAAATATTCTTCTTTGAAACCCAAAACCGGTTTCTTGGCCACGCTTCCACCTCCAAATACCCCGGCATTAGAGTCCTCAGAGCTGGAAATATCAGATTCACCGACGAGAAATCCGACCGGAATTTTGAAATCGGAGGCAGAAAAGGCTTTCGAAATGTTCAAGTTCATGCTGCTGGTTATTCTCAGCTTATGGGTTACCATGGCAACCCATGGCCAATTATAATTAAACCCATACTAACCCATATTTAAATAATATATATATATGGGTTCAACCCATAATAACCCATTTAAAATAATAACCCAACCCACTTATATTATAACTTAAGTTCATGGGTTAGATTATAACTTAACATGGCAAGCCCAACCCATTGAACAGGCCTAGCTGAAGCTATTGTTCTTCTCCTCGGTTTCAGTGTATGACGGCTCTGTTCTCCTGTTCACCCCGACTCCTTTCTTGAGCATCATCCGTGCGTCCTCGCCTGTTTCCTTTTCTTTTTTTCCTACGGCTCTTCTGCCCTCCTCAATTTCCGTGCGGCTCTATCGAGCTTCTTGATGGCAATCCCCCTCTTTTCGTCCTCACACCTCTCCTTTACCGTCTTTCTCGTGCGGCGCTCCTCATTTTCTACGGCCCATCTTTCTTTTTCTACCGAGCGCTTTTTTTCGTGCGTCGACTTTTTCTCCACCATGTCAGCCCTCCTTTTTTTGTGGCTGACTCTCGTGCCTTCGACCTGTTCGCTCACCGGCTCATTTGGCTATATTTCTTTCTCGTTGTTCCCTGGCCTTTGGGCCTTTGGCCTTTGGCCGTTGGTCCAAAGGTTTGATTTTTTTTCTTTTATTTAAAAACAATACCTACAAAATAAAATTAAATAAATATTAATAAATAATATTCTATTCTAAAGTTACTTAATTTATGTCATTTTAGCTTAAATAATAACATTTATACAATTATTACCACTTAAGCATAAAATCATAATTATTCACCTATGTTACTTAATTAAAATACTAAAAACTAAGATTATAAGGGTATAAAATATGTCAAAATATGAACTTATCAAATTCTCATTCAACCATTCTACAAAAATGTAGGGTATTATAGCATGACCCAAAAGATCATTATACCTATTCTTCTTCTTTGATATTGAATCTATATGGTTACTAAACCTCGTATCCTAAGTTCTTCCTCTAACTACAAACCACTCATTATGTGAGTCCCCTAAATTACCTATAGACAACTAATACTCAATCAGATCCCGTTATAGTAGGGTAGTCTTAGCATCATCAAGAACCAACTCATCTTTTCCATATAACACAGTCCCATAAAATATTTACAATTAGTAAGAAAATAGTACAACAACACTATAGTCAATCCCTCCTCATCAATTTTAATATCAATATTATGTAAATCCATAACAATAGAATTAAAATCATCCAAATGATATTTTAATGACTAAGCCTCACCTAATTTTAGGTCTTAAAGCTTGCTCTTCGACAATAGGTGAATCATGACTAATTTTATCATATATAATGACTCTAGGTTCGACCACAAGGTAACATCAGCTGTTTCTTCATCTATTTTACATAGGACTTTATTTGATAGACACAGTTGTATGATTGAGAGAGACTTCATATCAATCTCATTGAATCTCCTTCATCATTGATTTTTGCTTGTTTGATTACTAGGACAAAACTTTCTCCAAAGCATTCTAAGTCAACATCGCTCGCATCTTTAATTTTCATAATCCAAAATTAATAGAACAATAAAACTTCTCAATGTCAAATCTTGTGGGTGCCATCCCAATTCAAATATATCGTACCAAAAAAGCTTTGATACCAATTTGTTATGATAAGAATCAATTTTATATTGGGTGGTATAAAATTTGATCCATGGTTAGGAACACAAGAACCAACTGAGAAATTACATAATAATAAAAACTTAAGGAAATCATAGATCTTTATTATGTGCAACAATGTGATTAAAAGAAAGATAAATAGGAAATCTCTCAATCAACCAAACAAATTGGTAATTCTCTCAATATCAAAAAGAACAAAAAAAAGAGGAAAATAACAAGTTTGGTAATGAGTAGGGTTTCATCGCAAACTTTATATATTAATATGTAACCATATAGGTAAAGTGACACAGTAAGTAGAAGAGCCCAAAAAAAAAGGTTCCTTTTTAGTAAACAAACAAATCTCCCATTTTTTATTCTTTATTCTTGACTTCTAGCCAAAAATAACCCAAAAATCTTGGTGGAAAAAGACAACATGTATTACACAATACAAGGCCTCCATGGTTTACACAAATGAAACACTCCATGCCTCATATTCTTTAATAACCTAAAAAAACTAAAACCAAGCCATGTTGTGCACCAAATATTTAGTTAAAGCTCATCCATATTATGATGTGTTGTGTTTATTTGAAATAAGGTATTTTAATCTTATTTGTAATGCTACATATGTCATTTTTGTAATATGGATCAAATGTTATTATTTATGCCTAAATTTTTTTGTATAACATGATCATATGTTATTATGATTAATAAAGTTATTGTGGAATTATTTTTGAGAGGTTTGATACATGGATGGTTAAAACAATAATGAAATTTGGTACTTTTAGACCTATGAATTTGGGTAAAAAGTTGAGCTAAATATATATTATATGGATAACAGCTACGAGGCCTATTTGGTATCAAATTAAGTCTATGTGCATTTATTTTCCAATTTAACTTTTTTTTTATTTGGAGTTGTACGTAAAAAGTTATGATCAAAACATTAAAAGTGTGCAAACCTATTTTCCTTGCTCAAGAAGATTAAGGGTGGGTTAGGATGTGGATTTTGAGTTAGAGTTGTCATTTCTGAGGATTTATAATGTGTTTGTTGATAATTTTTAGGATCAAAATGATATCATGTAATATCCCAAAATATTATTTAATATTAATCACAACTTATTTATATTTTAACTTAAACCTTAAATATTAGCTTAATTATTTTGGTAACATTTGACCTACAAATCTAGATAAATTCTTAAATTAATTAATCCTAATTATTTTATTTTTCCTTTTTATTTAAATCTAGTCTAAAAATCTATAAATTTTACCCTAGTTTATTCTTCCTAATTGGGTATCCTAAACCTAAATAAATTAATTTTATCTTAATTCTAAATTTAATCTATTTCTAATCTTAAACCTAATTTTGTTTTCTTACTATTTTTCTCCTTTTTCCTTTTTCTTTCTTTTCCCTTTTCTTTTTCCCCCTCTTTTTATTTTCTCTCCCTAGTCTATGTACCTAGCCCACCTCTTCTATTTTTCTCTCCTACTCACCCATGCTAACCTAGCCAATTCTTTTATTTTATTTTATTTCCCCCATCTAAACTATGAGCCTACCTTCCTTCTTCCTTCCCTTTCCCCATTGAGTCAAACATGGCCTTACTTCTGCACCCTATCACCTTCCTCCCTTCTTACCTTGTCCCTGCCCTACCCACGCACCACCTATTCACCTTTACTCTTCAAGGCCAAATGGCCCCTACATTTTCCCAATGTCTCCTATCCTTTTCCCTTTCCCTTTCCCTTCTACACTGAGCCTTGCAACCATTGAAATCCTATACCATCCTACAGCCTCCCTACCCCAAACCCTACGCTACCAACCCTACAACACCAACTCCCACTTGTCCCCATCACACACTTATGCCCATTTTCTCTCTCAGCTTCCGCCCCCTCAACCCCAACCTTGTGTATGTGTGTGTATATATACATATGCCACACCCCTTCTCCTCCTTCCTTCCTTCCTCCTATTGAACCCTACCCTCTGCCACCTTCCCCTACATTTATATTTATTTTTGCCTCACTTCCACCTCCTTTATCTACCCTACACACCACCAACTGCACGTTGACCACCCCTCCTTTACATCCTCGTTACATGAACCCCTCTCAAACCTTCTTTACCTTCCCACCATGCCCCTTTTTCTCTCTTTGAGCTTCCCAACACCATCACCTCCGCCTTGTCCACCACCCTTCATTATGTTGTCCCAAATCTAACTACCCTCTCTATAGACCTACCCTCATCCCAACAACCACACCACCACCCAGCCACCTTTTTCTTTTCACCGTGCCTCCTTACCCACCACTAAAGTTATCCCCCTCCTCCCTAGCTATGCCAACCACTACCAATAACCTCACCACCACCATCCTCAGTTGTCGCCTCCCTCATTACCTCCTCCAACCACCTCCTCCCTACACAGCCAAGCTACAATCCCCACTATGCACCTCAGCCCCTCATCCACCACCTCCACCAGCTAACCATCCCCCTAAAGCTCCTTGCATATTTCCCCCTCATGTTGCATGCAATGTAAGTAGCATAAGTGGGTATAAGTATATTTTTCCCATTTTTCAACATCAAAAGGAAATTTTTTAGTTTACTCATTAATGATTTTTTAATAAAAGAATACTATTTTATTTGGTAAACATCAATATAGTTAATATATTATTATTATTTGTAGGTACAAAAGTGTAATAAGCTTAGCCTAATAAATTTTAGTAGATTACCCGTATTTTGTACTTTTGCTGGAAATACGGTAACCCCTATACCCTACTAAAATGTGAGATATTATATGATAGCACAGTAGGGCTTTTGATGCATAAATTATATTAAATATTTTTTCTATGTTTTAATATCTACCTAAAAGTGTTAGCATGAAATTTGGTAAAAATAGAGCATGCAAATATGTGTAAATTATCATGTATACAAATTTAGGTTAAAATGGGTTAAATGAAGGAAATAAATTATACATGTCATGTATGCCTAATATGATAGGTTGAACGTGCTAAGGCACATTTTTAGCATAACTATTACTATTATATGCCCTAGGGGCATTTTGGTTTTTTTTTCACTTATCATTATTTTTATACCAAAAAGTGTGTCTAATATGTAATATTTGTTGTTAAGTATGGGAATACATAATTTGATATTTTTGGCTGTGTGTTTTAGCATGATTATTATTATTATATGCCCTAAGAGTATTTTAATCATTTTAATCGTATCATGATAATCATTTCTATTGAGCATAAGAATGTGTGATTTGATGCCTTAGAAATGCATGTTAGGATTTTATGTGCAAAATCAAGTGTAGGGGGAAAATAGTTATTTGGTATGTCGGGTAATTTATTTGTATGTTATGCAATTTCATTATTATGTTTTATACTTTTCATAAAAAATAATAAATAAAATAATATTAGTATTTAAAATGGATGATAATGTGGTAATAATAGTCTCAAAGGGTATTTTGGTCACTTTTGACCTAATACATAAATAATTGGACATAAGATGGGCTTAATGTATTCATATGTCGACCTTAGTGTTGACTTTGATTTAGACTTAGACCATTAACCTTAAAGTTGACTTGAATAACTATAAATAAAGGAAAAATGATTAAGCATGGAATTAGAAATGCTTGTGTGATATGTCATATTTTTAATCACCTTTTTAAGATATTATCACTTAAATTGAAAGACGTAGAGTTTGAGAATAGTTACTCTCTAGGGGTAGCTACCCAAAAGACGATGTAGGAGCCCTCATTTTGTTTGGCTCATAGGTGTGTCATTGTGCCTAAGTTAGGCCCAAATCTACTATATAGGTGACCTACCAATCCTGTAGAGGGTATCTATACTTAAGAATTAGGCATCCTAGGTTAGAGGGTATTATGTCTCCTTGTGCGTCAGTATGACAAGAGATGTTTTATGCCTTTGGGTTGGATGGTTGGGAGGGTATCATGATGCCTTATGCACCAATACGAATGCTATACTTTTATATCTTTGAGTTATTATTATATTCCCTTGAGTATATAGAAATGGATATAATTATTTATTGGATCAAAATTGTTATTGAATTAGTTTGGTAGTAGCCTTGTGCTTGCCTATGATTGGGTATGGTGCCTTTGAGCCCTACATGTGATAGTATGGACTTTATTTGGTATATTTCCCTTGATCCCTACCTGTGATATTACAGATATTATTGGTTTGATATTGAGATATAAGATATATTGTGAAGATTATGCTTATTATGTTGAGATTTGTTCTAATCATTACTTCATAAAGCTTCTCTTACATCATTGGTTGATAAGCTTCATTATCCTCTAACTGACTGAGTATGGGTGGTATGCGCTCTTAGTGATTATTGTTTATCTGATATGATTATTGCATTTTTTTCATCACATGTATATTTTAATATCTTATACCAAGTTTTATTATGATGCCTTTGATATGGTACATGCAGGCTTTACATATTAGGTTTATCTAATGGGTTACTTAGTACCATAGTACTAACAGGTTCCATTTCTTGATCCCCTACCTATTTAATGGTATTCTTTACCTTATAGGATTACTTTGAAGGTAAGGTGTGATGGCTTTAAGTATGGGTTGAGAGTTAGTGCCAAGGTTTGCCCAACATCTTTTGATCCGGATGATTTTATACTCTTACTTTTCTTATGTATTTCTTTTCACGGTATTTTATAACCATTAAAAACTCCTTTATTTAGAATTATGTTAAGTTTATTTTTATAATTATGTTATTAATTTAAGTGGATAAAGGTTTAGCCTTAACACTTAGTATAATAATGGTAGAGGATGTCAGACTTATGCTAGGTGTGTCGATAACACCTACTATTTTTGTAACTAATGCTTTCGCAAACTAAAATTTTTAAGTAGTAAATTTTTGGGGTTGTTACATATAAAATATGATATCACTTAACCTAATATTATCAAACTTATAAATGATTAAATTTTTGGCATAAACCACAAAAATATTCAACCTTGGTGGCACAATTCATTAATGGTACTCATAATTGTTCATATGTGTTATTGAGACCTTAAATTTGTTCATCCCTAATCATATCATAATTACCCATTAATGATATAAGTAGGGTTAATGGATGATTAAACATTTTAGACATAAAATAACCAAATTAGCCTTCAAATGGTAAAAAGTTAAATATCTAAATAGTGAAATTTAAACTTTGACAATTTAACATGACCATGACATTAACCTTTCCTTCAACTTTGACCTACATTGATTTCTCATCCTTTTCTTGTTGAATAGTGTATTTTTCTTAAAGTGGCATAGAACCTTATTTTGTAATTACAAACTTAAATAAACCTATTGTTTTGGCATGTTTGGCCCCAAAAGTGTCTTGTGAGTTATAAATATGGATCTTTTGGAATGTTTTAATAAGTCAAATTACAATCTATGTTTGGTGTAATCTATGAATAAATATGTGTTAGTGTGGTGTAATATGAAAACACTTATGTGATTGTTTTATGTAATTCATGAATGGTGACTGTTTTACTTGTGATGTGAGTTGGATGTTATCTATAAACACTATATATGTTTGGTGTTAGCATGAAAAATACCCATAATGTGTAATCATGTAATCACTTATGAATGTTAGAGGTAATTTTATTAAACTCTCGTTCATTTTAGATGTAAACTCATTAAAATCTTAGTCTTTTAACTTTAAATGTATTATGAGTTTCCTAGCCAAGATGACCCATGCATACATTTGCATTGAGTTTCCTAGCTAAGATGGCTCATGCATGGAGTTTCTTAGCTAAGATGGCCACATATTTATTTATTTTTTCCCTTGCCTATATGGATAGGTCTAGACATCCTCTAAGTATTATTTAGAGTTGGGCATTCCCTATAATATTATTTGAGGAAAAGCCCTCCCCTTAGAGCCGACTCAAGGTTTAACATCCCTTAAAAGCCTATTCGAGGACAAACAACCCTTAAGGCTTTCTCAATCTATTTTAGTTTCTTTTATGCAATCCTATGTTTGGAATTTTTGAATTACGTTATCTTCCAAAATTTGTGAATAAATCCAATGTTTACAACCCATGGGATATTACATGTTATAGTGTAAGCATGTGTGAATGTATTATGTACTATCATGTGATTGCTTGGATTGCATTTTAAGTACTCATAAAAGCTAGCTTTTACTAAATAACTAACCACATTGATATCCTTTATGGTACTATGATGAACCTGAAAAATATGAAGGAGTGGTTAGCTTTGTTTTACAAGAAATCCACTCTTGAGAAGCCTTATTTATGGGATAAACATTAGGTCTAGTGTCGGATAAACACACTATTTTCCTTTGTTATTTTTTTAATATGTTTTACCATTTCAATTTTAAGTGATTAAATGTTTACACTTATTTGTTATGTTCTTATCTATTTCATTTAAATATTTTTCTCACTCTCTAGTTCTATGTTTAGTAAACCTCATATAAGTCTCAACCATAGCTATTAAAATCCTGATTTTATCCTATGATTCTACGATCCTACGATCCAAAAATCATACAATGATTCAAAATCCTATGTACAATTTTAAAATAATAGAATAGGTAGACAATCTTACGATTATATAGTAGAATCTTACAATCCTACAACATATTCTTATTATCCTATGGCAGAATATGTTGATTTTAGGTAAAATCCTAAGATTCTATATAATAACTATAATTTTTATCAATCTATCTCAAAATTTGTTTACCCTATTATTCCACATATATTTCTTTTTTAATCCTATTATTCTTGACCTTTTTTTATTTTTTCTACATATCTTGAAAAGAGTTAAAGCAAAGAAAATATGAATCGGATACCACTAAAATAATGAAGTTGGTTGTTAACATAAAATGATAACAAAGAATGTAATATCCATATAAATGGTAAAACGAATATATTAAATTCTATTGAATTCATAATTAATATCTGTTATTGCCATGTTAGCTTCATAATGCAAAAATTCTTTATTTTATACTTACAAAAGGTTTATATAGTAGTTTCACATGTGCATATATAGCAAAAACTCCTTTTATTAACTTTTTTTTATCTTAATTCATTAAAATTTCAAAAGCTAATATAAACTTTGTTGGGTATTATTCTCTTAAATGATAGAAAATAATTCCATCTCATTATTTTCTTCGTTATCATTCATTTTCTTCGTTCTTTGTGTGTTTTTCTTAAGGTTGGCAATATTGTATATTTTTAACATAATGAGTTTTATATTACCTCTACTCATAATCTCATTGTATTTTTAAAATTTCATTTGCCAATTTATTTGTGATCATTTTTACTTAACATAGTTCCTAATATGCAAAATAACCTTAACATTTTGTATTACCTGTAAGTTGTTATAACTCAATCAGTGGCTATATGAGAGTTTAAGAGTATAGTTATTATGTTCTTTTAACTTAAAATATATTATTTTATAACATATAAATATATAAATTTCATATTTTCATGGTTTTTTTAGAAACCTATGCTCCTAATATCTAATTCTATGATCTCATCCTTAACCTTCAAATAGATCCTAAGCAGAATCTCAATTATAATAATATAGGTCTCGGCTTAAGCAATAGCTACACTTAATCCTTAAGTTATATTTTAGCCTTACACCCAAAAATGATTAGGTAATAATTGTACCTTTACCATGTTGGACATGATGATGTCATCCCCATATTCATGATTATGGTTATAGAAATAGGGGTGTTACAATAAAAGAAGTTGGTGTATGAGCTAAAGGGACTCAAAATAAAACCACTTATTTCTCAACTATAGCACTAGCAGACTCAATTGTAGTAGAATTGGGTGATTGTACTAGTGAGTGTAGACTAAATGTGTAATGGTAATAAAGGGAAAAAATATCACATCAGACCTCAAACATCTCTACTCTATCAATAAGGGATATGATGTTCTCATCGTCTACCTTGCTATACCATGTGAACTTTGGCCCATTAAACTCCAGTTGTGTAATCCGCATCTAAACAAGTGGTTGTTAACAAGAAGATGACATTTGAGGTGATGATAACTTCCTCCCCTATACTCATCTAGTGACCTAATTTCATTAAATTCACCTCCAACCATGTAAGGCATCTCTACAAAATCAGAAATACCATGCATATCTTCCTAGAAATCTTCTCATAGAGAACAAGAGGAAAGCCATAAACTCTAGTAAAAAAAAGAAAGAGATAAATACTTTAATTTGCATATAGGTGTGTATGAGTTGTCTAGTCACACCCAAAATAGAAACATGACTTGATCATTACCCCACAAGAGCTAAGCTCCTATAGCAAAACCATGTGCCTCGACGATGGCGTTCCTTGCAAATCTAAGTGTTTTAATCAAACTATCAACTCTATCTTTGCCAATATTGGTCTCTACTAATACTATAAATAAAAGTTTAAACTAACCCACTAAATATTTAAAAATGCTATAAATAAAAAAGGACTTATTCCTAGCACCCTTAACATTCCAGAACACCACAACATTATTTAAATTCATCACATAAAACAAATGAATTAAGGGGAAAAAACACAAACTATTACTTGCTAAGGGGAAACCCATGCCCTTACCATGAATTTTAGAATAATTTTTAAGGTGGTGCATTACCTTACCAATGTTTGAACTCTTTAATACAATGGGTTTTTATTTTCTTGTCTCTTCATATCTATACATGGTTTCATTTTTTGGTGACGTATCACCTTTCCCAATTTATCTATGTCCAACTTCACCCTCTTTGAAGCCATAATGGGAGAAGTGGATGAGCCTAAGCCATTATCCTCTATAGTGATTGGAAAGGACACCATTTTACCATGAGATGCCAATTTCAACATAACATGGACATCCCCCTAAGTTCTCTAGAGTATCAACGTCAATTAGAGAGCCCGCTCATGTGGTTGAGGAACATTCATAAGAACTTGTGGAAGCTATTCCTTTAGAAATAGAGCTAGTCCCTTGGTGGATAAAGAATGAAGAGTTGGCTGAGAGCCCATAACTTTTGTTATGATTCTTGGTCCCATCCACATCATGACTTTTATGTTCTTACCTAGTGTTTGTAGTTCTACTATGCATTCCAATGATCTTTGACTAAGATTTCCTATAAAAACCTAACCCCACAATAGTCGTAAGTAGTTACTTGGATCACTTTTAGAATTTATGGCCAACTCTACAAATCAACACGATTCATTTCAAGTATGCTTTATCTCCATTGACATGCTTTCTAAAAAACATCTCAAGAGGTCACCCATCCTTAGTCTACTACAAACCAAACATGCTTAACTAGAAAGTTTTTTTTCATAATAGACTTCTTAAAAAGAGGGTAAACTTTATTGATATAAGTAGTTATATCAATCCTTTTAAGCCTCCACTCTCTACTACCAATATGGGGTATGACATACATCTTCACTCAAAGAATTCAATATCCTCATTGCGCCTCAACAATTAAAATTCATTATAGTCCATCATAAAAATCATCTCATTAGGCACTTGACTGACTCATCAAATTTCAATTTGCAATTGTAGCTTTGCTCTAATACCATCTGTAACACCTCTAATAGCATAATGATCATTAATAGTTTCTCAAAGCACTTTCATGATCGATGACTAGCTCCACAAATTAATATGAGTCCTTTCAAGCATGCTTTGTCATCACTCCTCTGGTTTCTAGGATATCACCTATTATTAGACTATTTCAAGCCATGAAAACTTAATTGCAAAGTTTTCTAAGGATAGACTTCCTAGAAAGAAGGTATACCATATCAATATAGGTAGTCACATTAATATTCTTAAATCTCCACCATCCACCACCAATATGGGGTATTAAATTTCCTTCCTTGATTGGTGACCAACATCCAAGTTCCATATGAGGAGAGTTTTCTATGGCCTCCGGTGGATCATTTTGCATAGGAGTAGGCTTAGACACTTCCACCTCTCTCAAACAAACAACCTTTAGGTTCAATAGGCATTTTTGTTGCATATACCCAAACTTCACACAATGAAAAACATACCATGCAAAGTCCCTCGTAGTCTATATTAAAGAGTTTCATACTAAGATAGAATTTTGGCAATAAAGGTTTCCAATGCTAAATGGTAAAACCAACCCTTAGAATCCTCACTAGTCATATAATATGCATGAACAAACTAACTATTGAGATTATCAATCCATTAGACTTGGTTTGTGCTTCCAAAAAAATCAATGGGTAGCCCAAGTATACATACCCATTAAAGACTCAAAATGACACAACCCTCATCAATAAGAAAATTTTGGAGTCCAAAGGCACATCATTAGATAGTGTTGGAAGATAACCTAGGGACCTCCACAAAGAATGGCTGCATATTTGGAGTACTTTTGGAGACGCACTAGAAATAAGCCCTTGCCTAGCTTAGTCAATTCATAATTCCCATCATAGGACCAAATATCCCTCAATTTGTATGATATAGTTTCATAGAGATTTATATGATATAGTTTCATAATGAATATTCCTCTCAAGTAATTAAATAAACATAAACCTCCAATATGACTGCCACAACTATAGTTTCTCATCGTGGGTAAGACAAATTTGGGGCAACTTGGCTTCTAGTAAGGGAAAATCATTAGAACATTCCTTATTAAATGAGGTATTCGACTCTATCCATTCTAGATGGTCAAATATTGAGTATTTAACCTTACCCACGGGTCCTACAATGGCATCCCAAAAACTCCATGGAAAAGGCTTTGGATGCATCTTAAATCAGTGATGTCTTGATTCATGGGAACATCAATCTCAGTCAGTGTTGAGCTTCATTTAGTCTCCATC
Source organism: Tamarix austromongolica (assembly GCA_039764185.1). NCBI lineage: Eukaryota > Viridiplantae > Streptophyta > Magnoliopsida > Caryophyllales > Tamaricaceae > Tamarix > Tamarix austromongolica. The sequence goes on from CM077809.1 coordinate 95,680,011, forward strand.
TATGATAGACTTGTTTTAATCAAAGGAAATTCTCAACAATTTTGGCATTTCTCTATGTGCACATATTCAAGGGAGAATAAGGGAGGGATAGAAAGCATGGGAAAATAAAAATAGAATAGGGGATTATTGTGAGAGAACATGCAAAGGATTGAAGAAGGAAATTAATTGATGTCCCTCAGGGCCCAAAGAACCCTCATCTAAAACACATATTTTAACTACCATTATATACACTTTTGATGAGTGTTAGGAAAAACAATTTCAAAAAGAGAAGTATATTGAATACATATGAAGAAAAAAACACATCTATCATAAAACATTAATAATTATCATTCATATTATTATTATTTTAACGTTATACTCATACCAATAGTCGTATTAATTTCATATTTTAATACTCATATTAATAATCATATGCAAAATGTAATATTTATATTAACATTCTATTAAATTATTCTATTAATATTCAAAATTTAATATTCACAGTAATTATGTTAACTTCAAAATGTAACATTCTATGAACTTACTACTTTTACTCCTTTAATAATAATTATTTAGATTAATTCTATTAACTTCAAAATGTAATAATTCATTATATTATCATATGAATTTAAAATTCATATTAAGTTTATGAAATTCAAAATTTAGTGTTATTTTTTTCTTTTATTTGATATTAATCTTTAGTTTAAATAATTCATATAATTACTAATATTTGAATTTTTAATCAATGAAAATTATATTAATTTTCCTCTTCTAACTACTACTATTATTAATTCTATTAGAGTCACAATGTTATGCTTTTTCATCTTTTATTTATTTAGATTCTTTAATTTTGTTAATATATTATACACCAGAAAAATTAGTATTTCATTATCACCATTTTTTAGTACAAGTCCAAGTTTAAAATTAATATATAGAATATGCATCATCCACATTATTCATTATACATAGAATTATAAATATATCGATGAAGTTCCACTCTCAAACATTATCCACATCAAAATATAAGTCAACAAGTGTCCAAATTAGACACCATATGCAACAAAAAATCACTAAGTCAACAAATGTCCAAATTATACATCATCTACACCAAATAATTAATAAGTTGATAATTATCCAAATTGTACATTATGCATATCTTATCTTACATATGCAACTATTAAATTAAACAAATAGCATAATTTAAGTAAATATATGAACACAAATCAAAAGATTATAGTAACTAGAGTTGCCCATGTTATCCGATATATGATAATCTAATCTAAAAAATTAAATAACAAATCTGATATATTATTTCAAATCAAATATTTGATCTAATAAATTATATACATATACTCTAAACACTATTTATTTTTCATAAAATTTTATTGTATATAAGCGTGTGTATGTGTGTGTGTGTGTGTAACTTGAAATAAAAGTATTTTTTGTAAGTAAATTTTATAATTTTTAATTAGTATTTTAACTAAGTACTTACAAAATTTTAAATTACTAATTAAATATAATGTAATTTAGGGCTCAAATCAAATCAATAGATCGTATAAGTTCAAATTAGATCAAATTATTATTTTGTAATCGATCAATTCTTCATCCAATATTTTTATTTGTGGCCCGTTCAAAAATTTTGGATATCCGACTAATTATTTATTATACGATCCATAATTTTGAATATCCAAAGTGTCAAATATCCAAAACTTTTTTGCTGAATATGCAAATTTTCAAATATTTGAAGCTTTTTACCGAATATTTGATTTGTGAATGCCCCTAATAGCAAGTAGCAATAATGGTTATCAACATTAGTGATAGTGAAAGGAGCCAAAGTGGCGAGGAGCTTTGGAGCTAGAGGAGGTGTGGGCTTTAAGCGAATTTCTTGTCACACATAAATATGCATATTTTAAAAAATTAGAATTTATATGACATTAAACCTAAAAAGTGAAAAGGAAACAAAAATAATACTCATTACTTCTAATTATTGGCTAAAATATATTAAAATCATATGCATATAACAATCTAAAAAATTGAGTAAATTTTAGAAAATAGATAAACAACAAAAAATGGCACAAAAATCAAGCAATAAAATTAACTATTAGCTATAATGGAAAGAGAAAACAAGAAAAATGAGGAATTTTGAGTGTGGTGGAGTAATCTTTGCACAATACACACATATTCACCTTGTTAGGTTCATATGGTGTTATTTTATCATATGTATTCTTTTTATGTATATGCATATTTTTAATAAATGTAAGAGACTAAGAGTACTAAACAAGCAAAAGTATATATGCACATAAGACAAAATAAACACCATATACACCTTCCTAATTGTGTATGTCTCCACCACGCAATTTAACAATCTGGAGATTTAGATGAGAAAAATTGGAGAAAGTGAGGAGATAGGAGGGAGTTACACGGAGAAAGTAGGATAAGGAACATACATAAGAGTTTTGCTCATTTTAAAAGCCTCGTATTTCACGATGATAGGGGAACCATTGTTATAACAACCCCCAACTTTTGAACCATAAAATTTTATTTTTAAGATAATAAGGAAGCGTTTGAATAATAAAATCGGGGAATGTTACTATCACATCAACTATAATAAAGGTGTGATCATCACTTAACCTATGCCTGATGCAAGACAAAACAGAAAAATAAACAAAAGATGCATGCTCATAATAATAACATGACAATACAAGATAATAAAGGAGAGAACAATATCATAGATAGAATGAGTATAATAGTTTATAAAACTAAATACAAGGAACTAAGCCAAGAGTTTAAATAGCTGAAAATATAAAAAATTACTAATGCAGTGGGTAAAAATACTTCTAGCCAGTTAGCCTAATTCTTAAGCATAATCATAAACCTCCAATCCTAAGCAATGACCTAGTAATGGCCCACATCATCACTCTCAACATATTCTAATGGAGAGATGTAACCCTGCAAATCATCCTCTGCTCTACAGACTAAAAGCCAAATCATCACAGTAACTCATACAAGTGCATTATCAGTACAATGAAGTAATGGTAAAACATACTACCAAAAACATAGTCATGCTAATGCAACACATTAAAGTCACATAACAGCATGGTGATATCATAACAATACAACCCAAGTATCAAGATATAGTAAATATGTCACAACCCATACAATACAAACCATATTAGAATCCTTCCTTTAGTGACCACACAATTCACATTAAAATCCACTCATAACTAAATGGGTGTTTTAAAGCTCTAACACCAAACGCATCATCAAGCATAAAATCCACCAATTAAGTGTTTTAAAGTGCTCACACCAAAAACATCATAAGACCAATAGGGTGTTTTAAAGTGCTAACACCAAACACATCATATGGCATAAAGCCACCTATTAGGTGTTTTACAATACTCACAGCAAACACCTCATAAGGAAAAAAGCCATTAGTTGGGTGTTTTATAGTACTGACACCAAACACCTCATAAGGCATAAAGCCACCAATTGGGTGTTTTATAGTGCTCACTCCAAACACCTCAAGTTTAAGTCTCAAATACCATCATGATGATTCTTATTAAATTAGGACAATCATAGTAGAAATCAAATAATAAATGTTGTAAATACATGGAGTTATAACAAAAAAGGCCCAAGAGAAATACAATAAATTATAACAAGCCAGTCGACTTCACCCTAGACAAGTCAACAGACAAGTTAATCGGTCCTTTAGACCAGTCAACTTGTCTGTTCATACAAGACCTAAACCAAAACCACACTAGGGAACCAGTTGACTAATTGGCCTCACTGACCAATTGTTCACAAGAACCAATCGACTAGTTTGGTCTAATCGATTGATAGGTCTAAGTAAAGATAAACCTATTTTGGTCTATGAAGAAATTAGACGATGGGTTTGATAAACCAATCAACTAGTTATGGAAACTAGTCAGCAAGTTTGATCGAAAAAATTGATGGGTCTATGTAGAGACAAAAACCATTTTGGTCTATAGAAAAACCAGTAGATGGGTTTAACCAACCGATCGATTGGTCATCAAAGCCAGACAACTATTTTATCAAACCACATGACTGATCTCGTAAGTAATCAGTCCAAAACACCAAACCATTCAACTGCTTGCATAACTAGTTGATGGGTTCGAGGAACTGATTGAGTTGTATGGGTAAAACACCACCTAAACTTTCAATACACACACCAAAATTTACCACACTTTACCATATTAACTCTAGCATGTTCTTATATCAAAAAACACATAAAATATATGATGCACACATAGAATCATATGGATACATGGTAATGTACATACTTAAATGAATCATGCTCAAATGGCCAAATCATGTATAAAATTAGAGAAATCCAATCATACTATTTTGGGAATAATTATACCACATGATTAGATTATAGAATACATAATGGGTCATGCTCACATTTATACCAAACACATGAAACCCCAATATACCACAGAACCCTATTTATGTTAAAGATAAGAATGCCTTACCTTAAAGTAATTCTTCTAGCACTAAATCTTATACTTTATTGATATCTAGCAGAACCTTGATTCCCAAGAGAATCAAAGTTAAATCCATTATTAATTTTCTTTCAAAACTTAATTAAAATAAAAGAAAATTTAAAATAAGAAGAAGAACATAAAATACTACCCTTTTCTCAAAATAGGGTGTCAAAGGAAGAGCTAAAATCTTCAACCTTAATTCTTCCTTACTTAAAGGAATCGGGAGAGAACTAAAACCAAGATTAGAAGAAGAGAAAGGACCACAATGCTCACACAAGGAAGGGAGAAAATCAAATAAAGTATCTATTTTTCTCAACAAAGAGGAAAAAAGGGAAAATGAAAGAATGCTCAACACTTGAGGAAATTTTCCATAAAGAGAAGGGAGAGGAAATTTTCCAAAAAGAGAAGGGAGAAGAAAGAAATAGCGATAAGTGAAAAATGAAAATGGATCATAAACAAAAGGTTTAAAGGAAAGGCTGGGTCGACATTCATAGGAGAAAGGGGATAAGATGGCTGAGGTTGAGTGTAGCAACCAAGAAGTGAGAGCTGATTTTTTGGGGGTGGGGGTTGAGTGCAGTAAGGAATAAGCATGGCAGTGGGTTAATAAGTCAAGAGATGGCACACAATATCAATCTTGCAACCCTAGCTGCTAGAAGAGAGTGATAGGTGGGGGAGAAGAGAAAAGGTGAAGTTTGCCTTAAAGGTATTTTTTGGGAAAATTTTGGTTAATTAAGATTATGTAATGATCTAAATAATGTGAAAATAATCCTGGAGCACTTAAACATGCTTATTAGCAATGTTGGACTCAAATTAGAATTTTTTATAAATATTAGAGAGAATTTCGAATCAAAATTAGAAATAGATTTAAAATTGTAAGATAACCGATTGATCGGTTTGGCAAACCAGTTGACCTATTTGTTAAGAACTAGAATGTCAATTCCTCAATGTAATAGCCAATCGGTTAGGTAAACAGTCAATCGGTACACTTAAAATTCACATTTTTATTAGAATTACAAACCTATTTCCAAACTAAAAATAATTTTTTTTATATCAACATCATTGTAAATACATATTGAAGGATTTTGGGATGAGGTAACACTACCCCCTTAAAATAGACTTCTTCGTGAAGTCCACAGAAGAAACGTATTGTTGTAGGCTCAAAACATAAGAAAACCCTAAGCCATCAACTTAAATAATACAATAACTAAGGGTTAATACATAAAAGAAAGGTACCACCCCTTTAAAAGAGGCAGCATTACTCGTGTAACACACCTAAATAAACAACTCCTAATACTTAGTCTTGATCTCCTCCTTAGACTCCTAAGTGGCCTCCTCTACCTCATCACGTGACCATAAGACTTTCACTAGTGGAAAGATCTTCAAACACATTTCTTGACTCTTGGAATTAAGGTTGCTCAACAGACACTCCTTATAAGTCAATGTCTCATCGAGCTTAATTGACTCTGGCTGAAAGATGTGTGACAGATCTGACACATGCCCCCTCAACTGAGAGACGTGAAAAACATTATGCACACACAAAAGCTCAACAGGTAAGGTAAGATGATAAGAAACCTCTCCAACCCAATCCAAAATCTCATACAACCCAATGAACTTTAGGCTAAGCTTACCTTTAAGACTAAAATGCTACACTTCGTTGGTCGGTGAAACTCTTAGAAGGACTTAATCTCCTACCTCAAACTCATGTGCTATCCTTCGTAGATCTACATAGCTCTTATATTTATCTTAGGTTTCCTTCATCTAGTGTCGAATCAACCTGATCTACTTGGTAGCTTCTTCTACCATCTCTAGTCCTAACATATCCATCTTACTAGAGTTGCCCCAACATAAGAGACTACAACTGTTCCATCCATAAAGTACCTCAAAATTTCCATCCCTATGCTTGTATGATGACTATTATTGTAGGAGAACTCTACCAAATCTAGGTGATCCTCCTAACTACCCTAAAACTCAAGAACGCAAGCCCAAAACATATCCTCTAAGATCTAAATAGTACGCTTGATCTACACGTCTATTGATGGATGGAAAGCTTTGCTCATCTTAAGTTATGTCTTGAAAGCCGCTTGCAACATTTGCCAAAAGTACAACAAGAATCTATGATCTTGTTCCGACATAATATCCTTAGGCACCCCATGGTATCAAACCATATACTTCAAGTAAGAACTGACCATCTACTCCATACTCCATGTTAACTTCATCGGTATGAATACCGTTGACTTAGTCAACTAGTTGACGACTACCTAGATCAATCCGAAACACTATGGTTCTTAGTAATCCAACAACAAATTCCATCAACACACTATCCCATTTCCACTAAAGGACCTCTAATGGCTAAAATAATCCCACTAGACGCTTGTGTTCCACCTTAACCTTCTAACATGTCAAGCACTAGGACACAAAGTCTACAACCTCCCTCTTCATAAAAGGCCATCAATAGATCCATGTCAAGTACTTGTACAACATACCCCCTCTATGAGGGAAAGAATAAGGTGCATGATGAACCTCTTCTAGGATCCACCTCTTAAGTTCCCTATAGCTCTACGGAATGCACCATCTTCCTTAGAAATGGATACTACCATCCTCAAAAATTTCAAATCCCACTGCTCTACTCTTGGATATCACCTTATTAATCTGCTCGAGCTTGATATCTCCTAGATAACTAGCTCGAATCTCATCAAAGATGGTCAGGGTAATCAAGAGGGCACTCACCATAATCTTAAGACCCCCTAGTCTAACGATCTCAATGCTCAACTCCTCAAGATCTTGCTAGATACAATATGATACTACCAAAAAACCCAAGGTGTGCAAAGTCTTTCTACTGAGAGCATCTATTATGATGTTGGTCTTACCATCGAGGTAAGTCAACTCCAAATTGTAGTCCTTAATCAACTCCGGCCATCTCATCTATCTTATGTTCAGTTCTCACTGCATGAAGATGTACTTGAGGCTATTATGGTCCATATAGAACTTAACACTATACCCCATAAAGATAATGTCTCCAGATCTTCAAAGTGAAAAGCATCGCAGCTAGCTCAAGGTCATGCTTAGGAAAGTTCTACTCATGCTCCTTCAAATGGTGAGAAGCGTAGGCTACTACCCTCCCATGCTACATCAACTCGCACCCTAACCTAAATTTAAACACATCATTATACACTTCGAACCCCTCCATACCTGATGACAAGGTAAGAACTAGATCTGAAGTCAATATCCTCATGAACTCCTCAAAAGCTTCTATATACTTATTATCCCAAAGAAAGCGTGTCGTCTTCTTCAACAAGGTAGTTGGAGGACAAGTGATCCTCAAAAGGTCCTATACAAACAATTTATAGTATCCTACTAACCCTAGAAAACTACAACTTCCCTAATATTCATCGATGTAGTCCACTCTGACACTACTCTAATCTTCAAAGGATCCACCTACACACCTTCCTTTAAGATGATATGACCAAGGAAAGCTACCTCATCCAACCAAAACTCACACTTCGAGAGTTTATCATGCAACTAATGAGTCCTCAACAACTCCAAAGCCTGTCTAAGGTGTTACTCGTGTCCCTCATGAGTCCAAGAGTAAATCAAGATATTGCTAATGAAGATCGCAACAAATTGATCAAGGTTTTGTTGGAATATGTTGTTCATGAGTGCCATGAACACCGCTGGCTCATTAGTGAGTCCTAAAGACATCATCGTGAACTCATAATGGCTATACCTCATTCTGAAAATTATATTCGGTATGTCCTTCTTAGAAATCCTTAGCTGATGATAGCATGATCTGAGATCTATCTTCAAAAACATTGTAGGCCCATGAAACTAATCAAAGAGGTCATCGATCTAGGGTAAAGGATAATAATTCTAACTGTAACCTAGTTCAACCCATGGTAATCGATGTAAAGCCTCAACCCACCGTCCTTCGACTTGTGCTCCCTAAGAGATACACTAGGTCAAGTGTAACCCTACTCCAGCAACTCCTCCAACTGAGCACGTAACTCTGCCATCTCATTTGGTACTAGGTGATAGGGTGCCTTTGATATAGGTTGTGTCCCTGGTAGAAATTCTATCGTGACGTCTATCTAACGCATTGGCGGCATCCTTGGGATCTCATCAGAAAACACATCTGGGAACCCTCATACCACTAGAATCTCCTCAACTGATGGCTCCTTAACATCTAAATCTTGAATGCTACACAAGAAGAGTGGGTACCCTTTCTGCACTAGCTTACTAAGCACCATTGTGGACACCATCTTTATTGAGGACCTAAGATTACATCTCGGGTAAGAGACCCTAGCACCTCATGGTCCCTTAAGAACCATGTGCTCCTATATGTTGTTGATCAAAGCCCAATATCTTGCAAGCATATCCATCCCAAGGATAGTGTTAAAGTCCCTAAGCTCAAACTCTAAGAGGTCTACCAAAAGCTTGACTCCACTAACAACTAAAGCCACATCTCTATATAGCCTAGAACATAGAAGTATATCCCCAAAAGGGAGCACAACAAAAGTCTCTATCTTATTAGAAGGAACCATAGTTGTCTTAGCTACAAAAGTAGTAGATACGAAGGAGTGTGAAGCACACAAGTCAAATAACATGTGATCAGGAAGGGAAGAAACTGCAAACGTATCTGTGATGACATCAACCTGCCTGTCATCCTCTAACTAGCTCATCACATTCAGGTGACTGTCTGGAGGTAGTCCTCTACCACTACCTAAGTATTTCCCATGCTAAAAATCATAGGGTGTCTACATCCTCTACTATGAAATAGTTTTGCAAGCTCCACTATCTTACGGTTGAGCTCTCTAAGTTGGCGATGTCGTGCCACCGTGCCCTGTGAACATATTTGCCCTTATAAAACACTACCCTTGGTGGTATGACATTCTAACTAACATTGCCTCATCTAACCACAACTATGACACTGAACCAGTTGCCTAACATAATCCTTCCTTAGGTAGTTCTTACCACACTTCTAACAAATGAAAAGCCTTACACCTAACTGGCTCAACTACCCTCCAAAATGGGGAACCACTCTTGACTAATGACTACCTGAGGTATGAAACCTCGTTAACTACCCTCAACCTCCACTTGGCCTCTAACTAGGCACTATGAGCCTAAGCAATCGCTGATGTCTCCAAGACATAATTGTACATAGCCTACAAGTCATGTCTACGTGTCCCAACCAGCATCTCCTAGAGCCTCAAACTCAACCTCAACTAGAATCAATGCACCTTCATCCTCTCATCGAAGTCAACCTTTGAGGTAGAGCGGAACAAGTCCAAGTACTACTATATTACTCCTCCACCGAAGATTTCCCCTAATGCAATGCCATGAATTATTCTTACTTTACCATCCTTATGCAAGTAGGGTAGAACTGTGCCATGAGCATCTCGACAAAGGTCTCCTAATGGTTTGTATTAGCTCCCCTCAACTACGAACCTCTCCACCATTCATCAACATGACTCCGTATATGGAATACCCCAATGTCCACCTACCTACTTTCTAGGCAACCATAAACCACAAATATCTTCTCGAAGTCCCTCAACCACCATTCTAAGACATCCTAGTCCTCCTAACCCTTAAAGGTTGAAGGGTGATGAAGATCAACTAGATGAAGCCAATCCTCTAGTGGTGGCACTAAAAAAGGAGGTGGTAGTGGTGGCTACAGAGCCTACTCACACTAAATATTTCACTCCATGAACTCTCAATTTGTCACCATGAAAAGCTCGAGATGCCAATTCGCAACCATCAAAATCCTAGAGCAATAAGCCACGTTAGAAAATAGTTGAATACTAACTATACCATTAATACATGTGAAGGAAGCACATTACACAATAGGACAGAACTTAGTCCTATTATATAATATTAAGGCCAACTCGCAACCCAAACTAATGATCACTCACAGAATAAACTGGATTCTACACGTTCAGACAAAATAGAAGAAATTCATTTTAGTAAAAACAACTTTTAGATTTAAAACCATAGGCTCTAATACCAACTTATAATACCCCCAATTTTTTAACTAGAGATTTTCATTTTTAAGACAATGTGTAAGCATTTGAAAAATAAAACCAGAAAGTGTTACCATCATATCAACCATGAGAGAGGTGTGATCATCACCTAACCCATGCTTTATGCAAGGAAAAATGAAATAATGAACAAAATTTGCATGCTCATAACAATAACGTGACAATATAAGATAACAAATGCGAGAATAATATCGTAGATAAAATGAGTATGATAGTTTACAAAACCAAATACATAGAACCAAAACAAGAGTTTAAATAACCAAAAATACAAAAGCTTCCTAATGTAGTGGATAAAAATACTTCTAACCGATTAACCTAACTCTTAGTCATAACCATAAACCTCCAACTCTAACTAACGGCATGTTAATGGCTCACGTCATCACCCTAACCATATTCTAACAGAGAGACGTAACCCTACAAATCATCCTTTACTCCACGGACCAGAAGTCAGATCAACACAGTAACCCACACAAGTGCATTATTAATACACTGAAATAATGGTAAAACATACTACCTAAAACATAGTAATACTCGTACAAAACATTAAAGTCACATAACAGTATGGTGATATCATACTGATACAGCTCAAGTACAACAAGGTATGCTTGTATGGAAATCATGAAAGTATCAAGATATTGTAAATACGTCTCAATCCATATAATATAAACCATATTAGAATCCTTTCTTTAGTGATCACACAATTCTTAATAAATGGGAGTTTTAAAGTAATAACACTGAACGCATCATAAGGCATAAAACCCACCAATTTGGTGTTTTAAAGTGCTCACCAATTAGGTGTTCTGCTAACACTAAACAAATCATAAGGCACAAAGCCACCAGTTGGGTGTTTTATAGTACTCACACCAAACACCTACTAAGGCATAAAGCCACTAGTTGGGTGTTTTACAATGCTCACCCCAAACACCTTAATTTCAAGTCTCAAATACCATTATGATGATTCTTATTAAATCTAGACAATCATCAGGGAAATCATAATTTAAATGTTGCAAATACATGGAACTATGAACGCAAAACTCCCAAGAGAAATACAACAAATTATAACAAACTAGTTGGCTTCCAGTCGGACTAATTGATTAGTTCATCAAATCATTCAATTAGCTTAGTCATACCAGACCTTAACCAAAATTGCACCAAAGAACTAATCAACTAGTTGGCCTCTCCAATTGTCTGTTCAAAGGAACTAATCAACTAGTTTGGTACAACCTATTGATTGGTTTAAGTAGAGACTAACCATTTTAGTCTATAGAGAAACCAATCAATAGGTTTGACTAACTGATAGAATATTCATCAAAACTATTCGACTAGTTTATCAAACCAATTGACTGATCTTACAATGAACCAATCCAAAACTCTAAACCATTAGACAACTCGCACAACCAGTTAGTGGGTTTGAGGAACCGATCAACTAGTATGGGTAAAATACTACTCAAACTTGCAATACACACACCAAAATTTATGACACTTTACCATATTAATCCTAGCATGCTTCTATGTAAAAACACACATAAAAATACATGTTGCATAGATAGAATCATATGGATACATGGTAATGTACATACTCAAACAAATCATACTCAAATGGCCAACTCATGCATAAAATCAGAGAAATCTAGCCATACTATTTTAGGAATAATTATACTATATAATCAGATTATAGAATACATAATAGGTCATGCTCACATTTACACCAAACACGTGGAACCCCAATTCACCATAGAACCCTATTTTTGTTAAAGATAAGAATGTCTTACCTTGAAGTAATTCTTCTAGTACAAAAGCTCCTACTTGATGACTATAAAAAAAACCTCACTTCCTAAGAGAATCAAAGTTAAAACCATTAAAAATCATCTATAAAAAATTCATTAAAATTAAATTAAATTTAAAATAAGAAGAAGAACACAAAACACCACCTGTTTTCACAAAACTACGGTGTTAAAGGAAGAGCTGAAATCTTCAACCTTTCTCAATCATAATTCTTCATTACTTAAGGGAAGCAAGAGAGAACTAAAACTAGAATTGAAAGAAGAGAGAAAAGCACAATGCTGGCACAAAAAGGGAGAAAATTAGAGAAAGTCTCTATTTTTCTCACCATAGAGGAGAAGAGGGAAAATAAAAGGATACTCAACACTTGAAGAAATTTTCCACAAAGAGAAGGGAGAAGAGAGCCAGAGTTATAATTGAGAAATTAAAATTGATCAGAAATGAAAGGTATAGAGGTAATTCTAGGTCGATATTCACATGAAAAAGGGGATGAGACAGGTAAGGTTAAGTGTGGGCAACCATGAAGTGATAGCTAACTTGATAGGGTGGTGGGGGTTTAGAGTAGTCAGGAATGAGCATGGAAATGGGTAGGTAATTTAGGAGAGGATGCACAAATTCAATATCGCAACCCCAACTTTTCAAAGAGACAAGGATAGGTGAGGGAGAAGAGAAAAGGTGAAGTTTGCCCCCAAGGTGCTTTTTGGAAAAATTTTAGCTAGTTAAAGTTAAGTGATGATCTAAATAATGTGAAAATAATCCCATAGCAATAAAACATGCTTATTATTACAGTTAGACTCAATTGAAAAGTTTTCATAAACATTAGAGAGAAATTTCAAACAAAATCAAAAATGGATATGAAATCTCAAGATAACCAGTCGATTGGTTTAGACAAACCAGACGATTGGTTTGTCGGGAACAAGAATGTCAATTCCTCTATGTACTAGTCTATTGGTTAAGCAAACTACTCAATCAGTATACCTAAAATTCACATATACATATATATATATATATATATATATATATATATATATATATATATAAACTTTAAGCCCATTTCAAAACCAAAACTAATTTATTTTATATCATCCTAATTTTAAATACATTTTGAAGGATTTTAGGATGGGGTATTACAATCTTATCCCCATCAATCATCATATTTTTTATAATTAAATGAAACAAGAATTATTCAATGTGTAGTTTTTGATACCAACCCCAAGCCCTATGACAACAATGGGTTATTATAGATAATATACTTCTATTTTCCCCCTCAACTCTTATCAACAATTTTAGAGAGAAAGTTCTAGTTGAATTTTTAGAGGTACTTTATAACAACTCTTCGGCCTTCAACGATAATCTATTGTTATGATATCTCTTTTTCTTCTCATCAATAATTTGGTGGAGGAAAATTTTTTGTTGAAGCTTTTGGAAGTGTTTTATCATGACTCTGAGGTTTATAAAAATGATTTATCATCATAATATATACTTTTTTGAATAATTAATGGATAAATTATTGTAGGAAAGAGTTGGTGCCTAAATAGCTTACAATTGTGTATATGTCTATTGTGATACCTTTTCATTTTAGTTACCTAGTTTCATGTCTAATATTAGGTTTTTTTTTTACTAAAGTAAGTTTTGTTGTATGGGGAAGTAAATGATTTACAATGTTTTTGTAATACTCTATATTTTTTTCCAACCTTAATTACTATATAATTAGCCTCATAATCCACTTCAATAGTTCTGCCATATGTTTATAGGTTAATTATATTAAATTTGAGGTTTCCAAAACATATTCCATTCAGTTGTTGAAAAATCATACTCTTGCGTGATTTCTTCGATCGTATCATTCTCACTCATTTTGACTCATTATAAACTTATAACTCATTCATAAAAATACTATCAAGCTTATTATTTCATTTTAATACTTTCATCATCATTTGTTAACCTTTTGCTAATTATTTATTCACTTCTAAAAATATTTTAGTTATTTGTAAAAAATTACAATTTATGAGTGTAACACCCCTAATTTTTTAACAAAAAAAATCATTTTTAAAACAATGCGGAAGTGTTTAAAATATAAAACATTACCGCCACACCAATCATGAGAGAGGTGCGATCATAAGCTGACCCATGCCTAATGCAAGGCTAAATGGAACAAAGAATCAAAAGAATACATTATCATAATATTAATGTGATAATACAAGGTAAATAAGACTAGAACAATATTATAGATAGAATGACCTTGATAACTTTACAAAATCAAATATAGAAATCTGAATCAAGAGTTTAAATAACCAAAAATACAAAAATCTCCTAACGTAGTGGGAAAAATACTAATAACTGGTTAGCCTAACTCTTAAGCATAATAATAAACTTCCAACCACAAGAAATAGCCTGCTAGTGGCATACATTATCACCCTCAATGTACTCTAACTGAGAGTTGTAACCCTACAAATCATCATCTACTCCCTAGATAAGAAGCTAGAGCATCACAGTGACCACACAAATATAGTATCAGTACGGTAAAATACTAGGAAAACATACTAACTAAACATATGGAACACTCATGTAGCACGTTGAGGTCATACAGTAGCATGGTATTCACCCTATGAGAAAGGTAAAGTACATGAATAGTGATAACATATAAATACCTCAACGAGGCCCTAGGATATACATTTCTACACAAGCATATATTTCCACAACAATCCATATAAACATAAATCACATAATGCCAATGTTCTATGATGGGACTAGCATAGGACTACAAGTCCCACCACTACATTACACTAGTGCCAAGGGGCTCTTCTCAAGGATCTTCAACATCTACCATACTTAGTCTTCTAGGTGAGGAGGCATACGCTAAATTTTTGGTCTACCTCACCTGAAGTATATAACCATAGAATCAAAACCATTGACAATGTACCATGACGGGATGAACATAGGGTTGTAAATCACACTAGTGCCAAGGGGATTTTCTTAGGGATCTTCTACATCCACCAATCTTGGTTTCCTATGTGAGGGGCATATGCTCAATTTTGGGTTTGCTATACCCACCACACTAGCGTTAATGCCAAGGGGCATTTCTCAAGGATCGTCCACATCCATCATACTTGGTCTTCTAGTCTAGGGACACAAAAGATAACCAAACCCTAAATATACATATCAGGAAGACCTTTAAGATTCTATGAACAAGATTCCACAAATCAAACCAATTGGGTGTAAGAGTTAACATCAAACACTAACTAGGGCATACAAGCCACCAAATTGGATGTTTTACAATGCACACACTAAACACCTCATAGGCATAAAAGCCTCCAAATTGGGTGTTTTATAGTGCTCACACTAAACACCTTATAGAAATTAGGTATTTAAAGATAACACTAAACTCAATAAAAAAACATCTCAAATACCATTGTAGTGGTTCACATTATCTTAGGTCAATCATGGTTGAAATCATAATTAAAATGTTGTAAATAAATGGAAGAATCAACACAAAAATTCCAAGAGAAACACAATAAATCATAACAAACCAGGTAGTTTCTAGTCAGACCAATCGATTGATCCTTTAGACTAGTTAAGTGGTATGGTCATATCAAACTAGGACCAAAACAAACTAGGGTAGTAGTTAACAGGTTGCCCTCACAGATTGACTATTCATGTGAACCAATTGACTAGTTCTACAAGGATACCAGTCAATCAGTTTGACCAATTTATCTATTGTTCATTAAGACTAGTCAACTGGTTTACCAAACCAATCAACTGATCTCACGATTAACCAATACTCGAAAAGCCAATCGATTAGTTTGAGGAATCGATCGACTAGTCTAGGTAAAACATAACCCAAGCTTGCAAAACATACACTAAATTTCACCACACTTTACCATATTATTTCTAGCATACTTCTATGTAAAAAAATGCATAAAAATACATGCTTCCCACATAAAATCACATGGATACATGATAATGTACACGCTTAACCAAATTATGCTCACCAATCAATTTCATGCTTAAAATTAGTAAATATCAACAACACATACTTGGAAAGAATCATACCACAAGCTCATACCATGAAACATAATTAGATTCTACTCATATAACTACTAACATATGGAACCCCAATATACCACAAAAACCTAATTATGTTAAAGATAAGAATACCTTACCTTGAAGGAATTCTTCTAGCACAAAACTCTTATTGGATGGCCTATCTAGCATAACTTTAATTCCTAAGAGAATCAAAGTAAAAATTATTAAAACCATCTACCAAAACTTTATTAAAAACTAAGAAAATAGGGTATTAAAGAGAAGATAAAATCTCCAACTTTTCTCACCCTTAATTCTTTATTGCTTAGGGAAAGTAAGAGAGAATTAAAACCAATATTGAAAGAAAATTAAGGAACACAATGCTTACAAAATCAAAGGAGAAATTAATAGAGGATATCTATTTCTCTCAATAGAAAGAAGAAGAGGAGAAAATGGAAAGGTGTTCAACACTTAGTGGAAATTTCTACAAGAAGAAGGGAGAGGAGAGCAAGAGCACAAGTATGGCATGATAATAGATTAGAAAGGGAGAAATATAGGAGCAAGTGGGTTGACATTCCTAGGGAAAAGAGGGATGAAATAGGTGAGGTTGAGTGTGGGAAAGCCAATAAGTATTAGATGACTTGATAGGGACTTAGGGGTTGAAAGCAATCAGCGATGGGCATGGTAGAGGGGTGTGTGCATGTGCGTGGGTGGGTGTGTGTGTATGTGTGGGTGTGTGTGCATGTGTGTGCGTGCGTGCATTATAAATACATAGATAAGAAGAGATAACTATGTTAATATTAAGTATTATCATGGGTGAATTGAGCTAAAATTAGAAAATTTGGACGTGTTCAAAGCTTTGGGATTTTCAACCCTAGTGGTGGTTTCTTTTTATTTTTAATTGAAGCTAGTTGTATACTTGAGTTTCTATTAATATATGGGTGTTTGTGTTTAATTTTAGTGAATTATAGAGACTTGTGAAATTTTGTGGGTAATTGGTGAATTTTGACCCTAGGGATAAATTTATCTTTTGTGAAAATTTGTGGAAAATAAATATATCATTATAATCCTTAAGGTTTTTACATAAATTTATATATATATAGCATAGCTAGGTTTAGGTGTCTTTGAGTTAAGATATTATAATAATAAGTTTTATGATGTTTAGGTAAATTAGGGACACTATTGTCATTATGGGTTAAATCTAAAATTTTACGGTTGTAAGAGTGTTTTTGAGTTAAAAAATAAGATGAGTATGATTTACGAAGAGTTTGGGTTAAACATGGATAAAATTAGTATAGTTGTAAGAGAAATAGCTGAATTTTAAAGGTAGTAACTAAAAGGTAGCATCTATATTGTATGTACAAAACATAGAATTTTAAGCCTTGTTTTTTGTATATGTTGATCTTAGTGTTCTTTTAGAAAGTTGTGCCAAATTTGGTAAATTGATGAGATACAAGAGTGAAGTTATGACCTTTATTGGAATTAGGGTTTTGTGGGGCAATATACAAGATATCACTGGCATTCTATTTATGAAATGGGGAATTTTAGTTTTGATTTTATGAGATGTTGATCTTAATATTATTTTGGGAGATTATGCTAAATTTGATAAATTGGTAAGACATGATGGTGAATTTTTAACCCTTTAGTGAACTAGGGTTTCATGGGATGTTATGATCCTTTTACCTTGGTTATATTCTTATTGTGCGTATTAGTTTTATATATGAATCATCATGATATCTAGTGGCTATAACGCATAAATTGGATATGACATAATCCTAATTATTATAATATATAATAATTGTTGGAATGAATTCATAAGTAAATGATATTACATCTAATAAATAATAAGCATTCATTATTTTGTTAAGATAATTATAATAAATGATGAATTATAGAGAGAACTCTAATGATGCATTTTTACATGCCAAGTATCAAATAAGGAAGAATTAAGACATTAATAATCAATATAGAATTTCACATGACTTAGGATTGAGGTGCTTCATTTGATATCTTTTCCTGGTTGTTGTGATAACTAGAGTGTCACTAGATCTATTATATGTTTTACGTTTCACTAGATTATAAGGGGATATGTATACTTAAGTTTTAGGAGTCTAGACTTGTGGTTTTCAAGGTGCATTCTTCCTTGAAGGGTTCGTTATGTTTGTGTTACCAATCTACTAGTTATGGAATATTGAGGTCCCTAAGCTCACATGACTAAGTAACTTAAAATGTACGATCACCTAATTATGGACTTTAATGTAATTGTATCATTATGTCATCTTATATCATGAGTAGAAGGCAAGTTTCATATCTTCTATTTGTACCCCATGTGTTATGCATGTCCTTTTATTTTGATGTACTCTATTAATTTACTCAATATTCAAGTATTGATCATCCATTTCAATGATGCTACTCATTCCTACAAGCAGACAACAACCCAATTGCTGATGTGTAGGTTTGTGTTGGTTGCCTTAATGACTTTACCAAATTATATTATTTACCTATGGATTGCTGAATATTTGTTGGGCTATGGTTGTAGAGCCTAGTGTATCTTGAAATTAAAGTTTTTGTTTAGATATTGTATGGACTCTTAGCTTCATGGGCTTTCCTTTATTTTATTTTATTAATGTTGTACTCGTAGTCTATTTCAAAACCTTAATTTTTATTTCATGGAAGTCCTTTTGTTCTCTCTTTATTGTATTTAAAATGTCGTAACGTTATGTCTTGTACTTAGTACAAGAATGGTATGGTAAATCACATTTATATTAGGTATGGTGGTAATACACAATTAACTTATACTTAACTACTACAAAAAAAAAATAGTAGTAAAATTTTGGAGTGTTACAAGTGTAGTTGTCATTTATGATGACCCATCATTGTAAAACATAAATCTATATTTTTTCTTCATATTATTTTTTCTAGGGTATGGTCATTTACCATGATGTTGTTGTTATAAAAGATATTATATAACAACTCTTTATTTATTGTTATATATAATCATCAAATCTACCTTATTAATGATAATATGACATCATAAAATACCATTATACTCTGACAACACAACGTTGTCACAAAAGAGTAATCACAGTGTATCATACTTGTTGTTGTGAATGGAATATCTTTCATAAATCCTAAACCCCTTGAGAACACAAAAAATCTTTAATGAGTCGGTAAGTCTTTATTTCTTTTATCTAGATAAAAAAGGCTTTCTTGTGGACTCATAGGCTTGGCATTTTCATCATGACCATCAAATGTCATAATTAAATGAAACCATTCAAGTAGTAAGTAGGGATACATTTTAATAAAGCATTGATCATAAATATATGTCATTTACAATTAGTATATAATTTTAATAAGGCTTACATAGTGTAATTTCACAAAATTTAAATAATTGACATTATATTTACATATATCATTCATTTGTGTCACTTTATATTATGTCATCTACCTTCCTTATGCACAAAGGCTTATTTAAGTACATTAAACCATTCTTAGTAATCATCTTACATATAATCATCATCAATAACATCATCGATGTTGAATGAGGAATGTAAGTGTATACTCAATACAATCTATATCTCTATGTTGTCATCCCACTTCTTTGATGATGAAACCATAAACCATTGTTTGTCGGTTGAATCGATAACATATAACACTTTTTTGGTTTGTGAGGTCAATATAAATGGGTAATGCCCATGGCTAAGTTTAGACATATCCACCATTGTAGACCCCACTTCCTTAGTAAGAATACCATGTTGATTGCCAACCCATATACAACTGAATAAATGAACCCTAAAGAAGGTGTTATTCAATAATTTACACTCAATCACCTAGTAGTACATCATAGATGCATAAATAAGTTTTTCCCCTACAATCTTTATTGATCACCTACAAAACATTATGGAATTGATCAAATAAAAATTGAGATATGTAATTAAATGGGGGACGTAGTGTATGGCCAGCCAAAAAATAACCCAACCTTGCATGTTTCATTTCAACACATGTTTTAGCCATTTTCTTCCCCTTCTTTGGTTGATTTATTTGCTACTTTGCACACATCGTTCTCTCTTTGGTTATCCTCTACCTTTTTTATTTTGAAAATTAAATTGCATAATACATTTACCAAATATTTCCCCTCTTTTTTATATAAATTTATACCCCTCAAACAAGCCTCGTCTTTTGTTTCCCCACCAAATAGTTGTTTCTATTATTGATCAAGTTGATTTTTTTTATTGAAAAATTGAGTCTCTCATATGATTTGGATCTTAGTTGTTCATCCTCCATTCTAGTTCGGTTTTTTCCTTGCATTCCATGCTTCATCCAAGTACCCTTTGTGCCCTGGTAAATCACACCCATTTTCTCTTCGTTTTCCTCTCGTCATGACCTTGCTGACCAACTTTACCTTTTTGTTGTTGGTGGTGCTACATGTGTTGCAACAATATTTTCATGTGTTTTCTTCCTTCATTTCTCTATGTATTTTTTTTCCTTAACTTTCTAACACCTTGAAATTTCATTCTTTGGTGGTTAATGGTGGTTTTGTGGGGATTTCCAATCCTCTATATCCAAAATTATTTCTTCTATTTCATTTCATTCCTTTCCATTCAATAATTCAAATTTTATCCTAATCTATTTTGGGTGATTTAGTGGTACAAGTAAAAAAGTAGGAGTATTTGTGTTTACACACTAGAGATCATTTTTGTAAGGATGCACTTCTTTAGGTTTGGGTTCTTAGCTGCTATGTGTAATTTATTGTAATACATGTTAGCATATTTTTTATTTCTAAAAATCATGATTAAATTATTTTATATATATTCTTTCATTCTACTTGATATCATGCTTTTGGGTGTTATTGTGTTTTCCAGGAAAAGTCTACACTTGTATACTTTGTTAGTCTTTCTTAGAAAATCATAAGCATGATGGTATATTTTTATTTATTTTATAAGTAAATAGATGAGTAGATATAATTATGTTAATGTTAAGTATTATCATGGGTGAATTGAGTTAAATTTGGAAGGTTTAGATGTGTTGGAAGCTTAGAGATTTTCAATCTTGGGTCTTTTATGGTGATTTCTTTTTTTTTTAATTAAGACTAGTTATACACTCGAGTTTCTATTGATGTGTGGGTGTTTATGTTTAGTTTTGGGGAATTATGGAGTCTGTGGAATTTTTGGGCAATTGGTGAATTTTTACCCTAGGAATGAATCGGCCTAGTTGTGAAATTTTGTGGAAAATAAATATACCATTATAATCCTTGAGGTATTTATATAAATTTTGATATATATTGTGTCTAGGTTTAGGTGTATTCAAGTTAAGTTATGATAATAAGAGGTTTTGTAATGTTTAGGTGAATTAGGAACATTATGGTCAGCATGGCTTAAATCTAAAATTTTCAGGTTGTAAGAGTATTTTTGAGTTACATATATTATAAGTATGATTTACAAAGAGTTTGGATTAAATGTGGATAATATAAGTATATTAGTAAGAGAAATAGATAAATTTTGAAAGTAGTAACTAAAAGGTAGCATCAATATTGTATGTACAAAACATAGAATTTTAGCCTTGTTTTTTAGATATGTTGATCTTTGTGTTAGTTTAAGAAGTTGTGCCAAATTTTGTAAATTGATGAGATGTGAGGGTGAATTTATGACCCTTGTTTGAATTAGGATTTTGTGGGGCAATATAAGAGGTAGCATCGGTATTCTATTTATGAAATGTAGAATTTTAGTTTTGATTTTTAGAGATGTTGATCTTAATATTCTTTTAGGAAATTGTGCTAAATTTGGTGAATTAATGATATGTGATTGTGAAGTTTTGATCCCTTGGTGAATTAGGGTTTCATAGGGCATTATGATCTTTTTTACCTTAGTTATATTTTTGTTGTGTATTAGTTTTTTATATGCATCATCATGATATCTAGTGGTTATAACATGTGGCATGAATTGGCCATGACAAAATCCTAATTGTTATAATGTATAATAATTATTGGAATAAATTCATAGGTAAACGATATTACATGTAATAAATAATAAGCATTCATCATTGTGTTAAGATAATTATAATAAATGATGGATTGTAGGGCGAAACTCTAATGATGCATTTTTACGTGCCATGTATCAAATAAGGAAGTAATAAGATATTAATAATCAACATAGAAGTTCACATGAGTTAGGATTGAGGTGCTTCATTTGATATCTTTTCTTCGTTGTTGTGATATCTAGAGTATTACTAGATCTACTCTATGTTGTACATTCCACTAGCTTATAAGAGGGTATGCGTACTTGAATATTAAGATTCTAGACTTGTGGTTTTCTAGGTGTGTTCCCCCTTGATAAGTTTGTCATTTTTATGTTAACAATCTAGCAGTCATGGAAAAGTGAGGTATTTGAGCTCATGTGACTAACTTAAAATTTATGATCACCTAATTATGGACTTCAATATTTCTGTATCAATAAGTCATCTTGTATCATGAGTAGAAGGCATGTTTCATATCTTCTATTGTATCTTATGTGTTATACATGCCATTTTATTTTGATGTAATCTATTAACTTACTCAATATGTAAGTATTGATTATCTATTTTATGAGTAATGCTCATCTCTACGAGTAAGCAATGACCTATTTGTTGATGTGTAGGTTCTTGTTGATTACCTTAATGACTTTATAGAATTAGATGTTTAGCCTGTGGATTAGTGATTATTTGTTGGGCTATAGTTGTAGAGCCTAGTGTATCCTATAAAGTTTTTATTCAGATATTTTATGGACTTTTAGTTTTATGGATTTTTCTTTATTATATTTTATTAACATTATACTCAATGTCCATCTTGAAACCTTTGTTTCTATTTTGTAGAGTTCCTCTTGTTCTTTTTTTATTTTCTTTGAAACTTCATAATGTTGTGTCTTGTACTCAGTACGAGAATGGTATAGTAAATTATACTTATATTAGGTATAGTGGTAATATTCAATTTTTTTATGCTTAACTACTACAAAAATGGAAAAAAAAAATAGTAGTGAAATTTTAGAGTGTTACAAAGATATAGTTGCCATTTATGATGACCCATCATTATAAAACATACATCTATATTTCTTTTTCTTTTTATTTTTGTTAGTGTAAGGCCATTTAATATGATGTTGTTATAAAAGATATTTTACAAAAACCCTTCATTTATTATTATATATGATCTTCAAATCTATATTATTAATGATAATATGCCATCACAATTAAATGCCATTATACTCCGATGACACAATATCCTTACAAAAGAGTAATCACAATGTGTCATACTTGTTTCTGTGAATGTAATATAATTCCTAAATCATGTCCCCCTTGAGAACACATATTCTCTTATGAGTCGTTAAGACTTTTATTCTTTTGTCATTGAGTCAAGAGGACAAAAATCTCGTATAAAGAGATTTAAGGTGTATTTCTTCTAAGAAAATATTTTCTAATTTTCATGACTATGGTTTTATAAAAAATAAAAAACAATTTTATAGTTTTTCATAAGAAATTAGAAAATTTTGTTTATTTATCTATATTGTACAAGTAACTTGTAAGGATAATGTGTTCATGGTCTTATAAATCAAAATTAGATATTATTATTATTATTATTATTATTATTATTATTATTATTATTATTATTATTAATGATAATAGCAATAACATTATTTATAATAATAAAAAATATTAATAATATCAAAACACCTAATAATAATAATAATAATAATAATAATAATAATAATAATAATAATAATAATAATAATAATGTTATTATTATTATTATTATTATTATTATTCATACTACCATTATTAATATTCATTATATTAATAATAATAATATTATTATTATTATATAAAATAATAATATTATGATTATTATATTGGTAATAATAATACTATTAATGCTAATAGTAGTAATAATTTTTTTAATGTAAATAAAAATATAATAAATGTTGTTATTGTTGTTGTTAATAAAAGTAATAATAATAACAATTTTAATAAAAATAATATTATTAATATTATAATTTTTAATGTTCTTATTAATAATAAAATTATCATTGATATTATTTTTTTTATCAATATTGTTAATGATTACATTTTTATTATTAGTAATACTAATAAATTATTAACATTATTATTATTATTATTAATGAAAATATAATTATTCTCATATTATTGTTATCATTTTGACTATCAATGTTATAAGAAAAAGAATTCCAATTACTACCTCTATGGATTAAATTGCATAATCTCCCTCTTTTTATATGGAGCACTAACTCACTCAGACAAATCTATAGTTGTGTTGGTAAACCTATTAGTATGGATCCCGTTACCTCCTATAGATAAAGAATTTCCTTTGCTAAAGTCCTGGTTGAGATGGATACCCACTGACCATTCCCTTCTTCCATTCCAATTAAGAGACCTAATGTTGTGATCATGGACGAACTGATTTTCTTTTAATGGAAGCCATCATAATGTTCTGATTATCACAAGAATGATCATAATTCTTATTCTTATCCTTTGAAAGTGCAAAAATATGGAGCTAAGAAAAAACAAACCGAGTGGGTGGTTGTCAATGATAGACAATCATCTCAGTAAGCCCCCCAATAGTAGAGAATGTAGTTGAATCAAAGAGAACACAGACTATCTACACAAATGATGCTTCACCCTCAAACTTGACTGCCTCTGTGACTTAGAACTCTCAGTCAAAACCAATTGGCTCATGCAAACCTGTTACTACCATAATTAATTAGGACACTGACTACTTTGATGATTAGCAACACTTTGAGTCCTCATGGATGTGGATCAATTCCCCGTTCAAGATGGATGGAAAATGGTAACTAGAGGTCGTAAGGGATTTCACTACTTGCATGACTTCCATATCCAACTATCATGACAACATGATGTTGGAATGTGAGGGGACTTAATGATCCCCTAAAATAGAAGGAAGTGTGTGTGTGGTGTGGGACAAATAAAATTCATCTTGTTGGCCTCATTAAAACTAGAATAAAATAAGGCAATGTTAAGAACATTTGCAAAAAGCTTATGCCAAACTAGCATTGGATTCATAATTACTCTTCTCACTACAGTGGTAGAGTATATGTTGGTTGGGCTCCTAATTCCTGTCTTATTGAGGAATTATCCTCTATTAATCAAGGTATTCTTATCAAAGTAAAAGATCTAACTGGTATTTTCCAATTTTAAGTAACCTTTATCTATGCTCATAATCGTGGCATCGATGGGAAAAATTTATAGCATTAGATAATACAAACAACTGCACTATTTTCCTCACCATGTCTCATTTTAGAGGACTTTAATGTTGTCTTAAATAGTCAAGAGAAACTTCAAGGACGTAACCTTAATGATCAATATGTTAGAGACTTCAATGCATATATTTCACAACTTCAACTCGCAGACTTGAGATTCACAGGCCAGTTCTATACTTGGTGTAATAAGAAATTAGATTCTAATAAAATTTTATGCAAATTAGATAGAGCCTTTGGCAATTCTAGCTGATTTGATCATTTTGGTGGATCTACAACACATTTTTCAAGTCCTATGTATTTCAGATCATTTGTCTATCATTGTGACCATTGGTCCACTCTCTTCTAGAGGTAATAAACCCTTTAGATTTTATAATATGAGGGCTAAGGATGCTATGTTTGATCATATTATGAAGTAAAGTTGGTCTTTCCATGTTTCTAGAACTCCCTTATACTATATTATATGTAAACTAAGACTCCTTAAGGGACCTCTGAAGGCACTGAATAAAACTAAATTTGGTGGAATTATTGACAAGGTTACTAATGCAAGACAAGAACTGTTATAGATTCAACAGCTTTTAACTCATCACTCTTTAGATGACCATCTGTAACAACAAGAAATTATCCTATCTTGAAAACTTTCACATTTCTCTAAATATGAAGAGATTTTCTTTTAACAGAAATCTAAGGTTACCTAGCTTAAACTTGGGGATGCTAATACTATATATTTTATGTTGTGGCTAAAGGTAGAAAGCATGCAAATCAAATCCACTCAATCACTAATGATTAGGAAATTGTCCACACAAATCAAGATGGTATTTTTGGGGTCTTCTTTGAGTTTTATGTTAAACTATTGGATGAAAAAACTCACCCACTTGCTTGTATGAAAAAAGACACAATAGACCTAATCATTACCAAAGGTTGGCTTGTTAACGAGGCTCATCAACACACACTACTTACACCTATCTCTAAAGAGGAAGTGAAAAATGCAGTCTTCTCTATAGGAAATGATAAGACCCCAGGACTAGATGGTTTCAATGCCTATTTCTTCAAGAGATGATGGGATCTTATAGGTGATGATATTTGTAAAGGAGTTTATGAGTTCTTCAGATCTGGAAAATTTCCTCATAGCCTTAATATCACCTATCTCAACTTGATCCCAAAGGTCCCAAATGCTACTAAACCAAGTGAATATAAGCCTATTGCTTGCTGCAACACCCTCTATAAAATTATTTCAAAGATCATAACCACTAGAATCCAACCTATTCTACCACTTCTAGTCAGTGACGCCCAATTCGCATTTGTTAAAGGTAGAAGTATTGGATATAACATCCTTTTGGCAAATAATCTTGTTTAAGGTTATTCCCAACAACATTTATCTCCTAGATGTGTGATCAAAGTAGATATGAGGAAGGCTTTGATATTATGAGATGAGATTTTCTTAAACATATTTTGTGTGCTCTTCATTTTCCTATTCCTTTTGCGAATATTATTATGCAATGTGTCGCCACTGTTAGTTTTCCCATCATGTTTAATGGAGTTCTTCACCATCCTTTCCCAGAAAAAAAAAAAGGATTGAGATAGGGGGATACCTTCTCCCCACTCTCTTTATCTTTGATGCAGGAGAAAACACTTAATAATTGGCTTTCAAAATTATAGAACCAATTATTCTTCATTTAAAAAGTATCTCTCACAAATTTGAAGACCAATGAATGGTTATGTTGCTAGAAACGTATCAAACAAGCAGCTAAGTGTCTACATGCTTGTGCATGGCATGCATGGAATGGATGACCGTGTGCATGGGGGGTTTATTGGTAGCTTGGTCGAGCACTAATATAAATATTATCTAATTAATTAATTAATTAAGAAGTAAAGTTGGATATTAGATAAAGCATAAAGTTAGCATAAAGTAGTATAAAGTAGCATACTATCTTTTAGCTTAGAATCTTTTGAATTATGCTTTTTAGCTATGTGGTAGAATGGTTATAAACAAACATGGAAGGCACGATTATGAATATAGAAGTTGAAGATCAATATTAAAGTTGAATGCCGAGTTGAATTCTTTGTGAGTTCATTCAAGTTAATCAAATATGTGTGAACGATTTAGCTTGAAAGTTTTAATCTCTTTATCTGTGTGAATTAGATATTAATTCACATCTTTTCTACTCACCATAATATATATTTTTCCAACCATAATAATAATCCAAAACAACACTCTAATTTGAAGCTAAGTGAAGCCCTAAATCTATTTCCACATTAGAAACCCTAAACCACCATTCGAAACCCTAAACCCTTACATCTGAACCAAAATCACCTTAACCTTCTATTCAAACTAAACCCTAGACCTAACCCTAAACCACCACATCATCCTCCATCCAAACCCTAACATTCGAAGCTCATCATCATCTACAAATCATTGTTGAACGTATATCATAATTAGTTTACACCGTTCGAACCATCATCATTATTTAACCATCATCACCATCACTTTGTTTGAATCAAATTCTTCCTTAACTCACCGTATTCAAATGTTCTTCTCATCCATACCTCATTGTTGAAGCTTATTCTAATTATTATCAACACAACCGAGCCATATTCTCATCAATTTGAGAAACCCATCCTCCCACACACATTAGTCTTAGTTATGGCATTTTTAAATAAAGCACTATTACCTCTCTGGACTAATCCCAAATTTAATCTTCATCCTAAATGTAATAGAATTCAACTCCTAAACTTGATGTTTGCAGATGACCTCCTCTTCTTTTGTAAAGGAGACCAGTCCTCCATTACTACTATTTTTGATATGTTCTAGAGCTTCTCCTCCTTTTCTGGTTTGTGTATTAACATAGCTAAAAGTTCCATCCACTATGGAAGATCTATCAGTAACCAACTCAAAGAAGGGGTGTTTTCTACTTTCTAAATCCCTAAAATCCATATCCCTTTCACTTACCTTGGAGTCCCTCTTAATGATATTCATTGCTATACACTCCTCATTGAGAAATATACAACAAAAATTAGGACTTGGCAAGATTCTCTCCTCAGTTATATAGGAACAATGCAACTTGTCAAGTTAGTGTTGATGAGTCTTCAAACCTATTAGTGCTTAGTCTTTCCACTCCCTCAACATGTCATAGATGAGATTAATGCCATCTGCAAAATCTACTTATGGTTAGGGAATAAAGTGTCTAAACCCAAGTTAGAAGGAGGTTTAGGATTCCCTAATGTTAAGAGGTGGAATATTACTACTATGGGACGACTACTCTAGTCCTTAGCCATAAAAAAAGACCTTTTATGGGTAAGATGGGTGCATGCTTACTATATTAAAGATCAAGACATATGGCAAATGAATATATCGAGCACTTGCTCCTAGATCCTTAGGAAAATTCTGCAGCTAAGGCCCTTATTCCAAGCCTTATTCACCATTGCTACTAGCCTTAAAAAAGTTTCCACAAAGAATAGATTCACTATCTCCAAGGCGTATGACACTATCTAACTTAAGGTAGCAAAGGTTTCTTGGTGTGCAGATGTTTGGAACCTACTCTTCCTACCTAGAAATTAGTTTATCTTCTAGCTTGCAATTATGGATCACCTCCAAACTAAGGACAACGTAGTTGACTATGGAATTCTCCAATCTAATACATGTGTACTTTGTACAGAAGAGGCATAAACTATACCATATCTTGTCTTTGCTTGCCTATACACAACTGAGACTTGGATTCCAATACTTAAAAAACTAGGATGCATACAGCATATTAATGGCTGGCATGACTTGCAGAGGTGGGAAATACACAGTGGTCAGGGTCTTAAGATAAGGAGACAAATGATTCTTACACTCCTTGATTCTACAATTTACCATGTATAGAAGGAACGAAATGGTCGCATTTTTGTAAATAAGTCTCAGCCTAGCTATTGTATTAGAAAGCATATTATTCATGAGTTAGCAAGTTGTTTTGTTACTTTTTAAGATAGTAGGTCCTTTAGGAAACTCATGAGTTAGGTTGATTTCCCTAACTATTTTGCCTTATTTAGTTTGTAATTCTCATCTTTCATTTGGAAGTAATAAAAATCACTTACCAAAAAAAATGCTATGAGCATTAATATTAATGTTTCCAATAATACTAATATTATTAATAAATTAATAATACAAGTATTTTTTTTTCCTATATTTCTATTAATATTTTCATTAGTACTCTTATCTTTTTAAATACTAAAAATATTAATAAAGTAATAATAATGATATTGATTTTATGAACAACAACAACAACAACAACAATAACAACATTTTTCTATTGAAAAATATGGAGAAAATAAGGGCTTACATTTATATAAAAAAATTAGGGAAAAAATCAATTTAAGTTGTTTTTTAGTTTTATTTACAAAGTTGGAATACTATATATATATATATATATATATATATATATATATATAGTTGTTTAAGGCTTGCACAAACAACAATCTAATTTGTAAAGAAAGCTCTAGTTTTTGAGTCACACAAATAACGTAAATGTCATATAATGAAACTCACACATGATTTAAAAAGAGAATACTCGATTTAATAAAATAACTTGACACAAATATGATTAGTAACTCATTAATAGTAGCCAAATAAAATCCTATCAAACTTTATCATTAACCTATGTTAAGATAATTTACACATGAAGAAAAATTAACTTAACAACTAGGAAAATAATAATTAACTAACTAAATATTCATTCATCCCTTTACTTGTAAGGTATAATGTATTTCCTATATGATCACCTACACTTTTCGTAGGGCATTTAATAGGACATTCCGTAAAGTATCTTTCAATTGTAGGATATGTTCTTGTATTATTATTTAATTTTTCAAAAATAAATGCACCTTTATTTTCTTAGACAAATGCCTTTGATATAAAAAAAGTTTTATGACATAGAAATATGTGTCTATCAATTTAGAAACTACTTAACACATTAATTAGTAGTATAAAAATAAGTTGTAAAAATAGGGCGATAATCATTTTATTAACCATAGAAAAATAAGGGAACCCTCTTTTTCCTTCCAATTCATAGTGGATCATAATTATTAGTACTAGATATATATTATAATAATTGTTAAAAACCTATATATTTTATGATTCATTCAATAGGAGATGGAGTTGAAACTTTAAAATAAGGTTCAATATATAATGTATCCACGTAAAATTATTTTTAACAACCAAAGTTAAAATATTAAAAAGACGCTATCATTATAATGACTTAAATTATATAAACGTTAAATTTATATTTTAACAGTAATAGTAACTGTTTCACGCTAACGGTATTATTGTTGTAAGGTTTAATCAATATTCAATATTTTCGAAAAAAAAAGGATTAAATAATTTGAAACGCCGTCGATATGTACAGCGCTTGGCAGAAAGAATGATACAATCATCCTACCATAGCCTTCCACCTCCGCAAGACTCCAAAAGATCACCCGCACTTTCAAAGCTAATTAGCGCCAAATTCTTTTCATTTTCCATTTTTCCCTTTTTGTTTTTAAGCAAAGACCGAAGAATCAAATGTATTAGTCCATCACTTACGTCACTTTCCGTGGAATAAATGTTATACGTTCCCCTCCATCCAACGGACTTCCGTTATCCTTCCCACCGTTTCTCCATATCTCAGCCATTAATTGTTTCTTTTAAGTTCCACCGTTAGATTCACCCTGTCTTACATCTAACCGTCCAATCATAGGAAATTGAAATTCAAAAGGTCCGAGCACTCTTGAGAGGGAGCAAGCGAGAAGAAACGAAGGGGAGAAAAAAGCCTAGTTCTTCACATTCGCCTCTCTTCCACAAATCCTTTCTTTTTTCTGAATCTCCGGTTGTTTTATATCCCTCTTCGTGGTGGTTCTCGACTCCGACTCCGCGCTGTTTTAGCGATTTTGTATCCAGTTTGTGAATCTCTGTCGTCGATGTTCTGTGTTTTCCGACGGAAACGGCGTGTAGTAGAGATTTTGAATTTGATTGAGCTGTCTGTTTGCATCATTTTGACCATTGCGCTAGCGATTGGAGCGGAGAATGATGAAAATCCGAGTTGATATATATGTTCTGACTTGTAATTAAATATTTTGTTTGATTTCCGTGGTTGAATTTGGAAATATTTTTTCACCTATGGAGAAAGCTGAGCCGGCGGTGGTTGCGGCGACGCCTGCAACGGGAGGTGATATGCCGCCCAAGAAATTAGCGTTAGCGCGACAATTGGATTTTACTCCGGTGTTTGGTCATTCGGCGGCTGCTTTGCCAGCTGAGCTTCAAACGCAGCCGTTACAAACACACCAGTCGTCGCCGCTGCTTCATCCGGTATCGCAGTCGCAGACGTGTTTGGTGCCACAGGCAGTAGCGACCGCTGCAGTACAGCGGCCGGCGCATCCGGTTAGTAGACTGGCATTATCAACAGCGTCGGTAGTGTAAGTGCTATTTATTTTATTTTAATTTTATAACATTACTTCTTTGAGTTCATAGTACTTGTAATTTTGTTCTTTCTTTCTGATAATTGTATTTGTAATTCTGCGAGGAGTTGTTGTTTCGAAATCACTGATTTGGATTAGAAAATGATAAAGGTAAAGGTAGTTTTGTTGGGTCCTTATTTCTTCAAGCTTGCGGTTGGTCCAGATAAGCAATGGAGAATGTCGCATGATTGATATTTGAAACTCAGAGTGGGAGGTTTATAGTTACCCAAATGCCTTACTTTTCACCATTACACTTAAGCCATGTGAGATCTCATTTTGATCATTGGTGTTCATTTGGTTTTAGAATTTGAAGCTCCCCCCCCCCCCCCACCTTATGTGAAGTTTATTGGCGGAATGAGTTTCGCTTTGGTGAATTTCTGTGCTATCTTTATTATGGTTGAGGCGATTTGAATGCAAGTGTTGAATTGATATTAGTGTTAATGATCATTTATTTTCCCAACTTCATATGTTCTAATTGTTTCCCGTACTCATGCTTGCTGGTCCAAGTATTCCCTGTGGAAAGATTGGCTGAATCCAAAATCTAAATTACCATACCTTAACTTCTAATTGAAAAATGTTTACCATATAAGCCTTTTTAAGATGTGGATCACTACTGATGGTTTATCAATGGAATATATAAGCAAAATAAATAATACTGCTGTTGATGGAGCTTGTAAGTTAGGGACTGATTACTATTGTTGTTATTGTTATTATTGTTGCTGTTGCTGCTTTTCGTTGTTGTTGTTGTTATCATCATTCCTTGTGCATAATTCATTGGGTTTATGGAATTCACCGAACCTTGTTTTGTTCAGCATGCTAGAGTCTCCAAGACCACAACGGCAAGCTAAGCTTGAAGGGAAGGATGGCACTCCTAAGAAGCCAAAGCAGTGCAACTGCAAAAATTCTAAATGCTTGAAATTGTAAGTACGGACTTGGAGCTGACAGTAACAATAACATGTCTGATCATCCATGGATTTTAAACTGGTGCATCTCTTGCTTTCATCTGCATCATTACTAGCAGTATGCTTTCAGTTTTTGACCCAAATGCTTCTTCTGTGATTTCCACAGATGTGGGTCTTTAGCAGTTCCAAATGTTGTGCTCCCTAACTTTGAAATCTGCTTGTGATTTTGTCCAGAGCGGTCCTGTACTCCCAAATCCCAATCCTATTATTGTTTGTTTAAAAGGCCGGCTGAAGTACTGAATTTCCTTTTCATATGCCCCTTTTTTCTACTTTCTTTTTCTTCTCTTAGATGACTACTGGCACATTATGTTACTGCCTCATGCTGGCAATGGTGCTGCACTAATCATGAGCAGAGTTCTCCCAATCCACATTCTTTACATGCTTACAATGTGAAGCATATAATTCCTAGCCATGCTACATGTATAACGTAGACCGGGTAGAGCTTTCATGTCTCGCCAAAGGTTGAGCATTAATCTGTGATGTCATTTGTGAGATGGTTATCTTGTTCTTATAGGCCAGGCCTTCCATTTTCATTTTATGTGTTTTGCAACTGAAGTTTGACGATAGATTGGTTCAATATCTCCATATCCCTGTCTGCATTTGAAGCTGTAGCAGAGGTTGATACATGCTATCCTCAGGTACTGTGAGTGTTTTGCTACTGGAGTTTATTGCGATGGATGCAATTGCACTAATTGCCACAATAACCTTGAGCATGAAGCTGCTAGACAAGAAGCTATTGGAGCGACTTTAGAGCGCAACCCCAATGCATTCAGACCAAAGATTAATAGCAGCCCACATGGAACCCGTCATGGTAGGGTAAGTACTTTGACCGTTGGTTCAGAAGTGTTATGTGGTCACTCGTCCTGATTAATTATCTGGGATAGAGGGTTTTAGTATTTAGTTCAGGTTTTCTGGGTTGAGCTTTTGGTCTCAGATTCATCCTGTTTCTATTTTTCTTGCATCATTTTTTAAGAAGCGACTGATTATCTGATACAGATCTCTGATAGATATTCATCTGTTGATTAAATGTGGCATGAAGCCAGAATTTGTACCAAGCTATCTGTTCAAAAGGAATGAAATCCTTTCTACTCTCCTGCATGCTTCTGTTGTTGATTATATTCTTATTAGGTTCACTTCATGATTGATCATGCCATTCAACAGTAGTTTGCCATGAATAGAAACTTTTTGTCCAGCTGTAAGTGCTGTCATGATATCATGCTTCTGTTAGTTATTTCCTTCTTAGGAACACACCTATTGCTTAATGACTTGCATGGTATCATGACTTGTTTGTCATCATTTAAGGTTTTCGTCAACGTTGTATTCTTATCCTTTTTTTTTGTGGACCATGGAAGAGGGCTAGGTCTGTTTTGTATTTCATTGACCTTTTTGTTTCTGAAAAGGATTAAATAGTGCAGTCACTACTCGGATGAGGATTATATAGGTCTGATACATCTCCTTGTTGCACATACTTATGACGATCCCATAAAAATCCAGGAACAAGCAGGTCAGCCATCATTGGTTGGAAAGCACAACAAAGGATGTAACTGTAAGAAATCTGGGTGCCTCAAGAAGTACTGTGAATGCTTCCAAGCAAATATTATGTGTTCTGATAACTGTAAGTGCGTTGACTGTAAGAACAAAGAAGGGAGTGAAGAGAGACAGGCTCTTCTCTATGGAAGCAATTATAACACCATGATCTTTGCCCAACAGGCAGCTAATGCTGCCATCAGCGGGGCAATTGGATCCTCCGGATATGGAACCTCTCCAGCTTCAAAGAAAAGGAAAAGTCGGGAAATTCTTTTTGGCACAGCTGTCAACTACCATTCTTTTTATCATGCTCCACATCCTGTGCAGGTAACCTATATTTACAAATAGAGTTGGTTATCAAAAGGATAGATTCTATTTTGGAAATTCCAATTAAAAAACGTGATGCACAAACATGCGTGGGTCATCTGTTATATATGTGAATACTGTCTGTACTGAAATGGGGTCTTCAGCATTACTGTGCATGGATTAAAGAGCCATAAACTTCTTGTCCTCACTCTCTCTCTCTCTTTCTTTCCTTCCGTGCCAGACTAAAATTATGTTTATCTTTTATTCTTATAGGAAAAACTTGAGAAATCTACCCAGCCTGCTTCTATGCTCCCAGATGCCATCTCTCGAGATACAAAGGCTGTAGCAGGTTCTTCAAGAATCATGTACAGGTACAATGTTTTCCTTGGTCATTTTTCAAGATAGTACAGCTGCGTTTTTCTACCTTTTATTTTTTAAAGCTATTAGTGCCTCTTCAGGTCACCATTAACTAATGTCATCCAGCCACATGATGTTAAGGATCTTTGCTCGCTTTTGGTTGTACTTTCAGAGAAGGCGAAAAAGGCACTTACAGCTACAGGTACATATTTATACATGCTATGCTTTTATCCAGATTTTATATAGTTGATAATTGATTATGCAATGCTGCAAATAGTTCAAATGGGTTATATAATACCACATACTTTAGTTGCTTCTTTCCAAGGGGATGTCAATTGGCCAATTACCAAAGGGCAGTAGATGGAGAGATTATGAGAAGGTAGATAGTGTAGAACCATATTGACTGGCCTTGACATTTTATTGCTTCAGAAGAGAATCACTCTTATATTGCTGATGCGCCTGTAAGAACTAGAATTGCATGATGCAGCAAATTTGAGAAATATGTAATGAAAAGATGACTGATAGAATTCATCGTTAAACAACCTCTAAGCTCCCCTGGCCCGCCAGAAAGGAGCACAGCAGGGTGACAACTGAAATTTAAAGCCTCCATCTCCTAAGTGAGATATGCATGCTGATAAATTTTGCTGCACGATGATGATCTTTACTCTGCCTCAAATACTCTTTTTAAGCTTGGTTGTTCACTCAGAATGCTGGATGCTGGCCTATGTCCTCGGCTGCGTGAGATTATATGTTTCATTGAGTGCCTATATGAGAGGATACTAGATGGAAATATTAATGTGATAGCATGTTCATATTTACAAGGGGACGTAGAAAGATTCCCTTTGTAAATATCTGTACATGGCTAAAATCTGTCTCTCACTATTTATTAATATAGTTTGTGATTGTACAATAAAACAGACACAGGAGCAGATATGGCTGGTATTAAATCATCTGCCGACAATGCATCTAAAGTGAGGGTTAGTGTAGAGCAGGATCCAGAGTCTCAAACTGCAGCTCCAAGTAACAATACGATGGAGGAGCTAG
The DNA here is from genome assembly GCA_039764185.1 of Tamarix austromongolica. Classification (NCBI taxonomy): domain Eukaryota; kingdom Viridiplantae; phylum Streptophyta; class Magnoliopsida; order Caryophyllales; family Tamaricaceae; genus Tamarix; species Tamarix austromongolica. The sequence continues at coordinate 95,716,250 of CM077809.1, forward strand.
CTGATACAACTAATTGTTCTGGATCGCATGGAAGTGATATGCACAGTAAGGACAGGCCAGCGTCTCCTGGAACGCTGGCATTAATGTGTGATGAGGAAGACACTGTATTGAGTGAAGGTGAGGCGAGTAATCAAGGTCACATTGGTGCTCCAAGGTTGCCCAATGGGCAGAATTGCACAGAACTTTATGCAGAACAAGAAAAGCTGGTGTTAACAAAGTTTCGTGATTATCTCAACAGGCTCATAACTTGCGGGAGCATCAAAGGTATGGGTTTTACTTTGTTATGATAGTTTGATTGCTGAGGATGGGGGAAATAGGAAAATTGTAATTGTGAAAAAAGTAACAAGAAGATGCTTAATCACGTAGGACAGATGAGACATGCAACAAGCACTGGTTTCCAGGCCAGTTTTAGGTCTGTTTATCAAATAGACAACGTCATAAAAAATATTATGTTTGACAATTTAGGGGACCCCCGTCTAAAACGTAATGATGAATCTGGATTATGAGTCAGCCTGATCTTCTGTTCTGTAGTACAACACTATCACAAGTGATTGATACAAGTCTGTCATCAGTGTGCATAGCTTGATTAATTTGTGGAGAATCAAGGTCCATCTCTGTTTTTGTGTAGACTAGAAGTTCCTGCAGGCATAGTCGATACCGTCGCTTATTTTCACGGGCCCACCCACCAACTAATAATTTGTCGAGGATATATGCTGGTCAACTAAAAACTCTGCTGATTCTTGTTTTCTCTTTTTCTTCGTGATCTCACTCTGCCATATCTTACACTAGATTATCATGCTTTGAGCTTCTGTGTGAATCACCCGCTTATGGATAATATATTGATTCATGAGGTCCAACCTTCTCTCAATTTTCCGTGGTATCTTTTCTGTTTATTGATAAACAGAGACAATGGCCAAAGAAGGAAACAAAGCTCAAGAAGGCACTAAGAGCAACACTGTCATGGGAGATAACGGAACTACGTCTAGAACTAAAAACGGGGTGCATCTTCCCAACAGTGTAATGAAGCCGCGCATTCCTGTCACTAATCAAGACTCGCAAAGAGTTCCCAAAACCAAGCCTGCTTCAAATAATGGTTTGCAGCCTAAAGCTGAGTTCTTTATCCAGAATGATATTCTTAAGCCGAAGGCTGAAGGTGCACTATAGAGTTGCAGCTGTGCTTTCTGCATTGTCTTGTGATTATTCATTATGGGTAGCCTAGGGATGAAGATTAATATTGGTCAATTTTCTTGACTATAGCATCAATCCCTTAGTTGGTTCCATATTCCGAACTGGCATTTATGCATTTGGTTACTGGTATTTCACTGAAAAATGCTCATCTGGCGGCTGAAAGTATACATAGGCTTTTTTTTTTCTTTTCTTTCTTTCTTTTTTTTTTTTGAAAATAAAAGTGTAAACTTTTATTCGTAAGGAGAAACTGCGTGCAGACCACGATCTGAACACACGCTTAGCTTGACGGTGAACTTGTTACTCCAGGAAGGGTCCGGAGGAGACAAATAAACTCTTTGTTTATAGAGCGTTGATATTGCTGTTGCTAAGTTTGGAATCTCTTTTCATATATTTTTATTTATTTGTTTGTTTTACGTCATTCCAGCAAAGGCTGGAAATTATTGAGCAGGATGCTGGATGACCCAAGGCCTGCCTTTGTATCCGTACTATCCAATTCGATATATGAAGTGACTTGATTTAAAAAAAAATTAATTCTATTTTTATTTTTTTAAAATTAAATATCTGATTTGATCAATAAAAAGTCAAATAAATTAAATATTTAATTCAATAAATATAAATAATATTTAATCCAAAGAAAAATATTTGTATATGTTTTTATAACTTTTTATTTTATATTTAATTTTTATTTTCTTAATTTATTATTTGGGTCAAAATTTAATTTAGTTGAAATTATATTTTTAATATAATACTTTTTTAGATATTTATACAAACAAAAATACTCTAGGTGCTAATAGATTTTGCTTACTTAATCACCCACCCCTTCCTTTTTTTTGTCCCCTCTTCTCTCTCTTCCTCCCCATCCTTTTTTTGTAGCACAAACTAATTTTGAAACCTTTAAGTCAAATCTCCTTCGGTACTTCTTGCTCTCTAGTCTTCTCTTTGTTTTTGATTTATCCACGCTACTATTATACCACCTTGCCACTTGACCACACTACAGCAAACTGCCACCGCCTTCAGTTCTAGCATACCAGTATATGACATCGGATGACATACCACTTCGCCTTGCCACCATCGGCTACCCCAGCAGCATCCACACCAACGAATGTTTCCTGACCTTCAGTGAAGCTCCACCTCCATTTACATGCTCTATTTTTACAGATTTCAATGGGTATATTTTTTTAAACCCTAACTCTTATTTTGATTAAATTTCTATGATTATCTTATGATAAATTAAATTAATTGCTGAATTGTTATGTAATGTGGTTTAAAGATTAAATACTGTGATGTAGCAGCTTTAATTTTAGTTTTAACATTGCATATTTATTGAACAAGTTGGATATTTACTAAGCATATCAAATATTTACTCAGTAGAACGGATAATATTAAATATATTTGTAATTTGGTGGTTGTTTTATAATTAAAATTTTATTCGGATAATATCGGTTATATTTGATATCCAATCTAAAAATTCGGATATTCAGTCTTTTGAATATTCGAAGTTTCAAATCAAATATCATCTTTAGATATCTGAAAGTTTAGATATCCGACAATCGAATATTGGAAATATAAGATATTTGAACTGTGAATGACCCTAACCATTACAATTATATATGGATTTTCAACTTAATTTTCAGTGCCCTCAAAACTGCCCTTTAAATGCCTTTTGATAGTTATCTAATATATTAAACTAAATTCCAAATCTTCATTCTGTACCTTTTGTTTTCAATATGATAAAATTTCATCCTTATCTTTGTTATTTGCTCATTTCATTTTCAAATTGAGTTTCCCTACATAGTGTATTGTTTTCAATACCATGAGTGATCAACTTTAATCTTAAAGTTTATATACTTCTAACTGAACTAACCTTTTCTTTTAATCCTATTATTACGTTCGTTGTACTTCACCGACTTCTAAAAAAACACAATTTGTTTTGCAATAGAGGATAAAAATAATGCTAATCTTTCCTTACAATTGATAAATTTCAATATAATATTTTTAAATCTATCATCTTTATGCTTCTTATGAATAAATTTGCTCAATTTCCAATATAGATATTTTAGTTAATTGAGATATTATTTATTTTAAACTTTAATACTTCTTAATCAACATGTTGTGAAATATAAAGAGAGTATTTGTGGAAGATTTTTTGCTATTAGAGGGGAAAATATATAAAGGTTAGCCAAAGAACTAGGTAACATTTCTTGCCACTAATGACCTATTCTCCTCATTTTATTTTTATTGATTTGCTATGATCTGATTTAAAATTTTCAATGAGTTATTGCCATTATTGTACTACTAATATTGTTCTAATTAACTTTTGTATTAGTGTTATTACTATCAATCTATCATCACTATCATTACTTATATATATTTTTAATTATTATTTAATTTTTGTAAATCCCTCTATTTTGATAAGCCATATAAGAAGTTAAAAAGAATGAACCATGATATTTTATCATTCCACCGGCAAGATTTATTGCATTGGACAATAATCCTTTTCATAGTTTTTTTTTTAAAAAAATTGAAGCCTAATCATCCTTTTCAACAACTTATTTCTTTCATTAGACCTAAGGTCTACTCAATGTCTATTTGGTAATTCATATATGATTTGAATTAATATTGATGTAATAAAGAAGTTTGACAACTTATATAATTTGGAATGAATTGATGTATATTGATAATTTTAGATATTTTTTATTAAATGAATAGTGATGTTTGAATATTTAATAAAATGTATAAGGATAATAGTGTAGGATAGTTTGAATATTTGATAAATAAATAAAAAGATAGTGAGGTGTATTTATAAAGTAATAATATAATAGATAACATGGATATTAAGGTTTAAAAAATAATATGTTAAACAAAATAATTGAAATCTGTTTGAACCAATAATATAGATAATAAGATGTCAAATAAAAATAGACACTTAGAAAACATATGCCCATGCCATTTTCAACGGTGGAACTAGTAGAGAAAATACGTATTAAAAATTGTCATCCTAAACTTGTTACGTGTTTTGCGTGAACTTGACCGAAAAGGTTTATATCTTTGCTAAAGTTGTGGAGCGAACTTCTATTGATTGGATGATCTCGAATTGGCATTATGAAGGTCGAAGGACGTGAAGGAGATCATGCAGTATGCCATTTTTATCTACGTAACTGCTGGTGAGCTCCGAAAGAAGACGTTCCACGGGATGGAATTAGAGGTGGCAATCTGATCGGGTGGATTGGGTTCGGGTCGGGTCATAGCAGATTCAATTATTTTTAGGTCGGGTCATCTTGGGTTATTTAATTTTTGTGAGTTGGGTTGGGTTATTTTGGGTTTGAATTATTTCGGGTCATTGTTTTATTTGGGTCAGATCATTGTTGCTCTAGGTCATTTCGGATTAATTTGTCAAGTCGGGTCAGGTTAAGGTTAAGTAAATTTAGGTTCGGGTTATTTCGAATTAACTTGACTAGTAGGGTGGAGTTGGCTTCGGGTTATTTTCTGGCTCACATGACTAGGTGGGTTCGGCCTGTTTAGGTCATTTCATGCAATATGATGGGATGGTCCTGTTAGATCCGAGTTATTTCGAATTAACTTGATGGGTCGGGTCATTTTGTGTAATTTGATGGGTTGAGTTTGAGTAGTTACGGGTTAACTTGATGGGTCGGGTCGGATCTAGTTTTGATGGGTTGAGTCAAATTCGGATCAAGGTAATTATCATTTATTATATTGTAAATATTAGAGACAATCATAAGATTACTAGTACAGATAAATAAAACAAGAATATTAGATGGACTTTATTTTCACAAGTAAATAATAAAGATATTTATAAACTTTAACAATAAAAAGCATTGCATGATTCAATCTAATAAAGATATTTATCATTTATTTTATTACTTAAAATAATTAATTACTTAAAAATATAATTTTATAAAATAAAGGTGAACATAACATAACTATACGATGTATAATTATTATTTATTACATTATAATACAATTATAAGATTACTAATACAAATAAATGAAATAAGAATATTAGATGTGCTTTATTTTCACAAGTAAATAATAAATATATTTATAAATTTTAAAAATAAAAAATATTGTGTGATTCAATCTAACAAAGATATTTATCATTTATTATCATTTATTTGATTACTTAAAATATTTTATTACTTAAAAAAAGATAATTTTATAAAATAAAGGTGACCATAATATGACTATACAATGTATAATTATTATTTATTACATTGTAAATATTAAAGACAATCATAAGATTACTAGTTTGTTCCTTGAAGGTTATTTTGACTTTTATTTATTAATTTTTATTATCTATACAACATATAGGTTATAACTTGTAAGTTTATAATTTATGCATCAATTATGGATGTTATTTGAGAATTTTTCGGATCTTCTAGTTTTGATAAGTTATTGTTGGGCATAGATATTGCTTGTTGGATTTTGTGGGTGATAAATGATACTACTATACTCTTCTATTAAGAGTTTCTTCAAATAGGTGGATGTAATGGAAGACTTTTTAGAAATTATTTTACAGACTTGCAGCTAGATGTTTGTATTTTATATTTTGGTTTTTTATTTGTCAATAATATATCTTATTTTTTTAAGGAAGATGTAAGAAAATTTAAGAAAATATTATCATTTGTCAAGTAAAATGAGTTTGCTAATACATAGAATATTTTATTTTATTTTATATAAAAACATGAAGTAATGATCAAAATGATTTGAATAACATATTGATACTTGTTAGTTTTTAACTTGTTATACATGTTATGGATGATGGAATTAGAGAAAAAAAAATTATTTTATACCATAAGTAATAACATATAATACAATAAATTAATAATTTGCTAGTTGAGCAATATTAATGATTATGTGTATAAGTTCATTTGATATTATAGAATATGTGCATGTTTACAAGTTATGAACTTATAAAAGTAGTTAGGTAAAGAATATAAGATATTAAAAATTATCTAATATACACCTTTAACACCAAAATTACTCCAACTCATTAACCTCGTAAGTAAGTATTAGGTTTGATTTTATATAAGCATGTAATTAAAAATATGTTATTAATTGTTACTTGTTTATTAAATTATTATTATGCCTTCTTAATGTTGTATTTTTGTGTGGATAAATTTATTTGGATATCATTAATAAATAAGAATGTCTAAGGTAAAAGTATAAAGATAAGTATAATTTATAAAATACTATTTTTAAAAGCTTTAAATGAATAATAAAATATGTGTAACTTATTATTATTATTATTATTATTATTATTATTATTATTATTATTATTATTATTATTATTATTATTATTATAGATTTTGATATCTAGTTGGGTTAACGTCGGATCGGGTTGACTTCGGGTAGGGTCAATAGTTGGTCGGGTTGCTATCAAATCGGGTCTATAACGGGGTCATGGATTGGGGTTGGGTTGGGTCAGATTTGGGTAAGGTTAATTTTTATCGGATCAGTGTCTAGTCGGATCAATATCGGGTAGGATTTAGGTCGGATCGGATTGCTAAACTTTACGAATTTTATCATATTCAGTTTTATTCGGATCGGATCAAATTAGATGGATTGGGTCAACTTTTACCGGCTTTAGACAGAATGCATGATGAATCATGACGATTATGGATATTGCATGTTTATGTATGTATATGCTTGGTCTGCACATACTTGATTGAGGATTCCTTTCCCCTGAGAAACTAGTATTGCCACAAATCAATTGAATTTGAATAGAAGTTTTTTATCTTCAACTAAACATCGACCATTCATTTGAGTTAAAGGAATTTTTTTAATAAAAAAGAATATATATATATATATATATTCAGCTTATTTCTATATTATTTTTTATAATGCCTTTAATTAATTTATATCAGACACATAATTTCTCTACAGAATTAATTATAATATTTTTTTATTGTGAGGATAAATATGAATAAAATATTATAAAATGTCACTAACTATATTTTCTTAATACTTGTGCAAATCTAAATAGGCTTATTTTAAAGGATGGATGTGTTTATTTTTACGATGGAGCTATTTGAAAAACAAACTTATTACTGTATGAAAATATTTGGGATGAAATACGTAACCTACCCTTTCATTTAATTCCCCACCAACTCACCCTGCTCTCCGCCAACCGGCCCTGCTCTCCACCAACCAAAAAAGCACTTGTAGCCCGTGCTCACTTATTTAACCCATGACCTCTGCTTATGACCACCGATGCTTTCATGTTTATAGCTACTCACCTCCATAGACAACTCACACAACTTCATCAGCCAGCCCAAATTTGTGCAGGTTTGTATCTTCCAGCACATCTTTAATGCAAGTGATTTCTTTAATTATCATATCTATACATTGCAGTCTAGATCTATGTAATGTAACATATTTGTTGTCTTCGAGGCTTGTCCATGGTTGCTAGACCTTACAAGAATCATCAATTGTGCATGTTGCAACTTGTGGGGAGTGCCAAATTTGAGTGCAAATTAAATCTAGAAGCGTGAGCTCCTTAAGCAGATAAATATATATAGTGTTAGATTTCAATTAGATAAACAGTCGGAGCGTGAGCTCCTAACATTTCTACTTAAGGGGAGCTTGAGCTCCTAATAGTGCTAAGCACGAGGAACACAAGCTCCTCACGTAGCTAAGGAAGGCGGTTGTTGTTTTATTTGGCATGCTTGAGTTTCCAAGGTGTATTTGAGTGTTCCATGATATTTTGTAGTTGAATTACTTTAAATCTATGTACTACATATGGTTTAGTCTGAGTACGATAGGATACAAATGTCAATGGAAGCATGTTAGATCTCTTATGTTCTTTTGCCAATATTATACAGTTATGGCATGTGTTGTGATTTTAATTTGAATTTTAAGCAAGAAATATATGGGTATATTGGGTAAGGCAGCGTGATATTAGAATGTACCTTTGATTGTGGGCGTTAGATTCAACTCTCTTTGAACTCATGCATGGCTTGAGTTATTAGAGTAGATTGAATAATTTGAGCTAGAATATAAGAGGGTAGATTAGTACATTAAATAATTTGAACCAAAAGAAAAGATAGTAGTAGATTGCCTTGAGAGAGTAGAGTAGATTAACATATATATAAACTTCTTGTGGAATTGAATATATTTGTATATGTGAAATTGATACATAATTAGTCTAAAGTTATCCCTTTCTTTAGGGAAATTATCAACTTTATGGAAATTATGTGTTTTTGGTGGAGAAGCATAATTCATAGTGTCTCCTCACTTTAATCGAATCCACGATTTAGGTTTTGATAATTGTTTATTATTAGTTTTATCCCATGTGATCGTGTTCATGATGCTCCTTTCTTGTTAGTCTTACAATGTTAGTTAATGCATGCTTTTTCCATAACCAACCACTTGTATCAACTATATATTGTTTTACAAATTTCTATACATGATCTGACATTTTTTTCTTTTTATAGAATACAAATTAATTATTTTTTCCATTGTTCTTTTTTGGTTGGATTTTGCTTGTTTTTTTTCCTTTTTTTTATGAATCATTTTATAAAAACAATTATAGCCCATGTTAGTGTTTGTCTAAAGATATAGGAAGTGGTTCATTGGATGTGTTCCATAATTATTTAACATTTTCCATAGTCAAAACTTGATTGATATGGTATCATTCATGTCAAAAAGCTACTATTATGGAATGCACACCTTACAACATGCATCAGTGGTAATGGAAAATTTTCTAAGTATTTTTATCTACAAATAAAATTATTATAAGAAATTTGTAGACTTTGATTTTAATATTAGAATAAGATGTAACTAAATACATAGCGATATATCATATACGTTCTTGATCAAGAAACATACTCTCACTTCACTTTTAGGGCCATGCATATCATGTTGTAGAATTATTAACATAAATAAAGTGCTAGCTTGAGACAAGTACGCGAATAACACATTATATTGAGTGGCATTTACATGACCAATATTTATCATTTCCATGAAGTGCTTCATTCTCACCTTGGTCGTCAATTTGTTTTGAATGGCTAGCCATGCAATAAATTAGTGTTTGGGTGCAGCCAAACCACACCAAGCAATGGGCCACAACTATACTTTTTCACCCTTATGCCTATTATGATCATACATTTTCTTCATATTATAAAAACCATCTTTCTTTAAGATCTTTGCCATACATTGAGAATTAGAAAAAAGAGCTTTGAAATGATATCTGAGATTGAAGATTTGTTGCAGTTGCCATGAGCACCTATGAACTGAGTTGAAAGACCACAAAGGTTGAGAGCTTAAATAAATTGAATGGACCCATTTAACCTAAAGAGAATCCTTTTTGCAGCATAAGTCCCAAAGTATTTTACCCACTGCCACATTGATTCTACTAATACACATCAAGTAAGCCCAGTCCACCCTCCCTCTTTGGTAAGCAAACTTGCTTCCATGCCACCATGGCTTTCTTTGAAGAATTAATCTTACTAGTCCAAAGAAAATGCCTACACATGGATTCTATTTGATGAATCAGTTTCCTTGGGAGAATGAAGACCTGAGACCAATAGATTTGGAAACTGAAGATAACAAACTTTATAAGTTGGGCTCGACCTGCATAGGATAGAAGATGGGAGTGCTAGCTTGTAAACTTCTTTGCTATTTTCTGCACCAAACTTTGGAGTTGGGAAATTTTCAGTCATGTAGAGGATAAAGGAACTCCTATATAGGTGAATGGAAAGCTACCTTCAGAGAAATGAGTGTGATCTAGAATGTGAATCCTTGTTATATCATCCACACCACCAAAAAAGATGCTGCTCTTTTGGGGTGAATGATAATACCAATTCTATCAGAGAAGTCCTTAATCACACTGATGAGGCTATTAACCAACTTAATATCACCCCTACAAAATAGGATCGTATCATTTTCAAAAGCCAAGTTTATAACCTTCAAACCTTTGCACTTAGGATGTCCTTTAAAGTCCTTGTCATCCCACAAAAGTTTGAGGGATCTAGTTAAGTACTCAGCTACCAATACAAATAGGTAAGGGGAAAAGGGATCCCCTTGCCTCAACCCTTGCTGAACTTTAAAAGGTTTAGTCAGCTCACCATTTAGAGAAAGAGAGTAATAAGAGACATAACTTACACAAGCCATGATCCATCTAACTACTTGGAGGGGAAAGCCATAAGCATGAAGAACTTGATGCAAAAAACCCCTAGTGAACTGAGTCATATGCTTTCTTAATGTCTACTTTTATCATGTATCTAGGAGAAATATGTTTTTGGGAATATTTCCTAACCAATTTAGCAGCTAACACATTTTCTCCAATATGCCTGCCTTTTACAAAACCAGATTAAGCCTGGTCAATAAGATGAGGCGTTAAAATCTAACTATGGCAGTTAGAATTTTAATGATGCTCTTGTACAAAATACCACTACAAGCAATCGCCCTATAATCACTTACCCTGGTAGAATTTCCTTTCTTTGGAATGAGAGTTAAAGATGTGATGTTGGGCTAAGGAAGAAGATATCCAGTAGTGAAGAAACTCTGCATTACAAGGGTGATATCTGCCCCTATAATCTCCCATGATTTTTTAAAGAATGCAGCAGTAAAGCTATCAACACCAGGGGATTTATAATCTCCAATATAAATGGCATCCTCCTTAACCTCCTGTTGGAAAATTGGGGTAAGAATTTGGTACTTATGAGAATCTTGAAGAGTTGGACCCTACATAATAACTGCTGAACCTACTAAACCTGAGCCACTCCCTTTAGATCCCAGTAGGTCTTTGTAAAATTTGAGAAATGAATCAAAGATGCATACAAGGTCAGAAGTGAATGCCCCTGAATCCATCGCAATATGCTGAATGGAATTCATGTTTTGATTACCCTTCATCTTGGCAAAGAAGTATTTATGATTTGCACCCCCCACATTCAACCAGTGAATTTTTGACTTCTTCTTGAGAAAGCTTTTGTAGCATCTTGACATGAGGTGACCTTCACATTCATGCATTTTAGCTCTAAGATCCTTGCTACAAATATCCTGCATTGGCTTCCTTTGGGACTTAGATAGGGCCTTCCTAGCCTCCTCCATTTTTTGCTCCAACAATCTATATTTAACCCTGTTGAAGTCCTTAAAAACATGCTTCAATTTTTGAAGGTTCTTGTAGATATGCAAAAGAGGGTTGCTACTAGAAAAACCTCCCCAATGATATCTGATGATGTCCAAGAATTGAGCATCTTCAGTCCAAAAATTATAAAATCTAAAAGGCATCTTCCTAGCTGTATGAACCCCTGTATGAACTTGGACTAAGTAGTGATCAGATAGCAGGGGGCCTTGAAATTAGCAAAAGAGTTGGTGAACTCTTTAAGCCAGGGCACATTCACCATGACCTTATCTAGCTTACAAGCTACTGCATCATCCCCATTCCTTTTTTCATCTAGGTAAGGAAGCAACCATAACCCTTAAGATCTATTAGCCCCAAAAGATTAATACAGTGAGAGAAATATTGCATGTCCTATGCAAAAGGCATGTCCCCTCCCTACTTTTCGATAGGGTGAAGGATTATGTTAAAGTCTCCCACTAGAATCATAGGATCAGTGGTCCTTTTTATTCTAATTTAACTAATTCAACAGGTTTTTCCTAGTTGAACCCATATTGAAGGCATAGATAAAATCCACAACAAAATGAATTTTACCATCTAAATTCTTAACATGAGAAAGAATACCTTGAGCACAGGTATGAATATGGTTCACAGTTCAGATCATTGGATCCCAAAGCACCTAAACTCGAACATTGTTATGGCTTTGATAGTTATTTAGTCACATCCACTTCCTTACTAAGGTTTTTTTAATACTATATGCCTTATTAGCCTTAACTCTAGTCTTCATTAAACCAATAAGGGAGCACTTGCTTTGCTTGATCCATCCTTGAACCTCCCATTGTTTGGATGGATCATTTATGCCTCTCACATTCCAACTAGCAAACATGGGCACCTAGGTCATGAGGGTGACCTATCAATTCTTGAGTTTGACCTAGGTTAAGAGATATACTAGATTCCCTGAGAGCATGAAATCGATTCCCACTATTGCCCCTAGTTAGAACACCTCTTATATTTGATTCATAGGCCTTTGATGGAATAGTCATTTGAGTCTTCTACTCTTCAAAATTTACAGGGAATGCAAGCTGCCTATTCTCATAATTTGATGCTCCTACACCTTCAGAGGTTTCCTTGTGGCTTGAAGATTGCCTTATGTTCCTGACCACCATCCATTATTGTGTGTTTGAGGCTCAGCGGCTTGAGGATTCTTCTGTAGTTTTAAGAAGGTATTTCATTATGAGATGGATCATGAAATTTATGATAAAATGAAGGTTTCCATTCAAAATGGAGTGATTGATTTATGATAAAGAATGTAAGATTTTTGGAGATAACAACAAACCATGCACTATGTTTGTTGAAGGATGGCACTCAGCACTTAGTCTGCAGAATACTCAAAGGTTTCCACCCTTTCATTCATCTTTACACCCATATAAGAGTGTAAGAAGTTGAGAAAATTACAATCAACCCTTAGGTAACCATAATGTTTCAACTTAACTAAATACTACTCTCATTCATGTTAACTATGGTAAAACTCAAACAATCAGCATGGGAGCTGATGTTTCAAGCCTCCAATGGTCCTTTTCCCATGTAATAGTTGTTGCATTAGTTTTATAAGATAATAATAAGACTTAGGAAACATAAATTATAATAAATTAAATACTAGCACATTATTCTTGCTTATGATTAACTAAATGGAGAAAATCACCCTTCCAAAGACTCCTATTAGCCGACTACCATGGTTGTTCTCTAGGCCACTTAATCTCGTTAATTAATGATAATTAAGGTATTGGAAATCACCAAACTTAACCCCAAAAATATGCTGCAAAAAAAGGAAGGGTTGCATGCTTGAATCTCGAAAATAGGTGCTCCATGAGGGCTGCTGGCTGGCTAGTTTGGGAAGATTTACATGGCTTTTCAAGCCATACTCAAGCAATAATGAAGCCATGAAAATATGGTGAGTTGATGGATTTTAATTTTTTTTTCATGGCTCCTTATAATATAGCTCATATTTTAGTCTAAGTAAGGAGAGTTTTAGATTCTCCTAACTTAGAAAAATTTATAAATAGATTATTGTTATCATATGAGGGGGATGCTCCTCATCAGAAAGCATAGCAGAGACATGAGCTTGAAGCAACAAATGAGGATGGGATGAATCGAGAAAGGGAGAAAGGAAATTGAAGGGTTAGAGTTGGGAGGATAGGTTACATCAAGGAGAAATGAAAGTGAATGTGAATGAAGGACAAGGGTAGTTAGGGGTAAATTAGTTATATTGAGGGACAATATTTTCTACAAAGTAAAGGAATAATTTATAAATAACAAGACCCTATTTTTATTATTTGTGTTTATTTTTTTTATTTATAATAGAATGCATGTAAGTAAATTTATTTTTTGAATTCATAAAGTGTAACTAAATTTCATGATTTTTAAGATACTAATTAGCAAAAAAAATATTATTTTTGGATAAAAGAGAAGGATTTGAATCTGATTACACTAGAGATTAGGAAATCAACATTTAATGTATCTTAGCAATGTAGAAGTTTATTTTGGACTTGAGATGAAAATAATACTTGAGGAGTTCATATATATAAGAGAGATTATTTTACAAAAATGATGCCTAACACCTTTTTTTTACATAAATTCGCTTTCTAACTCTCTTTCTCTCCTCCTCTATTTTCTTCTACTTCTCTCTTCTTGATTTTTCTATATGTATGCCTTATATGAGGTGGAAGTTATTTATATAGATGAATTAAGGAGGTAATGGAGGCTTTATATTCTACATACTTTTATTATGTGTTATCCCTTACACACTTCCATCATCATGTTCTACATACTTCCATCACCATCTTCTACAACCTTCCAACCTTCTCCTTTTGCTTCTATGTCATGCTAGGTGATAATCATTATAGAAATTTATTCAAAGTTCAAGATAATATAAAACTTATCTTATTCAATGTAGCCAAATGCGATGATTAAGAACAAAAAGATAATTATTGTTATTTTCATGTGACACTACCAACAATGTCAAAAAGTAAACTATCCTACACTTAATTAGTAAATTTATTGCATGACAACAAAAATGTAAAGAAAGTGTGTTATCCATTCCATTTGTTGTAAGGTTTTATTTATACAAGGAAACTTAGAAAAAAAAGAGAACATATATACAGTATGCGTAAATTCCTTGAAACCTTCAAAAAATTTCCTTGGAAGGGTAAAGTTGGTAAACACTATTACTTTTAAATGAAACTAGTAGATAAAATTTCATGAATTGTAAGAAGTCAAAACTAGTTTGTTCAAAAAACAAATAAAAAAATAAATACCCGTGACTATGTGTTATTCTTTTACACATAGTAGAGTTGATCTCAAATATATAAGGTGTACGCTTAGTAAACTAGTTTAAGGCTTGCAAACTATAAACTATCTGAAATAGCTTATAAAAATTAGCATATAAGCTAGTAAGAAACTACCTACTAAATAAAACATTTAAAAAAAAGGAAATTAATTTCAATAAGCTAAAATTTAGCACCATTACAAAATGAGTCATAGACAGTGGTAGAAAAAAAGAAAAAGATGGCAGTAAACAATTATCGCACATACTATAATCGTCTAAACTATGGATAGTGGTTCAAAACATAGTTATCTATAGCACAATAGAAAATAAAAATGGCATCATACTAGAGAGATTAGGCAATTGATTGTAGTTAAAACCACCATCTATGCGAGACTATAGACGATAGTTTTAACCAACAACCATTACCCAATGTATCCCTTCTTGTTATCCCACTAAGAAGTAAACTGCAATTTTAACCCACAACCCCCATCCAATATCTCCCTCTTTTTTTGCCTTCATTTCATTTGTACTAAGTAATAGATGGAGCTAATTGTAACACCCCTAATTTTTTAACCATAAAATTGTATTTTTAAGACAATATAGAAGCGTTTTAAAAATAAAACTAGAAAATATTACCACCACATCAACCATGAGAGATGTGTGATCATCACCTAACCCATACCTAATGCAAGGCAAAATTGAACAAGAAACAAGAGATGCATGCTCATAACTTTAATGCAACAATATAAGATAATAAAGGCTATAAAATTATTATAGATAGAATAAGTATGATAGTTTACAAAACCAAATATAGAAAATCAAGCAAAGAGTTTAAATAATCGGAAATACAAAAACTTCCCAACACAGTGGGCAAAATACTTATAACTGATTAGCCTAACTCTTAGGCATAGACGTAAACCTCCAAACCCAAGCAATGACCCAATAATGGCCCACATTATCACCTTTAGCATACTCTAACTGAGAGTTATAACGCCACAAATAGTCATTTTCTCATCTGACCAAAAGCCAAATCATCACAATGACCACACAAGTGCAGTATCAGTATGGTGAAGTATTGGTAAAACATACTACCTAAAACATGGTAAGGCTCATACAGCACATTGAAGTCACATAACAACATGGTGATATCATAACGGTACAATTCAACACTTATCTCAAGTAGTAGTACAACAATACATGCTTGTGTGAAAATCATGGACTAGAAGTATAGAAATATGGTAAATACATTGCAACCCATACAATATAACCATATTATAATTCTTCCTTTAGTGACCACATAAATTATGGTAAATAAGATAGTTCGTTTCACCACACTCAATTCTCCACCATGAACAAAAGTTATGGTAACACAAATAATCATAATGGGATACCGCACCCATCACATAAGGTCAGGATACATTGAAGGGGTTTTCTTTGGGGATACCACATCCACCACACATCGAGTGCACTTACCACAAATTGGGATACCACACCTACCATAAGTGGTCAAAGTACATCAAGGGGGCTTGTAATGGGATACCTCACCCATCACACCTTGAATGTCTCCATTGCGAGTGCTAAAAAGTTGGGATACCACACTCGCCTAAGTAATGAAAAATACGAAGTGCCACAGGACTTGTACTAGGATACATCACCCACCCAAGCTAGACACCGATGTCATGTTAGTCTACCACAGTATAATCCTCTACCTAAAAGATATGTGTATACCCCTTACCGACCCAGTCTGATAGAGAAAGAAATAGGTACTGAGTGAAAAACATAACCAAGGGCGACCCAAATACTAAATTCCAAAAACTACCCCAAGAGCCAGAGAAAAATGCTCAAACAAAATCTTAAACAATTAATTTATATTTTCAAGTGATGTCACAAATCATAATAAAAGTCCACACATAACCAAATTGGGTATTTCCAAGTGACAACACCAAACATAATTAAATTTCCTTGTTAGCCAAATTAGGTGTTTCCAAGTGATAACACTAAACTCTTCACACAACACTAAGAGACTAGTTGGGTGTTTTCAAGTGCTAACACCAAATGCATCACAAGGCATAAAAGCCACCAATTGGATGTTTAGAGATGAAACCAAACTTAACCAAATTCAAGTCTCAAATACCATCATGATGATTCTTATTAAATTAGGTAAATCTTAGTTGAATTCATAATTAAAATATTATACATACATGCTGGTATCAACACAAAAGACCTAAGAGAAATATAACAATTCATAAACAAACCAGTCGACTTCCAGCAAGACCAGTTGACTGATCTGGTCGTACCATACCTAAACTAAAACATTACTAGAGAACCAGTTGACTGTTGGCCTCACCGATCAACTGTTCATGGGACCTAGTTGACTGGTTTGGTCTAACCGGTTGATGGGTAATTTTAGCCCATAGAAAAACTAGTTGATGGGTTTGACCAACCTATCAGCTGTTCATAAGAACCATTCAACCGATTTGGTCCAATCGATGATGGATCTGAGCAGAGGCCAAACCATTTTAGTTTGCAAGGACACCAGTCGATGAGTTTGACTAACCAATCGATTGTTTATCGAAACTAGTCGACTGGTTTGTCAAACCAATTGGCTGATCTCATGACCAATCGATCCAAGGCTTCAAACCATTCAACTACTCGTAGAACCAGTCATTGGGTTTGAGGAACCGATAAATTGTTCTGGGTAAAACACTACCCAAACTTGCGATACACACACCAAATTTTACCACACTTTACCATATTATTCCTAGTATGCTTCTGTGTTAAAAAACACATAAAAATACATGTTGAACAGATAGAATCACATGGATACATGATAATGTACATAATCAAATGACTCATGTTCAAATGGCCAACTTTATGCTTAAAATCAGAGAATTCCAACAACACTAAATTGTAAAGAGTTATACCACATGCTCATATAATGGAACATGATTAGATTATACTTGCATAAACACCAACACATGGAACTCCAATATAACACAGAACCCTATTTATGTTAAAGATAAGAATGCCTTACTTCAAAGCAATTCTTCTAGCATAAAACTCCTACTTGATGGCTTAGCTAGCAGAACTTCAATTCCTAAGAGAATCAAAGTTAAAACTATTAAATAATCTTTCAAAACTTCATTAAAAAATAAGAAAAACTAAAATGAGAAGAAGTATACAAAACACCACAAATTTCTCAAAATAGGCTATTAAGAAAAAAGTTAAAATCTCCAACCTTTCTCAAGCTTAATTCTTCCTTACTTAGGAAAATAAGAGAGAAATATAATCAAGATTAGAAGAAGAGGAAGGAACACAATGCTAGCACAAATAAGGGAGAAAATAAGAGAAATGATCTATTTTTTTCCTCGGTAGAGAGGAGAAGAAGGAAAATGAAGGGATCCTTAACACTTGAAGAAATTTTCCATAAGGAGAAGGGAGAAGATAGAAAGAGAAATAAGTGAGAAATGAAAATGGATAAAAAGATGAAAGGTATAGAGGCAAGGCTGGGTTGAAATTCATAGGAAAGATGGGGATAACACTGGTGATGTTAAGTGTGGGAAACTAAGAAGTGAGGGCTAATGAAATACCCCAGAATTAATTATTTTGAGATATGTCATTAAATAAGGATTTATTGGAAAATTAATTTAATTTATTATTTTATTTGGATTAAGAGGGATTGTTTAGGGCAAATTAATAGAAAATTACAAATATTTTTATAAAGGAGGAAAATTAGGCTTTTTATTAATTAAAAAGGAGTTAGGAGGAATATTTTTAAAAGTGACCTAAATTAGCCTAAAAAGGAGGTTTAATATTTTTATTTAAATATTCTTATTCTGGGTACCCCAAGAAAAATATTCTAAATATTTTATGTAAAACCAAAATCCTTAAAATTTTCTTTTTCCTCTTTTCTTCTTTTCTTCTTTTCCTTTCTTTTCCTTTTCTTCTTCTTTTTCCGCCGGTTGGGCTTGCCCGCAGCCCAACTCCCTTCCTTCCTTCCTTCTCCTTCCCCGCAGCCCAGCGTCATTTGGCCCTCCATCGCAGAAGCGCGACGGATTGTTTCGTCCCTCGATTCGCTGAGACACTGGGTTGTGTTAAGTGGCAATATAACCGTTGCCAAACCGACAACACGACGCAACGTTTTGTCCCTCTATTCACTGAAACGCCGCGTTTCATTTAGTAACAATATTACCATTACCAAACCGGTCGGCTCCCCCTCCTTCCCTTTTTCCTGGACCGCCCGGTCCACCCCGCACATGTCTTCTTCCTCCTCGCGCTAGGCCTGTAACTCGCAGCCTGCACTACCGACAACTGTCTGCTCCGTCCAACCGTCCTCTCCTGCCATTTCCGTCGCTTTCCTTTCCCATTTTGACCCAACCTACTCATCCTTCCCCTCACGCGTACTGCCCCCTTTCCTTTTCCCCACACCAAGCCAAACACACCCTGCAATTCGCAGGGCATGTGCTGGCTGCCACCGCCGGTCGGCGACCTGCCGCACCTGTCCCACGTGCCGTCTCCCTCCTTCGTTGTTTCCCCCCTCCAATTTTCCTATAAATATCCCCCATTAGCAGCCATAGCCGGTCTCTTTTTTTTGAAAAAGCCCCAAAACCCTACCTCGCCACCACTCAAAAAGTCGAGCTTTCCGCCGCCGCCGGTGATCGCCGCGACAACTGCCGCCCACCGAAACCTTCCCCGCACTTCCCTCTACAAAACCAAACCACCGTCACCCCTTGCCTTGCCCTGCACATGCCGCCCCAGTCGTGCATAGTCACCACCCCAAATAGCCCTCTCCAGCCGTTGGCCGCCCCTCGCGCCACCTCTTGCCGCCGCCCTCGCCGCAACCAACGCTTCCTCCACCCTCCAAAATGTCCAGTAGACCTCCCTACCTTCCCATACCTTCATCTTCCCCTGCCTCCCTCTCCTTCTACCTCCCCCATTTTCCACCACCCTCCACCACCTTCGGCCGCCGCGCCAACCACAGCACGCCGCCACTCCCAGCCACGCCACCACCCTCATTCCACCCCTCTTCACCTGCTGCATCTTCCTCCACCTCAAAATCCCTCTACCCCCTCTCCTCTAGCCTGCACCTTGATCTTTCCACCTCTCTTCCTCCTCCACCGCCGCCGCCACGCGCCGCCGCCGGTCCACCACTGACCTTAGGTGGTTTTCCAACTCCCCTAACCCCTAAAACTATTTTCTATAAGTGTTAGTAATTTTATCTAATATTAATGATATTATCCTTAATAATAATATTATTATTACTATTATTACTATTATCATCATTATTACTATTATTATTATTACACTCTTAATATTACTATGTATCATCCTTATTTTCCTAACCTAATTTCAGAGATAGTTAACTAGGGTATATTATTAAAAGGAAACAACTTTAACATTAAGATAGTTATCCTTATCCTTATTATTATTATTATTATTATTATTATTATTATTATTATTATTATTATTATTATTATTATTATTCCTATTATTGTTATTACTCTTATTACTATCTCTATCACTACTAATAATACTAGATATGACTTATTATCATTATCTTACTACTATATGTGATAGACATTTGAAATCTTATAGTACTATTATCATTGTTATTATTATTACTACTATAATGATACTATTATTGTTACTATTACTTAAACCAAAAGTATTTTAGTAATATTTTTATTATCACTATTAGTACTACCATTATCATTATCCTTATTTCCTTACTAATATTGTTAATGGTGACCTTGTCCATCATTAATTTTATTAATATAAAAATTTAAACCCTTAAGTTATTATTATCCAAAATATGACCTTTATCGTCATTATCTTTAGGAATAATAGTACTTTGTTGATATTGCAATTATTATATTATTATTCGAATCCTAACACTATAGTTAACCTTAGTCTTAAAAAAATGTTAGGGTTCTAGCACTATAAGCATTAGCGTTACTATTATTAGTTTTATTATTATTATTATCACTACTTTACTAATAGTTAGCATGAATACTATTATTATAAGAATAAAGCTAACGGGTTTAATAATATAAGTGTAACAATAAATATTGAAATAAACATATTTTGACTAGTACTATTTAGTAGATTATTTTTAAGGTACAAACCCTAGTTTTTGAATACTACCCTCGTTAAAAAAATAATAGTAACCCTAATCTTAGACTATAATGGCACTCTTAGTAGGAGGGAAAACTGATCTTTAGTATTTTTCTCCTTATAGGTGAATCGAGCCAAAACCCTAAGGAGTTATAGGAGCGTGCTCCAAGCCCGGTATCGCTTTAGGTAAGGACGAAGCTAAGGCCCTTGTGTGATGTGTGACCTGTATGCTTTGGATGTTGTATATGCTATGCTATGTCGTGTATTATATGATTGTGGATAACTTGTCTTATGTGTAGCGCAGCTTGGAGTTGAGGTATGTTTGTATGTGCTTCCTATGACATGAGCATGATATGTATATATATGTATGATGTTTATGATGTGATATGATATGGCCCTCTAGTACATGCATGTTAGGACAACTAATAATATGAATTGGGGATATAAGGATAAAAAGAAAGAAATGGGAAGTGATTTCACTAAGGGGGATATGAGGTTGACCTAAGTACTCCATGATCTATGAGAGAAAATTAAAGAGGAAAGGGTGACCAAAATTAAATGAGAGATGGGGACCATGCATGGGGACCTTGGGCAGTTGCATGGAGTGGCTAGATCTTACATGGGGGTGAATCTTACATGAGAAAAGTTGATTTAGGGTGTAAATAAGAGAATGGAAGAGTTGTGGAGTGATTGGAGACTTGGGATGAAAAATAGTACGTAGGTTGGTACAAGGGTGTATAAGGGACCCAATTAGGGTTTTGGGAGAAAGTGGAAATTTGGAAAGTACAAAGGTAAGAATGATTAAGGAAGGGTGGAGTATGGGTTAAGAGTGAGAATTCATTTATATAAAAGATGAGTATGAGTTTTCCATGTGAAAGAAGAGACTTTGGGATGAAAAGGGAGATGTTACTTGTAGAAGAAGTAAGGTACTAGGGTTTGATGTGGCCAACTAGGGTTTTTCCGGTCACATGCGGAGTTGAGAGGTAAAGTGATACGCCTTGGGGTTTGACCTAATAAGGATGAGATGTGGGGCGAGGAACAAGTAATGGTAGAGTAAGTGAGAAGAAGTTGGGCCACATAGGTCCAATTAGGGTTTCCAAGGGAAAACCCTAGAGGGTGAGAATAGGCGGGGTCGATGTCATAGGGTGTTGGGCTTAACCTACACTCTCAGGAGTTGGTCTTTCATTATGTGTGAGTGTATGGGGGAATGGATGCCGGGGCATGATAAGGGGTGCAGGAGTCTCAAAATATGGGACGGGCCCTCTTGAGAGAAAAGAAGTAGAACATCGATGACATGCATAATGTTATCTAATAAGACACGGATAAGATACTAATCACTTAAAGTGGAAGATTGTTAAGCCGAGCCCAGACCAGTTCACCGGTGAATAATAGTGGCCAGGAGCCGGGGTGCATTGGAGACTGTGCCACCGGCGAATAATAGTGGTTGGGAGCATTTTGCCCTACATGATTTTTGGTCCACTGGCTATAATAGTGGGGGATTTCGTGCTCAAAAAACTAAAGTAAATAAACTAAGCTATGGGAAATACACTAAGTACTTACAGTGAAACACCATGTGAGTCGGAGCCAGACCGGTCCACCGGTAAATAATAGTGGCTAGGAGCATTATGTCCTGGAGATCGGTCCACCGACGAATAATAGTGGTCAGGAACGTTCTGCCCTGAGTGTATGTTTTCCGGTCCACCGGCTATAATAGTGGGGCGCCCGCACTCACATGGACTAGTAAAAGAGTATGTGTGGAATGAACGAACTATTAAGCAGGATAAAGAATAAGTCACTGGGAAAGTAACCAGGCCTTATCATGTGTGTTATTGTATGTTGCCTATGTGCTTATCCTTGTGTCATGCGTTCTATGTGTTGGCCTTAGCACGTCTGTTACTTTACTCAATACGTAGCGTACTGATCATCCGTTTCATGGGTGTTGCTCATTCCCACGAGCAGAAGTCCCCTCTGAACTTGTGCAGGTAGGAGATGATGTCTTCGATGCCTACGATACCTACAAGGCATCGGGTGGGGTAGAGTGTTGAGCCTAACCTGACCCGGGGATCGAGAGCGATTCGGCCGGACTCTATTGCTGTCATCGAATTTCGTATTTCCATATTTAGCTGTATTTTGTACTACGCTTCACGTTTTGAAAATAGTACTCTTGAGTTGTAATCCTAAATCGTATTCTAACTTCTGTTTAACTGATATTTCATTAATGATTCATGTTAAATGTCGACCCATGTTTTGATGTTTTGCACTTAATGTTGATCGGATTTAGCCTTAGCACTTAGTACTGGAACGGTAGGAGTGAACCGGTCTGGTACTAAGTGTGGCGGTAACGCCCCCAAGTTTACGGTTTTATCTTTCGCTTCCGCTAAACCTTTTTGATTTAAACGAAATTTTTCAGTAGTAAATTTGGGGGTGTTACAGCTAACTTGATGGGGAGGTGAGGGTTGAGTGTAGTTAGAAATGAGTATGGTAGTGGGGTAGCAAGTTAGAATATAGTGCACAAAGTCAATCTCGCAATCCCAACTGCCAGAAAAGAAAGGGAGAGGTGAGGGAGAAGAGAAAAAGGTGAAGATTACCTCAAAAGTGCCTTTTGGAAAAATTTTGGCTAATTAAAAGTATGTCATGATATAAATAATGTGAAAATAATCACATAGTACTAAAACATGCTTATTAGCATAATTGGACTCTAATAAGAAGTTTTCATAAAAATTAGAGAGAAATTTGAATAAAAATAAAAAATGGATCTGAAATTGCATGACAACCGGTCGATTGGTTTGAGCAAACCACCTGACTGGTTTGTCGAGAACTATACTTCAAATTCCTCAGAACACTAGTCGATTGGTTATGTAAATCAATTGACTAGTACACCTAAAATGCCCATTTTTATTAGAATTTCAAACCAATTTCAAAATCAAAACTACTTTATTTTATATCAACATAATTTTAAATACATTTTGAAGGATTTTGGGCCGGGGTATTATACTGATAATTTGGAACCAACATCTATAATGCCTTTTTTTCTAATTTAGATTGTATTTTCTTTTGCATCACTTACAATTCCTAACATACAAAAAACTGCATACATTCTCAGTTGATACACAAACATTAGGGTTGTGTATCTTGTCTCAAAATTTAAAATTTGCACTATATATTTACATCAATTGATCACTCATAACATATAGTATACATATATACATTAACTTGTCATTCATCACATCAATCGATTTATACTATATTTTATATTTACACTAACTACTTGTATCAATAATTAAAATTGACCAAATAAGAAAATTTTGAAACAAGATAGAAATAGACATACATTTTAACAAGGCATTGATCAAAAATGAATACCATTGTTACCAACTTAGTCTCTCCATTTCTAATGAGTTTATCAAGAGCTCTATCATGTGAAATGAAAAGACCAATCTAGACAACAAAGACTTTCTTATGGACTCATGGGTTTGGTATTTTCATCGTAACCATTAAATGTCATACTTAAATGAAACCATTAAAGTAGTAAGTATGGATACATTTTAACAAAGCATCGATCGTAAGTATATTTCATTTACAAATGATATATGATTTCAATAAGGCATAGATAGTGTAATTTCACAAAATTAAATTGATGTAAATTATATTTACATATATCATTCATCTGTATCACTTTACGTTGTGGCATCTACCTTCCTTATGCATAAAAGTATTATTCAAGGACATAAAATCCTTCTTTGTAATCATCCCTCATATAATCCTCATCAATATTGGATGAGGAATGTAGGTGCATCCTCAATAAATTCTCTACTTCTATGTTATCATCCCACTTCTTTGATGACAATACCATAAACCATAGTTTATTGGTTAGATCAATAACATAGAACACTTATTTGGTATGTGAGGTCAATATCAATGGGTTATGCCTATGTCCAAGTCTAGAAAGATCCACCATCATAAATCTCACCTCCTTAGTAAAATACCATTTAGATTGTTAATCCATATACAACCGCATGAAGGAACCCTAAAGAATGTGTAATTTGATAGCCATATATGCTCAATCACCTAGTAGTACGTCATGGATGCATAAGTAAGTTTTTTTTCTCTAACACTTGATACATGCAAAGCTTTTGATACTATACTCACACTATACATAAGATTTCATGTGTTACAAACTATTACAAAGGGGACTATTATACATGAAAGTCAACTCCACAAGTCAAGAGACTTAATCAACATCATTATTTTCATTAGGGTTATTGTTAGTTGTTTTCATGTACTAATTAGCTTACTTTGTTTGTAATAGTCGTTGCTGATTCATGTATTATATAGGATATAATTATATTGTTAATACTAGTTTATGTGCTAGTTAGTCGTGTGTGTGTCATGTGGGTAAATTAGTGTGCTAGTTAGCAATATAAGACTTCCTATATAAGCATGGCATTGACACAATTGTAACATATAGTTGAATCATTTGAAATCTTGTACAAGTAATAAACTTAGCTATTCCTCTCTTTTGTGATTGAATAATCCTATTTAAGAATACTTGGAGTAATCTTAGATAGGGTGACATTCAAATGCCGAATTTCTTATCAATTCTTGCTTGAACATCTTCTTTCCTCATTCTTCCATAGCATTCGTCGATCCTACACCATCCACCATCATTCGAATCTTCAATAACACAAGAAGACTCGTGCCAAAGGTCTATACATATATAATGAGAACATAAGTCATTATTTTGATATTTATTCTGCACTTTTATGATGTATATTCCTCGGCGACTTATTAGTATATCTATTCAAGTGTTATTTAAATTCATTCAGACATACTTTCAAGAAGAACAAGCTCCTGTAGTATCTAAGCTCATTCATTATTTTGATGTTTATTTAACTTTTGTAAGATAATTATTTCACATCAATTGATGAGTAAACCCAATATTGCACTAAACTTATCCACTACATTATTTGTAAATATCTTCTTAGTTTCATTAGGACATTAGAGATGTTTACTTCTATTTGGCTTGGTAGGTAAACTCGTTGAATATGATATGTAGAATTATGAAATAATTTGTTTCGTATAACAATATTTGTAAATTTTAAATGGAAATCAATGTATTATACTAGACGGATTAACTAAAAATCACCGATTATACTAATTTCTATAATGTTGGTTTATTCAATTCTCACCTTTGGTCTCCGATGCTTAGGCCATTTAATACTTCTAAAACTTGATTTATTTTTGGACTATGTATATAATTTTTTTCCTTTTATTATACATCTTAATTCATTTATGATATTTTTTTATTTTTATCTTGCTTATACGAACTTTCGACCCATTTTGAAATCAAATTGAAGATCAGTATATAAGTTTGTCACTTCAAATATAACTCAAATTAGGTCAAGTTGGATTTGATTTAAGATGAGAGGGTAACCTTCATAGAAAAGGTAATTATCACTTTATATATATTCCAGGTGTCTATTTTCTATGATGCCTTAAGGTTAGTGCACCTTATAATTTGTACCGGGTGCATAGCATCCGTCCTCGTTCGTGCCTGTACTGTACATGCTTAGGGGGCCCTGCCTGACAGTAACACTTTGGACTCTGGCCGGGCCCTCGATTTTTTCTGCCCAGTGGCCAGTGGTTGAGTGGTCCTCGTCATCATTTTGCTAAAGGCTCTGTGACATCCATTTCCGTCTACTGTTACCTCGCACACTTTCAGAAATCACCGACCCTGCGTTACTCCATCTCAGTCTCAATATATAATGTGGCACGTGCGAACCCTGCCCCGTTTTCTTCACGAGCACCATCCCCACATCGTGTGCTCATGTGTAGCTCCAAGTCCAACCCCTCGGCCGAAGTTCCCTTTCGCCTTTAAATTCCCACATTCACCATCCAATATTATTAATAGACCTTCTTCAGTGAGCTATAACGACAGCAGTGCAAGTAGAAATCTAGTGTCAACAGACGACAGAACAATGAGCGACGAACATGTTGATGCATCGAAGCTTCGACAAGAGTTCCTTCAAGTCCTCCGAACTCGACGATCCACTGAAGGTCGGTCTACAGACAATCGATCGACCTTCGATTTCATCGTGTGTCTACCATAAAATTGAAATGTTTTGATTTCTTATTGACCTAATTCATTTCCGTGTTTTTTGTGAGTTCGATCACCGTTCTATTAGTAACTAGCACGCTTAAGCATTTCAACCGCTGGTGCTTCTGCATTTCTGTCTGTAACGTTACTGAAAATTGAAATCTGTACGATGGTACTCGACCTTACTGAAAATTGAAGTCTGTACAATGCTACTCGATGCGAATCAATGAATTAGATACCGCTACTAGTACTATGTTTGGCAATTGAATTGCATGTCTCTGTTAAATTTTTTTTTAAGCTTATTTATTTTAAGATCTGCCTCCCCACACCCCCTTCGAAGCTGAATGAATGTTTGAAGCTGATTTTTGTGAGATGAATCGCCAGTTCCTTTAGCTGTGGAAGCTGCAAAGCCAGTTGCTGATCCATTATATCAAGATGATCCAACGAAACGTGACAGTAAGGTTGAGTTTTTAGTGCACCTCCCCTTCGTCTTATGAATGATGTTAACTACCATATTATTTTTGGCAGTACTTATTTTTCTGTCATGTTAATAACTGATTCAAATTTTGGTAGGCAATGGAGTCTTGTCCAAAGGCAGATATCGAGAATTTGAAGGAGAAGCTTGCTGAAGAAAGTCTGTACTTGCACGTCGAGGTAACCGAAGATTGCGTAGTTCGTTTTTGAGCTGGAAATTTAGTTTCATGAACATTTGGATTATACCTCTAAATTTAGCGACGAAATTGGAACGAGAGACACATTATGTATGTTGAATTGAAGATGTAGTAATGAAACATGGATGCTATGATTTGGTCGTGGTACTTAATACATTACATGGAATGAGTCTGTAGAGTTCGGATCAAGGACGTTTGCCTGTGCTGATCTTGAGCCTCAAGGATAGCATAAAAAAGAAGAGGCCTGCTATTGTTATCTTGCATAGCACAGGCAAGTGCAAAGAGTGGTTACGACCATTGCTTGAGGTAGTTATTCATTTCATTCAAGGCTGTCCTTCTGTCTTTTTTGGGTAGTTAAAACTACGGCTGGCTACTCATGTATTAATATCATCCGTTCAGGCATATGCATCACGTGACTATATTGCTGTCGCGATTGATTCTCGCTACCATGGTGAACGTGCTACCTGTCATACGACATACCAAGATGTACGTTATACTATTTGTTACCGTAACCTGTCATGCTATTTGTGAATTGCTCTGACTGAAGTTCTTTTCCTCACGTAATTATTATCTGTTATAACTCTCATGATGCAGGCTCTTGTATCCTCGTGGAAAAAGGGTGATACCATGCCTTTCATTTATGACACGGTACCTATCTTTACTTTACAAAATCGTACCCTGGCGTTGTTGCAGGAACAAATTTGGGGGATAAAAAAAACTTTAGTTAATATATGACTATCATCAGTCAATTTCTTTTTTTGCTTTCGAATTCATATCATGATCAGATCTCTGAAGAATCTTTTATGTCTAAATACCTTAAGATAGTTGGACAGCTGAAGAAGTTGGTGGCATTAATTTAATATTTTTGATTTTGACTTCGGCATGCCAAGTTTCAGTGGATGTGTAGTTTTCCGTTGCTACAAGCTAAACCAGTAAAAAGAGATTCATTTTATGAGCTATCATATTTTGAGTGTAATGCCTTAGTACAATAAGCCTGTTTGGTTACGGGCTATAGTTACTGATGAACGGAACGGACTGAAAACTCTTTTACAGGTGTGGGATCTAATAAAGTTGGCAGATTACCTCTCACAAAGAGAGGATGTAGATTCTGCGAAGATAGGAATCACTGGGGAATCACTTGGAGGTTCGTTAAATGAGCCGCATTTACTAATTAACTACAGACCTGCAACAATGTTACTGCACAGAGCTGATGTCTTTTCATTCCAGGAATGCATGCGTGGTTTGCTGCAGCTGTTGATCTTCGCTATGCTGTTGTTGCCCCTGTAATTGGTGTCCAGGTGCATAAACCTAAACTAAATAACTTCTACGTCATTGCTGGATTTGTGGTGAGGTGTTTTTGAACTATTGAATAACGTGATCGTAGGGATTTCGGTGGGCTATAGATAATGATCGATGGCAGGCTCGAGTAGACAGTATAAGGCCTGTATTTGAAGGTGAGATGAATTGTCAGAAAACTACCAAAATTATTCGGATACTAACTGGATCAGTTTGGGAACATCTTTAGCTGATATTTGAGTTTCATGGCTGCAGAAGCATGTGCTGATCTTGGAAAAAGTTCAATTGATAAAGAAGTGGTGGAGAAGGTTTGTTGTAACTATTGATTCTGTCCTTCCTTCTTTACATTTAATGATTCTTGTATTTTTCCAATGTTTCTCCAATCCGCCTTCAACAGCTAATCAGAGGACCAAACTTTTCATTATGGCTCACACAGTTATCAATTCCGTGGATTCCTTGTTTGCATAGGTCTGGGATAGGGTTGCTCCTGGTTTAGCATCACAATTCGATTCACCTTACACAATTCCAGCAATAGCACCACGCCCCTTGTTGATTTTGAATGGTAAGCCAATTTCTTCCCGCTGTGGCTGTCAGATTAACATGTCTGAACAAATCAGAATATTCAAATCATAGATCCGTGCGGTTCATGGTTGTGTACATAACATTACCATAATGAAAGTGGATGAGCAACTTACAGCCTTTGTTACTAGTAATTACCTTCATCACCTTTAAGAATTGTAGAAATAAGCTCAATGAGATTTATGAATAAGATATCGATCCTTGAGTGTCTCAAGTCTTTTGTGGCTATGGTCATCTCGACTTGCATTTGTCTATCAGAGTAATCAACTATCACCTTGTCTATTCTATTACCGGTTGAATAAAGCTGATACTTAGCTCCCTTGGCAAATTCTTATTGGAATTTAAATTCCTATGAAATGACCACGCTTCCACAATGTTTTACTCACCAGTATCAAATCATTTCCCTGTGCATGCAGGTGCAGAAGATCCTAGATGCCCTCTTCAAGGTATTGATGTTCCAAAATCAAGAGCACACGAGGCTTATGAAATGTCCAATAGCCTGCATAAGTTCAAGGTATCATCTGAATCAAGCTTCTATTACATCAGAGAAATGATGTTTATTTGTTCTTCCTACTTGTGGGTGTGTTTTCATGAGTTTATTATATGTTCAATTAAGTTCAATTTGAATTCTGTTTTCCAAGCTAGTGTATCTGGAGTTCATGGAATTGGAAAGGTTTTCTTCTTTGTTAGCCTTTGTTTCCTTCTTTTTTATTCTTTGTTTCCTTCTTGTTGATCTTTCTTTTCGTTTGTGTTGCTCCTTTGTTTCTGTTCATTTTGATCGTTAATTTTTTTTTCTTTCAAACAGCTGGTAGCTGAACCTGGAGTAGGTCATAAGATGACAGCATCAATGGTTAAAGGAGCTAGTGATTGGTTCGATTCATTTCTCAGGTGAGAGGCGTTTGGTTCATATGTTGGAACTTCATCAGTTTGTTGTACACCTAAATTGTGCCAGGGTTTTTTTAGACAAAAAAGCGAAATGCACCAGTACTCGATGTAATTTCCATTCCTTGCGTGGGAGGATTATCTCT
Source organism: Tamarix austromongolica (assembly GCA_039764185.1). Taxonomy (NCBI): domain Eukaryota; kingdom Viridiplantae; phylum Streptophyta; class Magnoliopsida; order Caryophyllales; family Tamaricaceae; genus Tamarix; species Tamarix austromongolica. The sequence goes on from CM077809.1 coordinate 95,746,629, forward strand.
GTAAATAAGAAAATGTGACGCCATTTTTATCCCTCGTTAGAGTTACATTCCATTTGAAAGTGATGTTTAAAAGCTGAGTAATATTCCAATTAAGAAGAAGGAATACGTTTAACAATTGACATATCAAAGTTGATCAAATATTCTGCTAACTGCCCAATTCAGTGACAATTATCATGATGTTGAATTCGACTTCCAAAGTTTGCGATAACATTGGTTGCTATCTTGCTGCAATAACAATAGTGAAACCTATTTTTGAGTGATAAATGAATGAGGAAAAAGACAGCTGTTGTTTCATCCTTTCTTGGGCATGGTGGCAGCTAGTCTTATGCACACCCTTACCATTGACTGGTACCATTGTACATCTCCAGATAGCAGAAGAATGCTTGCATAAATGTAAAAGCAAGGTTTGGCAGCAATAGTTTGGGAAACTGCAACTTTTTAATGATACATTTTGAATAATAATTTTAGTAATTAGTGACTAAAAAAATTACTTAATCACAATAGCCAACAATTTTCTCAAATCGTGTATTATGAATCATGGCAAAGCATTTAATAAGTATTCGGTCCTGACTTACATGGTAAGGAATATGCTACCAAACTAGGAATGATAAAAGGAATATGACAAGCGATAACCTCAAAAGATATCGAGTAATAATAATGGAGTGGGGTCAAATGATGAGACGGTGGGTAGTACAGATGATGATATTTCAACTTCGGTCTTTGGATCATCCTTCCTCTAAGGATTTGTCAAACATGTGTCATTGAAACTAAAATTATTGTATGAAAAAAAGTTGGGTAAAAATGAAGAAGAGAATGTTAGTTGAGGAGAATGCGAGCATCAGAGAGAACAACATTGTTAATTGATAGAGCCATGGAAGTAGCAGGCCAATTGGGCTTGGTATCAAACACACCTAATATAGTAATGTGTGAATGAGTGGGAAACATTCTTGAGGAGGTAAGAAGTGAATGGGAGGTAGCTCATAAACAGTTTGGGGGCTTTACAAGTGTGTTTATGGTTGCATTATGACCATGAAACTTTTATTCTAGAATGCGAGAGGTCTAGGTGCCAAAGAAAAGCAGGGTACGGTTATGAGGTAAACCTAGAGATTAAATTCCAAAACATTGTTTGTTGCCAAGAAACTAAGTTGGAGGCAACTGCAAATGCTATAGTAAAAAGCTTGTGGAGGGAGGGTGAGGTCCAAGGGCTTGCAACTACAAATGCCAAAATGCAATTCAGTCATTACTCAATGGTCAGTACAGAGAGAATTATAGGATGATAGATAAGTTATGGAAGAATGTGTCTAATGTATGAATAGGCCAATACTTCTAGATATGTGAACTAATACGTGAAAAGCAATGCATCCAGCCTTGAAATGCATGTTTGGATGAAATATTTTTCTAAAGAACCGAACTTGTGGAGGTTGCAAATGATACTACTCTAGAACAACAATGGCAAGCTGGAACACGCCACCTTCATATAGGGTCTCTGATGAACCCTAAAATCAATAAGAGCCCCACCTAATTAGAAGGAAAAAAATAATCGTCACATAAGCAACATACCTTAATAAGGGCAATCCACTTGAAATGTTTGAATCATCACAGACTAGTTGAATATCTGGTTTGGTAGATTTTTCACACGACACCTCCTTTTACTCTTTAAAAAGGCCTGGCTCTTAATGCTTAAAATCATAAATCAACACAATTGTCCACTAAAACTATATCAACGAACACTAAGAGAAAAAATCTACCACATAAGATAGAGGGATGGGATAGATTGTTGTGATACTATAGTTAATCGGCCCAAATAGATGAAGAAGAAAATCACCTAAAACTAAGAGATACGTATGTCATCACATTGTCATGATGCTTGTGGCATTGAATCACACACCAGGAAGAGTAGCAACAATGAACAAATTCTATATCATTGACAATGGATGTTGATATCCAAAATCCAACCAAAATGGTAGGAAATTAGAAAATTAGTGCTCTTAGAGTGTCTTTCTAACAATAACCACAATGTCATGAATTCTCTATACAAATATGCCCATTTTCTTTCTGTTAACTTCAAAATCTTAGAGAGATTTAGAGATGTTCAAAGAGGGAGAATATCAATAGGTGTTATATGCTCATATAAATAAACATCAAACTAAAGTCATAAATTCCAATTGTAATCAGATTGACAATCTAGGTTGTCAAGAGCTTGTTCTCTCCTAACAAGGCCTCTCTACTTAGTTCCCTGCTTTGCTACCCTCCTATACCCCTATACATACAACTCAACCCAATAACAAACTCTCCGCAAATTGCTATAACAGAAAATGTTGACTCACCAATTCTTATCGTACTGTATCACTCAGTTATTACCCAACAACAAAATTGGTTAACACCGTAAGCCTATCTAACCACTTGCTAATCTTATACTCAACCAATCAGCCTTATAGACCTACTAAATGTGTGTGCACCATTACTAAATGATGAACTTCTTTGTGATTGTAAGATAGAATTGATACTTACAATAGTTTTATACATGAGGAATGTGTATTAAGAAAGGTAACTATTACAACAAGAATGTTAAATGCAACATACATTAACCAAATTAACTACACCCAATACTAGCAGGTAGATTCTGGTGCAAATACACCTGACGAGGAGCTAGTGGCCACTTTATGCATTTTGCTTGGTGATCTAGAACTTAGCAACCCAACCACACCTCTAGGGCAAGCTGGTAATGATATTTCCAGCTTGGGCAGTGTTGAGAGGAAGGTAAACATAAAATGAAATAAGCTAGTTGTGATTAAGTAGGGAGATAGGTCAATTGAAATAGACCTTCAAGAACTTTATCCTTAGTAAAGTGGCAACCTATCTTTATATGTCCTGGTAATATGAAATTCTAATTGATTGTCACAATGCAACTGGTCTAGTTTGACAATAGTAACACCCAAGGTAGTTAGTAAGCTTACCAACCATGTTACTTTGATGTATGTCTAGGCCATATCCCTCTATTTAGCATTAGATAATGAGTGGGACATTGTTTATTATGATTTGGACATCCAATTAATAGATCCAAGCAAAGGTAAATTGTAAGAAAGCACCTAATGGTTGGGTAAGCTGCCTAATTAGAGTTAGAGAAAGCCCGCAATTTTAGTTGTAAGTTAATACCCCAAAAGACACAACATTTAACACAGTATGAGAATAATGAGAAAGTGCTTGAAAATTAGTGGTTTGAGGGGGCTGCATGAACTAGCTAAGAGTCTGCACAACAAAAGATTTATCAAGTCTAGAATTAGTTAAGTAATTGAGCTTCCCAACCAGCTCATGATAGATAGTAGGATTAGGTAGTAGAGCCATTCAAGAGAATGTGACTTAGTATGAAGAAGGGGATGAAATTTTGTGGGAGTTGTGGTATTGATGGGAATAGAACATTCTACCAAAGTTACTAAGTATATTTATGCTAAGAAAGAGATATACCATCATGAAGGCTAATAAAATAATGAAGCTTCTCCAAGTCTATAATGATAAGTATAGCAAGGATGTGTTGCTTGAGATGCATGATTTGAGCACTATCATGAGCCTTATATAAAGCCATATAAGGACTTAAGAAGCTTTCATACTTGATTGGTTGGTTTGGAAATAGCCTGGGGTTGTTGCATGTAAACTTCTTCATCTAGGTTCTTGCGAAAGAAAGCATCATTAGCATCAAGTTGATGTGTATCCCAATGCTATAAGGTTGTAAGAGTATTGATACAACTCGATGACACCTTGACAATTGAAGAGAATGTTTCTTAATAATCAATGCCATTTTTGTTATGGCATTTAACAACCATATGATCCTTGTATCTTTCAAATTGCACCATATGATTTTAGCTTCACTTTGTAAACCCATTTTATCTTATGGCCTTGTTCCTATGAGGGAGAGAAACCACTTGCAAAGTTTAGTTAATTTGCTATGCATTTATTTTCTTCTTCATAGCTTCAACTTAACGAGGGATTTTGAGTCTATAGAATATGAAGTATATTCTTTCTGAGGGTAAATTTAGGAAATGTGAGGTTGATGTAGTTGAGAAAACTAAACCAAATTGTACCCTGTTGGTAAGAATGAACATAATCGTTGAGATAGATAGGAGGTTAGTGTAGTCCTATAGTTCTAAATAGGGTAGCAAAGAAGGTGTCATGAGGTGGAAGATCATTGGGTGAAGTGGGAGGAAATTTAGGAAAGCAATGAATAATGGGAGAACGCATAGAATGAGGATCAAGGTTAGGCACATTTATGGTTTGATTGGGAGAGATATATAGGATTAGAGGATGGATACTAAGGGATCAATGTAGGTAAGAAAGCAAGAGTAGAAGGCATTGGGTTATTATGAAATGGAAGAATTGTTTCATGGAATTTGAAATCTCGGGTGATATGAATGTTATGTGTTTTAAGGTCAATTATATTTAGAGTTGTAAATGAGCTAATCCATCTCAATAATCGGTTTTTTAAAAGATCGGTTCAACTCATTGATTTACTTAAATGAACTGAACACGAGTATTACTTTTAGATATATTTATTAAACGATTTGAGCTTGAGCCTGATAAAGTTAGGCTAAGCTCATTTATAATTTTGATTCATGAATTTGAATTTTGGCTCGACTTGTTAAAAGCTTAATTTGTCTCCTTATTTATTTAAATTAGCCATATCTAAATTCGGAGGTATTCGGCTTAGCTCATTTATAATTTTAATTATATTATATACCTTCTTCCCATTTCTCCCATCAAAAAAAGTAATGTGTTCCCCTCCTCTGACCTGTCATTTGTCTATGTTACAAATCATTTCCACCATACCTTCAATTACATCCAATCAAATAAGGCTCCCAAATTTGTTTATTCTTAGAGCATCTGCAATTGGCAAAAAAAAAAAGGATTCCAAACTTAAGTTTAGGGACCTCAAATTTAAGGTTATAGATATAGGAAAAAAAAATTACCTCAAAATTTGGATAATCTCAAAAACTTGAGGTATTCCAAAGTCAGATTATGCTTGCAAAAAGCAACAAAAAAGTCTATCGGTATGCATGCAGCAACACCAACTACTACTCCGTGGCACGTGTGAGCCACGCGCCAGTCCGATGGGCAAGCGTGTGGCTCATGCGTCAGGCAGTGGGAACTGTTGCTGCTATTCAAGTACTGACGTGACTTATTTATGATACTTTTTAGTACATTTTTAGCTAAAATATTATCGTTAAAATTATTTTTTTAATATATCTAAAAAAGTTGTGGTCGTTAATAATAACGGTAAAAGATTTTTTTAGCTATAAATATATTATTTTTTGTCCACATTTTTATATCATCTATTCTACCTCACTTTCTCATATTCATTTCTCTACATAATTAATCTTATTAATTTCTCTAGTTATTTATATTTTATAAATTTCTCTTGTCATATTTATTTTATCAATTATTAATTTCTCTACTTATAATTATTATTTTAATTTCTCTAGTTATAACTTTTTTTTATTAATTTCTCTACTTATATTTATTTTATTCTTTTATCTTCAATATTTCTCAAGTTATATTTATTTAGTTAATTTTTCTAGTTATATTGATTTTATTAATTTCTCTATGTATATTTATTTTATTAGTTTCTCTATTTACTTTTATTCTATTAATTTCTATACTTATATTTGTTTTATTAATTTCTTACATTATATTTATTTTATTAATTTCTCTACGTATATTTATTTACAAAATTGGATCCTACTAAATTTAATTTTTTTAATCTTTTGGACTATCCAAATGATTCAAATTTAAAAGAACTTTCAAACCAAAATATCTAAAATTTACAATTTATCCGAATATAATTTTTTCAAATGTCCAAAATTTGTAATATCCCCAAAATTTTAATTTTTCAAGTATGCAATATTATCAAAAAAATGTCAATTTCCAATTATTTCAACCTCCAAACACCACTGTTCCATTTTATTGTAATTTTTCAAATATTCAAAATTTCCCGCAATACGATTTCAATTCTACATTAATCGCATCTCTTGAGGATTATGAATTTTCAGAATTTTTCATACAAAATCAGTTCGAAAATGAGGCTCGGGTTGAATCTCCCGACGAGTTTAGAAATTGAGCTTATAGTAAATGGATGGTTAAAGATGAAGAAGAAATTCTCTTCGGTGGATGAATACATTTTTCGGATGATTCAGTTCAGGGAACGGGCAAAAATTTCTGTTGTAATATTTTTCAGAGGATTTGGATGGATACATTATAGTAATATTTTTATTAATTTTATTGTATTTATATTTCTGTTGTAATATTTTTTTAATTATTATTATTGTAGTAGAAAAACTATAATAGGTTATTTTAAAATTAATTAAAATCAAATATTATTCTAAAATATTAATTTAAAAATTATTATAGTAGAAAAACTATTAATTATTATATATAGATTGATATAAATTAAAAATTAAATAATATAAAGTATACATGATTGATGATGTGATTAATAAAAATAATTGAGTGTTGTAAATTTAAGGTCGGTGATCGTAGAGTATTAAATTAAATTTGAAGTAAATTAATAAAAGTAAAAAAAAATTATTATAAATAGTATGATTGAAATCTTAAATTTAAAATTACCATTATAAATGCTATCATGCTCAATAGTTTTATGGTAGTTTAGGCCTTTGCACTCAGCTCATTCGGTTATTTGTACCTTAGCGATTGTCGTTTACCGCAGGCTGCTTTGCGGTTCGAAGTTGTAATAGAATAGCAGCAGTTGATTGCGCGTCGGACTATCTTTCCTTCATCCGTCTTTTATTACTGGAGTATTTATTTTTCATTTTTCTACCAAATAAAATAAAAAAGAATATAAAGAAAAGAAAAAGAGAACTTTGAAGTCGTGACTGAATCACATAAAACCTTGAAGCACCTGCTGTTAAAACTTAAAACCCTAATCAGAAACAGAAAATTCTGGAACATAATGTCTGCTCCAACTATAATCTCTAGATTATCCACTCTCAGATGCAAATTAAGATCATCCTCACTCTCAAATGTTCCTAATTTACTGAAATCGAGCTCTCATTCTCAAGTTTGTGCTTCGGCTATACGAAATTCTTGCATATCGAGGTCCTTTCTTTTCCTTGCTGGATTGTTTTTTTATGCATTGAGACAAAATGGCTACCCATGCGATTGTGGTGGTGTTTCTAAAATTTATTTTTGTTTGTGTATTTGTCTTCTTATGATTGTGTTTGTTGTTTCGCCTGGTTTAGGTTACCACTGGAGATGAGCAGTTGCTTACTGACAATGTTACCTTTGCATAGCGCTATTGCTTCTGCTCGCTTGCAGTCTGACCTATCAATTGATTCAAAGCTTTGGTGTTTAGTCCCTCAAGGTACTCTCCCTCCCATTCTCTCTCTGTCTGAATCTATTATTCTCATTTGTGAGCTTTAATTAATGCAAGAATATCTTAAGAACAACGCTCCTCGGGGTTTGTTTTTAGGTGTGTGTTTGTAGATTTAATTTGGACTTAAATTGTGTTTTGAGTTACGTTAAATGTCAGTTATGTTTACCTAGATCTCACTGTTTTGTCAAATGCGTCTGGAAGTTGAAAAAAACTGCTTATGCGGAGGTTGAAAAAAATTGCTTATCTGAGGGATCAAACGACTGGATTGTTAAGTTAAATCAAGTTTTTCTGAATGAGATTGTATGCATTGATGAAGAAAGAAATTAGGAACAAAGATGTAGATACAGAAGTCACAATTCATTTTTTGATGGAATTTTTTGGAAAGTGAATTGCACAGCACTGGACAGCTTTCAGTCACAGTACATATGTAGAGCTTTAGGTATCAAGTGAAAACCTTTTTTGGTCTCTCGAGGGACTCATTATTTATGTTCAACGGTGAGAGCCAAGGAAAGGAGTGTTGTTCGATACTTGTAGTACATTTTTGTTGGATGGATTTCAGATGAGCGAATGGTACCAATTATGGTATGCACTGGCAGTGAGGCTTGGTTTTGTTTTGAAGGAGTTGAGAGTGCCCTAATGAATTCTTGAAGTAAATTTTTGCTCAGATTACATGGTTGGGATCATCAACTTTTCTACGTCTTTCAATTTAGCATATTGCCCCTTCTACGTAACCCCCATGGTGAGCGTTGTTTCAAGATGAATTATGGGTTTAAATGATAGAGCTCAATTTTTATCAAAAACATCATGACAAAAGGTTGTCACTACATACTGCCATTTGCCTTGATTTAGGTTGATAGTTAATCTTAATGGGTTAAGCTTATTATGTGTTTGATGGCTGCCACCTAAACAAGTGTTTAAATGAAACCAGAATATTCAAATTATTGTTGCAGACTTAATGTTTTGGCTTGTTGGAACTGCACGGGGATTATCTTTTTTCTTTAAAGATCATGTGGGACTTGCAGTGTTTTCATAGGCATCCAGTTTCATTGTCCGTGGCTCAGGTTTTTCAATCAATCTCACTATTGAAGTGCAAAGGACAAGGAAGCTTAATCTTCAAAGTTCAAACAAGCCTGCCTCTTACCCCATTGCTCTCTTTCTATCGGCTGGCTACGTCAAGAAATATGATCTGATGGTTGAAAACTTGGATAACTTGTGACATAGACCAAAATTATCAATATCTCTCACAAACTATAATGGTGAAAGAATTTGGGCATTATGTACAACCATCTAGGATATGCTGCCAGTTGATTTGCATTAGAAAAGGAATTACGATGTTGATGAATGGTGAATGTCATTGACTTTGTGGCAGAGTTCTACATTTTGTTTTAACTTCCCATGTAGTTCAACAGCACTGTTTGTAGTACCAACCGACACCCTGCATTAAAGGTCGTCTTGATGATGGAATGAAGGGGTGACCGTTGCCACAACTCCTAGCTGTGGGCATGTTGCCACTATATTTCAGTGATGTGTTTCCTCCATATCGTTCATCTTTTGTTCCTTCTTTCCTGAAAATATTTTCTATTGCCCATGCCCTTTCTACCAACGATTTAGGATATTTCTTGACCGCTGCTTTATCTGGTTTTTGGGTTTTGGTATTGACATTTTTTGTTTTGTTTCAAGGGGCTTGAAAACTTTCTACTGATTGGATTGCTAATAACTTCGGTAGAATTGAGCTCCATGTCTTGTCCCATAGTATGATATCCTACATGGTGTCAGTGAGGACAAGAATAGATGTTGTGCATGCAATTTTAACTTTCAGCGTGGAAATGCTTTGCAAATTTTTTCTGAGATATGCTTTTAGTAAAAATAATTTGTATGGAAGATCGGGCTCATCATCAGATCATGCATTCCCATGTGTCTTGTATATTCATCTTGTTTCTTATATATTCTTGTTGGTTCTTATGAAATTAGAAATTTGTAAATTGGTGTCAGAATCATATTAGCATTTGCTTTTTTTTTTATGCATAATTTGCTATATAAGTTTCTTATACTAGATGGAGGATCTTCTTAATGATTTTTCTGTTGATGATCTACTCTTTCATTTAAGTAGTGTGCTGAACTCATTTACTTTTCTTGATCCCACTTGACTATTTGCTCTTTGTCCATTCAGGGATGTCAATGCCTTTATGACAGCACACTTGTGAGGTTCATTTTACAGCGTGGTGGATGTTAGGTTTAGATTGCTAATGAAATCATATCCATTGTTTAGCCCTGCATGAATCAACATTTTGTAATATTTTTTTCTCTCTCTCTTTACCCTAAATTTTCTTGAATACAGGGATAAGGATTTGCATTTTGGATATCACAGCTAAAATGTAGCATCTATCTGCCTCTAATTTTGATCATTTTTTTCAATAAAGAAACCAAGAAAGCATACTAGTGACGTGTTTTGCAAGTTCTGTATAGGAGAAAAGAACATCCATCTTACTGGTGTTGAGATTTGATTTTCTTTAGATCTATAAGGCTACTTGGAAGGAAACATAGACATATTTAATTATTTGACAGTATAGTTAGGGCATGTGTTCTAACTTTTTGTTGATCTAATTTGAAAAGATTTAGAAAGCTTTAATGTATCTTTATGATTGTTATTAATATTATTTGTGATATAATTTTATTTTTTATATTTTTTAATGATTTGATCTAATTTGAAGGCAAAATGATTTTTTTTTTGTTTAACTTGGGAAATCTAGGAGCACAAGGTAGCAAGCGCTAACTTAATAGTTACCAATCATATGGTAACCATCACCAGAAAAGACGATCCCTTACTTTTAGAGGGATTGTCAAAAACATGTAAGTTTTAAGGTAACTTATACCCTATGTATGCCATATAGTCAACCACCTCATTGGTTTCTTTATATTTGTGTCTTACTTTACCTTTGTGAGCAATTACCTACAAGCTTTGAGGTGATAGAAGATTGTGCTTTGACCCTAAAGTATATGAACTATTATAATTGAGTCATAATTAATCTCCACCTAAGAATACTCCCTTGTTGGCTTCTAATAAGCCATAAAGTATACCTAATGCAAAATAGAAGCCCACAAAACCAAATGAGAGAAGTTGAGAACAATCTTTGAAAATTTTGAATCAAAATAGGTGAAGGAATTGATTGAATTTGTGAACTAGGATTAGGGGTTTTGCGGTTTGATTTAAGTATGGTCGACTATGGTGATGGGTTAGGGTTTTATTTGGGGTTTAATGGCATGGTTTAAGGCTTGGGTTAATGAAGAAAAAAGTGGCTTAATATGGGTGTTAATGGACATTAGATATGTTAGGGTTAGGGTTAGGGTTTCAAAAGTAGAAGATGAATAAGATTGTAACCTTATATGAAGAATGTTCGTGAATGTTGAAGATGAACATGTATGGTGGTGTAAACTATGGAAGGTTGGCATTAATGGAGGATAGATCTCTATATTAGCCCACAAAGGAACAATATAGAGGGTTTCTTAATTTGCCACTTACATAGAATTGACAAAAATAGAGAAGAATTCACACATAACTCAATTGAAGATTCAATTCTTAATAATCATTCAACTTGTCATATGAAACCAATGTGATTTACATAGGCTTTTTATAGCTAATTCATACCGAATCTTTCACGCATAAGATAGGCTAAAAAAACTAAAAGAAAAGGCACACAAAACCTAATAGAAGTGACATCACACTCATAGCACATAATAAGATAAATCATACTTTAACAAGATATAACTATATCTAACAAAATATAGTCTTTAGTAAGCTACTTAATGATTAAGTAAATATTTTGTTAATGACTAATTAGAACTTAAATAACCAGCCTTTAGGAGGCTCATAGATGTTCATCGCATGTGCATGATATATATTTTCATTAAACTTCTCATAATTTCTCAATGTCATCTTATAATCCATATTTCCTCCTTATTTGACCCATGTGTATTCTTTTGATCTAATTCTTCAACCAAACATCTTCTAATGGGTACGATGATTTCATTAGCTTCCCTTTCAAGTGTAGGACAACTTTTAAGACACGCTTCTGCATCATTCTATCCATGTTGAGAAGAATGTGTCCTCAAGTTTCCATGCTTGGCTTGAACATCTTCAAAATCATTTTGAATGTTTTATTCTTCGGTGTCCTTGTTGGAAATAAATTCCAAACCTTCTTCAAAAGCCCACCTAGCCTCTTTTTTCGGTAGTGGACAATTGCAACTTATTTACCTTGTCATCACTAACCAAATTATTGCACAACCCATTTTCAATAATCATCTTGCACACACCATTGCCAATTTTGCACTTGGTCTTGAAAATTGTATCACATTGATAGTTATAATTATCTTGCTTCACTTGTAGGATCCTTTGCAAAACCATGTTCACTTGCTCTTCTTCTCTATCAGTACTCTCTACATAATTACTACTCGTTTCATTCTCCTCTTCAATTGTAATACTCTAAAATTTACCATTGAAATTTTTTTATATATTTTAAGCCAAAGAATTACCATAATTTATTAAATATGACCACCACATTTAATACAAGTATGATCCATATATTTCTTGTACTAAATGCAAAATTAAAACGTTTGCGGCAATTAAATTAAAATTTGCATAAATAGTTAGAAAAAAAGTTGCAGAAGACTCTAATTAATTAAATCCATGTTGATGGTAGAATTTGGCTGAATAAAGGGTTGAATTGTAAAATTGGATTGAAAAAGGGTTAGTTTCGAAGACAGATAAAAAAAGAGATAAAATAGAGTCAATTTTAAAATAGGATTAATTTCAAAACTAAGTCAAACAGTTTGAAATAGAGACCATATGAAAATGGAGTTAAAATAGGGCTAGCTTGTATTTGACTCGATTTTTACATTTCAGGCTTAGGCCCAGCATGTTTTGAAACCAACCAAAGGTTGCTAGTTATACTTTACATAAAAATGGGTCTCCGGACTGGTCTAGTCTAGTCCATGTTTGGTCCGATGCCCAACCTTAGACCTAAGACATCATCATGCAATGGCATGACATTATCATTATTTCTTCCTAGTTTGACCTCCAAAGAGTGTTTAATAACATGAGGTATCGAGCCAACATCAACAGTATATGATGTTTTCTCATGATGGGTAAAAGCCTACTTTACTAAAGCATTCATATTCCCATAGCTTCAATTAGTAATATTGGTAAGGGGAATTTGTTGTTCAAGTAGTTTTTGGGCCCAAAGAAATGGTTTTAGTTTGCACTAGCCTTTTAATAGCGATAATAACATATTGGTCCAACTTCCCCTTCGGAGTATTAGTCATGGAAGTTTGCAAATGCTCAGTTACATGAGCAAAAAAATCGTTCATGCTTCTCCCTCTTATTCTATTTATCAAAGAGGAAAGAATACTCCTCTAATTCCTCTAACGTTTCAAATATCAAAATTGAAGTGCTTTGTTTGGGGAGTTACACGTTGTTTCAAATATCAAAATTGAAGTGCTTTGTTTGGGGAGTTACACGTTGTTAGCCTTTGAAGCACTTTCAAATTTTTTTGGTTGTGGGTTTGACTTCTCGTTTATTGTTCATTCATCGGTGATTTTTTCCATATACAAACGAACCAAAGGAATAAGCTTGTTATATAACTATTTGATGTTGTCGATCGATGGTATCATCCATCACCATGTTAGGACCATTATTTTCTTCCATCTATGTTGAAGTTGATGATGAATTCATCTAGCCTGATTTGTGTATGTACCCAAATCTACCACAATGGAAACATATCATGTGGATTATGTCATACTTGAGAGTGTATAGGGTCGTGCTTAGATAGAACTTAGGTAGGAGAGGTTTCTTAAGGTCTAGTTGCACTATAATTCAAACAAACTTTCCCTTCGAATATTCTATTATGCATGATTTGAATTTCAGAAATTTGTTAATACAATCCCTTATCTACTTCAATTTGTCCAAGTCTCGATAGTATTCTGAAGGAATTTCTAGGAGTTTCACCCAAGCCAGTGTAGACATGACAGAAGGTGAGAAAAGGTAAAAAACTAGTGACCGTCTATATATTATAAGATATTGTACATAAATTACCCATGGCTTGTCCCTCAAGACATATTCATAATTAATCCTCTTCTAAAATTTAATCACATAAAATCTTGAACCAATATCAATTAGTTCATACATGCCTTTAATGGATTGAAAATCATATAACTTAATGCATAGCGTCTCATATCTAATCACACGCTTATGAGGCTTAGTGATTTGGAAATGTATACACGGCTTGTGTAGGTTTTTATTTTCAATAAAGAGTCTTACTTGAGGTCACATTGGACTCAAGATCATAGTGCAATATTCTATACTAAAATCTTTCTAAATATGTTTAATTTATCCATAAATATGTCTTAAATGATTTTTTTCGTAAAGGATTTCTAAATGTGTGTAAAATGATATTTAAATGGGTTTTCTTATCATACTAGTGAACAAGTTACAATTTTTAAAAAAAAAATTCCAACAAAACTAATCAACTGGTTTTTTTAACCGATTGACTTGTCAGACTACAGTTTAGGTTTTATTAGCTCAAATGATTTCAAAACTTGATTATTTGATCATTAAACCTTTTGTGGATTATATTTTTGTGCTCATAATCATTTTGGTATGTTGTGGTATTATTTTCACAATTTTTTGGGTCTTGTTTAATTTTAGTTAGCTAAAATCCCCTTGAAGGTACTTTTTCAACTTTTAGCTCACTATCTCTTTTCTCTCACTTTTTCTCTTTGCTTGTCTCCACCCACCCTAAAAGATTCAACATTATCAATAGCATGGGAAGTCAAATCCCTTGATGTCTTAATGATTGTGTCGCTCTCTGCTTCCACACTTCCCTTTTTGTCATTCGAAAGCCTTACACCTTGAGTCCTTACACTCCACCCATTATATAGTTAACTCTCTCTCTCTATATATATATATGTGTGTGTGTGTGTGTGTGTGTGTGTGTGTGTGTGTGTGTGTGTGTGTCAACTAAGGAGGGGATGGACAAGGCCTTGCTTTTTGATTCACATAACTCTCATCACACTTCCTTTATCTCATTCTCTCATTTCCTCGCAAACAAAAAATGTTTAAGAGTATCTCTCTCTTCTACTCCCTATTTTTCTTTCGTAGTCTCAGCTTTATTTATCTCCTTTGATTTTCTTCTTAATACTCTATTTAGCTCTCTTTTATTTTCTCTAAACAAAAGTGGGTTAAAGGTTGAAAAGAGTCCATGATTTTGTGACATTCTCCTCTAGGCTCATTCAATATTGGGAATAGATTGAATGACTTACTTGTTTTTCCTTTTTCCTTGTTTCTTCTATGTCTCTTGGGTTAGTTCAAGGTTTTTATTTATTATCTAGCTTTTTAATGTGATCAAGAATTCTAGTTGGTTATAAAGTTAAAAGTATTTCCTTTTACTAGAAGATTTGTTTTGAGGTAAGACAAATCTATTGTAATGTGGTATGGTGTTATATGGTGATCTTAAATTATTTAATATGGGTTTGAGAATGTCTTATTTCTTAGCATGAGTTATGATGTAAGGTTGATTATTAGCATGAAAATGGATTATGAGTGTAAATTAGAGATTTTAGACTCACGGCATGACTTAGGATAGTTTGGTTGTTGAGAATCATTACTATGTTATCCTAATTCAAGATTCCACCTTGATTTTCATATAGATATATATATATATATATATATATGAGTTTATTCAAGGTTATGGTATGTTTTACCAAGTATGAGTATTTGGTTGAACATGGTCATGAGAGGATGTGAGCATAATTTCATCTTTTTTTCTATGTTGTTGGTTTGAGCATGATTTATGATTTCACTTAGTATTTTCAAGTATGGTTTCTAAAGGTAGCGTGTTAGATGATTTTGAGGTGTTTATGTTGATGCATGATGTGGTTTTGGGGTGGTGTTAAAGCATGTGAATTTTAGGTTTAAGTGTGGAAATTCATGGGTTGGGATGTTTAGTCGAGGATAGTTGATTGGTGGGTGAAACTAGTCGACTAGTTAATTTATGTTTTGGGTTTTTCTCAGCTTTAGTATAAATAAATTGACTAGTTTGGCCAAATCCATTGGCTAATTCTTTATAAAAAAATGATCTATTAGACCAACTAGCCAATTGGTTTTGTGTGGCATTTAAATCATTGGGTTTAGTATATATTTAGTTCAGTTGATGGGTCCTTGGGACCGATCGACTGGTTTTACCTATAATTAGTTATCTTTTTATTATTTCATGGGAATACATTGGGGCTTTTTTGATGATTTTGTTTCCCTTATTTTTCATATACCTTATCGTGATCTTGACCATGAATAAATGGATTAAAATAAATGATTAATAGTGGCCTTGATTTACGTATACCCTAGTTTGTGTTTGGTGCTAACACCCAAAACACTATTTTGGATTGATAATTAGTAATTGGTTGTTGTTTAATGTCACCACTTGTAAAACATTAATTATAAGAATTAAGATTTCATTCAAGTCTTTTTCTCCTACTCTTGGAATAACTAGGCGGGAGTTAGTGAGTGGGTCACCCTTGTGGTTTTTTTTCACTCAGTACCTTCACCGACTTGGAATTAGGAATCATATTGTGGAAAACCAACATGATAATGGTACTCCACAAGGTTACGACTTGTGGGGGATGTGCCATGATTGGCGAGGTTTCATCCCTTTTTACTCGGCACATTTCTCATCCTACTGAATTGTGGTTTGTAAAGGGAATTAAGAATAATAGTGTAGGAGATTGACATGGCATTAGTACTCTACAAGGTCGTAGCTTATAGAGGGTATACCATGATTAGTGGGTTTATCCCCTTGTGTTTTGTGTAATTGCGTAAACACCCAATTTGGAAGGCTTGGATTGTCTTGTTTGTGTTTAGTGGTATCACCTATAGACATCCATGTTGGGGTCTATGCTCTCCTAGGTTATGTTCCATAGAGGGTATGTTTATGATTGTGTTTGGTGTTATCGCCTATAAACACCCATATTAAGATCAGTGCTCTATGATGTAGAGAGCATGCCCATGTGTGTGAGACCTATGTTCCCTTATGTTTCTACCATGACTTTCATTCATTGTCAAGGATTAGGTGTGGTTGTTCAAATATCTTGAATAATATACATGATATTATCCCATGTTATTATTATTATTACATGATTATGTGTGTAAGTGTCATGTTCAATATGACCTCTATCTTAAATAATTGATTAGGTGTTGCTTTAAGACCATTTAAATGGGAAGATGATGTTAATTTGCAAGATCGATCGACTTGATATGGGCCTCTTTACAACCATTGCTTAGGGAATGATTTATTGTAATAGAGAATTAGAACTAATATAGTTAGGCTTTTCCCACTGTTTTCAGATGTTTTTTTTAATAATTTAAACTCATGCCTTTGTTTCTATATTTTGGATTTTTTAAACTAAATCCCTTCCGCCAAGGATTATCTTTGTCATTGAAAGGTTCTTGGGGTTCATTTAAATTATAAATACACCATGATATAGGAGAAAATCCTTGTTCACATTAGGTATTGGTCATGAAAGCATCATGCACAGCTTGATAAGTTTTCACTAAGGCTTTTAATTTCTTCCATGATAGGTTTCTGATAGCATAGGAGGGGTTGGGATCAAGGTGGTGGTCGGTGGCAAAATTAGGGGTTCATGGGAGTGTTCATTGGGGCATGGGGTGCATCCTTTAGAAGTCATTCCTTGAAGACAAAATGATGGAGATGTATCCGAGCATTACATGGCCAATTTTCTTTAATCTATGGTGCTGAATTGAGCGACCAGTTTTCTTTGAAAACCCAACTCTTCATTATCTTTACACATTCCTTCTCTCACTAATGTTCTGCTAAGTGCCAATTGATCAGTGCAATATTTTGTACAATTAAAATACTTTTTCTCTCTTTGGTCACTAGTTTTTCATTTATTTTTACTTCATTTTAGCTAACATGTTATATTATCTTTCATAAGAAGTCTAGTTTAGTTTTTACATTGTATCATAATTAATAATAAGTAATGGTATTAAACAAATAAAAATATATATCAAGATATTAAGAGTTAGGCATTGTTTGCAAGATCAAATTATTGAAACAAGATAAAATGAAATGAAATATGTTGATATTTTAAAATGAATTTTAGTTCTTATATTTAAATATATATTTTATCATAAATTATGATAAGATATAAGGATATTTTAAAAAAATTCAAAAAATAGTGGTTCATTAGAATAAAATTATTATAGAGTTATCAAATCATGCCTTAATATGTATCATTTTACTTTAGCACATTAATGTATCAAACCTACCCTTGATTTGCATACAAAGAAAAAGAGAGAAGCTCAAAGAGTTATTGATAAACATATCATTGTTGAGTAACATAAGATATAAAATGATGATACTTTTTTTGGGTGTGGACTTTGAGCTATTTAATTAATTATTTATGAACTCTTTATAGTAGATTATTTAGTTTATATAAATGTATAGTAAATTGTGATGATTAAATGTATTTCAATTTTTTCAAAATATTACTAGGTTAATAACTAAAATGAACTAACATCGTTGTGAGAGACAGAGAGAGAGAGAGAGAGAGAGAGAGAGAGAGTTCCATAATTGGGTCTAAAACTAGTTTTAGTTGTCAAATGAGTCTTCTATTGTAACGCCCCAAAATGTTATCTAATCTTAATCTCAACTAATTAATATTTTAACCTAATCTAAATTCTAATTTTTGAGTCTTCTATATTTTTTAGCTTAATCTTAACCCCGAATAATTGATAGATTAAATTTTAGCCAATTTCTTAATTTTAAACTTAAACTTAATCCTAATCCTAAACCTAAAATTTCTTCTTTTATTCTCTTTTTCCTTTTTCCTTTTTATTTCCTTTTTTACCGTTTTCCTTCTTTTGTTTCTTCCCATTTCTTTCTCGACTTGTCAGTTCAACCCCCTTCATTTCCCCTCCAAGCCATACATGCCTTTCTCTCCTACACATATGTATATTTCCCTTCCCCTTTCCAGCCATACACGCCGACTGCTTCCTACACTATCCATCCCCCTACATGAATGCACCAACTCCCCCTGCACCCCTACACAGCCCTCTACACCCCTACATAGCCCCCTATAGGCTACAACCAGCCCCTCCACACCCTCTATACTCCCCTACACAGCTTGCACCCTTTGCCGCTCCAAACCCACTTACCCAACCACACCAAACCGATTATTCCCCATGGGCTTCATCTTTCTTTTTTTTTTATCCTTTTCCCTCACCAACCCATGCACCGACACACACACACACATATGCATGCACTCTCTTCTCTTCCTTTCTCCTTTTTCCCTTCCTTTATCGACAAGAAACCCAGCTAAGACCGATCCTCTCATTCATTTCCTTCTTTTCCCTGCCCTACTTGTCAGGTCCTAGCACCACCACCACCACAAACTTCCCTTCTCCTTATTTCTTTCTTTTTCTGCTGTTACCTCTGCCATCGCACCTCACCCTAGCCATCAACCATGTCCCTACGTTGCACTCGTTGACCCCAACCACCATTTGCCTCCGTGAGCATCCATTGACCCTTGCCACCACCAACCACTTCATGCTTGCCCTTGACTACCAGTTCCATCACCACACCACCCCCACCCTGCCTAACAACCACCACCATCCCCAAGTTATGCCCTTTCCCCTCCTCATTTTTGCCCTAGTTCAGTGCTGCAAGGTGCACAATTATACCCTCCTTCATATGCCCTGGTCATGTACATCCTTCCCCAGTCATTTGCCTTGGTCCTTTCCTCACGTCGTTGTTCCCTCCACTATGCACCACCCCTAAAACGAGCTCTTCCACATGTTTGGTTATCTCCATTTTTACTCCCTCTCCTTTTCCTTAGTTTTCCTTAGTAAATTTTTCTAAGTCTAATCTAGTTATATTTTTGGCTTCTAGGTGATATTCTGGTGATATTAGAGGTGGCATCATAGGTCATACATGCTTAGAGTACGAAGATGCTTTCGATAAGGATATATATCTTAGCTAGGGACTTTGTGTGTAATGTGTATATTTGTATGTGATATCATATTTGAAATTGTTATTTAGATAATGTTATTACAATATAATAAAAAAGTGTGAAAGTTGTAAAAGCATGTATTGTGCATATTATTGGTTAAGCCTATTTTGCAAACCACGAAGGTTGGCGTGAATCAATATATGAATTGAGATATATGGTGTATATTTATTGTGGTTATGTATTTTAATGAGGATAGGTGTGGGAGATTAAAAAACATGTATAATGGTACTCATAATATTTTTGTGAAAACATGGATATTTTGGCTATCTTAGGGTCAAATTGGTCAATATGGGATGAAAATGAAATCGTGGGTATTTTAATGTGATATTTAGTTCAAAATATGTTAAGTATAGTATGTGAAATGTTTGGAATAATAATGGGCTGTCTAATTCCAATAAAATGAGAAAAATGGTTTAAATTGGAAATTGTAACCCTAGAGGTGGGATCATTATTACATGTGTGAAATATTGAAGTTTGGCCTTAATTTTGGGTTATGTTGTTAGTATTGTCATGTTGGGAATGTAAATTAAATTTGGTGGTTATATGAGTCTAATGGAAAAAGTTATGATTAATTTTTGAAATTAGGATTTTGTGGAGAATTGTGAACAATAACCCTAAACATAAGCTACTATGGCATGTGTAAGATATTGAATTTAGACCATGATTTTTGTAAATGTTGAAAATAATAATTTTTTAAGGATGGGTGTTGAATTTAGTGATAAAATGAGTATTAGGAAATAAGTTATGCTTAACTTGTGAATTTAGGGCTTTTGAGGAATATTGCCTTTGTCTTGGGAAATGTATCAATATTTTCATGGTTGTATTCTATGTATTTCAAATATTTATGTTAAGATGGATCATGTTCCTTGCATGTCCATATGTGAATTTGTATGATAACCTTAAGATAAATAACCATGAATAATATATTAATCATTTAAAATGGAAGACCATACGAGTCAAGGTTAGCTGTGTCTGTTCTACTGAACAAGAATAGTGGCTAAGACATTTATACTCTAAGGTTGTATATTATTGATACCGTTTCAGCGTTTTAGAATAGTGTCACTCCTTAAATCAATTTAAAATAAATCATTGGAATGATCGTAATTATTAATAAGATATTAATCATTTAAAGTGAAAGATTACATGAGTTAGTATCAGTTGTACCTATCTATTCCATTAGAATATATCAGGAACTTTATACCCTAGGTTGTATATTATTGATACCGTTCCCCCAATTGAGAATACTTGCTAGAAGCTTTATGTTATGGGGTTGTATATTGTTGATACCATTACACTGAATAGTAGGTTTTATGAACTCAACGTAAATAAGATTATGGATATTTATTTTGCAATATTATGAGACTTGAAATCAATAAATAAGTTGGTGTCACCATATGTTTATATATATATGCATGTTTATCCCTTAATGTGACTTTATGACATTGTGTGACCTTACTATAACTGTATTGTTAAATTACTCTGTACGTAGTGTATTGATTATCCTTTTTATGGGTGATGTGCATTCTCATGAGCAAATGACCCAGTTGAGTTTGTGTAGATCATTGACAACCCATTGAATGAATTTGTTGCATATGATGCTCTACTTGGGGAGGAGTGACTATTTTATTTATAAGGCTTGGGATGAATATTCAAGCTATTCGGATCTTAGTTTTGATCTGGATACCTTTTGGAACTATTCGTCCAAAATATCCCTTTATGTATTTAAATAATGTAATCTGATTTAACCTCTAAATTCTTATCTATGTCTATGAATTTCTCATATTCTCTATTTTATTATGTTCCAATATTTAACTATTTTGTCTTGTGTTCAACATAAGGATGGTATGATAAGCTAAATTTACGTTAAATATAATGGTAACACCCAATTATATTACTTTACGCTTCCACTTAAACAAAAATTTGCAGTTATAAATTTTGGAGGTGTTACCTCTATAAAGTTGGAAAGATGGTGCAAGCAATCACAACAAAGTACATTCTTTTGTCCCGAGAAACCTCAAATAATGAGAGATGAGACTAGTAATGTATATGACATAATCAAGTATTACTTTTAACCTACTTTTTAGCTTACTAAAACAAATTTTGTTTTAAAAATTATATTTGATAAGTATTTTTTTTATTTACTTATAAATTAATTTTTAAAAAGGTACTTTAAGTGGCTTATAAGTCGTAAGCTTTAAAGTAGCCGTTGAACTAATTTTCCTAAACAAACACTAAAGCTACTGATAGCATCTTTAAGCTTACATTCACATTTGGGAATCATCATGCTTTTCAAGACCCGAAAACGTACTTCTACCTTATATTTATCCCCAATTAATCTTGCATTTACAACAATAATTTTAATTATAACAATAAACTATATCATCTCACCAACTCTATATCCCACTACATTCAACTAAAATATTAACTTAATTATTTTATTCGTTAGATACCCCCACCAACTTTTTCATTTCTGAATCTTCTTTTACAAATTTTTCCATGGATAAAAAAAAAATTGATTTGTTTGATTTATGGTCGTAGCTTATTTACTAAGTCAAGACGGTTTAATTCTTCCTCTTGATCTATTGTTGTGGGTGTTCTAAATAGTAATATATATGCCGTATAACTAGTTGATTTAATGTGTGACCGGTTTCACTTTTGTAAATAAGTTATGTTTTTTTAATATTGGATTATTTTTAATTTGAGATAATAAAAAAATAAAATATATATCAAATGATTTTTAATTTTTTTTCTATAAATAAATGTTCGTGTTATTATACTTCCAATGCAAAAACTATTATGTGAAACATAATTTTTCTAAACTAGAAGTTTTAATGTTGTTATACTAAATTTTTAACATTGTTGCATCTATATTGTTATACTAAATTTTTAACACTCGCGAAAGATCATGTAAAAAAATTTCACACAATTGGAAAAATATTTTCACTACTGTAAAATATCATTATAAACTTGGTACGAAATTGCATAGAACTGACAATTATAAATGATTTGAATCATTAGCAATTTAAATGCTTCAAATAACCTCAAAGAAGTTATTAATTAGTGGTGAATAGCCCCATCCTAAAATCTCTTTTACCAAAAAAAAAAATCATTAATCCAACTTTAATATCAAATATCGTTCGCGCACTTGAAGCTCTTGAAAAATTGTTCAGCAAATAAGATAATCTAAGCCACAAGAGCAAGCGGCCTCGTGATCTTTTGCCGTCTCTGTGTTACTTCTCTACAAGGCAATATACAAATCCGAATGTTAAACACACACAAGTTCAAATCCAGGCAAGAAGCAAAGAATATATATACTTATTTACCAAAATACTAAATATTTGTGTCACCAAAGATGAAGGAAATTAGCGGGAAAAAAAGAAGATTGAAGTAAAAAGCAGTAGCATTGAATCAGGTTAGCAATCAAAAAAGACCCCATGCAAAGACGAGCATCGTCAGCCACTGCCATTCCCACTGGGAGTGGATTTGGCTGGCTTCAATTTGGCCATGTCCACAAGATCTCCAAACAGCTTATCATCGGCCTTACTAGCCTGCTTCATGGGAGGCAAGTAAGATGCTAGAGAGCTCTGTGATGAACTATTCTTCATAGCACTGTTATCGCCCATGGCGAGTCCATACATTCTCTGCTCAAGAAATTGAGTATCTTGCTGTTGACCATAACCATAACCATAACCATACCCATAGCCAGCCATTTGGTTGCCATACATCTGTTGAGGATACATTGAAGCTGTCTGGCCAGCTTGCATTGCCTGTGGAAGCATACCCATCATCTGTGCTCCCTGCATATGCTGGGGATACATTATCGGCATCTGATTGCCTTGGAAAGACTGGTTGATTGCTGTAAGCTGACCCCCCGTGATTGGCTGCACAAACATACCTACAACTTGCTCGCTACCAGGCGTGGGAAGTCCTAAAGGAGACGAGCCACCTTGTAGTCTTGGTGATGATGGTCCACTTACTGTTGCTACTTGCATTTGAGAATATGGAGAACCAAATGGCTGGGTGTTGTCAGTTGGCTGTGATTCCCAAGGTGGCGGTGGCAATACCCCACCATTTTGGGCACCTGCAAAGCATCCCACCAAAGATCATCTTTAGTACCATTTTGGGGGGGGGACTAAACAATCACATAAAAAAGCACTTCAGAATGCAAGATCAAGTCCAGTCAAAGGAACATATAGAAGGGATAGATACATATTAAAATTGCTCCACTTCATCAATGACAAGGCAGAATAAGAAAATTTTATTCAATCTGCAGTGATTCATATGCTATCGTTAGAAAAAAGGAAAAGAAAGGCACCATAGACAGGAGATGTTGGCTGCTGCTGCTGCGGCACGTTCAGACCATTCCAGGAAGTATTAGGGTTCTGTGGATATCCTGGTTGATCGTAAGGTGATCCCATACCTGGAGTGAATCCATTTGCGTATACTGAAGATTGTGGTTGTAGATGCTGCTGCTGCTGGAACTCTGGACCTATAGGGTAAGGTTGAGAACTTGGAGTAGCTGGATTGCTCCTGCTGCCAGAAAACATGTCAACAAGAGCTAAAGCATTTTGGTCTGAAGCAACAGGACTGGATGCTTGTGGTGCAGACACGGGGACTAATGCTAATGAGTTAAAGTCATCGCCGCCTAAGAGATCACCACTTAGCAGGTCAATTTTAGCATCTGCAGCAGGAGGCGGTGAGAGAGGAACCAATGCATTTGTACCTGTAGAGCTGTAGAAGCAGAAAGAAGTCGTTACCCTGACACTCCATATAATCTACACAAAAAGAACCTTAGAGAAGATTGAACTCTTTTAATGTTTAATCTCCATTTCCATTCTCACAGTGAATCAATCTCCACTGCAAAAATGTGAGGAAAGATGAAAGGAGACGAATGATGGAAACTCAAATATCTTAAAACGTACACCCACATTAGAGGAAGAACTAAAAATACCTCCCATCAGCTGGTTTGCTGCTATTTCCTGTGTCAACAAGAGGGCTGTCCACATCAACAAGAGATTTAGGGGACTCCAGCTTTGGTTTCTCTGGTTTAATAGAAGTTCCTGATAAAATAGCTTCGTGCTTTGCAAGTAAACGCTGCAAATCATCATTCAAGGCCAGCCCTTGGCAGAGCAATGATTCATCCCTGCACATGACATAACAATATAGGTCAATTATTCTGTTTAGACTATTTCAAAAATCAGCAACCAAGCAATCAAAATCTTTCCAGCAGGTAACAAACAATGAATTGAACTAGGTTCTTGACAAGAACAGCAAATACAGATATGAAATTTTCTTCTGAGCTTGCTGCAACTTACAAGCAATCAAGTTAATATGCTGGTTGATCAACCTGTCATATTAGTAGAAATTACATGACAGATGGCAAAGTGAAACGCAATCCATTTGCATGCAACAACCAATCAGCTAAATGCATGTTAATGGACAAAATGAACATGGGCCAAGGCACAAGGCTTGCCTTGTTTCTCTTTGTTTAACATACCAGCCAGATAACAAATAGCCTTTCCATATATTGGCCACAACCAACAAGACGCATACTTTACAATAACTAGTGTCAATTGATAACAAGATTCCTCAATTATAGATGGCTGCAGTGTAATAAGTTACATTTGAACTTAGATTTTCCAAAGGAAAAAATGGTGGTGGTTATGCGCAATGGAATAAGAACACAATGTCAAAACATGCATGAAAACTGATGTTAGAATTGCTTCTTTAAATCTACATCTTTGACATAATAAGGCAACTAAAGTTCAACACCCTTTCTGCCTTTCAGTGATTAATGCAGAAAGCATGCGACAAGTTGCTATGAGACAGCTACACTGCCTGCAATCACACAAGCTAATGAAGGGACCAATCATTTGCTATGAGGACTTACGAAGTTGAGTTGACTAAATGCACAACTCTTTGCTTGTATGTACGACATTGTCGAACCAAGTCAACAATAACCTCCTGGCTAAGGGCCTGCAAAGAAATATGGGCAAAAACATAAGGGAAAGCCTACAATCCACAACTTCTGATATCAGAAACTTGTAAGTACATAATCTACATAATTGTTGGGGAATTACATCCCCGGCTAGATCAAGCTAACATAAACACATATATCCACTTGCACTTCAGTGAACAAACTACCAAATAAATGCATCAAAGAATAAATGTAAAGATCCAGGTTGCAAGCCAAAAAGAGCAAAGACAGAGAGAGAACCTCTTTATCCCCTGGTTCTATTGCACTTAACATTTCAGAAAGGATGTCCATGGCACCTCTTGCATTCTGAATTTCTGACAAGCTTCCAAACAGGAGAAAGATAATAGATTAATCCATGGATATAAGGGCGCACAAAAACAAAGCTAGTTCATCACATTACAAAGTGTAGAAGATAACCATATATAATAGCAGATGAGAATCATTCAGTTTACATCCATTAAATGGAAATTATCTATTGCAGAAAACTAATATACAATGCTACAAGTTTCTCAAACAGAAATACCAGCATATTTCTAGAAAATCATCTGTAGAAATCAAAGAAAATGACATACAAACTATCTACCACAAGGTGGGTGTGATATGCACCAAAAAAAGAAAAAAAGATAGAATTTGGATGCCTCAGACAGAAACTAATGCCATAGCAATTAAGAAAAATGTGGTATAAAGCAATAATAATCAGCATAAATAATCATGGCAGAGCAACATCAAGAGAAGTTCAGTTAATGCTCTATAGAAGTAAGACAAATAAAGAGGTGTCACAGAGAACATGATGGTTGAAAAAGCAACAGTATAGTATATCAAACACAAAATATTGTTTGTGCGGGTCTGCTAATGATAAATTTGACTTTCTCACATATCAGTATTTAGTTCTATCCCACTCAGCTGTCACTTGCTATAAGCCTGAGTGCCTGACAACCCTACACACACGTGCAGAGAAAAACACAAGGTAGACCCATGAATGATTGACTAGCTCCACCAATCCTTGTGTAAGGCCATCTCTACCAACATTCCAATCAGACTACGGTTTCTGTCCCCTCAGATTTGGTCACTTTATTAGTTGGTGGGGAAAAAAAAAACATTGGTGGACGTGAATATGAAGCGGGAAGTTTAGTCTTCAGTTAGCTATACGGAGCCACAGCAATACATCATGTAAGAGGAACAAGGGTATGGGGATCCTATTCAAAGTTGGAATTTCAGTAATGCTAAAAATGATAATACAACAAATGCATAAGAGTGAACAAAGGACCGTACCAACAGCAACTGGACCATGTCATTCACAAACAAACAAAAATGCTGGAGGCACCCATAAATGAATGCGTATCAACACTTTGACACAATTCACTCTAATTCAGTGCATGAGGGAAAATGTACATGGGGCCATGCCAATAGCAACTAGATCATGGCACACAAGAAAGATGTTGTAGACACCCAGGACAAACATATATGTCCACTTAACATAAACAACAGCCATACCACTTATTTGGAATGCCTAAAAATTATGGAAATAGATTTCTATTCCTATATTTTTTAGAATTCTTATTTGGTATATCAAAGTAAATAAGACATTTAACACTATCTCCAAAAAATATTGGGAGATACAAAAACAGTTCTAAATTTTTTCCATTGAGTTCCAAAATATAGAAATAAAATTCTAATATGTCAGAATTAGAATTGGTTTCCATTTCCATTTTTAAAAGATTTCATTCCAAATAGGTTAATAGGGATTCATGAATTGATATCAGCAGCACAAACCATTAAAGCTCCTGGATTCACAATTTTGTGGCATATAACAAATATTCAAAATAAAGATTATGTAATGCAAAAAGATGAGGAAGAAGAAACAAAAGCAACAACCATCTAAGATTATTAGATGAAAAGAAGAAAATTATACTTCAAGGTTGGATAGTCGGCCTCTGAGGAAGTCTCAGCTCTGTCTGCACTATAATCTGAACCACGAACATTTTGAGGATAAGATGAAAGAGGCTGTGTTTGTGGAGGTGTGAATACAGGAGCGGACCTTTCAGATCTCTGAGGAAATACAGCCCCAGCTCGCTGATGAAAGTTATGAGAAATTAATTTTAGAGAGCAAAACCATCACAATAGCATTGCTAACTAAAACAAATTGTAGAAGAGCTCAAAGCCATAATGACAAAGCTAAATATGCTTAATCTGTCATTCATAAACACTTATCCACCTAAGGCAGTTCAGTGGTTTAAAAAACATACCAACAATTCCTGATATGCGGCATAGTACTGTGGATATCTTGCCCTCGACCCCCCAAAAGCCTCTTGCCAAGTGTCTATAAGAATCAATATCTTCTCCTTGACATGATAATCAGGCTAGACATATCCAATGACAATTCATGATGAGCCAAAAGTCACAGGATAAATATTTGAAGTGGCAGCAGTCAACATTCAAAATAACTTCGAACCTTCTTTTTAACTATTTTCACCATCTCATGAAGAACATCTTTCTCAGCCACATGCATATGCACAATATCTCCACAATTCTTTATGATTGTCTCCAAAAGCTAGAATATTGCATGCAGAGAAACAGAGGGATTTAGCCTTTTGCAAGTACCAAAGGTTCAAGCTATACAAAGCAATAATCAGAACTTGCAAACATGTGAGCAAATATCTTACTGATCAAAACTTCAGAATACTAAATCAACACACTGACAAACAAAAGGGATTTGGCTAGTTAGTCATTGAATTGAAAATCGGAGGCAAACGCTTTCTTTTATTGCAATATATCACACTTTCAATTACGTGAATGACCTTTTTCTTCAAACAAATGAGCAGATATTGAACCCAATCAAACAAATGTGCATATAAAAAATGCAACAATAAGAGGCTAAAGGAACAGTCAAAAGTTATATAAGGGAGCCTCATCCCATCTAAAAAATAAAGAACAAGCCAAGGTAAGCATTTTCCCACTCCTAAAAAGTCGACAGGAAATCCTCTTCCTCTAAAAGACAACAAAACTGACACGGATTAAACGTAGGTCTTTTATACATAAGTACACTCCACATTTTTCAAGTAATTGGTTGTAATAGCATACCATCCATTTTTTAATATATATGGCTTCATGAATCATATTGCTATCATTTTTGTCCATACAGAAAAATTTTGTTAGTAGCATCACTACTTGTCTCCTTTTACTATCGTTAACATTTCTTAAAACAGTTCTTGCATTAGTCTATTCAAAACAGTGCTTCACTAATTCCTCGCTAGTGATGTGTGGCTACCGACTATAGACACCTGGACCTTCCCACCTAGTTGGAGACTGAATTTATACTAGGTAGCTGGCAATAAAATTGCAGTTACGGTCGTAGTCTCAGTGTCGGGACATCAGAGCATCGCTCACGATAAATTATGTGTTGTAGATGTCGTAGCGTGAATTTTTATTTTTATTTCACCATATACTCTAATTATTATTTATTAATTATTTGAATATAAAGATTCTCTAAACTAATATTTTATATTATATTAGAAATATTTAAGTGAGCCATTATATGCTAAATAGTTTTAAAAACCCTAAATTTGCCTCAAAATGAAAAAATACATGTTATTCCGATTTATTAGTAAATAAATAAATCAGGTATAACTTTTTCTGTAGATTTAAGAATTCTTAATAAATCTCCGATTTATTAGTGATTTTTCTGATTCATTGGTGATATTTTCCGATTTATTAGTGATACCGATTTATCGGCTAATAAATGTGAAAATTTAAAACCGTAGCGTATCGTTAATTTTGCATCACAGCTGACCAAAAAACTGACAAATAGCGGTCGCTATGCTATAGCAGCACCGCTATTTAATTGTATGCTACATAGTTGATGTTGTTGTTGTACTGCAATATCATTCAATTTTCATGGATGAACTTGATAGACCAATGTAAGACACTGGTACTAGATTCAGTGCCCCTCTGATTTCCTAATGGGAGAACAATGTATAAAATCTTACAACAAACAGCCACCCCAATAGCCATCATAGTAAGAACAACAATAAGAAGAATGGTAAGAACACAAAAATTAAACAACAGATAAACCACGCCACTATAAACATTATTTACGTATAATTAATCTCAGCTATTTATGCGCATACATAAGGGGAAAAACTGTGGAATCCAAGCCCCCACAGTATAAATTAATTGTACATTTAATCACTACTAGGAGCTCACCGTCAGCGCCAGCAACTGAACTTTTGAATTCTTGCTTGTAATACGTTTTTTTATGCCCCTCACAACATCTTTGGCTTGGCTAGAGAAAACAATGAAAAAAGAGCAGAGACCCAACATTATATTAGCTTAAACTAGCAAAAACAAGCTGCCAATATAGCAACATTACAAGAAGATGCAAACACTAATCAACAACTAAAATTCAATAAAAGGCTTTAGAAAGAAAAGGCATGGATAGGAAGTGGTAACAAATGTATGAAGAAATAGAAAACGAAGGGTTACAAGAAAAATCCAATGCATTGCAACAATTTTTGGCCCAACTATATCTCTAGCATGCATCTGACAATAGGAGAGATCAACAATGCATATGGAACTGATTGCTACATGATTATGATCTACTACTCCAACATTGTTCCTTCTCATGCCACAGAAATATGATTTCCCTGGAATGTTTAACAATTTGGCAAACTCAAGGTTAATGTAGCTCTATTCAAATCAAGGTAGGGACTTGTATATACTTAAAATGAGACAAACAGAATGCTAGATTACATAACAACCTTGATACCCTAACCCCACAGCCCCTAACAGCACAAATGCATGCATCCATTCACTAAGAACCTCGACGGAACCTATTCACCAACTCCCTGCACAAAGACTTAATGGGTATGCAATTTATAGCATATGAAACTTGGCACCAAACCAGCCAGGTAGCTCAATCAGCAGTTACTAAGCAGCAAAGAGAGCAAACCAATGACTCAACTCCGGTAAACCTAGATCCCTGGTTACAAAAACAAGGCTCACCCCGACTTGGCATCTATGGATTACCAACTACTGTCCATTTGAAAAATGTGCCGGAATGATGAACCGAACCAGACAATAGCAAACCAATTGCTATCCACAGGCAAGTTCTCTTCAAGGGAATCCAAACTACAAAACAACTACAAAACAACGACAAACAAGACATATGAACTCGAAGGCATATCTTCAACTACAAACAATTCTCCAACGACAAACTTTTGTCATACAGAATCCAAAGACAAAATCTATTCCCGTATGCTAATGATGAGACTATGAGTCATCCAAATACTCAAAAGATGTAAGTGCGACTCTCACAGATTTAGCCCTACTATAATACGCGAACAACCGAAGCTCAGACGCAAGGACCAAAGAAAATTAATTCAACAGACACAGGGCGACCAAAATTCTAACGTTGACAAATACAGCAACGATGATAGATAATTCAGCTACAAATCTCCTAGATAATTAGGCCAAGTTAATCAAAACCCTTCAGAATCCATCCTATTCTTCATATCGTGTTTTTCTTTTCAGAAGAGAAAGAAGAAATGAAAGTTCCATCGACACCTTAGCACCAGAAGCTCCATTTCATACGTTAAAATGAATAATGGAACAGTAAGTGGAACAAAGACGAGGGACAGAAAGTGATGTGGAAGGATAGTTACCCAGGGTCGTGATTAAGCATGTCACAGATCTCAATGTTCATAGCCCAATCAGGACCAATCAACATGTCGCTCGTAGCTCGTTCAACCATGGAATTCACCATCTCCGCTTCCAGACAACAACAGACAGCCGCCTCGAAAGTTCTTAATTTCCAACACCAACCAGACCTTACAGATTCCGATAATCGATCAGTTATATCACGAATTATATGCAGAAGAGTCTCCGATCAACCTCGATCGATCGATTAATCACGGTAGATCGAAGTCCGACAACCTGCATAATGAATTTTAAGAAATGAAAAATGATTTCTCTCGCTTTTTCTCCCGCTCTCGTTCCCTCTCGGAGGGATCGGAGTGTGACTTCCTTCTTCTATCGTTTCGTTCACGAGCAGGGCACAATATTTTTCATCGGTGTGTTAATTTTATTTTGTTTTTTAAAGAATTTAGAATGTTTTATTTGCACTAACGCTCCTCTGAAACAAAATTGAAAGAGATTTTAAAATTTTCCCAGTCTAGGCGTCTATTACCTTTCGATCAAACCGACTTTTTATTAAGGTATGGAAAACAAAATAATATTTTCACTTAACTGATTTGAAGTATGAATAAATATTCAAAATTAAATTAGATAGAAAAATAAAGATAAATCAGAATAAACATTTTAAATAGTATTTAGATTATATTAATCTATTTTATTTGAATTATGGTGAGTATTATTTTAATTCCGTTTAAATTGGAATAAATATAGGTTAAAATAAAAATAAATAACACTCATAATTTTTTAATAAGTTGGAGTAAATGAATGTGATATTAGGGTTGACGGTATTTTTGTTCAATCAAATAAAAGTATTATTTATTTATTTTCTTTTACCTTTATTGTCCCTCAAATTAGATGTTAATAAAAATAAATAGAATTTGGATAAATAAAAGGAAAATGTTAATTCACCTATATTCATTTATAAACCAAACAACACATTAATGTGTATTTGACAACGCATTACACCCAACTGAAAGTTTTTTTAATAAAAAAAAGCTTAAAATTAAAATTATAGGTGTTTAGATTTGTAGAAGCTTATAAGCTTAGGGTTGTAAATAGATATTTAATTTCTTATATAAATCAATATTAATTTGGGAATACATAATAGATATATATGTTTTATTCGATATATATATTTTTTGATAAGTAATGTAATTTTTTATTACTCCCAAATTGAAACCTTGACATACAACAAAAAGACTAAAGAATCCAACTATAACCACCTAAACTATTTACATACATAATTAGTTTAGTGAAAGATTTACATGAGTTAAACTTTCAACTCTACTTATCATCTCTTTTACAATTGTTTGCATTGTAATACCCCGACATCCTACTCTTTTGATGAAAAATCTTCTAATTATGTTCCTCCCATATATGATATGTTACCATGGCAAATAGTTAAATGGATAAATTGGGTTATGCATGGTGATCCTCTTCCTCCTCTATCTATCTAGCTCATAACTTCCTCGAAGTCCGTTAGAGTGTGAGTGCATCCCATAGCCTTTATAAGTTAGAGACATATAGACTTCACATAGGAACATTTTAAAGTGCAAATGATCTATTGTTTCTAGTTCCTCATTACACAACATACAGTCACGATCTTTGTTCTTCCCTATTTTTTCCATTTAGTCCTTAGTAAAAAGCTTACCTTACACCACCAACCATAGATGTAGCCTTTGTCTTGGTATAGTGAGTGTATTTCACACTATCTTCTGCCAAGTTAACTTATCTACCATTGCTCAGACTATATCATAAACTTTGGCAATACTATAGTTTATGTATGTGTTAAGGAACCAATAATTACCTACTTGCATCATGTACTCCTTGAACACTAAGAAACTGTACCATTCTAAGGAATGTCTCATATATTTTATACTTCACAAAGTAACTATGTGCCCATATCTCTCATAAGATATCTTTTTTAGTTCTCAAGTTCCATAGTAAGCAACCTAATGCAGCCTTATTTCAAGCTTTTAGCTAGATCCATCAAGCCTAAACCTCCCTTCTTTATGGGTAATCATACCTTTTTTCATGGAATAGGTGCCTTCTTCATTATTGAATCAACTCTAGACTAAAAGAATGAACGACAGAAGGCATTTATATCATGAATCACTTATTTGGGTAACAAATACAACATACTCCAAGAGGCTTGTGTGTCAAACAATACCAAATTTACTAATTCCAAACTCCCTACATACCTCAAGAAGTGATTATGCCAAAGCTTGATTCTGCCTCTGATACTATCAAGTAATACTTAATGCCCACTTTTCTTCACTTGTAGAGGTAAGTTTAAAACTTCATTGGTAGTGCTCCCTCTAGAGTCAAAACTAAGATACCCTTTTACCTCCTTAGAAACTTGACCTCCATAATAAGTAGTGCTCTTTGTTATGTTGAGTTGAAGACTAGAGAGAATCGAGAATAATAAGAATGTGCTAATAATAGTTTTAACTAGGCCTACATCTCCTTGATTAAAAAAAATAATAGATCATTAGCAAAAAGGGCATACACTAACCTAACTCTCTTACATTTTGAATGAGGTTTGAAATCAAGATTGTTCCAAATCTTGATCATGAGCCTTGTGAGATATAGCATAATAATGAAAAATAAATAAGGGGAGAAAAGATCACCTTACCTCAACCCCTTTTTGGCTTTAAAAGGAGAGTGCAATACACCATGAAGAACAATAGATGACTCACTAATGTTACATACGCCATTACAAGGTAAACAAAGTGCAAAGGAAAGTTCAATGCAAGTAACATCTATTGAAAGAAGTTTCAATTGATGGAATCATAGGATTTTTTCCATATCTAGTTTAAGCATATGTCTTTGGGTGAGATATTTGTTAGAGTACCCTTATACAAACTCTAAGGCCATTAAAATATGTTCACTTATGTTTCTGCCCTTAATGAAAGCTGCTTGGGATTCACCCACCACCTGGCCTAGGATAGGTTGAATTGTATTTTCCATAACCTTTGTAAGTACTTTGTAGATGGTGTTGCAACAAGATATAGGCCTGAAATCTCTAGCAAGCTCAACATTAGGGACTTTAGGGAGTAAATGAAGGGAAGTGGCATTCAACGAGGTAGGCATTTCTTATGAGATGAAGAATTACCTAATGGCTTGCTATACTAGGTCTCATGTAATAAGCCATGTGATTTTGAAGAAGATGACATTAAAACCATCTAAACCTAGGGCTTTGTCATTACCCATGGTAAAAAAAAAAAAAAAAGAAGTTTCCCTAACCTCCTCCTTTGCAACTAGATTTATTAAATTGGTACTTGCTTGTGAATCCATTTTAAACCTAGATCAATAATCCCTTGATCAAACATTCCTTGATGTACAACTTTAGAACTTTACAAGGCCATATAAAAGTTCAAAAAGACCTAGATAATATCATATTGGGAATCAAACACATTGCCTTGAGCATCCTTCTTAGAAAGGATTCGATTAACATTCCTCTTCCCCTTTACCACTTATTAAAAGAACTTAGAGTTACCATCTCCAAATTTAAGCCATTGAATTCGGGACTTCTATGTAAGGAAGATTTCATGACATAAAGTTAGGTGTTATAACTAATTCAAAGCCTCTTTCTCCTTTTCAATATGATCTTGGCATAATAGATCTACATCAAGCTTATTATGAATCATTGCTACCTATTTATGAGTTAACTAAACCCTCCTAGAAATATTCCTATCCATTTGTTAATTTAATTTTTTCAAAGCGGGCTTTAGGTTCTTAAATCTGCATCTGACTTCCTCCAACAAGTTCCTTCTACCAAAGTTACATTACCTTGAACCGATAGAATTGTGAAATCCCAGGTCTTTCTCCCACATTAATATATATATATATATATATATATATATATATATATATATATATATATATATATATATATATAATGTCTTTAGCCTTATGGGGATCTCCTTCTTGATAAACACCACCACTAATGCATGGTCAGATACCAAATGAGGTAAAAATTGTGGTCAACCAATCCCATAACTATCAAACCACTGAGAATTGCCTTGAACTCAGTCTAGTTTAAAGAGATTATATTCTCATGGTCTTTTTTATTAGTCCAAGTGTGAAAAATACCATTGAAAGGAATGTCTTCACCTTGTATATCATGAACAATTTCTATGGCATATCCTAAGTATGCACAATGCCTTAAACATTCTCAATGGATTAAGAATCACATTAAAGTCCCCCATCAACAACCATGGATGATTATCTATTTTTTTCTATGATAATTAGTGCCATAGAGCTTTCCTATCTTGAGTTGAGTTATGAGCATAAATGATAGTTAAGGTAAAACTATAGTTACACTGCGAGGGTAAGCACCTTCACTTGGGTACCTTAGGATGTTATTTGATATTATTAAATACTGAATATTTTAATGTTCAACTATAGCATTTGGAACTATCGTTAACATTTCCTCTAACAAAATAAAACTCACTTTTACCTAAGATAATTATCGATTTAAGAAGTATGTTTTATATGAATAAACTCCATTTCATGATTTTAATGCAAAATATTAATTTCCTTTTTTCCAGTTTATCTCTTATTTTCTGTTAAAAATATTCTTTCATAATTAAAAGTTCAACTTCTACCCATTCTTATAATCTCCAAAATTTTTAGAAAAAATGTTTAACAGTTATTAAGAATATATTTGCCATATGACTTTAAATTTTATTTGGTTGGTGTAAGGATAAAATGACACTTATCATAGATTAGATGGAGTATAGTTTTATTGTTAAAAAATAATGATTGAACATTTGAGCAACAATCGAATATTTTATAATATAATTAATTTTTCAAACAAAATTGAACTAAAAAGTTAGTGAAAATGGAAAAAGATACTCTCATATTTTATATAGTT
The DNA here is from genome assembly GCA_039764185.1 of Tamarix austromongolica. Classification (NCBI taxonomy): domain Eukaryota; kingdom Viridiplantae; phylum Streptophyta; class Magnoliopsida; order Caryophyllales; family Tamaricaceae; genus Tamarix; species Tamarix austromongolica. The sequence continues at coordinate 95,782,632 of CM077809.1, forward strand.
CATTTGAAATGAATACAACTTAAAAAAAATCTATTTTATATCTTAATTTAGGATGATTTTTTTTTTACAAATTTTTGTATTATTTCCAAATATACTAATTAGGAGATCTAAAATTCGAGGGTATTTTTTCCACAACTTTTATCCGTTACCAAACCATCACTAAGACACTTATACAATAACAATGAAGGATAAAACCAAATTGATTAGCATGCATTTTCATTTCAAGAGTTGGGTAGTGTTTTTTAATATCTCTTTCATATTTATACTGTAGGAATTCGAGATAATTAAATTAAATTTGAGACTAGATAACCTAATGGTTTCATAACCCAATTTGAAATATCCTCCTTTGTGGTTCTCATATAATATACACCAAGTAATAGGTAATATAAACAAGAGATATTTCTCAAAATTCTCTCCATGTTTGAGAATTTTTATTTACTAAACCCATTCGGAAACAACAATACATGAAAACTTTGTTTGACTCAATGTTTTTGTTCCAAAAGTGTTTTAAATTTTTAGCATGCACAAATATATTTAATATATTTGAAAATTATCTTCTTTTGGATCTTTTCCCCTATCTAAAAAAATAATTTCAACTTTAAATTTTTTGGAGAAAATTTTTAGGTTTTATTTCATCAACTTTTTATAACTATCTTAATGCATTACAATGTCTATGTATTGAGTTTGTTTCATCAACTTACTTTAAAAAAGGAGTCACAAACCAAGTATAAATTATCCGTAAAGCTTTTTCTATTTGCATGACCCACGACCCTAAATTTTCATTAATGCATTCCTTCTATATATGGCCCTCAAACTACGGAGATTTTCATATGACTTTTGTGCCCTAGCTGTGTGTGTGCGCCCGTCTATATATATATATATATATATATATATATATATATATATATATATATATATATATATATATATATATATATATATAATAAGTGAACCCAATTTAATACGAATCTTCACTCATAGAGAATTATATATAAATTATATTTATAATTTTTTTTTGTGTGTGTGAAAATTCGTGGTAACTAGAATTTTCTCATCCCGCTAATATATCTTTGCCAATTTTGCTTTATCTGCTGGGGCATGGGGGTGGTCGGCGTCGCATGATTTGACATTCCTCAATTTCACACCTGGCCATTATAATGTCTCAAAGACCATTTCATGGCTATAATGGATTCCCAAGTCAACTGCTCTCGCCATACCAATAATTAGGAGCAGTCGCATCATTTCGTGGGCAGAGGGTGGAAAATGAAAACCCCAATAATTTAGAAATAATTGTCCATTTCTCAAATTCTATGTAATTATGAAAAATTCTCAATTTTATTTAAAGGTCGAGACCTCACAGTCACAATGCTTATGCATAATAATTCACCGATTAAAGTAGTGCCTGTACATGTCTTGTTTCATGCAGGTTGCTCCTATGCTTGGTTGACTCGTGAGGTTATTGATTGGGATAGCAATGGTAATTTTTTCCGTGGGTTCGGGGTCTCGTTGGAAATTTTTCGTTCGGGTTCGGATTCGAATTTGAAGAGAAAATTTAGAGATCGAGTTCGAGTTCGAGAATTATTTTGTGAATGGGGCGGGGACAGGTTTGGGATCCTCATTCCCGAACCGGCCCCGAATAATTATATATATATATATATATTGTGTAATATAATTTTTTTACAGAGTATAAATTAAAAGTATAATATAAAAAAAAGTTTGAGGATCGAAGATCGGATATAAAGTCAGGTTTCAAGGATTGAGTCGGGTACGAGGATTTTATCTCTGTAATGATCAGGTCAGAGAATCCCCAATAAAATAAATAAATCGAGAATCGGGTCGGATTTAAAAATTATTTTTCTTATCGGATTTGGGGATGGAAATGAGATCCCCGTCCCATTGTTATCCCTAGGTTGGGATGGATGGTAACTCTTTTGAAATTTTTTTAAGGGTTCGTCTAACATGTGTCATTATGTACATGTTAAGACTTTAATTCATTTTATAATATCGAATAATTAAAAAAAATTAATTGTGGATATGCATAATAATTTGTGTTATTAAATACTAGTTTTATTTCTGTTTTTAATAAATCTACTATATGTTCTAAGGACAAGTTTAACAAGCTCATTTTTTTAATGTGGGAAAAATATATAGTATGATGTTAGTGAGCCATATTTTATATATATATTAAAATAAAATACTGATTAAAGGAAATATCCTATTTTCAATTTTTTTAGGGGCTCTCTCTCGTTCTTCTTTTTAATTTCCATCATACTATGCTTCATGGAAGATATTAGAATTTATTACAAAGATTGGTGGAAGCATCATTAACAATGTACAAAATGTTGGAAGTTGGAACCCACTGCCCACTTTGTTTAATGGCCGTAAAAGGAGAACCATGTGCCACTAGTTAGTTTCCATTCCTTTTAAAACTTGGGAAGAGCATAAAAAGAGGCAAGTTGTTGGTTAACTTTGTGCAAGGCCAGCGGTGAACAGTAATCTAAGATATTAGATATGCCTGCCTTTGTCTGAGAGTATTCTCTCAATATTTTTAACAAATTATCAATCAAACAAAAGGAACACGACAACAACGGCCTGACCTTTACGACATAGCGGTGAGGACATCTCGATGGAAAAAGATGCAATCATAACCTAGTTTAAACAAAGACACAAGATTTACAATGCAATCAAGTAATAAAACAAGATCCCTTAGCTGCAAATCACAGACACCATTATTACTCATAAATTGCATAACATTTTACCTCATGGTGTAACCCAATCTAGATATTTAGCAAAAGTTGACATGCTCCGTCCAATCCTATCCAATCCATAAATTCAGTCCATATAATTTAAGAAATTTATTAATTTGACTTAATCCAAATCTGATATGAAATTGACCTGACTTGATGTCCGCCCGAATATAATTGATCCAACTCAATCCAAATCCAACATGTAATTTGACATCAACCCAACCCGACATCAACCTAATGCAAAAAGATTAAATTAAATATTAATTAGTTATAATAATAATAAATACACACATCTTATTATTTATTTAAAACTTTAAAAAAATATTGTTTTATAAATTTTACTTATTTTTTTTACTTTTATTGTAAACATACTTATCAACTAACAATATTCTAATTTTACTAATTTTTTATACAAAAATACATCATTAAAAATTCATAATAATAAGTAAATAATAATTAATAACACATTTTTAATCACATGCTTTCATGAAGTCAAACTTAATATTTGTTTACTAGGGTAATAAGTTAGATTAATTTTGGTGGTTAATGTTCGGTTTAATAAAGTGATTCTAACCGAAATTGGCTTGGCCTAAACCTAACTCGATCTATTAAAACTTAAAAACATCAGATTTGTTAAGTTAACTCATACATGACCGGTCAAATTAATTGGAACGCGAGCTTGCTCAATCCAAACCCGACCTGACTCAACTCGACAAACTAACTCAAAATAACTCGAATCTAAACGACCTCAACCTGAAACTAACTTGACCTGATAAATTGATTTAATACAATCTTAATTTGCAACAACCCGAACTTGACCCAACTTAACTAATAAAATGACCGAAATAATCTGAAACCAAAATGACCTAACCCGAGCCACAAAGAAAATGACCCACAAACAACCCGACACAAGAATGACCCAACATAACCCACTATAACCTAGCCAAAACCTAACTTGATTATCACCTCTACCAATCTGTATTGATTAAAGGTTTAGTCATTGGGGATAATATCCTCCAATATATTGAATAGGTTAAAGGATACAACTAAAAAAAAAACTCTCTATCAGGATCATGCTCAAAATTGATATGAAGAAAGCTTATGATTATGTAAATTAGGATTGTTTATAAAAGATATTATTAGCCCTTAACTTTTCCATCCATTTTGTCAAGATCATAATGGCATGTGTCACAACAGTAAGTTACTCTATCAAGCTCAATCTCACCTTACATCCACCTTTCCAAGCTCAAAAAGGTGTAAGGCAAGACGATCCTCACTCACCTTACTTTTTTTATCTTGATAATAAAATAATTTAATAGAGCCTTATAGAGTCTTTAGCCTAACCCAAGATTCTCCCCTCACCCCAAATGTAATAAGATCAAGTTAGTTAACCTAATATTTACGAATGGCCTACTTTTCTTTGGAAAAGGTAACACCACTTATGTCCTAACAATTAATGAGGTTTTCCAGCCTTTTTCTCTAGTGTCTAGGCTCTCTATGAATGTAGTCAAAAGTAACATCTATTATGGAGGCTCTTGTACACACCAACTCAAAGAGGAACTCAATTCTCTCTTATATATCCCCGAGGTTTCTCTCCCTTTCAAGTACCTTGGAGTCTCACTGAATGTTAAATATTTGTCTCCTTCTCATTATAGACCCTTGATATACAAGTTTACCAATAGAATGAAATCTTCGCAAACCTCATTTCTATGTTATGCAAGCAAATAAATAATAATTTAATCAGTGAAATTTAGCCTTCAAACCTAGTGAATCATAATCTTTCTTATTTCTCATTAGATCGTATAAAAGATTATAGAAACTTTCTTTGGTCTAGTACTTTTACTTTATCTGAACCATCTCTTGTCTCTTGGGATTCCTCTTATAAACCTAATAGAGAAGGAGATTTGGGTCTTACTAACTTATTGTGGTGGAATAGAGCTGCAATGGGTAGATTATCATAGCACCTGATAGAAAAAGGGCCTAATGTGGATCAAATGGGTGCAATCTCACTACCACAAAGGAGAAAGATTATGGCCAATTCATATTAAATCTTTTGCATCATAGATACTTAAAAATATTTTAGGTCTTAGGGAAATGTTAAGTGGGTTCTTCCTACTTGGCACTCAAATAAGAATTATTCACCAAGGAATTTACTCAATTTCTACAACATATTATCAAATCAGAACATAAGGTATTCTAGTTCCTTGGAGAATCACAATATGGAATAAGTTCTCATTGCCAAGACATTATTTTATCATTGGGATAAAAGTTCAAGAAAGTATTCAAACAAAAGATAAACTTAGAAACTATGGAATGCAAATAGAAGTTACTTGTGTGTTATGCCAATAACACATTGAGACTCTCACCTTTTCCTTGAAGGCTCCTACACAAGAGATATATGGTTACCATTATTGCACCAGTTGGGATGCAACCAAGGCATGCTAGATTTGATATCATTGGAGCATTAGGCACCAACGAGAGGCAAAGGACCAACATTGAGGAAGAAAATGGCAATAATTATATTGGCTACAATAATATATCACACTTGGAAAGAAAGAAACAAAAGAATCTTCTCAAATGAGCATAAAACAACCACCCAAGTAAGAAGATAAATTATAATTAACCTTGTAGGAAAAATAACTTAGTTCCAATCTTGTAAATCCTATAGTAAACTCATGAATTGTGTTGATACCTTAGATAGATGATCTAAGTTTTCTTTAGTAGCTATTTGTTTAAAACATGAATTATTTTCTTGTAAACTTATAATGTTCTCATAATGTTGCACTTTGAAAGTAGTAAAAATACCTTACTTACAAAAAAAAAAAAGATCCCTTCTTAGGGATTGACCTTAGCCTAGTGGTTTTGAGGTTTGTGAACTAAGGATCAAGCCATATTTACATTAAATTAGGCGATTTCCCCTCCCCATTGATGTAGCAATGCCTAAAAAAAACCTTCCTATGACTTTGTTAGCCAAGTAATCTCCCACCATATTATACTCCCTCCCCTAGTGTATATAAAAACTAAAACTCTCCTAAAATTTTATTTTATACCTAGTAAAATTAAGGTGAAATGGAAAATCCCAAGAACTTCTCTAACTGTTGTACCAACCTACCACATTCTTCGAATCAAATTCAATGATGAGCCTCATACGTTGAAGCCACTCTTTTCATCTGGAATTTTAAACACAATCATTAATAGAGGAAGAAAGAATGCATATACATCTACCATGCCAACAATGATACTACTTATAGCATTATCCTTTCTCATCCCAAATATGTCATTCGATACATGCTTTAAGAGTGCCTGAGAAAATCCCACCTTCTATACCTTAAAAACATAACCATTATCAAAGAAGGTCTGACATGTGGCGATCAAGACACAAATCAACAAAAAAAACCTACCATAGAAATAATCTCAACAACATAGACATAAATATAGAAACGAGACACAAAACATAGAGTTTGAAATTCTTAATACCACTACTAATGACTCAATCAACCCACTGCAACACAAGACATATATGTAGAACTAAGCGTTCCTTTCTTCTAATGTCAATCTGTCACATTCCTCACATTAATCTTCCTTCACAAACCGACCTCTCTTCATTAATCAACACTAATTGAGCATCCAACCACTTAAAGATATTCTCAAAAGTAGGTGTTGCGGTATCATTCCTTTGTAAAATATGCCACAATCATGTTTGGTCAAATCAAGCTATCATCATAAAGCCAAATGAAAACAAAGCATCATTTTATTTTGGTTTTATCTTGGAGATTACAGTTAGGAGATCATTCATAGTCTTCATTGTGGGAAAAACTAGAGGCTTAGGGGACCAACTAGGTAACCACATCAACGCCTTTGTTATAATCTTGGAGGATTACAACATGAAGATTTGGTAGAGCAATAAAATGAAATATGATGTCTTATTAACCTTTTCTTGTATTTGGAAGCACTTAGTTTGAACTGAATATCCTTCTAAACCCTTCTTTCTCATATAAGAGGTTGATTTATTTATGCTAACATTTATCAAGGTGCTAATCCATGGATATCCACAAATTTCACAAGGAATCAATAATAAATGTACAATTTAACTGTCAGTGGTTGACAAATAAGCTTGTTAATGGTATAAAAATGGAAATGTCATCCATCCATTATCAATGAAGCATGCAAGGTAACATGTTATTAGTGTAACAGAAAAAATGGTCATCCATAGATGTTAGGTCATATGTTCTTGATGTAGAAGCATTTATGGATTCTCAAGACAATGAGGATTTGAAATACTTAGTGATGGAGCTTATTACGTTATTTGTCTTTGATGATAATATTAATAGCATGACTAATATTAGCAAGTGTACTTTGAGTAATTCTTGCAGGTATGTAACATACATGCAAAGAGAGGATTAATGCACTTCAAGATGTTAACATACCTAAGATTTCATATGTTACAAGTTATTACAAATCAAAGGAAGCTATTATGCATGAAAGTCAAACTTATAATTTAATGAGACCTAGCTATCATTCTTATGTGAATTAGGGATTTTGTTAGTTGTTTCCATGTAATAATTAGACACAATTTTTCTAATAATTTTTTGTTTGATTCATGTACTATATATGTTAGTGCTACGTTGCTATTACTAGTTTGTGTGATAGTTATCCATATTGTATGGCCCTGGCTACCTTAATGTGCTAGTTAGCAAAGTTTGACTACCCATATAAGACATGGTCAACATCTTGTAACACAGAGTGTCAAATCATATGGAAATCTAATAAAGTAGTATACTTGGTTGTTTCTCTCTTTCGTGAGTGAATAATTCTAACTAAGACTACTTGGTGTACTCTTAGAAAGAGTTCTTTAAATGTCTTCTTGGAGAATCATTCAAAGTTAATCTTCTTTTTGAATTCTTCCTTGAATATTACTTGAAGATTCTCCTTTTAGTCCTCATCTTCAAACCACTGAACCAACTTCCTTCTTCTAGCCATTTGAATCTTCAATCTCCTTAGAAGATTCACACCATTTTTGGTATCAAAGCCAAGTTGGTTGTTTCCATTATTTAAATCACCCACCTACCTTCAATTTTCCTTCTTTTTATTCATCCATGCAATGTGAAGAATCCCCAAGCTTCTTATCCTATCTTCAAACTTCTATTTGAATCTTCAACCCCCTCAAGTTTGAAGAAGTTCGACCTCCTCATGATCCTTCCTTCCAACTGCATCGAATATCTATTGAATATTCAACCCCAACTTCATCATCATTTTTTCCATCTAAATTCTTAAACCTAAAAGATTCAGTGTCTCCTTTTCTCAAGTTTGTTCGAAACATAATTCATATCTTCAAACTCCATTCAGGTATTCTTGATCATCTTGATTCAAGTAAGAAGAACTCCACAATTCCTTCCACACCATTCGAACATTACTTTGATGTTCAATCTCTTCTTCCTATCTTAGCATTCAATCACTCACATAGAAGATTACTTGAACCATTATCGAGGTTCTAGTCAACTTCATTCATGGCTTCATTCGTGACTTTACTTGTGTAAGATCCAACCATCATCATCCATCAAGAATCCTTCATCATGAATCAAGAATTGGGGTAATCCACTCAACCATTTCCTTTCCATTACTACTCCATCTCCATGACCAAAAAGCTTCCACGATTATTGAAGCTCCACCAAGAACCCATCATAACCGACATCAAGTAGCAAACACACATTACTAAGGTTGCTTCTAGCAAGAACAATAGCTATAGGTGAATATGTGTCCATGAAAGCTATATTCGACACTCTTCAACAACTTGCAACAAGTGTGCATGCTACCAACACACAACTTTAGTAGCGTCCTTCCATTTAAAGCCAACTCTAAAGGCCAGAGACGAGAGTATCCAACCAAGAGACACTCCAATACATGCACAACACCATGGAGGCCACCAATGAACAAGTAGAAGGCACGATGAGGAGGGTAGTACAAGTGCGAGGTGGATGACTCAACAATTGAATGGAGTATAAATAAAGGGTAAAAGAGAATGACTCCAATGTTTTTAGCCACAACCGACAAGGTCATTTAAACTTCCAATTAAGGTATGACCATTATGAAGACAAAGGTATCAAGCTTGATATCTATGGTGAATTAGATATAAACTTATTTTTTGAATGGTTGCCTGAAATAGAAGCCATATTTGAGTTTAGGGAGATTATGATGAACATAAATGTAAGTTAGAAACTCTCAAATTAAAATTTTTTGCTAGGATTTGGTATGATAGTCTTAATAGAATTCATGAAAGGCAAGACAAAAAAAAATCAAGGCATGGGAGAAATTTAAAAAACACCTAAGAAAGAAATTTATCTCTAAAGATTATGAGCAAGAAATATATATTAAATTAACTACTCTTAGGCAATGACTACTTAGTGTAGAAGAATACAATAGAAAATTTGAAATACCAGCACTCCTGTGTGATATGCAATAAAGAAAAGAACAAAAATAAGCTAGATACTTAAGTGACTTTAATAACTTGATTAGAGAAAAAGTTGAAATGTTTTCCCATGATTATCTTGATGATTTGACTAAGTTAACTTTAAAATGTGAAAGAAAAACTAATTCTGCCGAGGCCCATGCTAAGAATAGTGCTTTAACTTGCACATCAACCAAAACCTATTCGAATAGGTCTACATTAAAATTTAGGGCATATACATCTTCAGCCCATGACAAAAAAATCAACCATAATTGAGGTGATAATGGTAATAACAAGGTGAATGAGATGTCTAATAAGAAATTCTTTAAATGTAAATGATATATTCATATTGCTAGAAAACGTCCTAAAAAAATATTTTTGACCTTAAATGAAATAGAAGGTATGGGACCATGTGATGAGAATGATGACCTAGAAACCAAATCTAATGATGATAACTTGAGTATGTATGAAGAAGATGGTAATTCATGTTTTGCAATTCAAAGGGAATTACAAATACAACCTAATAATCCATATGTACAAAGGGATAATATTTTTAAAATTAAGTGTAGAATTGGTAATAAGGTTTGTACAGTCATTATAGATAGTGGTTCATATACTAATATTGCTAGTGAAATGATGGTTAAGAAACTAGGGTTAGTGACTACTAATCCTCGAAAAACATATTCATTACAATGGCTTAATAAGGATAAAGGTGACAAGGTAACTAAACAAACCCTAATTACTTTTCATATTACTAGCTATCATGATGAAGTATTATATGATGTTTTACCCATGGATTTTTGTGATCTTTTACTAGGAAGACTGTGGCAATATGATAGAAATGAAACTCATGATGGTGTGAATAATGAATATATTGTGCTTAAAGATAAAAGGAAGTTTAAATTAAAACAATCTCAATGTGATTATGTGCAACCTATTGATACTAAAAAGAACTTATTCTTACATGAAAGGGGCATGATTAATTGCACTGAGGAGGAGGGTGTTTGTTATGCCTTAATAGTGAAAAAATCTCAATTTTGGGAGAAATATTCTAAGAATTCGAACCTTACTAGATTACTTGATGAATATAATGATATTTTTCCTCATGACTTACCTCATGGACTACCACCTATTAGAGGTATAAAGCATGTTATAGATTTAATTCCTAGAATGATTTTATCTAATAAAAATGCTTATAGATGTAATCTAGAAGAAGCTAAGGAATTGTAAAGACAAATACAATAACTAGTAGGTAAAGGTTATGTGAGATAAAGTATGAGTTCTTGTTGTGTATATGCCTTACTGGTTCAAAATAAAGATGATAATTGGAGCATGTGCATATATTCTAGAGTCGTAAATAATATAATTATCAATTAGAGATTTTCTATGCCTAGACTTGATGATATGCTTGATGAACTTTGTAGTGCATGTGTGTTTTCCAAAATTGACCTAAGAAGTGGTTACCATCAAATGAGAATTAGGGAAGGAGATGAATGGAAGACAACATTTAAAACTAAATATGATATTTATGAATGGACTATGATGCCTTTTGGATTATGTAATGCACTTAGTTCTTTCATGAGACTACTGAATGAAATTCTTCGTCATTTTATAGATAACATCATTGTAGTTTATTTGGATGACATACTTATATATAGTAAGAAGAACATGATCATCTTGTGCATCTAAGAAAAATATTTGATAAACTAAGTAAAACTAAACTTTATAGAAAATTGGAAAAATGTGAATTTATGCATCCAAGTGTAGTTTTTCTTGGTTATATTATTAGTACTGAGGGTATTAAAGTTGATCATACTAAGATACAAGTTATTAAAGAGATGCATATTCCTAAGGATATTCACCAAGCGAGAATTTTTCATGGGCTAGCTAGTTTCTATAGGAGATTTATTAAATTTTTTCTACTATAACTACACCTATTACTTAACTCATGAAAAAAGGAGAATTTAATTGAAAAAATGAAGCCATTAAAGCATTTGACATCCTCAAAAATAAATTGTGCAATGCTCTTGTGTTGTCTATTCCTAATTTTGACCTACTCTTTGATGTAACTTGTGATGCCAGTGAGGTAGAGATAGGAGGATTTCTCTCACAAGAAAAAAATCATATTTCATACTTTAGTGAAAAGTTAAATTGTGCTAAATTTAAGTATTTGACATATGATAAGGAATTAATTGCCATCATAAGAAGCTTAGACACATGGAGTCATTATTGGAAGCATAAATCCTTTGTATTATATTCTAATCACGAGAGCTTGAAATATTTACATGGTCAAAAGAAAATTAGTCCAGAACATGCAAAGTGGGTAAACTTCTTACAATCATTTGTGTTCTCTGTTAAACACTTGGATAGAAAAGAAAATATAGTAGTTGATGCTCTCTCTCAAAGGTCTACATTACTTGTAACATTAGATGCTAAATTGCTAGGTTTTAAATTGTTAAAAGAATTATATCTTAATGATAAAGATTTCCATGAGGAATATCAAGCATGTAAGAAAATGGATACCAAAATAATTATGCATTACAAGATGCATTCTCATTTAGGCTTAATAAACTTCGTGCACCTAGGCTGAGTATCAAAAATTTACTTATGAAATAGGTAGATGAAGGAGCTATAGCAAGGCATTTTGGTACTCAAAATACATTAGAAATATTACAAGAGAATTTATATAGGTCATGTATGATTAAGGCTACACAAAGTATAGTAAGCCAATGTATTACTAGGGATGGCAATTTTTCCCACGGGTTCGAGGCCCTGTCGGAGATTTCCTGTTCGGGTTCGGGTTCAGAGAAAGAATTCGGGGATAGGGTTCGGATTAGGAGATTCTTAACTGAATTTTTTTTGGGGACGGGGTGGGGACGAGTTTGGGGTCCCCATCCCCGAATCCGTCCTGAATAAATTTATATATATATTTTTTATATAATTATATATATATGTAATATATATAATTTTTTATAGAATATAAATTAAAAGTATAATATAAAAAAAGGCTTGTGGATCGAGGATAGGATCGGAGATCAGGTATAAAGTCAGGTTTTGGGGATCGGGTCGGGTTTTAAGGTCAGGGAATAAATCAGGGATCGGGTCGGGGAATCCCCGATAAAAAAAATCGGGGATCAGGTCGGGTTCGGGGATTATTTTTCTTATCGGGTTCGAGGATGGGGATAGGGTCCCCATCTCCAACCCGCCCCGTTGCCATCCCTATGTGTTACATGTAAAAAGAGTAAACGTTTTTTTTCACAAAGGTTTATATACCCCATTACCTATGCCTAGTCAACTATGGAAAGGAGTTAGTATGGAATTTATCTTAGGGTTTCCTAGAACACAAAGAGGTAAAGATTCTATTATGGTCGTAATAGATAGATTCTAAAATGTCTCATTTTATTCCATTTAATAAAATTAATGACGCTACACATGTTATTGACTTATATTTTAAATAAATTGTGAAACTACATGGATCCCTAAAGTATTATTTCATATAGAGATGTCAAGTTTCTTAGTTACTTTTGGAAAAACGTTATGGCACATGTTAGATACAAAGTTGTTGTTTATTATTTCACATCATCCACAAACCAATGGACAAATTGAAATTACAAAAATATACTCTTGGCACTTTGTTGAGAGGATTGGTAAGTAAAAGTACTAAAGATTGGGATATTAAGTTAGCTCATACAGAGTTTGATTACAATCGGAGTCCTTCAAGTACTATATGCTCAAGTCCATTCGAGATTGTGTATGGGATGAATTTGTACATGCCAGTTGATATGGTGTCATTGAAAAAAGGCGAGTTTAAAAATGATGAGGTGAAGGAACGAGTTGAGTTCTTTAAAAAGCTTCATCAACAAATCAAGGGGAACATAGAATGAGCTAATTAAAGGTACCAAAAGCAAGCTAACAAACATCACACTCCAAAGGGATTTTCTCCTAGTGATTTAGTTTAGTTACAATTGCGAAAAGAAAGGTTTCCTAATCTAAGAAAACATAAAATAATGCTAAGAGTAGATGAACCATTTAAAATCCTTATAAAGTTTGGAGAAAGTGCTTATGAACTTAAGTTTCCAAAATCTTATGGCGGTGTTTCAAAGATATTTAATGTTGGTGATTTGTCTCCTTACTATAGGGATGTCAATTTGAGGAAATTTTTTTCTCAAGTTGGGGAGAATGATGCAGGAGCATCTATAGATTCTCAAGACGATGAAGATTTGGCATACCGAGTGATGGAGCATATTATGTTATTTATCATTGATGATAATATTAATAATTTCAGTAACCTTAATAAGTGTACTTTGAGTAATTCTTGCAGGTATGTAACATATTTGCAAGGAGATTATTAATGCACTTCAAGATGTCAGCACACCTAAGATTTCCTATGTTATAAGTTATCACAAGCCAAAAGAAGTCATTATGCATGGAAGTTAAACCTACAAGTTAAGGAAACCTAGTTATCATTCTTTATGCAAATTAGGGTTTTTGTTAGTTATTTCCATGTAATAATTAGCAACATTTGTTTGTAATAATTTTTCATTTGATTAATGTACTCTATAGGTTTGTGCTACATTGTTATTACTAGTTAGTGTACTAGTTAGCCATGTTTTATTACTTTGGCTACCTTCGTGTACTAGTTAGAAAAGTGTGACTACCTATATAAGGCATGGTTGGCACCTTGTAACATAGAATATCGAATCATATTAAAATCTAATACAAGTAATATACTTGGCTATTTCTCTCTTTTGTGAGTGGATAATTCTAACTAAGACTACTTGATGTAATATTAGATAGAGTATTTTAAATGTGGAGAGACATTCAAAGTTAATCTTCTTGTTGAATTCTTCCTTGAATCTTGCTTGAAGATTCACCTTCTTCTTCTTCATCAAACCATCTAACCAACTTCCTTCTTCGAGCCATTTGAACCTTCAATCTCCTAAGAAGATTCACACCGGTTCTATCATCAAATGCACTTGAGTTGAGTAGGTGATGTGAGGCTAGCATTTCAAGAAAAGAGATATGAAAAGAAAATTGAATTGGGTAGTGGAGAGAGAAATCAGGGCGAGGAAGAAAATGATTTGGGGTTAGGATTGAGAAAGATTAGATTTGAGTAGGAAATAAGGGGATTTAGATATGGGAAGAAGAACGGTGGATTAAATAATCACCGCCATCATTCATTCATTCATGGTTTGAAGGGATAGACACAAGCTTATAATATCAAATATTATCTTAGAACTCATAAAACTAAATCCTACTAAATAATATGCAAAATAACGATTAACCAGGATCTAAATCTTAAGAGATGAAGTATATCGTTTATAGCTAACTGCATCAGTAAGCCATGAATCTCTCTCAACATTCTGGCTTTATTTACATCAATCATAGCCTTTCAATAGCCTGTGCTTGAGTCCAAAACCAAAGTGAACCCAATTAAAGTGTAATATACTTTTGGCTATATGCATAACATAATCACATAAAAATAATATATAATGTCACAAAAGCTTCGTACAGTCGAATCCAACAACAAATATTCATATATAGAAATTATGACAAAAATCAAGGACATGATCCATAAACTTGAATACATCCGTATTGAGATAAATTTAAGGAAGCATCGTTTAAGGGATGCAACGGTATCTGGCTGTCTATGTTGAGTGACACATAATGTTCATTTTGACAGAGCTCACTACCAAAAAAACAGATGCACCAAGCATTCCGACATGAGTGGTACAAAAATCAATGACACAGAAACCAAATTGCCAATTCTGTTTCCATCTGCAACTACTTTTCTGAAATGTGACAGAAAAGTACCATAAACAATTTTCCTAAGTTTGAAAAGATGCAGTATTGTGATCGAATAATTGAGAGAGAAACTTTAAGTAGTCTAATTTCAAACAATCTGTAACTGAACTTCAGGAGAGAGAGAGAGAGAGAGAGAGAGAGAGAGAAGTTGAACAACGCATACTGACCTTAAAGCGGAATATGCATATTGGTGCATATCTAGATATACTATAATACTTCGGATGCCAATTCTTTTGTTTATGGAACATTATAATAAGCCCCTTATACCCATATTTACACTTCATTTTACCTTGTGATAGATGTATATAAGTAATTTTAAGCTTCTTATACCCTTATTTCTCTCCGCTTTATCCCATACACTTCATTTCATCTTGTGATCCAGAGTTCTAAAATGCTTTATACCCCGATTAATCTCTGGACCCTGTGCGCCCATGCTCCCAAACACACAAGGGGTTAAATCCCTTCCTCACGCATGGGGAGCATGGCCACCTAACTCAAAGTTGTTTGCCCCCAGCAGGGCTCGCACTTTGGGACCTTGGAGTGGGTTACTCCGCACTACATCAAGTGGCCTAAATCACTAGGGCCAACCTTAAGCTGGCTGTCGCTCTTTTTACCACGATTTTGAATACAATATTTTATTTATTTATTTTTGCTTTTAACTTAATTTTGGATATCTTAAACACCCACATCAATTATGAAAAAACTAATAAAGCAACTATTACCTGTCATTCTGAAAACCAAGTTATACTTAACAAGCTATCTGACTATAACAGTAGGTCATGTAAGGAGCAAGGGAAAAGATGGAAGTGATGTAGCCAAATGCTTAGATAGCTCGATATCATTTTTCATCTACGGAGGTGATCTTTCCGAAGGTTCGGAGGTAAATCCAAATAACAAGAGGAAAAAGGATGTCAGCCACATCATAGATTGTTAGTCTCACAACTACTTGGAATGTTTCCATTAACAAAATATTTAACAAGTGAAATTTGCAGCATTGGAAGGAAGCTTTCCATTAGTTTAACTTAATTGCAACAACAGACCTTGCAAAATGATCTTGCTTAATAAGGGACAGGCACTCTAACTGTTGGAGGGCCCGATTTCATGTCCTCTAATATTAAGTTCAATAGAGCCTGAGCGATAGGACCTTCTCTGCCTGCAACGAGATAACATGTATTTAGTCAAAAAAAAAAAAAAAAAGGTATCACAAGCCCAATCAATCATCAATGCAAAGCTCCGCATACAAAGACTGCAGTCATAAATTTAACTGCCATGCTTACCATTGCCAATGACTTGATCATCCCACTGCAACACAGGACGAACCAGGACACCGCTACCTATTAGCATCATCTCATCCGCTCTCTTCCCTTCTTCTACCGTTACATTCCTCACACTAATCCTCTTTATCCTCCCGTCCCTTACCAGCTCCTCTGCAACTGACAACGTTCTCTTAGCTGTACACCCACTTAAGATCTTCTCGAAACAAGGCATCACAAATTCCCTCTCCTTTGTCACAATCGCCACATTCATGTTCGGCCCTTCAGCAACAAACCCATCATTGTCGAGCCAAATTGAGGCAAAACAGCCTTTTTCTTCTGCTTCCATTTTGGAGAGAACATTTGGGAGGTAATTCACGCTTTTCATTGTGGCAAAAATGGGAGCTTTTATTGGAACTAACGAAGTTACTACTTTGACGCCCGTGTGATAATTTGGGGGTGATTGGTCTTGGATTACAATGGCATAGAGGGCTGGTCGAGGGCAGCCAGATGGTGACAGCTGAAAGTCACCAGGGCCTGCTGAAAGCCAGTATCTTAGCGATCCTTTCTTGCACTTGGAAGCACTTACAGTTTGAATAAGTATTCTTTTTATTCTTTCTCTATCGAATGGGAGGTCAATTTTTGCCATTGATGCTGACCTTAGAAACCGGTTAAGGTGCCGATCCAATTCATATAGATATCTACAGTGCAGAAAACATTGCTAGTCAGCTAGTGAGCCCTTAGTACTTAAAAGTTAGGCTCTCATTAAAGCACAAACAAGTATTAAGTTCCAGAGAAGTGCAAAAGTGAAAATTAAATACACTGCCTATATTTACTGTACATTTACTTATCCACCCCCTTTTTCAGTATAGGAAAAATCACTGGTCCCACTCCGCATGTTGATCACACAAGGCATGCTGCCCCAAAAACCGAATAAAAACGAGAAACAGATGCATCGCACATACAGAACATAACAATAACAGCATATGAAAACTGAAATGATACCCATCCACTATTGCTGCAGTGTCAAAGACTCCATGCCCTCGATGTACCATGTGATCATCCATGGGAATCACCATAGCTGCTGGGTCTGTCGTGATTCCACCAAATATACTCGAGTACATAGCGAGGAAATCTTGTTTGCCCTTGTGCCTTTCTTTACTCAATCTTAACCTTTCAATAGCCTACATTCAAAACCAACATTTTAATTGAATATAATCCCCTTGACTGTGAAACGTCATACGCATCATATCATCAGGATAATTTCGAAAAGCCTCCAAAAACCTGGAATAGTGTTCTTCCTAATTTGTAATATCATCGATGGGACGATATAATACTTAAAAACCTTCCATGTGGATAGAGAAATTATGGTGTCATTGTCAATACTACTAGAGAAAGCATCAATCTTTGAATTACTTGAAAATTCGTGTAAAAAAAGGTTCAAAAACTGCAGTCAACGGCTCATCACTGCCCTTTAGAGCGTAATTTACCGATTTAAGATAATGGCTTTAGCATGCCCAGCGTTGTCAACCACTCTACATAAAAAACAATACTATCATAGCTGCAAGAATTCCTGAATGACTTCAATTCAATTTCCGGTCAAGATTTTCAGAAAATACATGAAGTAAAACTATAAGAATAACGACATACCATGTAATTACATACTGCAATATTATGATCTAATAACCGAGGATTAACCATCAAATGGTCCAGTATCAACCAATTTACAGGAAGGTGAAAAAACAACCTCTGAGCAAGATAACAACGGAACATCAGCACCTGATGTTGGAGGAGGATCTGCCGGAAAAAAGGAAAGAAAAAAATATGTTACAGCAAATGAAGGTAAATAGAAGCCAAACCGAGAAATATATAAAAGAAAAAGGAGGCAGATTATAAGATTTACCAGAAAAAGATGAATCTGGACTCGAGTTTCTAACAATCATAAGCCGGCCGCATTGAAAACCGTGCCTTGAAATAGACACAGTCGATGCAAAACGATTGAAATTCTGATGATGTTCTCTGAATCTCATGCGAGTGCCTTGGTTCTGCGAACAGGGTCTTGATTTGATCATACTATGGAGATAAGTCAAGATGATGGACAAAGCAAGCAATTCAAGTTTTTCCCCCAAGAAACGAGTCAAGCGACAGCAGTTCAGAATGGAGAGTAGACAACTTTTAAGATTATGTATGCGTCTTTGCGATACTGAACTGAAAATTTGTCGAAAGTACTTACCCAAAATTAAAACTCAGAAGTCAAAACTTGACCACGGCTTCTTCTTCTTTTTCTTTCTTTCTTTCTTTTTTTTTTTTTTCAGAACCGTCCCCCGACATGCCTAAAAAATTTAAAATTTCATGCTCTAAAAATTTAATCAGATTCAACGTATCCCATTTGATTTTAATTAAAAAAATATTCAATATTTAAAATATATACTTTTTAAAACGTTATTCTATGTAAAAAAGTATATGATATTTTATTGATTATTTCAATAATAAATATTATATTTTTGTAGTTTAAAGTTTTTAAAATTCAATTATTTTTATAATTTAAAATTTTATAATAATATTTTAATATTTTATAGATAAAATAAGATATTCATATGAATATTAACAAATGTATAGTTTTTATTTTTGAAACACTTCTTACAAAAGTTATTAATATTAACAAAATAATATTTTTTGATCTATATTTTTTAAATACTCAAAATTTGGATATCTGATTTAAAAAATATAAAGTGAATATTCAAAAAAATATCGGAACAAATATTAATATTCAATTTTATACAACTCCACTTACCATGGCTTCTTAACCTCATGCTATGGCTTCTGTAAATGTTCTTTCTAAAGAAAATAATAATGATGATGATAAAAACTTGAAGTTTGTAAGGTTAAAGAAGGGAGGTAGATTATTCATTTGTTTAGAGCTACTTAAAAAAAATTAGCAACTTTTTTTTTTTTTTTATAAAATAACAAAATCATCTTGAATAATAGCCCTTTTTTAGTAGCTCCAAACAAAGAATAAGTTAAAAGTCTTTTATTTTTCCTTTGCAAAAAATTTAAACTAAAAGTTACCATTTCCATCCAAATGGTACTACAATTTTGTAGCTATAATAATATTATATCATACAAACACAGCTAAAATTTATCAAGTGATTAGTCAAATAATTGAAAACCTAGCTTAAATACTCTTTCCAACGTACACTTAACAAGCAAAATAGTTCATTATGTTGTGTTTTGTGGGTTGTTCCAAACTTGACTAGTCCAAGTTTGGATAACTTTATTCGTTACCATATATTTTTTAGGACATGTCTGGTTCGGTGTTATTAACATTTTTTTAATAGTAATTTCATTATAATTACTATTGAATGTTTGAATTACCAACATTGTTCACCCATTAATCCCCAACATTTATATCTATTAATATTTTAACTATTAAACATATAATTTTTATTGTAATAAATTTTGTGTCACGACTAACATTAATCCTCCATTATTCTCATTAACTACTCATTAAACATGCCATTAGTAGTTAATGTTTCGTTGTCTAGCGGGCTATAATACATTGCTATATAATTTGTGGTTGGCAAGTGGATCCAATACAACCTGGTAACCAGCCATTATTCCTCCCCTTTCCATATATTCATACACTCTAGGTTTCTAACATTTTTCTTTAGTTTTTCATTGTTGTGAAAAGTTCTTATTTCTAAACTTGGAGAATCCAACAAAGTATCTCCTACTCTACTAGAAGGAACACATTGTCACAATAGAGAAAGGCATTAACCTTAGGAGTTGTGGACCCATAGTCCTTTTTCACTATAGAGGGAGTCTTTCTAAGTTAAGGTAGTGGAATTCATGACATCTCTATACAATTATACCTCAATTCAGCTTTAATATTGGTTTATTCATTTATAGAGATAAGTTAGTTAACATTTCAATTATTGCATTTCACCGATTTATAGTACAACACTAACAATTTAAGTAAGAATCACTATTATGCTATGATTTATATATTTGCCACAATTTATCCAGAAAAGCATGATCAGCGTTAGCTCTCTCAATATTATTATCTTTGACTCATCAAAGCTAAAATGTTGTCTTTGCTTCCTTAAAATGGGTTATGGACTATTATTATGTGATTATTTTATGCTTATTGAATTTTATATTATATTGTTACATTTGAAATATATTAATCAATAAAGAAGCTTTATCTAGGAACATGCTTGTTGACATTTCTCTACGGTCAAATCTTGCAGCTTTATCACCTCTTCACTATGACTCATAAGTGACTATCCATATAGCAAATAACAAAGCCTATAATGGTAAGAGTAGAGCTATTCATTTGAGACGTAGCAGTGTTTATAGTCTGCTCAAGGTTGTTAGAATCGGGATTATACTTAGAATCGATAAGGGTCATCAAAATTGAATCGTATAATTAGATCGTAGGATCTTAAGATCATATAAATATCACAAAAATATGATCTAGATATACTTGTATGCCAAAAAATCCTATAATTGAAGTTGAAAAACAATCAAGATCTCATTCTTAAACTCTTATTTGATCACTAATTATGTTGTAGTAATAAAAATTGTCTATTACATGCATACAAAAAAAATTATATAGACTAAGCATACAGTAAAGCTAACAATACCAAAAAAGAAAATAAAAAGGATAATTATAAACTAAATATAAATTACTAAAAAAATCTCACAAACTTAATATATTTGGTTTACTCTACATTTAGATTTTAGGCTTTTCATAAGTATTTTTCTTTCCAACAATTGAATTCATTATTGTCTCTCTTGTGCATTCTTCACATTAATTGGTACACAATATATAGTATGTACAAAATAATAGGGTTAAGACTTAGAGTTAAAAAAGTATAGTAAGAATAAGATAAAAAAAAATAGATTTTAGGTAAATAGATAAAATAAATTATAGTGAGTATGTAGGATTGTAAGATTCTATTGATTCTACATGATATTATAAGATTCTACCATGATTCTATTACTTTAATATATCTAAGATCATGGATCATTTAATGACTTTTTGGTCGTAGAATCGTAAGATCCAGATTGGGAGTTTAAGAACACTATAAGTTTGCTCAAGTGTACCATTATTTTTTTGATAATGCCATGTCAATTTTGAAAATTATCTAATCCATTAACAAAAGAACTTAACATGAAGCTAGTTTCTGAAACTATTAGCGATATGGGGTTGTATTCACATGTGCAGATTCTTATGATGAATACGAAAATTGGCCAACTTTAATAAGGTCACACTCAATCTGGTATAATAGGTTCAATAAGCCAAACAAAGTCACATGCTTAGTACCTATTATATTTGTGTTTATAAATAAAGTTTATATATTTGTCAATTTTATTATGTTTATTAGGAGTTATACTATAGTTTTTGAGGTATGATGTGAAGTCCTTCATGAATTTCATAGCTCAAATTTGGGAGATATAAGACACTTGATGGACTCAACTATGTGATTGTTGGGATTAGCAACCTCATATGAAGAGTATTATGGGCATACTTGATAAATTGGTTAGGAAACCAGGGTATGATAGGTCATAATATGTTCGCATGAGCTATCTTTATTTTATTTTCTTTTATTAGGTTCATGACTTAGTTTACCAAATAATAATGTATTAGTTTTAAAAGTTTTTTACATTTTTAGAAATTTTTTTTCCAATTTTGGATCAAATGGAAGATTAATGGTTTTTGTGGGTTGCTCTAAACTTGAATTGTTCTTGGTTTGAATAACTTGTTCCAATACAATCTCTTTTTTAATTACCAACAGTGATCATCTATTGCATGAGACATTGACTTAAGTAAAGTTCCATCTCAAAACTAATTGACAATGGGATTACTAACCTACCAAGTTTATATATTTTACAATTCCACGTCAAAATTTGGATGTGGGACAACACAACTCACACATGATCATGTACCTAACAACCTCCCCATCATGTATGATCCCATAAACTTCCCCTTGAACTAAAATGGGTAACCAAAATTTTAAAGCACCAAACCCTTAAGAGAAAGTGGAACTAAGGTGTTAATCAAACTTCTAATAAAATATCACCAAATGGGCCAACTATAAAACCCAACAAATGGTGTCTTTCCAAATGGTGCAGAAATGGCTCAATCAATAACTCTATAGCTTTGATGCCATTTGTAGGGGTATATAATGATGTATAAATGATTCAAGATTGATTAATGTAGAGAAGTATGCATAATATGCACAATCAATTAAATGAACCTAGAAAATAATAATTAAAGAAAATAAATAACACATAAGAATTACGAGGTTCACTTGATGTAGACTATGTCCATGGAGGATGGAAACTAATTTATCTTTACTGTGTAGAGAAAAAATACAAAAAAAAAACCTTAATTTAATGGATTATTAGAGATCTTTAAAACTATAAATATATTTCTCTCTCTCAAAA
The DNA here is from genome assembly GCA_039764185.1 of Tamarix austromongolica. Lineage (NCBI taxonomy): Eukaryota > Viridiplantae > Streptophyta > Magnoliopsida > Caryophyllales > Tamaricaceae > Tamarix > Tamarix austromongolica. The sequence goes on from CM077809.1 coordinate 95,805,335, forward strand.
GGAATAATAAATATATGAAGGTGGAGGCTAATGTGTGCGCTTTGAGTTGTTTTCCATACAAATACTCATTTTTAAAACTTCAGAGTGTAATATGCAATAGGAGGAATCTAAGAAGTCACCAAATAACCAACCAAAGAAAAACAAATCTTCATATATGGAATATAAATAATGTAACTCTCTATTGATGGGGAGTAAATAATGTTCATTAATTTATTAGTCATTTCTTTAGTAACTTTAATACTTCATTTTCATAATAAATGCATCCATAATGGTACATATTCAAGGTAGTGAGCTAGCCTATGCACAATCCTACAAAAGGATCACTAGAACGCGATCAAATGGATTATATTTTATTTGAGGGGCTCCTTAGATATTGGTTTAGTGTTTGGCAGGAGTAATGCACCAACCAATAATGTTGTTAGTTTCGTTGATATTGATTATGCTATTAACTTGGACATGCACAAGTTTATTTTTGGTTATATGTTTACATTTTGTTCAGGAGTTATTAGTTAGAAAAAATTGTTGTAATATATTTCAACTTTGTATGCTACAAAAGTATAATATGTAGAAGCTACTATTGGTGTGAATAATGTCATTTGGTTGTGAGATCTAGTTATCAGGATTGGTGTTACATAAGATATATACACTATGTTTTCAAAGAGTCATTGTGTTATTTGTTTGACTAAGAATGGTTTCTATCATTCAAAAACTAAGTACATTGATACTAGATTTTATTAGAGATGTTGTTAATGTGGGTTAAATTATGGTGAAGAAATTTCACATGTTGTATAATCTTACAAACATGATTACAAAGACTCTTCCTATAGCTAAGTTTGAGCATTGATTAGACTTAATTGGCCCCTGTAGTAGTTGATTAACCTTTGGGATTTATGATGATGATGATGATGTTTAAGGTGATTCAAGTTAAAGGTGGAGATTATTTAGGGATGAATTTATTATGAAAATGAAGTACCTAAAACTAAATAAATGACTACCAAAATAATGAACATTATTTACTGGCCATCAATGGAGAGTTAAACTTTCTTCAGTTGGTTATTTGGTGACTTTTTGGGTTCCTCCTATTGTACATTACATTTCTTATGCAATTTAGAAAAATAATGTTCTTTCTAGAGAACAACGAACATTTTCCTTCACCATTATACATTTACTATTCCTTTTGAGAAAGAGAAACACGTAGAGAGTTTGAGAGATATTTAATCCTCCATTCAATTGAGGATTTTTTTTTCTATGTTCTTTCTCTATATAGTTGAGATTCATTGCTTATCATTGTCTATAGATGTAACTCACATTAGGTGCATAGTGTAATTATTATGTGTCCTTTATTTTCTTCAATTCTTTTTTTTCTACGTTATTTAATTGATCCTACATACTTATCTACATAAATTGATAGCGAATCCCTTTTGCATAATTTTATACCCTTATGGTTTTATCTTAATCACTAAACATTGCAATTTTTATTATAAGAAACATTGTGTGATGGCTGGCCTTAATTCTCCATTACTGAAATACCCGAAACCTTAATTTTAGAAATTATGGCTGAATAAGGAACCATAAGAGAAATTAATTAAATAAATTATTTTATTAAAATAGGAGGAGGAAATTAAGGTAAAATAAGGAGGAAAATAATAAATAATTTAGTTAGAAAAAAATTTAAGGCGTTTTACTAATTAAAATGGAACTTGAGAAAATTTATTCAAAATAGCCCAAATTAATCTAAAAAGGGATTTAATTATTATTTTTCTAAATATTATTATTTTAAATAGTCAAAAATACCAAAAATAACCTAATCACCCAACCAACATATTTTTCCTTTTCCTTTTCTTTTTCTTCCTTTTTCCTTTATTTTTCCTTTTTTTTCTCTCCCTCCTTTCTCCCTTCTTTTCTTCCCTACTTCCTCGATTAGGCTAGCCCTTGCGGCCCAAATTCCCTTTCCCCCTTCCCTTCTGCGCAACCCAGCCCAGCACGCCCCATATTCTTTCTCGCCCATTACCCCAGCTAGTCCGCCCCTCCTTTTTTTTCTTTTCTTTCTCCACCGAACCGGCTTGATCTAGCCCCCTCTTTCCCCTTTCCCTTCTTCCCCGACCCCCGCTGCAATTCGCAGCCTACCACTGCAACTGCCAGCCACCTTCACCGATTAGCCACCTGCGCAGCCTGCCCAACTTCTCCCTCTCTCCCCAGCCGTTTGCCTGTCCCTCCTCGACTGACCTACCTCCCTCTCTCCTCATGCGTGCCTACCCCCGCCTCATTTCTTCTCCTCGACCAAATGTAGCCCTACCATGGCAGACTTGCGCTGGCCTACCAATGCCGACCGGCTTGCCTACTGCACCTACCCCTACCTTCCTCTGTCCTCTCTCTTGGTTCTCCCCCCTATTCGGCCTATAAATACCACCAGGAAAGCTATCATTGAACCCTTTGGGTTCGCAGCCTAGAAAAACCCACCCTTGTGCCACCTCTAGTTTAGACAACCGCCCCGTCGCTGCCACCCATCTCCGCCGCTCGAGCCACCCACCGAACCCTTCCCTGCATCACCCTCTACCAAACTAAGCCTTCCTCCTCCCTCAGTTTACCATGCACAAGCCACCCCGGTCATGCAAAGTCCCTCCCCCAATCAGCCCTCATTGAGCCCCGCTGCCCTTCGCACCACCACCCACCGCCAGTTCCCCTACAGCCAACACCCCCTCTGCCCTCCACAATAACCAAGGGATCTCCCTCTACCTCCCCATACCTTCATTTTTTCCTACCACCCTCTCCTACTCCTTTCTCCTCCCTCCACCACCATCTCTCCACCTCTCTTCTCCCTCCATCGCCACCGCCGTCGCCACTGGTGCCACCACCATCCCTAGGTGGTCCTTTAAACTCCCCAACCCCTAAACCCTTTTTATACAAATTTTAGTTATTTTTAGTATTATTAGTATTATTCTTAATAATAATAATATTATTATTATTACCTTTATCATTATTATTATTTAACCTAAATTTGGAATATTATAACAAATATTATTATTATTAATGGCCTACAACTTTAGTATTATTATTTTAACATTGTTATCATTATCATTATTACTATTACTATTATTATTATTATTATTATTATTATTATTATTATTATTATTATTATTATTATTATTATTATTATTATTATTATTATTATTATTATTATTATTATTATTATTGTTCTTACTATTATTATTGTTCTTACTATTATTATTAACGATAACTTTGGCACCTTAGCACTTTTATTATTATTGTAAATATTCGAATCCTTATATTACTACTACCATCTCTATTATTATTATTATTATTATTATTATTATTATTATTATTATTATTATTATTATTATTATTATTATTATTATTATTACCTTATCACTATTGTTAATATTTCATACATCACTAACCTTACTATCACTACTACTATTATCATTATTAGTAACATTGAAACTATTATCGTTAATAATATAAATATTACTATAATTACTTTAAACTGTTGTAGCTATTAAGACCTATTTTTGATTATTAGTAGTATGATTAGCCACCTTAGGAATAATAACCCTACTTTTACTTATAAAGGTACTATTAGTATTTTTAGCCCTAATAGTAAGTTGTGATAAGGGTAAGGTAGGAAGAATGGTAATTTTAATTAGAGGTAGTTAACTTATAGTTTTCCCTCTTATAGGTGAATCAAGTCAAAACCCTAAGGAGGTGTAGGAACATGCTCCAAAACTGGTGTCGTGTTAGGTAAGGATGTGGCTAAGAGCAACTATGCGTGTAATATGTGCCATGTGTTTTGCCATGTCGTGTACTTTATGATTTTAATGACTAATTACTTATAGCACAGCTTGGAATTGAGGTATGCTTATATGAATTCCTTATGGCATGTGCATAATGATTGTTATGTTGTACTTATGATATTATATGACATGACCCTCTAGGACATGCATGCTAGGATGTTTAATAATATCATGTGGGGTGAAAGGATAAAAAGGGAAAATGCAAAGTGAGTTGACTAAGGGCGGACATGAGATTGACCTATTTATCTCATGATCCATGAGGGGAAATTAAAAGGAGATTATGATTAAAATAAATGAGTGATGTGAACCTTGCATGCAAAATTTCTAGGGTTCGCATGGGGTGGATGGAGTTTGCATGGGGATGATCTTTACGTGAGAAAAGTTATTTTAGGGTGTAAGTAAGGTAAGGGGAGAGTTGTGGAGTGATTGGATACTTGAGATGAAAAATAGTACGTAGGTTGGTGTAAGGGTATATAGGGGACTTGATTAGGGTTTTGGGAGGAATCCCTAATCTGGGGTAAAATGTGGAAGTAGAAACGATTAAGGAAGAGTGGAGTATGGGTTAAGAGTAAAAATTTATTATATGACGGGTGAGTATGGGTGCCATGGGAGAGAAGAGATACTAGGTGAAAAAAATAGAAAGGTTGCTTGTGGGGGAAGAAAGGTATTAGGGTTTAAAGTAGGCAACTAGGGTTTTCCGGTCACATGTGAAATTAAAGAGTAAAGTGATATGATATGGGGAAAAATCTAAATGAGACAAGGCATGGGGTGATAAACAAAATAATGGTAGTGTAAGTGAGAGGGAATTAGGCCACATAGGTCCAATTATGGTTTTCAAGAGAAAACCCTAGAGGGTGATAGTGGGGAGAGTTTGATGTCATGAGGTGTTGGGCCTTAACCCACACCCTTAGGAGTTGGTTTTCATTATGTGTAAGGGGGAATGGATATCGGGGTGTGATAAGGGGAGTAGGATTCCCAAGATATGGGACATGCCCCCTTGAGAGGATAGAAGTAGAAGGTTGGTGACATGCATGTCAGGGGTGAAATACTTATTGAAGACATGAATAAGATACTAATCATTTAAAGAGAAAGATCATTGAGTCGGGCCTATACCGGTCCACTAGCCAATAATAGTGGCTAGGAGCGTTTTTTCCTGCATGATCGTTCTACCTGCTATAATAGTGGGGGTTTCTATGCTCAACAAACCAAGTGTAATGATGATAAGACATGGAAAAGACACAAAGTAATTACAGTGAAACACCATGTGAGTCAAGGCCAGACCGATCCACCGGTGAATAATAGTGGCCAGGAGCGTTTTTCCCTGCATGACCGGTCCACCGGCGAATAATATTGGTCAGATGCGTTCTGTCGTGTATGTATTCCGGTCCACCAACTATAATAGTGGGCACAATAAGAAATATTACTTTGGGCAACAAATTATTTCGTCGCCTAAGAAAAAAAATTTATCGCCCAAAGTTTGGGCGATAAAAAAATTTCGTCACAATTTTATCGCCATAAGCCCATTTTCCTTGCTTAGGGTGACGAAAAGAAAATTTTCTTGCCCTAAGTCTCTTTTTGTGTAACGAATATTTTTTGTCACCGTAAAACTCTTTTGTGCGACATATATGTTTTGTCTCCCTAAACCCCTTTTGTGCGACACAGATGTTTTGTTGCCCTAAACCTCTTTTGTGTGACACATATGTTTTGTCGCCCTAAACCTCTTTTGTGTAACATATATTTTTTGTTGCCTAGACCCACTTTTGTGCAACGAAGATGTTTCATTTGTGGCCCTATTGCTTGTTTTGCAACAAAATCAATTCCTAGTCTTTCTTTCAAGCTACAAAAATATTTTGTAGCCCAAAGACCTATATTATGTATTCATAATAATAGATTATGCTGTAATGTAGTATCATTCATATAGATACTCCACCATTTTTCATTACCCTGTACAATCATATATCATTCAAACCATGCATAGATTATGATATCATTTTCCAAAAACAAAGGTCATTTGAATTTAAAAGTATATGACACTGCAATATAGAAATTGGCAAAATTCATACCTAATGGGTACCCCAAAAATCAATTATGCTATCTAGCTTGAAGGACCACCAAAAAATGGATAATGTTATCTATAGTTTTGCATACTCAGTTTCATCAAGTATATTGCAGCGTCACAAAAAATGCTTCAAGTTAATCTGCAATTCATGAAATAAAAAAAATATAAATTAAGATTATAAATAGATATGCAATGGTATCTATTTATAATTTGCCACTTCCCTTCAATTAAAAAAAGATGTAAGCCATATTATAAAAAAATCAATTTTTTGCATTATGTGTTTTCGACACACCTTATACCAATTGTACACTAGATTTCCAATCCAATTACAAGAGGTACATAAAATTAATGTCCAATAATACTAGTTGAAGTTCACATTAATAAATAGTAAATTTGAGCAATGAAACTTGACACAGTCATCAAGAGTGGAAATTTGACACTTCTTACCATGAATATATTAAATATGAATATTGATTGATATGTGCAAATGAATTCATAGAAGTCATACGATATCATTAGTGAATTCTACAACAATGACCATCCAAAGAACAAAAGCATTGATCAAGTTATAGGTAAAGGATGTTCTTAGCATTCCCAAACATTAGATTATTCTATGGCTAGTTGTACAAGGCAGGTTAGCATCCAATAGGCACCACAAATTTCACATATTATTATATGCTTGAACATGCACATAAACTTTAGAAGGTATTAGCAAGGAACCAAAAAGAATAATGGTATCAATAAAATCAAATTGTATAATATGATATCAGTAAAAATGAATACAAGAACTAACTTACATTCATAAGTCCAAAAAAGCTCCTTGCCACTAAAAGTCTGTGTCATTTTCTATGTCCAATTAGAACTCCCAGCTGTAAAAGAGAACAAATAATATAGTTAGAATACCTGATGCAAAAATTCATCCATCTCAATTTCAAGACAATGAATATCACATGTCTAACATTGGCACAAACTACAAATTTTGGTTCCATAATTTGTCCACACTTATAGTACAGAGTTCTAACATTCAAACCATTAAAAATGGGAAATTTTAAATGGACTAAATATACCTCATACTAATTTAGTGAGTTGTGAAGATTGTTGTGTTCCTAGAAAGCTTGCAATTTGATATCTCACAACTTGCATCATTTCAGCCTTCAACTTCTATGTGGTCTCATCAACATCTGCTCTAAGTTTCCTTTCTTGTTCTTCCGCTTCTTCTCTTAACTTTCTCTCTCTTTCTTCAGTAATTTCCTTCATCTTTTCTATTTCGAGCCTTAAATTTTCCTCCCTTAAGGCATTTGAATGTTTAAGCTCCTCAATTTGTTGACAAAGGCTAGCCTCAATTTCATTATCTTTTTTGTTCCTTAAAGGCATAGGTCCAGCTCCTAGCCCTCTAATATAGCCAGAACGATGCTCAAATGCCTGGGTATATGCTTCTTTCACGCTGAGATTATCAACTCCATACAACTCCTTCTGCTTAGCATGAAGTTTAGTCAACTTTTGGTATTTTGCATATGCACAATCTTCCTATGTACCATCTTTTTCCTATAATAATATAAAATAAATAATTAAAAAAACCCTTACAAATTTGTATAAATTAACTTATATTTACATAATTCATCATATCTGACACACCTTTTGGTCTTTTCCCATAACCTAATATAATCTGGTTCTTGCTCAGGCTCCTCAATCTACTCATCAACATTTTCAGCTATAATAGAAGACTCTTTTGATGGTTGATGTTCCTACATATAATAAATCCATGTGAATATTTAACTGAAAGAACAAGATATCAAGAGTCAAAGAAGATAAGCCTTTGCATTAACAATAATAGTTTATTCTATTGTAACACTTTTCATATACAAATATATAGAATTGGCCAACCTTTATATTTTTGATAGAACAATAGTAGTAGCAACAAAAATAGAACAAAAATTGCAAAAATTTCATTAATATACTTACAATTTCATGAAGATAGCGTGCTGTTGACTTTCCTCCATTCTTAGGAATTTCAATTTGTCTTGATTTATATCTACGATTCACTTCACTAATATGCTACATGTGAAAAAAAATGATAATTAATGATTTCATAACTCTTTTGCATCTCATTAGCCAATGCATATCCATCAAATAAACTAAATTTATAAATTAGAGTGGAAATACTTGTCATCAGAAACTTAAAAAAAATTAAATAGTAGAACATTTTGCTTAGACGAACCCCAAAATTCCACCACTAACCACCTCCATACAGTAGCATTTATGGTTTGAGGTCGGTTTGCAATAGCTTGTGACTTTGAAAATCCATTAAAATATCTCTCTTTTAGCTTGAAATGCCATTGTCTATACAGAATTTGACATTGCATAGATAATGCTTTGTCAACATGACTACCCTATGGAAGTCTCCACTCAGCCTAAACCATATATAAATATCAAACCAATCAATTGGTTACGAACAAAATGAAACATGTAACTGATATGCAAAACTAAAACATTAGCTTTAAATTTTACCTTTATCTTATTGAAAAGTCTTTCTTTCGCGGTAGGATCCATATGTTTCCAATTTCTACACATATAATTCAATATTCTAAAAAAAATACAATTGATGAGAATTTTTTTCCAAAATAGACATGTGCAAATAGAATTAGAATAATAAAAATTAGGTTTACCGTGAATCAAGAGGACAATAATTTTTTACCCACACTCCCAACTCTGTGATGAATTGGTTTACATCAGTGCCTACAATTCTATTCATTTCTTCGGTGATTTTAGCATATTGCTTTGTAGTGTAGTCATTTAACCGTGAATTAAAATATTTTTTTCCACGAGTGGACCCCCGCTTTGGCCCTACATCACATAAGTATATTGGTTCAACAAATAATGATAAATATGTACAAGAAATATATAATTAAAAAATATATTACATAAAAATAGGCATTCTTAACACAAACCTGTCCTTTGTAATTGTTACAACCGACGACGTTGCCTATATGTCATATGATTGGCTAAGTTGTCAGATCGCTCATCATGATCATCTGGTGAAGTCTCCTGATTTACATGCACCATATCTTGTGATGATGAAAGATTAGATGCCATTAACTTGTAAAATCCAACAACAATAAAATAAATTGATTGATATGCTAATTAAATAAATTAGGACACAATAGTTATATCATTTGGAAATTTATCACCATCACCTTCGACTTTGAAGGAAAACTTAAATAATATCATGCAATATCTTCATCTGATTCTAAATCTAAATAGTAATTAACTTCACCATTTTCGTCTTCGAGGCCCTCCTCCTCCATTTCTTTTTCCTCCTCCTCCTCCTCCTCATTATTCATATCCCTTTCAACGTCACAAATATCAACTAAATCAGGTTCAATATCATCACGTACCAAAGGAATTTCATCCCAATTTAAATCTTGCATATCAGAAAACGTAGTAGTCATCTCATTCTCCCAATTTTCATTTGAAGGTTCACTATCATCATCAATGTCCTCAATAATAGGAAAATCAAAATGATTTCGAGGACTTGTTTTAACAACTATCCTCCACTGAGGTTCTTTATGGGCATTTTCATAAAAAAACTTGCCCTACTTAAGAGGCTAGCGTAAAAGGCTTATTATATCTTAACATACTGTTAACATTAACAAGGGTAATTCCATATTTATCATCTCTCTTTACCCCCATCCTCTTATCCCATACATTGAACCATTCACATCTAAAAATAATGGTAGTAGGACTACCACAATTTTTGATAGGGTCGTATTCCAACACAATCACCTCCTTTAGTAACCCGTAAAAATCCACACCTTCAATATCATCATCTCCTTTTACCATTACTCTACCGTTTTGTGTCTTCCTTCTTCTTTGGCACTTTCTTGTATGAAATCTAAAACCATTCACAACATATCCCTCATATGTAAGCACATTCCTCATTGGACCTCAAGCTAGACATAATAGTTCATCTGTAATCCTTTTATCCCCAGCATCTCTCAACTCTATTATCTATATTACATAAAAATTAAAAGAAATAACGTAAGACATAGGTTATTACTATAATAGCTCTATTATTTAAGTCATATAGATTATTAGTTCACTTACTCTTTTTTCAAACCATTTAACAAAAGCAACAAGTTGTCCTATATTGGCATTCAAATACTCCCTATCATAAAGAACAATTATTAATCTTTATAGCCCTATTTACATATTCAATATTCTATATAAATTTAAAATAATCTCACTTACTCATAAAATGGTTGAACGTCTTCACAATTTATTAGAATGTACAATTGTACTTGCTCCCAATCTTTAAAGCTTAACTCTTTAAGTGTAGCCTTCCCTAATGGCTTACCATACTTATAGAAAATAGATAAGCTATAGGGAAGTGGATGATTCTCATCATCATTCCTCTCTTCACAATTGAATTTTGTCTCTATTTTACTCAAATACCATGAGCAAAATGTAAGGCATTCATCTACAATCTCACTTTTTGCAATCGACCCTTCTGGACATGCTTTGTTGCCTACAAACAATTTATAAGTACGCATTTCCCTACAATAAGAAAAAAGTCATAATTTTACGTTTACATTACAAAATATATTATGTTAAAATATTATAACTTTACATTACCTTTCAAAGTGCCACATCGAACGATAAGCCACAGGTCCCACTAACTTTGCTTCACAGGCTAAGTGTATAGTTAGATGCACCATCACATCAAAAAAGAAGGAACAAATACCCGTTCCAATTTGCAAAGGGTGATGGCTATATCTCTTTCCATTTGCTCCAACAAATCAATCTTTAACGTCTTTGAATATAGTTGCTTCAAATATCTACTCAACTCTACCAAAGGTTGAAGCACCTTATCATCTAACACACCTCGAAAAGCCGGTAGAAGTAAATCTTGCATAAACACGTGACAATCATGACTCTTCATCCTAGAAATCCTACCATCCTACAGGCTTACACATCTTGAGATATTGGATGAATAGCCATCTGGAATTGCCAAATTTTCTAGTAGGGCAGCGACGTCCCTCCTCTCAAATAATGTTAAACTATAAGATGCCTTCGGAATATGAAACTTTTCCCCCACCAACCTAAGACGTAAATGTGGATGCATCTTCATCTTCTCAAGGTCCAATCTAGCATTCAAAGTATCTTTATTTTTTCTAGGTATATCCAACAATATGCCCAAGATATTGTTACAAATGTTCTTCTTCACATGCATCACATCTAGATTATGCCGAATTAACAAATGCTTCCAATACGGGAGTTAAAAAAATACTCTTTTTCTTCCATTTATGCACCAAGTATCGCTCAGATCTCTTTCGCTTAGAAGATTTACTTTTTCCAAATGTGACATTTATAACTCCACTCAATTCCTCCAAAATATCATGTCCAGAAAGTGATTCTGGTGGGGGGCCTCTTTCAGTGTGTCCAACACCAAAGTCTTTCCTATTCAATCGCCATTTATGGTCCGATTCCAAGAATCTCCTATGTCCCAAATAATAGTGCTTACAAGAGTGTTTTAATCTTTAATACCAAGTATCCTTATGGCAATTAGGACAGGCAAAGGTCCCTTTTGTGCTCCATCCGAACAAGTTAGTGTAAGCTGGAAAATTACTAATTGTCCACATTAAAGCAGCATGCATATTAAACACCTCACTTGTATGTGCATCAAATGCCCTAACCCCATTTTCCCACAATTCCTTCAATTCTTCTATTAGTGGTTGCAAAAATACATCTATATCATTACTTGGTGATTTTAGACTAGGAATTTACAAAGATAACATGAAGTAAGCACTTTTCATGCACATCCAAGGAGGTAGATTGTATGGGATAAGAATAATAGGCCATATGCTATACTTGGAACTTAAGTGTGCTCCAAGGTTGAACCCATCACTTGCAAGTGCCAACCTGACACTCCGTGGATCAGTGGAGAATGTGGGAAATAATTCATCTAGAGACTTCCAAGCTCTTGAATCTGCAGGATGCCTCATAATTCCATCGTCTGAGCGATGCTCTTTATGCCAACGCATATGTTCTGCTAATTTAGAGCACCTATACATCCTTTGAAGCCTAGGGATTAAAGGAAAATGGTGTAAGACTAGTTCAGGCACCTTATTTCTCATATGCAACCCATCACTATCACTGCTAATTCCATCATCCTGATTCTTGTCCTTCCATCTAGAGCATCCACAAACTGTACAACTATTGTACTGAGAATATTCTTTCTAAAATAATATGCAATAATTAATGCAAGAATCAATTTTCACATAATTCAACCCAAGTTCCTTAGTGTATTTCCTTGCTTCATAAGATGTCTTAGGAAATCCTTTATCAAAGTTAAATGCTCTATGCAAAACTTGAAGTAGCATATCAAAAGATTTATTACTCCATTTATTAATCACTTTGATGTGGAGTAAGTTAACCAAAAATTCTAATTTTGAGAATGTCTTACAACCTGCATACAACTCTATCTCAGCATCTTTCATCAAATTAAAAAAACTTCTCTAAACCAACACCATTTTCCTTAAGAGACTGACACCCTACTTTTGATTCACTATTATCAGCACCCATGAAAAATTGAGCGTTTGTCACATCTTGTACCAATGGACCCATATTATCAAGATCTGTCTCACCATCCACATTAACTCTAGTCTCTTCATCATAAGTATCATTAACACTAATATTATCACCCCTAATACTGCTACCATCACTTTCTCCATAACAAATCCATGGATTGTAATCATTCTTGATGCCATACATCATCAAATGAATCCACATAGTACATCAATTTTGGGCTAAAATAAAATTACAATTCAAGAAATGGCATTTTAGCAAAATTCCCTCTTCCTTTCCACCAAAACAAAATTCCAAAAATTCATTAACACCTTCAATATACTCTGGCTTTCTCCTATCATTTATTCCCTTATGGTTCATCCAACTTCGATCCCCAGGCATTTTTGAAACAATGACTATACATGCATAAGCAAATAGGAAAACATATATTAGGAAATGTTCATTGGTCAAATATAATCAATAACTATCTTCTATTTTTCTTATTGATTAAGGTGATTTATGTGTTAATTATTAGTTATCATATATATGAAAAATAAGCATGTGAATATGTCTAAAGGAATGTTTCTATCTTAAATGTTGATGCTTAATTGTTTGTATTAGTTAACTATATAAGAGAACATAAGTTTAATGTATAGACTCATGCAATATTTTCTAAGAGCTGATTTACAATGTTCAGGTAGCAGCATGATTGATCATTTATAATCAAACTTCAAGTAAAAGTGTATTTAAATTGTATATTTCATATAAGAGTATTTGTAAAAGTTAATTAGCAGACTGCAATTTTTCTCCTTTCTTTTTTTTGCCTTTTAGGTAAAGCTAAAACAATCAAGAAGATCAAACCATATCCTAGCAAAGAAGATTTACATGTTGTAATTGCAAATATCTTAAAAGAAGTGGACTTCAATACTCTAAGTGTCTACCATTTGTGTAGCAAGAAGTCGACTTAAGCTATTATTACCAACAACATAATATTAGAATTCTTGACAATGATTTTGTGAAGGAACAATATTAAAATAAAAAGCTATACATGAGTCCTGTACCAAGTTTTTCTTATTTTCATTAATTTTCAATTACAGTAATTGAATTACAAATGAGGGGTGTACAATTCTGACTAAAATAAGAGATTTTTCAGCAAAGAGCTTAGCAAAAATAACATTTATTGGAATCCATTTAAATGAAGTATAGGTCATATTAAACACACAAACTCTTCTATATGTTTAGGCATATCCTGAGTAAGATTTGGTTGTATAATGTAAACTTATAGACAGCATTTCATATGTGGTAAAGTAGTAAGAAGTTCAAATTTTTTTTATATGATTCAGGAAACATAACATTTTATATATAGTATGACTCAAACCTTACTCTTCCCAAACCACTCCGTCCCCCACCTAAAGGGAATTGCCAATGAAGAAAAAAATAAATTATCAAACCAGCAACCTACAATTAAAGAGCAATATATAATCAAAATGAATTATAAAACCAGCAATATGCACACACATATAACACTAAATTAAAAATGGAACTGAAACAATTATCTGCAACATACACGCACATAAAACACATTCCAAGGAATTGAAACAGGTAAAGAGAAAAATAATCTGGCAACATATGCATTATGTGCAACATACACGCACATTTGACACATTCAAGGGAACTGAAATAATTAAAGAGAATAATAATCCAACAAAATAAGACTTACCACTGTTTGCTACCCAAACAACCAGATGGAGGAAGATTAATACTGTTCAATAAGCCCTGCACCTGCAAAATTATCAAACAGAGAAGAAAATTTAGGAAATTTTCTACTTTTTTCAATGAAGTTGGAGAAAGGGTAGAAGATTAGTAGATATATGAAATGAAATGAAGATGATGAAGAGGGAAATTAAGGATTTACCAAGACAACTAGAAGTTGCAGAACATGGTGGGGCGAAATTAAGGGTTAGGGTTTCACGAAATAAAGAGGAAAGTTTTTCTTTTGTGTTGTTTGTGTATAATTTTTGGCGAAATAAAAAGTATGACGGTAGGGGTAAAAATTTTGGGCGCTAGGGAAAAGAGTACCATGGGCGACAAAATATATAATCGTTGCCCAAACTTTTTTTTATGCAATGAGATTAATTTTGTTGTCCTTATTATCATATCAAACAATATTTCTTACCCAAAAATCGCTGCCCTTGGACCCCTACAGGGGCGCTTCACGCCCCCTTGTTTAACAAAAAAAAAATAACATATATAATTTGAACAAACACACATTTCAACATAGTCTTGAAATTTTATGTTTTCATTTGAGCATATAATGAGTGCACTTCCCATATTAAATACACCCTAAAGTGCTGATTTTAAAATTTTCAGCAACCATTTGCTAAAGTATGGGCAACAAAAAAATAATATTGTCGCTCAACACTAAATTATGGGCGACAAAAAAATTAAATCGTAGCCCAAAAGTGAAGTATAGGCAATAAAAAAATAAAATCATGGCACAAACTACATTATGTGCAATAAAAAATAATATCATTGCCCAAAGATTTTTTCACTATAACAAAGGGCAACGATTATGAAAGTTTGTTTCCCTAGATAAAACAAGAGCAACGATTATAAAAATTTGTTGCCTTAAAGAAAAAAAGGGAAAAAATATACTTTCGTCCCCAAAATAGAACTAAGGGCAACAAAATCTATTTTGTCGCCTTATTATCATAGAAACCATCGTCCAAACTCACTTTTCTTGTTGTGGGGGTTCCCGTACTCACATAGATTGATAAAGATTATGATGTAAAATGATTATATTTATTAGAGATTTAAAGAATAAGTCTATCTGGACCATAACTGGCCTTTATTATTTGTATTATTGTATGTTGCCCATATGATCATGTTATGTATGTTATAATGTATGTTCTGCATGTTTGGCCTTAGTACATGGTTACCTTACTCAGTACGTAGCGTACTGATCACATGTTTCATTGGTGCTGCTCATTCCTACAAGTAGAAGACCCGTCTGAGTTTGTGCAAGTAGGGAATGACGTCTTCGATGCCTACGACACTTATAAGGCATCGGGTGGGGCTGAGTGTTGAGCTTAGACCTGACTTGAGGATTAAGAGCAACTCGGCTGGACTCTATTTTTCCTCTTATTTTACCATATTTCATTCTTATGCTAGTTATGTCATATTGCACAATATTTTATGTTTTTGGAAAAATTTAGTTACTTACTCTTTGGGTTGTAATTCTTACTTCGCACTTTGATTTCTGTATGACTATGAGGGAGTCCTCTCATGAACTCTAATTTTAACCCTATTTAGCCTTAGTACTTAGTGTTGGAATGGTAGGAGTAAACTGGTCTGGTACTAAGTGTGGCGGTAATATCCCCAGAATTTACAGTTTTGTTATTTCACTTCTATTGAAACCTTTTATTAAAATAGAATTTTTCAGTAGTAAATTTTGGGGATATTACAATTACTCTCATTAACCACACCATTAGCAGTCAACATTTCGTTCTCTAATAGAATATAATGCATTTCTATATGAATAACTGACAAGAACATTCATGTTAACATGATAAAAAACCATTATGACTCTCCTCTCCATGCATCATACTCTTTTGGCTTCTCACATTTTTTTCTTGGTTTTTCATTATTATGAAAAGTTCTTATTTCTATTCTTGGAGAATTCAATAGAGTAGCCTCTTCTTTATTAGAAAGAGTGCATGATTTTGATAGATAGTTATGTTAACCCTAGGAATTAAAGACTGATAATCCTTTTATGCTATAGAAAAGATCTTTCTAACTTAGGATAGTGGAATCCATGACACCTCTATATAACTATATTTCAATTCAACCTTAATATGAGTTTACATTATTTATCTAGCTAAGTTGGTTTACATTTTGGTTATTACATTATCATTTATTTTGTAATATAAATCAATACATTAGATAAATAATTATTTAGTATAATTATCTGCAATATACAGCAACTACCAATATTTTAGCTACTCCACTCTAAACCAAAGAGAAAGAAAAACTAACCATTATTAGGTCCCCAAAATGTTAGTAACAATGATCTAAAGTTTGGCAACCTTATTTCTACATTATCTAATAAGATATACTTTAGATTGTTTGTTTTACTTTATTATATTCAGATCATAATAATCTTATTATCTACAACTTACCTCTTGTTTGGAACTCCTCATAAAAAGTAGTTATTTATAATATTGTGATATATCCTCTAAAAGATCTTGTGAATTAGGATGATGATGACTTTTCCCTAGGATGTACCCTATAGGTTGATATATAGATTGTGGTCTATGATATCTTATGATTCTATGAGTTGTGGCTCACATGACTTTAATGAGTTATGATTTATGGTCTAATGAGTTGATATGTTACAATTTACTTAGACTGATATATACTTCCTCAGTCTTGGACTAGGTTATACTCTATAGGTTGCATGTAATAAAAGGTATGCATACTGATAAGAATGGTGATCTCTAGGATATAATACAATATATTCCTTTTTTGATTTGTAGTCTAAGGAGTTATAGTTAATTTACCGATTAATGGTCTATGCTTGATAACAAAGAATAATATGGGTTGTGCTCTAGGATACTAATTGACACCATGTAGTGGATACCCACAAATAAATGAAAATATGATATATGGTCACCTATATACATTTAAAAGAATAATTAGAATATGGGTTGAATATTGGTACTTGTAGGTAAGAGTGAGTTATTATTATTGATGAACATGTGATTGTTGTTACTTGATCAACATGCCCCTCTATTTGTTTGATGACTAATAACACATGATCTATATGCTTGTGTTAAATGTGTATATATATCTATATATTATTAGTAATAGCATGCTTTAATAAGTATTTGGTCTGTATTGACACTTTACATGATTTTAAAATGGGTTAATGTGATGATCCTAATGTTTTTCCCCATTAAGTATGATTTCATTACTTCAACAATTAGAGTTACATCAAACACCTGATTGAAAAATATAGTCACATCTCATATTTGGCCTTGTAATGGGGGTATCTAATTGTATACCCTAAAATTTCATAGCCTTTATTTTTGGGTGCTTAGCCTTTTTATAAAAAAACTAATATTTAAATCTTATTGTAATTATTTTATTAATAACATTTAACCCATAATCTAAATAGATTCTTAAATATTTTTCCCAATTATTTTACCTTTTTCCTTCCTATTAAACCTATCATAAAATTAATTATTTTTACTCGATATATTTTTCTACTCGATACTCTAATCTATCTAAACTAAATCTAAAACTAATATATATATATATACACACCCTACCCTTTTTCCTTTAATTAACCCCCTTTTCATGCCAACATTTCCTCCCCCAAACACTCTCTCTATCCCCTTACCTCACGTTGCAACTATCACTACACCCATACTCCTTACTTGTTAAACCATTCCTCTCACTCATCCCTATCACCCTACCCTACCGAACCATACCACTCTTTCCCATCTTCGTAAATATAAGCATACACACACAACATCCATTTCCTCTTCTCCTCAACCAAACCAGCCATCCTCCCTCTCTCTTTTCTTTATTCAATTATTCTCCAACCTACTAACACCCAAAACCAACACATCCTATGCACCGTCATCCAACAACCACCACCCACTTGTGCACCATCACCACCTCACATGCACCACTAGCCACAACCATCCAGCCTCTAGTCATGCACCGTCTTCTCCAGCCATAATCACCTAGCTTGCATACGCCCCTCTACCACTACCCTTCTTCTTATTCTTCTAGCCCATCCATACATGCACCAACCCTCAACTTAACCCCATCCATTTATGCCTCCCTCTACACCTCACCATTTCTAACCATAACCACCAGCCCTCCATTTTCGTGTGTTGTCCCTACACAATCACCACTGCCTCCACCATTGGCCTCCACCTCCCTAATATTAAAAGATAATCTTCCTAAAAATCTAACAAAAATTGACTCCTAAAGTCATGGCTTGCTCCCTACTTCAAACACAACTCATAAGATAGAATAAGATAACCTTAAAAGATATAATTAAGCTACTTTTTGACTAATTCAACTTCCTTTATCCTATAGCTAATATCAACGTAAAAATAACTAATAGTACATGTCCAAAGTGTCTAAATATATTCTTCTCATGCAGATAACATGTTTATTCCTTCCATGCAACATATTCATGCCCTCCATACATACCATGCATACGTCTCTATTACTAGTGACTTGTTTTATAAGTTTTATCCATAACTAGTAATGTAGTCACCTATTTGTCTTCTAATTTGTATGGGATCCTCTCTAAATAGAGGACAATAGGTTCCAACATAATAAATGCTAAGTCTTGATCATTTGCTTCTACATTAGCATGCATGTGACTGATTAAATTAGCACGTCTCTACGCTACGTATTGATTAAACCAAGTTACATAATCATGGGAGATTATAATGCATGTATGGTCATATTGGACATACAAGTCATAATAGCACACATTCTCATGCTTATGTAGTAACATGCCAGCTTACATGCCTTTTATCATGATATTTTTAATATGGTACCCTATACATGCATATGGAAGTGGGTGATATCATGCTCAAAGATAGACATGGAATTATTGGAAATATCATGTTATCATAAAATTCAAGAATCATGGGTATCAAACATAGGAAAATGTGAAGTGACATACCAAGGATGCAAGTTATATAGGTAAACTACAAGGTCCATTCCATGTAATAATTTTTGAGATTCTAATCACAATCTTATATAACTAGTTATTATATTTATTTATGTTTTTATTAAGCAATGGGCTAGATCATCCCCCATGGCCTTTCAATACCCATGGAATTTAAACCAATAACCAAAGGATATAAGTCTGTATGAAATTAAGAAAACCACTAATGTATATAAAGTCCGACTTAAGCCAAATAAACAACCTAGGGTACTAAACCCTTTAACATTGATATTCCCTAGTACATCAATAATTCTATAGTAGGAAAGGCATTGAGATCAACTAGGATCCCATCTAAAGAGAAATATTAAAAATGCTCAAAGGCAGACTGACCCCCAGTAACTAATTGAGGATTGGATAATCTAATCCTATATAGTGCTCCATGATCTTCCACTTTAAGTGATCACAATTTTATTTACCAAACGATATGCTAAACAAGGCCCATATATCATACCAAGCCAACTATGCCACATATTATTCCAAGTTATCCATCATAACCCATCAAGGGTATTTAGTGGTGAATCATGCTCAACCGCTCAATAATGTTGTATTTCTAATTAATCACCAAGATACATGCATAATTCATATTTTTTTTCCAAAATAACAAACTCTAGGCATGACTCACAACAAGAAATACCACTATCATTCATGCATATAAAAAATTAAAATTCCAAACATACACCAACCCATACGCTCAATCATTCCACACATCAAAGTGAAGAATGACTTACCTCAAATGAAGCTTAGAAAAAACCTTACCAAGTAGGGAAAACCCTTAGTTGAAAATGTCCAAATCTTGAACACCTTAAAAGAAGAGACAAAAACTCAATAAAAATTCCTTAAAATTTTATAAATAAATCAAGATAAGAGGTTATGAATAATTAGAAAATATAACCTCTACCTAATGAGAAAACCAAAGGAAGGGTTCAAGCCCTCAATATTTTCCTAAATATATACCTTATCTTGCTTAAGAATAAAATAATAAAGACTTAGATGAAGGATTAGAAGAGGTGCAGAAGTAGAGAACAAGGAGAGAAAAGAAAGTAGGTAGAGAGGGAAGAGAGGAGAAGTAAGGTTTTGGTAGTGGAGAGAGAAAGGAAAAAGAGGGTTATGGCTTAATAATAAGGTAGAGAGATTTGATGGGGAGTGGAGGGTAATGGGTTATATAACTCAAAACCTTAATTCTCTCTCTCTAATTCAAAGAAATCAAAGTGAATATCATAAGAACCAAAGTTGACTTCCTTCGTGGCTAAAGTTGTGATGGTTGAGGAACTCTAGGGCAATGCACTATATAAAATTAGAGACACAAGAAGGAAAAGGGGACAAAATGGAGTGGGAAGCAAATTTAAAAGATCTACCGGAGTTACACTAGTTTTGGGGTTGCACGGAAGAGAAAGAATTGAAGGAGAAGAAGACAATAGTGGAGAGGCCATTAACCACCTTTAAATAAATTTGATCCTCCAAATCCGTTCAAAGTAGGGGAAAACTCTAATTATGAGTGGGTTACTTGGTACAACTAATTCATGAGAATTAAACCTAATAGAAATATTAGTTAAGTTTTTACTATTAATCTCCCACTATTTGCATGTTTTGATTATACGTATGACTGTATGAACTAATTACTATAAATATATATATATTATTGTTGTTACATGTATATATTTTAAATAAAGTTAATGGAAAGCCATGACTTTTACGGGAGCCAAATGGATCAAATGAACTAAGCTTTGAACCCTTTGGCCCGCTATCAGATTTACCGTTCGAACTTCCAAAAATGGCAAATGTAATAATGAGATTTTAAACCGAGAGCAGTGGCAAATTGATAAAGTTTTTATTGGAGGATCCAAGTACTACTACGTTGACCACAATGATACAGCTGCTGCTTCCCCTGATCAGTCCACCATAAAGACTGGGATATCTGAACTTTAGGCGATTATAAAACACGCACCTGCTCTTTCTTCTCTCTCAGAGTTGTAGATCAGGGCTATACTCACTTCTTAGAATATATAACCAGAACACCCCCCCCCCCCACCAATTCATTCAGCGATTCCAATTTCGACTTCACAGTAAACTGCAGATTTAATTTTCTTACTACAACCATTACCGTATTCGATCATATCACCTCTAATTGGGAGGATCGATGGACTTAATCCGCACCGCTGTCCGGCAGGCGTTCATGCCGAAACGCGAATACGAGCGGCTAAGAGAAGAAGATAAAGCATGGAATAAACTCCGACGACCAATCTGTATAACAATCTTCTGTATAACCTCACTTGCGGTGGTTGCCTCAGTGATAATCAGTCTGACCATAGTATTTCCGAGGGACAGGGATTACAGACCGTTTTGCGAGGGTGTGAGACGAAACTTCAACTATGATGATCTTTCTGATGGTGATGATCAGGACATGTATCTTGCAGGCATGTACATAACGGATCGAATAACGGTCGATTACTATTTTGATGTCTTGTTTATACCGACCATGATCGTGTTTCTTGCATCCGTTCTTTGCCTCCTGGCAGGTCAGTTAAATCTAGCTATTTCTTGAATTTCTTCCTCTTTTGCGATCTTTTCTTAATGAACCAATAGTACTGTCAATAGTACTTATATCTTGCAAGAAAGAAAAGATTAAAAGATTCTTGCATGTACGAGTTTACTACGTACACAACGAAAAGGTTAGGAGAGGAATTATAATGCATCATATACTTTAACTAAGTCCGTGAGAACCAATAGCATTACTTGATGTTAGGGATCGACCCATTAATTGTCATCATGTTCTCCTGCCTTTTCGTTTTCTTGTCTTCCTAGCTAGTCTTGTCGCGTTGATCAGATTTTCATCATATAATATCCCTGTTGTTTGGCGATGGCGCAAATATGCAGGAGCGGCCGTTGCTTACTCAGGCCCGCGAAGGCATCGAATACTCTTAAGATTGGTTCAATCTGTCTACTGTGCTTCTAGACGAGGTAGGTATATTATGTAGTTAGTGATCTGAATAATACGATTTTTTTTGGGGGGACCTTCGAATGTTTTTAGTCCAGCATGCATGCGTGCTATATAACTCCCTTTTCCTGCCTAGCTCTCCTTCGTATACTATGGGTACGGGTGCCTAGCTAGCTAGGTTATTATATAGGCCAGTCAGCTTGGTTCTAACTCTCTCGGTTCCGACTTATAATTGCAGGTAGAATACGCCATCTTGTCGTGCTTAATCTGTTCTTTGCGGCCTTGTTTGCATCTATGGCAACCTTTCTTGGACCAGCTCTACTCGACCCGTGGAGCAGCTGTTCCTTGCCTCTGCTTTTGTGTTATGAAATCGCGTTATGGGGGCTGGTCATTCTATTTGGGTCGACTTCCTTTCTTCTCAAAGCAAGGTCGCTTGCGCTTACCAATGAAGACCAGGGGCTGGAGATGTCGACCATGACGGATATCGAGAGGTGCGTCCACGAAGGGCTTGATAGTGCGAACGATATCGTCTCTCTTATGCTTGTCGACGACGGAAGCAGTCCCGGCTTATGAAATTGAGATTCTCGGAGTCCTGCCCCTTCCACCGATTCTGAAACTTTCGCATGCATGTGGCTAATGACTGGTACATACATTACATACATTAAATCGATCAAGAGTCTTTCAAGTTTTGAAGGTCAAAATTATCATTTACTGCTTCTGTATAGCCACATCAAGCAAGTAATTACTTAATATTGGTTCGAAATACGTACAAGAGGAATGGGATCAAACAACAAATTAATTAAGCTAACTTGCCTGCGGGCTTGCGGTACTGTCATCCAATGTGAGTTCGAAGAAGGGTACTTTGCTTGACGATATTTTTTACAAACGGTGATGGTATTACACAATCTAAAACGGAGGACGTCGTTGATGCCATGCCTAGGTTGATGAAATTCACATACGATCGACGATAAATCACACTCTCAATGAATCTTTTTCTTCCCAGCTAGCTATAACGCGGGCGGCTCTTGTGACAGGCGAATATCTTATCCACCTCCAACGCATGTTATGTTGTTCCCTGATCATTGAACCCACCGTCACATATATTCTATAAACTCTGGCTCAATCCTTTCAAACTCAAACTCAAATCCGAGACATTAGACTATCAAACTCAAGCTCTACATGTTTCCATGGCTGTGAGATGCTAGACTATCAAACGAAAACTCTCCAACACAAATCCAAGAGTATGTGAGTTTAGTAATCTAAAACTTTAGAAAAGCTTAAACACCTTTGTACTTATTTCTCTATGGCAAAAGGTTAAAAACTGTAATTTGTATTTGCCAAAAAAAAAAAAGAATCATCATAGCTAGAGATAACAAAAACTGATTTGACCCGTGCAAAACCTAAAGTTATATAATTCTATAGATTTATCGACCCAACATAAAACTGACATCACAATGGTCCAAATATAATTGATCAGGCCTGAATCTAACTTCATCACAATATGATTTGGTGTTAACTCGACATCAACCTAACCTGGGAAGACCAAATTTGATATTAACTATTTATGATGATAAAAAAATTATATATTTTTTATTATTTATTTAAGCTTTTAAAAATATATTATTTTATATATATATATATATATATATTTTTCTATGAACATACTTATTTACTAATGATATTCTACTTTTAATTATTTTTCTACATAAAAACAAAAAATTTAAAAGTCATAATAATAAAAAAGCAGTAGTTAATAACACATTTTTAATTACATACTTACATGAAGTAAAATTGTAACATCTCAAAATTTTATAAACCTTACTTTCTGATGTTAAGGTTTTTTTATTTTTTTTATCAAGGCTTAACCCTAAACTTGGTTTATTTCATTCTCTTTTAATCCTTAACCCTCCCTTTTTCCTCTTCTTTTTTTTTCTCTTCCTTTTTTCTCACCTCATCCTCTCCCTCACGTGTTACCTTTCTCTCACCCTAATAGGTTGATTATGTGTAGACCCTCAAATTTTGTTAAAAAAATATTTGTTTAAAAAGTAGTGCAGAAGCAAAATAACAAATTAAGGGTGAAACTGCTGCATCGAACATAAAAAAGGTGTGAGCATCACCGAGTGATTGTTAAGTACTAAGCTAAGGTTAGAATGATAAAAGAAAGCATAACAACTACTTAACCAAATTGAGCACATATATACGTACGTACGTGAAATTAGTGATAAGGTTATAACAAACATTGAAAAACATAAAGTATGTTTAATAATAGTATTAAGGTTTAAACAACCAACAAAACCAAAAAGATCCCAAACATGGGCAAAAACTCTCGTCGCTTGGCCTAGCTACATGTGTCGTCACTCTCCATCAAGCACTGAATGACCATCATCAACAAGGGCTTCATTACCCTACACAAACATATTACTTATCCACTGAATGGACAGGGACCACTAGTGGTAGTATTTATTCCCCAAGTACCAAGTAAGAACTAATTATCACATATAAGCATAACATAGTGTCACCCTATGCATAGTATAAAAGAGTCATGCTATAACAATCAAGAACTCATAACATCAGGACAAGCTAACATCCTATCATGGTAAGGACATGGTACAATGTCACATAAATAACTATATTTCAGGGGAAAAGCTCTAAGGCATCTCTAACATGCTTTTCAACATTTGTCACATAAGGACATATATATAACACCCTAATTTTTAGAACAAAAAAATTTTATTTTACAACGGAAACATATAAGCAAAATATTGGGTGTTACTACCATAATTAACATAAGTCTGGCTTGTCCCACCATTCTTATATCAATCACAAGGCTAAAATACCATTCATAGTAAAGCAAGAAAATTAGAAATGAAAGAACTTTTATAAATACAATACGAGTTTAAAAGTTAACTCCGAATTATAATAAAAAATATATATACTACAAGATACGATTGATCAAAAAGTCCAAAAAGATATCCGGGTAAATACATCAACTAGATAACATGACTCTACACCCATAACCCTGATACAAAGTCACTTCTCCACATATAACTCATCAAATCCTATAAACTCATCCAATGTGTCAGCCTCAATCTGCACAAATTCATTTAGGTCGTCTACGCGTGGGAATGAGCAACACCCATGAAACGAACGATCAATACGCTATGTATTGAGTAACATAACAATACAGTCAAAGTAGGATTACATATAATATATGAATTCACATTAGAGAATAAGCGTACATAGGATAATATAAAATAGTGCCACATAAATAATGATTTCGAGTCTCACTATATAAATATATCATATTCTAATCTTTTATTTATGTTGAGTTCAGGGACCCCCACTATTCTTAACTTGGTGGAACGGTCTGAAAATACCTACGCTACTATTATTATTCGGTGGAACGGACTCAACACCACTCAAAGCAAAATGCTTATGAGCCATAATTCTTAAAATGGTGGAACGGTTTGAAACACCTCTTAGGGACAAGACACCCGAGCCACTATTATTATCCAATAGAATGGACTCAACACCTATTTTACTTTAAGTGATTAGTATTTTTTCCATTAATACTCTATCTCTTAATTGCATATTTATTCATGTTGAGCATGGGGCTCCACTATTCTTAAACTGGTGGAACGCACTGATGCACCTCTTAGGGACAAAACATCTAAGCCACTATTATTATCTAATGTAATAGATTCAACACCTTAGTCCTACCTCACGTAATATTTCACTTTAAATGATTAGTATATTTTCTATTAATACTTTATCTCTTAATTGTATATTTATTCATGTTGAGTATGAGACCCTATTATTCTTAATCTGGTGAAACGAACTGATGCACATCTTAAGGACAAAACACCTAAGCCGCTATTATTATTCGATAGAATGGAACCATATAAACACCTCGACCCAACTTACATGATATTTCACTTTAAATGATTAATATCTTATTAGATTTGATTATGTACTCAAAATTATCATGTGGGACACATATACGTATACAAAACATACCTTTAACAACATAATTAGGACACATAATTATCCTCAAATGACCATAATACCCTTAGGTAATTAAAAATGCTCATAGTTTCCCAAGGCTTTATAAATCTCAATACAAATACATATAAATCTCCAATATCCATTCAGAACATAAATCTTCAATTGTTTGCATTGATACCATATCTAACGTTATACCAAAAGCATACATCCAAGGTCTCATTTCTCAAGATATAATATCATAAAATAACATTAATCATATCATATGTTCATTAAAAGCACATACACATACACATAAAGTCCTAGCTACAACATGTATCCTTACCAACAAAGACTCTGGCCTCTATGCATGTAAATCCTATACCTCCTCCTCTGAGATAGTCAGAAAATCACCTACAAAAAATAAGATAATACACGGTTAGACTTGAAGATTATAACCGAGGAAAAAGTTAAGGTAAAGAGGGTAAAAATAGAAATAACCAGAGTCGAAGGGAACCTTGAGTTGTGTGGAAGTATGGTGGTGCTATGGTGAAATTTTGGTGGTTTTTGGTAAGGTTTGGGGTGTAAAAGAGGGTGCACTGCTGAAAAAGAGGCATGATCGTGTTGGATAATGGATTGCATAGGAAAATAACGAATAGGCGTGCACTGGCATGCAAAGGTTGTGCGCAAGCTATGTGAGGTTGCATGGATAAGTGGTGTAGTTTCCACATGTGTGCGATAAGGAAAAAATTAAAGTGCACGACTATGCGTGAGGACACGTGGGAGTCGTGCATCTTACAAAAATGTGATGGATGTGAGGGAAGAGAAGGGAAAAGTGGCAATGGTCGATGGCTATGGCTAGATACAACGAGGAGAAGTGATGGGGTGGCCTTGGTGGTTGATCCACCAAGCTTTGGGTGGTGCTTGGTGGTTCTGGGGGTGCATAATGGTGATAGGGTGGTTCGGGTGTGCAAAACAGAGCACAGGAAGGAAGGAATAAGAAGAAAGAAGGAGAAAGAAGAAGAAGGAAAAAAGGAAGGTTCGGAAAGGCTTGACCAATTAGAAAATATAAGCTACAATGGGATAAACAATTGAGGGAGAAAGAGAGTGGTGAGTGACGTGTATATATATATATATGGTTCAGGGTGGCATACAAATGGAGAGGATATAGGATGAGGCAAGGGTGATGGTGTAGTTGCAGGGAAGAGTGGAGAAAAATCCAACAAGGGGATGGGAGAGGATGGTTGAGAGTGATGGTGGAGTGTTAGGTGAAGAAAAATGGAATGGAAGTATGCAGTTGAGGGTGATGGTTGAGTGTGTGTTGCGTGAAAATGAAATGGTAGGGGGTGTATGCAGTAGTTGAGGGAGAAGCGGCAACGTGAGATGGTGATGGTGAGGGTTATAGACGATGATGATGGCAACAGAAGGGGTGAGGATGATGATTGTGTGTTGCAAATGGGTAAGAAGAGAAAATGGTCAAGCATTACAGTTTAGGAAGGATGCAGAAGAAAGGAGAAAGGAAAAAGGAAAATTGAAAAAGGGGAAAAGGTTAAGGTTGGGGTTGGTATTAGATATATCTAGATTAGCTAAAATAGGTAGGATTAGTGGCATAAATTTACCGAAATTAAGATTGAATTCTGAAAAAAAAAATTATCTCAGTTAAATATTGGAATTAGGTTAAGATTTTGGGATTTAAAATTTGGATAAGCTAAAATAAAATTCTCAAGATTAGAATTGGATTGAGTTTTTAATGATATGGGATTAAGTGTAGCAAAAATTTGGGGTATTACAACATAGTCCAATGACACCAATGAGGAAATCATATTGGCCATAGTTGTATGGATCCAAACTCCGAGGCACAAGTCTGGACATTTAGCCCTACCAACAATGGGCATAGCCCATGGGATACAAACAATATCAATAAGTCAGACAAGCCCAAACAATGGACACCTTTCCTACCATAATGAACAAATTCAATGTTACAGTTAATATAATGTAATCATTAATAGAGCCATCTCGAGCAAGGAACCAAATATACATAGCGATCTTAGTAAGTAGGGTTATAAACGAATAGAGTTAGCTTGTGAGATTTTTGGGCTCAGCTTGACTCATTTATTAAGCTAAACGATTCAAGTTCAAGCCTTATTTTTAAGCTCATTAAATAAATGAGCCGATCTTGAACATAAAAAAAGTGCTCGAACTCATTTATAGTACAAAAGCTCTCAAGTTTGACTCATTTACCACAAAATCTAGTAAGTTAGATCATTAAAAGCTTGACTCATTTATAAATGAGCCGAACCTGAGCCCACCCCAACTAGGATCATTTACATCCATATCGGCAAGTAATCAAATACACATAGTCATCTTATAAAGGAATCAAAACATTACCATCATGACTAGGAATATCCTAACATGGCCATCACAATTAGAAATCTCAACGTATGGCCATCACAGTTAGGAATCTCATTATAGCACCATCATGGCTAGGAATATCGTTACATGACCATCATGATTAGGAATCACATCACATGGCTATCACAGCTTGGAATCTCATTATATGGACATCACGACTAGGAATTATGTTACATGGCCATCATGGCTAAGAATATCTTTATATGACCATCATAATTGATATTGTATTTATATGACCTTCACAGATAGGATTCTTGTTACATGGCCATCATAGCTAGGAATCTTGATACATGGCCATCACCTTTAGAAATCAACACGCTTATCATATAGATATTCATTAACACATATACGTGTTTATGGTTAACACCAAACCTCAAATAATGTTCATAAAATTTTCAAAACCATGAAAACCATTAATCAAAAGGATTGCCAAGATCCATCAAAAATATTTAGCAAAACATCCCACAACAAAGTCCATAAGAGCCAAGAAATAATTTCTTGAAAATACAAGTGGTGCATCTCTAACCAAATAATAGTCCCGAAAACAAAATAAAAGTAAAACATATGTCAATAAGACCCTAAGGTCCAACCTATTATATTATTCATCAGTTTTGTCATTTAATGACTAAAACATACTTTATAGATTGTAAGCCCAATCCACAGGTTTAGATAACTTCAAACGAGGGTAAAAACATGAACAACTACTTTTTACTATTAAGAACAAAATTATCAATAACCATAAATAAAGTTATCTTAACGAAGTCAAAACAAGATTCGAATCAATTTTTGAGAAATTTACTATTCATTAAAAACACTATTTAGAACCCGACAAAATATCATTTTATATCAAGAAGCTTAAAAAACTAATAAATATATTTTATTACCAAAATTACTACTTACCAAGATTTACTATTCATGAGGGTAAAATGGTCAAATGTCAAAGGTTGAGGTCAACCATTAGCTCTAAAGGTCCACTAAAGCCTTTTAGGGGTACTTCGGTTATATTTTAATCAATTATACCAAAAGTTATAATTTCAAAAAAAGTTAAACCCTAATTATGGTAATTAGGGAGTTATTAACCAATAAAAATTTGAATGTCACGATGAAAGTGAAGAATGTTATAAATCTTTCAAAACTTTAACCAAAATTAAAACCATTAAAACTTAATTTTTGCTAGAAATAATATATACCAAAATTTGTCTAAAAATTACAAGGATCATCATGATATGATTAAATCTTATATCTGATTCAAAAATCATCAAAACACCAAGATCATGCCTAAAGCTTAAGAACCTTGTTTTTGCTAAATATCATATAAAAACCTATGATTTAAACAAGTTAAACATCAAAATTTATTTGAATAAACCGATCTACAATATGGTATAATTAAGTTGACAAAACATCCATGAAATCAAAACCCATAAATCACTAATATTTACCCCAAAAATAAAACATACTTAAAATCATCTAATAAAAACTTAAAAGGAACAACATGTCATCATTAAGTTGAAAAATGGTGGATAATGAACAAGGTGGTGGTGTATGAAATGGAAGGGAGAAGAGGGGGCGGTTTTGGTCGTGAGAATGAGATAAATGAAGGAAGATTTATTTTTTTTGACAAGTGTAGGAGAATTGTGTGTGGGAGGGGGTCTTAAAATGGTAACTTTGGTGGAAACCTTAATTACTTAGTTTCTATGATATTTTAGTGAAAAATAATAAAGGAAATGGATGCAAGTGGAGTAGAAAATGTGGGCAGGAAATGAGTGGAGGAAGTTTGTTCTGATCTCAAATGAGTGGTGGAGATTAAATGGGTAAATGTTAGGGTAAGGTGGAAGAAGAAAAATCGAAGTTGAGAATGAAACACAACCAACAATATCTATTTTGGTCCAAAAATTTTAAAATCATTTATATAGAATTTTTAAACAATTAAAACCTCAATAAAACTAAAATTTAGTCATCCACCAACTTTCAAAAAATTTAGATATCTGAAAGGTTTTAGGGCTTAACAATGCGTTTAAGGCACATTAGTTCGATGAAAAATGTATTTTTACCAATGACATGGTTTGTGTTTTAAAAGAGCCTAAGAGACTTTAAAAAATCATTAGTATTTCAAAAATAGACATTATTGAATAATATAGAAAATATGAAAGGTCAAAAGTGTTTTGGAAGTATTATGGGAGCCAAAACCACAAGAAAAGGTAAGAAAGTGAAAACAAAAACTTTCAAGAAACCATTAGGGTTTCTAATATTTCAAAAGATGTAACAAAATGTGTAAAATAGAATATTTTTATTTTCAAACCAATAACATCATAACAAATCAGGGTTTTGGAAAGTGGGTATTAGATCATGAATTTTCTTGCTCGTTTACTCAAACCAAACTAATCCTAATTATAACTCCATCCTTGTCGTTTTTATATTCATGTAATAGTCCCTCCCTTACCTCTATCTTTGTCGACATTTTTTTTTTACTTTAACATATTCTTCGTAGCTCCTCCTTTACATGCAAGTCAGGACTATCCACTTCCCTCCTTTCCATCATTATTGTCTCATTCATTCCAACCCAAACTTAGCTCCCACTTCTCTCCTCTCCTTAGTTTTTCTATTTCTTTTACCAAATCGTGCACCACACAACACCCTCTGTTTCTTGTGTAGAACCACCACCTTCACTACCAAACCTCATGCAACCACCTCTACAGTATCCACCATTCATGCAACACAACTCCACTAATGTGAACTTATCATGTTGAAGCACACCACCAGTATGAGCACTATGCACGAATTCCACCCTTGCAATGTGGAACTCTAATGGCCTCTAGTCTTGGTAGCATGACTTATTCATGTTGGTTCCCCCTTGCAGAGTGAAAGGTTTACAATAAGCTTTCCCTACAATGTGATTTCATTAAGTTAACCACACCTTGCAACGTCTATTCCCCAAGTAGCTAAAGTCCTCTTTGGGATAGTTGGATATGGATTATGATCTCTATTTTCTTTGTTTTTATAGTTGTTGATGTTGTAGGTTAGATTCTAATAAAAAAAATTCTTAGCTTTGTTTAAGGTAAGGAAGGAGAATTAGAGAAGGCCAGGATTAGGTGTTTTTTGCTTGTTTCTACTTATATTTTACTTGAAATTTAGGTAACCCATATGCTCTACTAAAATGTGAAAATCACATGATAGCATATTAGGGTTTAATTATGTTATGTTGTATTTATTTTCCTAAGTATTCTAGTATGAAATTATGTATCTTGAGCATGTACATTGGTTATAATATTAATTGTACAAAATCATGCTATAATAGGTATTATTGTGATAATTAATTATGCAAGATGTATATGTAGACCATAATAGGTTGAGCATGTTTAGATTTATTTTCACATGATTATTATTATTTGTATTACCTTAAGGGTAAATTTGTCTTTTAAATTTACTGTGTTTATATTGTCCCAATATATATTCCTAACTGATATTATATGATGTTAAGTATGAAGCCATGTATTATGTAAGGTCAAGTATGAAGACATGTGACTTATGATGAGTTAGAGTGCATGTAAGGATTTTGTATGCTTAATCATGTGTAGGGGTAAAATAGGCATGCTCCATGTCTTATAATTTATCTACATGATACTCAATCTTAGAGAAAGGCAGCCCAAATCACTGATATTGATGAGTTAAAGTCTAGTCAGTTTGTTTTTAGTATTTAGTCTTTGCTGGTTGACAAATTATGTGAAGAGTTCGATCTTGGGTAGGGCAATGCCGATCCATATTTTATTATAATCCTTCCGTCTTCATTATTTATTAGCTACGAAGTTTCACAAAAAGAACTAACCGAATATATTCCCTTCTTGTCATTTGTCCACCTAATCAAATATCTCTCGTCTCTACATGGGAGGAGTTGCCTATTTATTCTTCCCAACAACCCCTAATTTACTTGTGTTATGTATACTACATTATTCATTTATGATATATTAATATATATTCTAACGTAGTTAATGGAACCTAAGATGTTTAGTTAAATATGAAAAACCCTACACCACTAAGTCTTATAACAATTTACTAATAAATAGTTATCTTAAATAATTAATTTTGATAAAAAAAAATTCAGATAAGCATAAAATAATTATATAACTTTAGCAATAAATTCATTCATGGTTGCACAAAAATAAATAAATGAAAATATCGGTAAGATTAATAGGAGCCAAATTGGTAAAATGAAAATAGCTGGGAACCCTGTGGCACTCCACAAGATTGAAACGGAGCGGAAACAAAGTTTCTGTCGGAGGATCCAAACAATGGAGCACTGCCACCTTCACCACAATAACATAAATATAACCGTGCAGCTGCTCTGACGAGTCCGCTATAGGAAGTTGGGGATACCAGAACTTTCAGCTCGCAGACACAACACCTGCTTTCTGATCAGAATCGCAGAGTACGCGCGTAATCGCTTATTTTAATCAGAAACCACCTATTCGATCAGGCCAGTTTTCTCATCACCATAAACCCCGGCCGCAATGTTCTCTTTGATTTGATGATATCGATGGATATAATCCGCACCGCCGTTCGTCAGGCGTTCATGCCGAAACATGAATATCATAGGTTAAGAGAAGACGAAAAGGCATGGAATAAACTTCGAATACCGGTTTATATAACGATTGTCAGTATAATCTGTCTGGCGATCGTCATCTCGAGTATTATTAGTCTGACAATAGTATGGCCGGAGGACAGTCCGAACAGGCCATTTTGCGATGATTTGAGTTTTCAGTTTAATGAAAGTTTTGACGGCATTGGTCTGTATGAAGAAGACATGATTAATGTACGTTATATCAAGGATCAAGAAGCGGTTGGTTACTATTATCGTGACATGTTTTCCCCATCTCTAGGCTTATTTCTTGCATCGTTTCCATTTCTTGTGACGGGTAAGCGCGTTGGTTGAATTTACTTTAATTATTACTAAAGCTTTTTCGCAGATTTATGGAAAGAATTCATTCATGATAATCTCGTAGCGCGTTCTTTAGTAGCAGTGATCGGTAATAATTGAGAACTTTGAATTCCTTTATTTATATATAAATATTCATTCAAGCCTTGCTTAACTTCTGTTATCAATTATATGCCTGATAAGATTTTAGAGTTTGAGACGTTTTCCCTATTTCTTTAGTTGAAAGGATTGGTGTGATCGTATAATATTGCAGTCTTGAGAGCCAATTTGTTTGGAATAAATAATCGAGCAATGTGATTAGTGAAGTGATCAGTCCAAATGGTTTGCTCCGGCCGCCTTGTTTGTGAGGAAAAGTTAATTGTATCTATTCTTGCTTCTTGTTTCTGTTCAATCGAATTTCCATAATTGTATCAATTGAATTTTCGTAGTTCTTGAATTTCGGACGATGGTGCAGGAATGACTGTCGCTTATTCAGCCCCACGAAGACATCTAATCTTAAGATTGTATGAGAATAACTGCTGTACTTCTAGACGGGGTAATTAATTATGTTCAATATCTGCAATTGCAGACTCCCTTTTGCTTCAGTCTTCTTCTTCAACCACTTAAATTGGTTCTTCAACTTGCAGGTGGAGTATGCATTCTTATCGTCCTTAATGTGTCCTTCGCGGTCGCATTTGCTCTTCTCGCAATATTTCATGGACCGACGGTAATCACACCGGGGAGTAGCTGTTCGTTGCCTTTGTTTTGGTGCTATGAAACTGCATCATGGGGGCTTGTCGTTCTATTGGCTGGAACTTCCGTTGTTCTCAAAAGGAGGTCCGCTGGTATGCCTAATGCAGACCAAGAGGTTGAATTGACATCGGAAACAACGCAAATGGAGAATTTCATCAATCATGGGCTTCAACATGTGGATGAGATCGTCTCTCATATCCTCGAACCCTATGTTCAGCCATAGTCTCCCGTTGCTCGTACAGATTCCTTGAATTGCTGAGAATGACTTTGAACATGAAGCATTTTGTTGGATCAAATTCAGATTCTTGGTTTTCCGATCAGCCTCCTTGTTCGAAATATTAGTTTTTCGATCAAATCTAATGGTAGCTGCTAATGGCCTCACTACCGGAAACTATCACAGACATACAGATATTGTAAACACTGAGATGCGCTAAGTAGAAGCATTTTTCTTAGTGACATTTAATCGATAGACTGACTAGCTGCCTGTTGGTAAATAGTTGTTCGTATTTGTTGGTTAACATTCTTGGGCATTAAGTTTTAGAGCATCCACGATGCTACCATCAAATTTGAGACCCCAATTACATTATCTAATTATTTTTTCTTTCATCTTTCCTACTTTTATTAATTTATCTCAAATTTAATTCAATACTCTACAATCACCAATCTCAAATTTACAACACCCAATTACTTTTATCAATCACATCATCATTAATTATTTATACTTTATATTATTTAACATCCAAAATATACTAAAAAATATCAAAAATTAACTATGCACAAAAACCTAGGAGCTACTTTTCAGAAATTGAGAGCCCTAAATATTTGAGGTTACACCAAATTTAAGGATAAAATTTTCTTCCTACAACCACAACCTCAAATTTGAGGTTCTCAAATTTGAGATCGGGATACCTTTTTTTACACCACCGCATATGCTCTTATATGGATATATTCCTCGGTAGGAAAAGTTGTCTCATTTTGTTCAACATTTTTATTCTTCTTCTTCTTAATTATAATTATGCTGTCAAACCTTTCTCTATGTATTATTACAATAACAACACTTGATGAAGTTTTATCTAACAGTAAAGAGCGGCTTCTAAATGAGTTTGAATTATCATCCTCTCATCTCGGTATTGTAATACTTTTATAGTATCGTCATCTATATGATAATTCGTACTTAACTTTATGAGTTCCTATAAACTTTTGTTTTTAAATTACAATAATGTGGATTGATATTTTCTTTAAACAAACTCCCTTATTAAAAACGCTCAACAAACTAAATATTGAATACTATATAATAACACACGCGTTATGAGTTGATGATCCATGAAGTGTGTGTTATTATTAGGGTTGTTACTGAGCCAAGCCGGTTCGCGAGTTTTTTGGGCTTGGCTAGTTAAGGGCTTGGCTTAACTCGCTTATTTAACTAAACGAGCCTAAAAATAAGGTTCGAATTTAGCTTGTTTATTAAACGAGTCAAACTTGAACATAAAAAATCTGGCTTTTTAAGAGTACGACTCGGCTCTTTAAAAGCTCAACTCATTTATAAACAAGCCGAGCTTGAGCTTCATTTTTAGGTTCATTTGTTAAATAAGCTGAGTCCAAGCCCACCCCGGTTTAGCTCGACTTGTTAACAGCTCTAATTATTATATAGTATTCAATATTTAGTTTGTCGAGTGTATTTAATGAGGGATAAACCATAATAAAACTGAAATTTTAAACTAAATAATTTTCATGAGCCTCCCTTATCAGCCTCACATAACTAATAAAAATAAATCCCACAAAAATTCTTTTATTTCAATAAGAATTCACTTCTCATGAAAAACAATGGTCTGAATTCATACTTTTCACTGCCTCTGATCAATCCATACCCATTTGATACTGTGTAACAAGAAAACACGAGTTACCTCCTTCCATCTTATTCTTCTTAATGTTAAACTTAGATACTAATGAAATAACATACAAAGAGAAAGATGTGTACAAAAATAAACACTCCTTTTCTTTCAAAAGGAAAAGAAAGTGACAACCTATTTTGAATATAAATTTTAACTAATAATATATTTGAGTATTTATGAATAAGTTTTAAAAAAATAATATTTTGAAAGTATATTTCAAAATAAATATAACAATTATATATTTTTATATCATAATTTATCATATTTGAAGATAAATAAATACTATAAGTTTTTTCTTGAAATGTATAGTAACTTTCTTTCTTTCTTTTTTAATAATTTTGAAATGGAAGGAGTACCAAAATAACTACTCCCTCAGGTCCATTTTTTTTTCAATGGTGTGAAATTGTGAAGTTTTATAAAAGTGGTTAAAATTTTTCAAACTATCATCCCAATAGGACTTGCCCGATTGTAAACAATCCTCTACTGCCCACAAGTGGTACAAGATCAAAGGCAATATTGCGAATCATGCTCTAATCAGATGGTCTAAATTCATCAACCAAACTTAGTTTCCTGTCTCCTTTATACTCAAGGATACAGAGGTACGAGCCTATAGAAGAGATCCTATTCAAGTAGGGTTTAGCAGACTGTGGTCTATCTTTTAAATGAGAATAATATTTATGTGATACCTTATTCTTTTTCGCTCTCCATGTCACACTCCCTTTGTAAGCTACATTTTCTGTATGTTCATGCACTCCAATCCTCTCTACTCCTCCTCTTTTGATCCCCCTTCTTCTCCTTTTCTGCCCTCCCCTGAATGTGTTCATGTTGAGAAAAAATTAGAGAAGAGTGATATCTTCTCCAAGCCGATTCATGCCTCAAGAAATGAATGTGGAACAACATGAGAATTTACCCATTGAAGATGAGAATATGTTGAACCTGGATGAGGTTGGTTTTGAATTTAAGACCCAGCGAATGCAATTCAACTACTGTGATGCCTTTATGGGGCGAGTCACAAAAATCAAATGCTCTATGAAAGACTAAGAAGAGTGGAAGGATTTCAATGCATCTTTTGATGAAGACTACATGGATAACGTTTCAATCCATAATGCAAAATGGCCCTAGATTTACCTAACTGGTGGAGAAAAGCATGCCTTGAGGAGGCCGTTTCGGCATTTCTTGATTGTTAAATTACTTAGACGTAATATCCGTTACGAAACCCTATCTTTTAAGCTTCAATTGCTTTGGTTGATGGAAGGAAATTTTGAACTGACTGAGTTGGGGAAGGGTTTCTTCCTGGTGAAATTTCAAAAGAGAAATGACTATGATTTTGCTCTAAGTAGGGGTCCTTGGCTCATTTCCTAGCAATACATTATGGTTCATCATTGGAAGACAAATTTTAGTGTGGAGATAAACAACATTACAACAACTATGGCTTGGGTTCGTATCCCAAGTCTCCTTTTGAATTGTATGGGAGTAAAGAAAGGATCCAATGGATTGGGAATGCTAGTGGACATTTTATTCGGATTGACAATAACACCATTGATGCCTCCAATGGACATTTTGCCAGGACAGTAGTGGAAGTGGAATTTAGCAAGCTTCTTCTACCGAAACATTATATTGGTTTTATTATTTTTAATATCAAATACGAAGTAATCCACATGATTTGTTTCCACTGTGGTTGTTTTGAACATATGCAGCATGAGTGCCCCTTAAACCCGGGAGTAGTCCAACAGAAGGAAGCCGAAGCCAACCTCGAGGTTTATAATAATCAGGGGAAGCTTACACCAACTAAGCCTCTACAAAATGGAGATAAGTTTCCTACTTATGGGCCATGGATGATGGTTGTGAGGAGAGGAAGGAAACTTCAACAATAGAGACAAAACTCTATCCCAATGAGAAAGGTGGTCATGTTGGGGTTTTGCATTCACACGGTAATTCGAATACTAGCACTGAGATTAGTACTCCTTATACTGTTTCACTATTATAAGAGCTAGAGGAAGGTGAAGGAAATGATTTGGAACCACCCCAAGTGGTTAAGAACTCCATGTTGGCTATTGAAACTCAGGTAGATATCGAGGTCAAACCCAAGTAGGGGATTTGTGCGGGTACTACTCCCTCCCTTGGTGAGAACAAGGAGATAACACTGAGACTTAAACATGTGGTGCAAAAAAAATCTATATATTTTGCAGAGACCTCAAGTAGTGGGGCTACTAAAGCACCAAGTAATAATGTAGGACCCTATAAAAGAGGAGATAATGGGCGCAAACAAACTGGGAAAGGGGGGGACTCCTTTAAAGATGCCTTCTTCTAATGGCCATAATGCCTCATCTCAACCAGAGCCTATTTTGGTTAGGAACTTAGCTATTGGAATGAATACATAAACCCCTAGTGGGGATGGAACTGGTCTACCTCGGGCCAATAACAAGTCCTAACTTGTTCCCTAGATTTAACCCTCCCATCATTTGGACATGAATATGGATGACCGTTTTGTTTTTTGGAATGTTAGAGGTGCAGTAATGCATCTTTTTTTTTGTAGTTTTAAATATTTGTGTAGGAAATTTAAACCTTCCCTTATTGTACTTGTGGAAACCCATATTAGTGGTGAGCTGGCTTAAGATACTATTTGATAGTTAGGCTTTTAATGGAATACAAGAGTTAAGGCAGTTGGTTTTATAGGAGGCATTTGGCTCCTATAGGATGATGACCGTATTCAAGTCCAAGTGTTGGATACCTCTAGGAAACTTATCCATACCATTATTCAGCTTAGGAATGATATGTGCTTCTTGTTTACAACAGTATATGTTTCACCCCTTACATCCTTACGTGAGTTTTTCTAGGAGGATATGAAATGTATGGCTGAGTCTATTCACATGTCGTGGCTCGTGGGTGATGATTTCAACAATGTTAGCTCATTGAATGGAAGGCGTGGATGTAATAATAGGAATCTAAGTAGATATATCCATTTCAATGTGAATTTACATCATTGTCAACTCTAAGACTTGGGGTTTACTCGTCCTAAATTCACTTGGCGTGGAATAGCCGGTAGATAGTGTATTAGCTCCTAAATAGATAGAGTAGTAGCTTCTAAAGATTGGTGTGAGTTGTTCCCCTCCGCTATTATCTCTCAATTGGTACGTACTCATGGGGATCACCACCCTATTCTTCTAAGTCTTAAAGATTCTATTCCCTACCCATAAATTAAAAGATTTAGATTCAAAGTGGCATACCTCATGGATACTAACATTCACCCCATTGTTGCTTCGCTTTGGGATTGCAAAGATGATGTGGTAACCAAGTTGAATATATGTGTTATAGTCGTATAGAAATGGATTTAAGAGTCCTTTGGGAATATTTTCCTTCGTAAACAAAGATTAAGAAACAGGGTGCTGGAAATCCAGAAAGCACTTAAAAGGGAGCATTCACTTGGATTGTTGAAGCTTGAAAGTCATCTCATTAGTGAATATAATGATACACTATTACAGGAACATATTTTTTGGTTGCAAAAGTCAAATATGGAGTTGCTACATTTCAAGATAGAAATACGAGATTTTTTCACACGGCAACTTTGAACAAGCAGCATGAGGTTATTGTACATGAACTCAAGAATGAGATAGGAGAGTGCGTTTCAGACCCTTATGATCTGAAAACCATGGTATTTGGGTTTTTTAAGCAACTTTATACAACTGAGGGGGAGGTAAAAGTTTTGGTTCAGACCACTACCACTTTCTAACATCCTACCAAGGAGGAGATACAAGGCCTTGTTGCTAGCGTAAGTGTCAAGGAAGTGAAATCAACCATTTTCTCAATGGGTGCTTTTTAAAAGTCCCAGTCTGGACGGGTTTCAACCTATTTTCTTCCAATTTTAGAAGGTAGTGGGGGTGATGTCCATTCTTTCTTGGCATCAACCT
Source organism: Tamarix austromongolica (assembly GCA_039764185.1). Classification (NCBI taxonomy): domain Eukaryota; kingdom Viridiplantae; phylum Streptophyta; class Magnoliopsida; order Caryophyllales; family Tamaricaceae; genus Tamarix; species Tamarix austromongolica. The sequence continues at coordinate 95,845,317 of CM077809.1, forward strand.
TCCATAATAGAATATTTCCCTCGATTATTAATGAAACCCTATTGTGCCTTACCCCAAGGTCGAGCATCTGGAGTCCTTACGTCGATTCTAGCAGATCAGTCTTTGTAATGTGATGTATAAGATCGTGACCAAGGTTATTTTTCAATGCCCTAAGCCTATTTTGGAGTATGTTATTGGTCCCATCGAAAGTATTTTTCTTTCAGGTCTCCATACTCACGACAATATTATTATTGCCTAGGAAGCCATGCTTTCCATGAGAAGGATGAGGTGCAGCAAATGTTTTATGACTCTCAAGATTGATATTGAGAAGACATATGATCACCTTTCGTGGGATTTTATTTAGGATACTCTTACTTCTTTTGTTCTACTTGAGTCTGTAAGAAGATTGATTATGTGGTGTATTACATCCCCCTCTATTCTGGTCATTTGGAAAAATGAAGGTAGTGAACCATTTACTCCCCAGTAAGGCATTTGGGAAGACGATCCCATATCTCCATGTATTTTTATTATATGCATGGAGTCAACTTGGATAAATCCACGAGTACTTTCTCAGCTAATATCCCTAGTTAGGATGCAAGATGTATTGTAGGTACTATATGAATTATTCTTTGGGTAGGTATCTTAGGGTTGAGATTTGTAATGAGCATATCACTAAGGGTATTTTATTAAAGGTTGTGGAGAGGGTATTGGAAAAAAAAATTTATCTGATACCTTACTGCTTCTCTTTGGCAGGATGTTACACTCTCATTCACTCAGTTTTGTTTTCTATTCCTTCTTATGTAATGCAAACGTATATCCTTCCTTTTGTAGTGAGTAGTATTCTGAATAGGCTTAACCATAGCTTTCTCTGGGGAACCTCAATTAATACTTGAAGAACTCACCTTCTTTATTGGGATACGGTTTGTCTAGAAAAAGAAAGGGGCAGACTTAGCCTTAAGGAGGCCTTGAAGATGAATCATGCAACTTTTGTCAAGATAGCATGGGAGATTTTGCAAGGCTCTGATAGTATTTGGGCAAAAATTTTATCAGAAAAATATTTGAAGAATTCAATGTCCATTCTTCATGCTCACCAACCCTCCTCTTACTCCCATATATGGAGATAAATTCTAAAGTCTGTTGGCATACTTTGTTAGGGAGTTAAAATGGGTTGTTCATAACAAGAGGATGGTGAAGTTTTGGATGGATTGGTGGGTCAGTGATAGGCCTTTGATTTATTTTCTTCCTCTGACAATGCAAAAAATTATTTTGGAGAGTTTAGTTATTGATTTTATCTTACCAGAAGGTGGTTGGAACTAGTTTTTGTTTCAACATCTACTGCCACCAAGGATTATTACAGAAATGGTAAGTGTGTTTATTTATAGGAGGGCTACTAATCTTGATACCCCGATTTGGGGTCTCTCAAATGATGGAAAATTCTCGGCCATGTCAGATTACTCCTTGAATGATCACACTGGACATCGAAGTGACTCAAAATGGAAAAGTGTATGTAAATTAAAGGTGCGGCAAAGAGTAAAAACTTTTGGCTAGCTGGCATTGCATGATGCTCTTCTTACAAATGTTAAGCACAAACATAGGCATATTACCGAGGATGCTAGTTGTGATTTTTGTGGGGAGGATGAAAACCTTCTCTCTATGCTCTATGATTATACATTTGGTGGTGAGTTGTGGTCTCATTTCCTTGTCGACCAAGCCTCTATAAGTTTCTTTCACATGGACTTGCATGATTGGCTTGTGTTTAACTTTGCTTAAGGTAAGGTTATTCAACTTGGTCATCCCCCTTAGGCTGAAACTTTAGCTCTTTATATTTGGAAGCTCTGGCAGGTAAGGAATTAATGCATCTTTTGTCATAAACTTTTTCCAGCAGCTAGTTTGGCAATAGTTATCAAGAGGATGTCTAAGGATGAATATGAGGCATGGCAACAACTTCAGTCCCTCACATCCATAGCTAGAGGTAATATGTTTACTAATGTTGGTCGGACACCACCCCATCCTTATTTTGTGAAGATTAATGTTGATGGTAGTGCGATTGGTAACCTGGGTATGATTGCCTCGGGCAGAGTTGCCTGTGATCTGAACGAGAATTAGCTTTTTGGCTTCTCAGAGAATGTTGGGTACGAAAGTATATTTGGTGGCAGAGATCTGGGCTATTTATTATGGTCTTTCTCAATCTAGAGAAAGAGGTATTCCATGTGTGTGCATCTCCAGTGATTCTTTGACTATTGTTCTTTTAATCAATTGTGGAGACTTACGTTTTCACCCCCAGTTACATATTCTATAGGATTCTCAAAGACTTATGGAGAGTTTCTTTGCTAGTTATATTACTCATTCCTTTAGGGAAAGTAACTTGGTAGTGGAAAAAATGGCTCATTTGGGACTCAATCATCCCTTTGGTTTGCTTGTGTATCCCTCTCACCCCTCAGTTGTCACTTATGATATGTTATTTGATAGAATAGGTGGTATTGTTCCCAAGCTTTGTGTCGAGCCATTGTGATTCTACTATAACTTGGATTCCTATCCTCCTTTCTGATATGGAAAAAAAAGCGGTTAACATGTTATTAAATCACAATTTTATTCCCATATTGCCCTTTACTAATTGAACTAACTATAATTTAATTATATTTAAGCATTGAGAATTTTATGAGTTTTGAATATTCAGTGTCCTCAATAAATAATGGTATATGTGGAAATATAACATTATTAATGCCTTCAAAATATAATTATTGTGGAAAAAATAATTGGGACAACTATAGAGGAATAGCAAGCATAAAAAGGGGGAGGAAGGAATATTATAAATATTTAATTTTTAAAAATATAAAATATTTTACTTCCCTTAACTTTTTTATTGTTAAACACACCCTAAAATAACCTTCCAGAGCACTTATAACTCCTTAGAACATATGGCAAATTCTACCGTATACATGGTAGCCCAATATATATGGTGTAACATGCTAACATTATGATGACTTCAAAAATTTTATAAAAAATAAAATATCTTTTAGTAGGAATATTATAAAAAATTGATATCATAATATTACTAATATTTTCTTTCTACCAATAAAGACCTATATTGATATACTTTCAGTATAAAAAATTTATGGTGTAATATAAACATATGAATGAAAGCTACAATAGCGAAACATGAAGGCGGTTATATTAAAATCTAACAAGTTAGTTTTATAAAAAAAAAATCATAATTAACATAGTTGTATATAACTGTGAATATATTGAAACATAGAGACAACTATGATGAAACATAAAAGTATTGGTGATGAAATAGAAGAATCATAATAATGAAACATAAGATAATAGTGTTGAAATATGAAGATAATTATAGTAAAATATGAAGAGTTAGTTTTCTTAGAGAATTCCTTACTAACATTAGTAAAATATAAAAATAACTATGGTAAAAGATGGAAGCAACTATGGTGAAACATGAACGAAGTAATGCTGAAATACAAGCATAACAGTGGTGAAATATAAATATAGCAATAGCATAATTAATTTTACAATAAAACATTACAACAAGGGTGAACTATAACTATAATCATGGTGAAATATAACTATATTTTATATAATAATATTTTTAATTTCAAAGTATAACAATGTTAATATAATTGCAAAGAAAATTCTGAGAATGTAATGGTACAATTTTTTTAATGATCATAATTAAAGATAAAGTAAGCTAAGTGTATATATATATATGGTCACATACAAATTATTAAAAAATATAAATGTAGGAATGCTTCTTGACCATTAGATGACTCTCATTGACTATGATAATTTTATTAAATAAAGAAGAGGAAGCTAAAAATGAGTGTTGCAACCTTATATATTCATAAGGGTAAAATTATATTTTTGTCCTTATAAACAACTTTTCATTTGGCAACCGCATCGTACCGCATTCTCTTCCTCTCCTCTTTATAGCTTTGAATGTTGTTTTGAGTCCATGTTAATAATAGACAAATATCTTACTGCAATAGTTGCCCATTCATCTCATGGCAATGAAGGAGGCTACCTTCTAATGTGAAAGTTAGGGTCAAAGGCATCAAAGGTGATAGTTAGTGATGGAGCTACAGTTGGTGGTGACCTTAAGCAAATGTCAATAGAGAAGTTGTAGAACTAGTAAATAGATGAATGGTGATGAGAGGTTGATCTTGGGAGGCAATTAAAGATGCATTGATGAAGAAAATCCCATTGTTCTTATCTCTATCTCACTAGATGAGGAAAGTAATCTTAGTTGTTGTTCCTCCCTAATCGAATGGTCAAAAACTCTTTATATATATATATATATATATATATATATATATATATATATATATATATATATTAATGGTTTGTATGTAACTCCCTTCCTATATAGCTATCGGTTATATAAATGGTTGCACCGTATACCAATTGGGAACATATAATTATCACAAATTCCATTTCTTACAATATATGGCAGTGCTTTATTTTTTATACAATTAGCAATGTTATTCTGACTTTAGTTTCATATTTTCATGAGGAAAATTTTTTGTTTTGAATGATAAGAATAGAAAATTATTTTTCTCAAAGAGAAAGAAAAAGGGAAGAGAGTCTTGTTGATGGTTTTTTTCCTCAACGTATGATCCCCCTTAGTGACGACTATGACTCTTTATGAATATTTCTTAGCTTGTGATTTACCTTTGAGTTTCTTAATGTGGAAAAGTATGTGTATGAAATTATAGTTGAAAAGAGATGCCATATAGAAAACATAGGTATACAATGTAAGTTTACACGAGGCATGTAAATACTATAAAAGTCAAAAGCTCTATAAGAGTACAAAGGAAATTCATGTTAGATAACACAAACGTTTCTTTCAAGCATGGGATTGAGTATTCCCACACATTGAGTATTGCCCCATTTTTATTTTTTTCATACTCACACATACATATCTTCCTTGTATTTAGATAGATAGATAGATAGATAGATAGATAGATAGATAGATAGATAGATAGAGAGAGAGAGAGAGAGATCTAGAGAGTTTATGAGGATTGTTAACTCATCCTATTTTTACTCTCCTATAATTGATAAAACAATTATTTTCTACATTTTCACCTTGATTTTCTTTCATTTTATGATATTATTTCATACAATTCATGGAATTTTTGGTAGTCTTTATCTCTTTTTCTAGTTACTACTCTCTTAGTATTTATTTTTTAGGGATTTGCACAAAAGTGTACAAAACTCAGGAAGATGAACACAAATTTGGACCAAAGGTTCTCTATGGAAGACATAATAAAAAAAAATAAAAAAAAAGAGGAACCAATCTCACATGCATAAAATTAAAGGAGAAAAGCTATGGAGTCATAAAGTGGATGAAAACCATATATTATGCTAAGGCATAACTATGTGCACCGGCGCATCACAGCCATGCACTGACCAATGCACCGGCAACACAACCATGAATGAATAGTGCACCATTTGTGTGCTTGTCACCCATCAAACGAGCAAAGGGGGAGAGAAAAATTACAGTATGGTTTGGCCATGTGAGGTTGGCATAGCCGTGTAACACAAAGTAATAAAGCTGAGAGCAGAAATGGTGCACGGTCTTACCATTTAAGGATGGCATAGTCGTGCAACACCAACGATGAGAGCAATGAAACCACATGGTACGTTGTGCAATATAGGTACAACCGTACAGTGACGGTTACTCCACGATCATGTTCACATCTTACTCCTATTTTTTAGCAATTTTTTTTTAAATGAGAGGAGAGTTGAAAGGTTGTAGAAATTTTTATTTTTTCTATTTTCCTATAAACAAAAAATCCATGAATGTAACTCAAAATTTCCTCATTAATTCTTATATTTAGTTCTAGCTTTAGATATTGTATACGCTCTTAACGTCGGATTCAAGGGTTTATCTATGGTTTCATCTTTCTATCCCTCTTTTTCTATTTATTATATCTAATGTTATTTATATTTTTTTATTCCTAGCATTTTACTGCAATTATGAGTGAGTAGATTTCTTTTCTAGGGTTGGATCTAGTCTAAATTGTTAATTAATGACAAATTAGCTTAATTACCATTCCATTTGCTTGAATTCAATTTTTAGTTTTTTATTTATGGTTGAGTTATATGATCACCAATTTGAATAGACATAGGTATTTAATCAAAGAATTGAAAGGTGAAGATTAATAATTAAAAATCTTATAATTGAATGGGAGAATTGAACCACGAAAGTATGTTAGAGTCTCTTAGGGATTTTATTGATTTTGTATAGAACTTAATGGATTTAATTTGATTTAATACCATTAAAATATGTTATTAAATTGGATTAGCTATAGTTTACATATGTTGTAAGGGCTTCTAGTATTACACATGATTATGATTGTTGTAATTTTTGTTTTAAGAGCATCTCAATAAATTCAAACCACTTTATCCACGTTTTGCCTTCTACACACAATTTATTTTCTCTTTTTTTAATTTTTATAATAGAACTCTAGGTTAAGCTTAGCATCGTAACTTGAATAATAATAATAATAATAATAATAATAAATATTCTTCTAAATCTTGAAGTAGTCATATTTTTTGTCATCAGCCCCATCAGTCATATAAAAACCAATACCTAAAGGAGACTCATAACTCCTAAATTTTTATTTGATCTGTACATGAGTAGATATACCAAATTCATCCTTAAAAATGCTATTTCCTTTAATAAACTCATCAATTTTAATTCTGATATACCACAAATTATAATGGAAGACTTGAAATAAAAGGATATTTATTATTGTGAAGCATCATTCTTGTCACCACAATCCAACCTTCGTTATCTTCCTTGATTTACATATGCTCATACTTCCTCTTGAGGTCTTTGACATCTATGTAGACTTGTGAACCACCATTATTTGTGACATAAAGCAAAATAGATTCCAAACTTTGAACATGATCATATAGCTAAAACTTATATTTTTTGGTCTAGGTGAGTCATTCATTAGTGTGATATAGTTTACATATGTTGCAAGGGCTTCTAAGTTTTGAAAAATCACACCTTCTTTCGTTAAATTCATGAACCTCTCCTTTATAGTGATACACTTTTGATTCAGATGATTGATGCATTGATGATGAATATAATACCTTGGATCTTCAGTTCGTCCTAATTCTTGTGGTCATCTGGGCTCTGATAGCTCTATCACCTTATTTTTTAGCAAATATTCTAACATCCTTGGGATGTCAAAGTTAGGAAAGGGGTATTACTTTGCTTCCAATTCCTTAAAGTGAAAATTTTCTTTACAAACTATTTTTTAGAGGTTTTTTGATTCCCATTTGACTTTTTTGGATTAGATGAGATCCTAAATAGAGACACATCAACTGTCATTGCTTCCTTAGTGTTTCCCATAGAAGGATTCCCACTCTTTTTGAGCTCTCTTTTCTCCTTAGGCTACTGAAACATGGGTCATTAGTGTCCACATTTGTCATGAGCCATTCTAAATAAGTTAGAAAATGTATGGGGCTTGGTACCTTGCAAGATTTATGCAATACCCCATTGCATTCCTTTAATGCACATTCCAATAGCATATGCTTTACTAAGACGATCTTGACAATCCAGACTCTGTGAATGCCAACACTCAATGTATTCTTCAACGGGCTCATTCTCCTACAACTTGGTGTTAGGAAGATCCATTATACTCACAATCTGGGGAGCATGGTGTAAGCGATTTTTGAACTCCCGTTCCAACTATTCCCAACAATTTGTAGACTCACTAGGAAGGTTGATGTACCAATCAAAGTCATTTCCCTTTAATGATCATATATACTGTTTCACCAATATATTTTCTCTAGTTATTGTGTTATTGTGAGTTTTGATGAAGTGTGTAATGTGTTGGTGGGGATTTTCCTTACCATCAAAATATTGGAACATCAGAGGTTGATAACCTATGATCATTGGTAATAAATCCTCTTGTATAAGTTTTCATGTAAGAGAAACTATACTTTGAGAAGTAATGCCAAACTGAGCTTTCACAACACTTGATCTTGGAAGCCTTTTGGAGTTAAAGCACCTAATAGAGTCGTGTTGTAACAATCTTTCTCTTCCTGTAATTGAAAATTCTTGACAGAATCCACTTAGCCCTTCACTTCAACAACCATAGTCTTTTCCTTGCTAGAAAAATGGTAAAAAAAAAATAGTTTGTTAAAAATTGGCCAAATTATTTTATTATTAACCTTTTACCCGTAACTCAGATATATATGTAAATAATTTTTTTGAATTATTTTTACCATTTTTCTTTTTATTAAACCTATCTTAAATTGGTTCATATTTTCCCATTTATTTTCTTAATCAGGTACCATAACCTAACCAAACTAAACCTAAAACTAACTAAATCTTACTCTATTACTCCAACCCTTACCTCTTTACCACTCAAGTAGCCTCTGGTAACTCCCTCTCTCACGTAAGACTCCCTTTTCATGCCATGTTTCCCTCATGAAACACTCCCTTTGCGTCCCTCCTATTCCCACCCTCGTCCATCACCACCCTAAGCATCCAACTTCACTACCCCAACTAACTACATAAATCTTCTACTCCTTTCTATTTTCGTTCAAACTACAACAAAACCAGTCTGAGCCCCTTGCTCCTTTAATTTCTTCTTCTTCTTCCTCCACCTTAAACACTCTATTCTGGTTTTGTCGAATAGCAAAATCGTGCACCATCTCATATACAATCGTGCTTATCGGCACATACCCACAACCTCACCACTATCATCCAACAACCAACACCCTCACCATTGTTGAGCCACTCTTCATCATCCACCATCATCACCCCAATCATATCCTTATTGCTCCTTTCCCAAGTTCTATTTGATTTCGTACGACACCACCACTGCCATCACCACCTACATTCTTCTTCTTCTTCTTCTCCTCCATTCCCCTACCTCTGGCTTCTTTACCATCGCTGTCACCATCCTCTATGTGTCTCGTTCCCCTTATCTCATCTCCAACCCATCAACCTATCACCACCTCCCTGCTTGTGCCTCATTGCCTCCTTATTTGTGCCCCTTGACACCATCGCCCCCTCTTGCATGACTCATGCTAACAACTTGTGCAACAAGTTTGGCTTTCCCCTATTTTTATAACTTAAGGGTAATTTGTTAATTTTTCTTGATAAATATCTTCATATAAATTATTATTCTATGAGTTATGCATTGACATGGTTAATGTGGTATTATTTTTAGGTACAAAAGGTTGATTTGTGGAGCCTAATAATACTAGTAGGTTAACTATAATTTGTGCTTTTGATAGAAATCAAGTAACTCCTATACTCTACTAAAATATAAGATATCATATGATAGCACATTAGGTTTTTGATGTATAAATTATATCGAGCATGTTAGTTACATTGTAATTATATGCCTAATAATTTTAGCATGAAATTCGGTAAAATAGAGCATGTTAAACTATATAACGTATTATGGGTATAAAATTATATTAAAATGGGTTTAATAACTAAAAATAAATTATTTATGCCTAAAATAATAGGTTGAGCAAACTTAGGCATATTTTGGTATAAGTATGATTAGTAAGTACCATAAGGGCAATTTGATCTTTTTAAGTGTACCTTGTGATTTATTATAGGAAGCATGCCTAATTTGTATTATTTATTGTTAAGCATGGAAATATGCTATCTTGGATAAACTAGATACACATGTTAGGGTTTTATGTGTTATATCAAATGTAAGGGTAAAATAATCATTTGGCGTAACTATTAATTTAATTACATGCTAAATAATTTAATTATTGTTTTTTATCCTTTTCATGACAAATTAATAAATAAAATAGAATTTGTACTTAAAATAAATAATAATGTGGCAATTATGGTCTCAAGGGCATTTTAGTCATTTTTGAAAGAATGCGTCTAATGTGAATAATTGAAACTAAAGTAGCCTTAGTATATTATCATATTAACATTGTTTTTGGTTATCCTAAATAAGTGAAAAATGAGTAAAAGAGTTAAGTATGGAATATGATTTGTCTAGTATTATATGGTATATGTGATCGCCTTAATAGAAAATTAATATTTAAAGTAACAGACCTCAAGAATGTAAATGGTAGATCTTTAAGGGTCACTACCTTAAAGATGTGATTTAGCCCACAATTGATTATAGATTTTTGTCAGTGTGCCTTAATGTCCTAGCTAAGCCCTATATTTTACTCTATTTAGCTCTACAAACTTATTGAGAGTATACATACTTATGAATTAGGTGTCCTTGTTGGTAGGGTATTGTGCTACTTCTGTGTGCCAGTGCGACTAAAGTATTTTAGTGATAGTTAGTAGGATACTATGTTATCTTAGTGCACCAGTATGATCGGAGTATCTTAATGCCTCCTAGTTGATATGATCTCCCCTTAAGTAAATAAAAATGGAAATGATTATTGTTCAATCAAATGATTATTTAACTGGTTTGGTAGAAGTTCTTATGCCTACATGTGATTTGATAGTATCCTTTGTGCCTATATGTAGTTTAGTAGTAGCTTTTGTTCTTATTTCTGGTTCGGTAGTAGTCTTTGTGCTTTCTTGTTGTTTGATATTAGCATTTGCACCTACATGTGGTTTGATAGTAGCTTTATGCCTACCTATGGTTTGGTAGTGGCATTTATGCCTACTTGTGATGTATGGATATTATTGGCTTTGACATTGAGATATAAGATATATGGTGAAAGATATGGTTATTATGTTGAGATTGGTTACAATCATTACTTTAGAGAGCATCCCTTAGATGTTTGTTTGTTAAATTTCAATATGTTCTAAATGAGCGAGTATGAGCAATATGTAATTTGGTGATATTTTTATTTGACATAATTGTTGTATTTTAATCATCTCATGTATGTTTCAATGGTTTGTATCATGCCTTGGTGTGTTGCTTTTTATATGTTCCATGCGAGCTTCTATATTAGTCTTGTATAATGGATTACTCAATACTATTGTAATAATGGGTATCTTTTCATAGGTCTTTGTCTATTCAATTAGCAGTGGTAGTTGCAGGTTATCTAGCAAGATTAGTTGAAGGCTAGTAGTTTAGGTTGATAGTTAGGATTATCAAGTATCCTTTTTTAATATCTTTGATCCTATTGTTCTTAAACTATTATGTATTCCTGTATTTTCCTCTCATTTGAGTTTTGTAACCACAGACGCTTGTTTTATTATATATAATAGTCATTTTCTTGTTCCTTCTAATATGATTCTTATAATTGCGTTATTAATTTAAGAAGAGTAATGATTTTAGCCTCAACACTTGGTATGAGAATGGTAGAAAAAACTGGACTTGTACCAAGTATGGTGGCAACCCCATGCATTTTTATTGTTTTAGCTTATGCATCTAATTTGTTAAATAACATTTTTAAGATCTAAAAATGGGGGTGTTATAGTTTTATCTTTATGCTTTTGAATCGGTGTCACAATCTGTTCATCCTTTTCTTTTATAACCTTCAAAAGAATGCCAACTACTTATTTTAGTTCAGCAAATTGTTCATCAATGACTCTAGTTGTCATTACTAGAGCAATTGAATATGTAGATTTACCTTACTTGTCCTCTTAACTTGGGGGATAAGACTTTAGAGCGGCTTCCGCAATAAGCAGCATGTGTTTTCTAGCAACGGGATCTTCAAAAATCATATCTTTGCTACTTTCATTGATGGCCTTTGATTTGCTTCGTGTTAATGTCTCACTATGAATGTTATTACCGCTAAGAGCAACAAAGTTGTTATGCTATTGTTTTTGTTTGAAATAGTCAGGATTTGTTGTATGAGAGGTAAAGATTACCCACCAAGTGCATCAAATTTGTTAACAACAAAATTCTGCGAATAGAAAAATTAGAAACAAAGTAATATTTTGTTAATTTTTAAAATTTATTATGGATACAATCTCTGTAAAAGCTTGTTAGGAGATTTGATATCCTCTTATTCAATCTCCAAATTAGTTGACAACATTGTTAGCAAGCGTTATAATTTGTGTTGTTGAATTTTGAACTCAATTCGTTTGAGCCTTGTTAGAGTTTGGTGAGTTTAATCTGAACCTATTGATGAAATTTTGGATTTACCTAATGAAGAGGAGACATTTTGGTAATCCTTCATCTCCTCTAGCAGGCTTAATAATGGAGAACACTTCAACGTCCTCAACTTCAATGTTCTTTAACACTTCGATCTTGAATTCTTTGATCTTTAGTTCTTCAATCTTCAATCTTGAACTCTTCAATCTTCAATTATTTGATATTTGGTTCTTCAATATTTGATTTCTAATCTTTGGTTTAAGAGTACTTGAGAGAATTTTCACTGGGACTTTTTATCTCTTCTCTAGACCTTTTTATCTTTATCTTCAATATACTTTCAAATGAAGAGGAGAGTTCTCTATTTATAAAGGAGAAGGACTATTAGATAGTGGACTTGGACTTATTGCGCTAGTTTACTGGGCCCTATTAATTTTAATTTTGGACTCGTTGTCCATTATAAAATTATGTTAGAACTACACTTGATTAAATTAATTATGTAGGAATGTATTGACTACACTGAGATAGTATGGATTAGTTTAATCTTGAATTAGATTGGATTAATTACTGCATGTGTAAGTGTTACCAAAACTAGTTGTTTTGGACTTGAGTTAATGGGCTATTTAACTCAAGTTTAATGGTTAGTTTCTAGTGTTCATTAACTGAGTGTAGAAGGATATGTGGGACTATATATACCTATTGATAGGATATATTGATAGGTAGAGAGTAGATTGTATTATGTGATATAGAGAATAACACAAGTAGACACATTTCCATTCGATACTCATCTTGGCCTTTCTTTCTTTATTTTTCTCAAGTTTGTTCACTTCTTTTTTTTGATTTCTTGGAGATAAGTTCCGGTTTTTCTTTTGATTCTTTATTTGGTATATTTGATTGTTAAAGGATATCAAACAAATTTTGTCTTTATTTTACTTATCTGACAATTGGTATTAGAGCAATCTTGATAGAATTTATAAGCAATGGGCTTAACAAGGTTCAACATAGACATGTTTGATGGTAAAGGAGACTTCGGGGAGACTGAAAGTCAAGATATTCTTGGTGCAACAAGGGTTGCAGTTGGCTCTCCTAAGTGAAGAACAAATGTCGGCAACATTAGAGAATAGAGAGAAGATAGAAATAATAGAAAAGGCACATAGCACTATCATCCTAAGCCTTAAGGATAAAGTGCTAAGAGTGGTTTCAAAAGAATAGACTACAAAAGGCCTTTAGGAGAAGTTGGAGAAGTTGTATCTTATGAAATCTTTAACTAAAAGAGTTATTCTTAAATAGAGGTTGTATTCGTTTAAGATGCAAGAGGGTAAATCCTTGGATGATTTCAATAAGGTGATTCTTGATCTTGAGAATGTAGAAGTCAAGTTGAAGACGAAGATAGGGCTATAATCTTGATTAACTCATTACCATTGGAGAGGTATGAAAAAATTTTTGACACTAATATGTTTAGTCAAGAGAAGTTGGATCTTGAATCTATAATAACAGCCTTAAAATCTAAAGAAATGAAGAAGCAACAATCATTTAAGGATCAGAATGCTGCTAAAAGTCTTACTGTAAGTGAAAGAACTGAGAAAAGAGACAAGAAAGGTGGAAAGAAAGGTAGATCCTAGTCGAAGAATGGATCAGTGACTACCTCAAAATGTTTACACTATCATAAAATAGGTCACTTAAGGAAAAACTGGCTTGAGAGGAAAAAGAATGGGTTAAATAAAAAGGAATAGAGGAAACAATTTGATCAAGGTGATGCTCAGGTGATTTCTGATGGTTATGAAATTTTAGAAGTGTTAATGGTGTCAACAAATGTGGTTGATCATTTATGGATGTTAGACTCTGGATATACATTTCATATGTGCCCTGATAAAGGAAAATTCTTGAACTACTCAAAAAATCAAGGAGGTCAAGAACTCTTAGGTAATAATAAGTCTTGTCTTATGATTAAAATTGGCCAAGTATTGATTAAGATAAGTGATGGCAGTGATTTTCTACTAAAATATGTAAGACATGTGCCAAAATTAAAAGAAACCTGATTTCATTAGGTTCTTTAGATGATAAAGGGTACACAATTAAGGTAGAAGGTGGTATCTTGAAGGTGATTCGAGGCTCAATGGTTAAAAGGCAAGCTGATAAATGGTCTCTATGTTATAGAAGAAGGAGAAAATATAGTGATAGTAAATCATGCTAAAGGGACTAATCTTACTACTAAAATACTATGGCATTTGAGGTTGGGCCATGTGAGTGACAAGAGTCTGCAGATACTAAGCAAAAAAGGTTTTCTTAATCGTGTAAAATTGAAAGAGCTGGATTTCTATGAAACTTGCACTCTTAGGAAGGCTTGTAAACTCGAGTTCAACGACAGTACACACAAGTCACAAACGGTGTGCAAATTACAGTGAACTTAGAGTTTTTGGCTTTATGTGTTATGCTCATGTCAAGGAAGGGAAGCTTGATGCTAAAGCTAGAAAGTTTGTTTTCTTGGGGTATCCTAATGGGGTGAAAGGATATAAGTTGATGACCTTAGATTCACAAGGTTTTAAAATCTTTCTAAGCAGAGATATGAAGTTTAGAGAAGGTGTATTTTATAAGGATGTTGTTGGCTCAAGTGCAAATGAATATTATGATTTAACAAAGAGTTTGAAGCTTGAAGTGGAGTGTGATAGACCATAACTAATGAATATGGAGGACTAGTATGATCTTGATGAAGACAGGCAACAACATGATGATCTTGCCCGATATAAGTTAGCAAGGGATATAAGAAGAAGACATATAATGCTACCTCAAAGATTTGGTCATGCAGAGACAGAAGCTTTTGCTTTGAATGTAGCATGTTTTGTTGAAGATGAACCATTCAACTACAAATAGGCAATAAGTAGTAAACATAACAGAGAATGGATGGATGCTATGAGATATGAAATGAACTCTCTAATGAAAAAAAAAGACCCGGGAACTTGTACCAAGGCTCAAACATTAGAAACTAGTGGGATGTAAGTGGGTGTATAAGTTGAAGGAAGGTGTTGTACCAACTGATCCACCTAAGGTTAAATCTAGGTTGGTTGTAAAAGGTTTTTCACAGAGAGAGGTAATTGATTATAATGTGGTGCTTTATCTATTTGTGAAATACACCTCGATTAGAGCTTTGCTAATAGTATTGGAAGATAAAGACTTGGAGCTTAAGCAAATGGGCATAAATTTGTTTTTCTTCATGGAAAGCTAAAGGAAAGGGTGTATATGACCCACCCACCTGGTTTTATTCAAATGGGGAAAGAATATTGGGTATGTTTGCTAAAAAGATCTCTCTATGATCTGAAGCAATCAGCAAGATAATGGAATTTCATGTCTGTTTTGCTAAAAAGATCTCTCTATGACCTGAAGCAATCACCAAGAGAATGGAATTTCATGTTCGATCAAGCTGTGAAGTTAATTGGTTTTAAAAGGTCCAAGTTTGATTCGTCTGTTTATGTGAAACATCAAGAAGGCCATGAACCGGTATATTTGTTGTTGTATGTGGATGATATCCTCATTGAAAGTGCTAGTGGAGCTTAAATAAACAAAGTTAAGAAGTTGTTAAGGTAAGAATTTGATATAAAAGACTTTGAGAGTGTAAGGAAGATTTTGGTGATCATTATGAGCAAGGATCGAATACATTGAATACTTATTTTTTCACAACAAGGATATGCTCAAAAAGTGTTGGAGAAATTTGGAACGAAAGATGCAAAGCCAATAACAACTCTAGTTACATTTCATTTCAGACTATCACAATAGTAGTGCCCTCAAATAGAAGAAGAGAGGCATTTAATGGTAGATGTTCCTTATATAAATATATTTAGCAATCTCATGTATATGATGATTTTTATAATGCTAGATTTTTCTTATGATATTAGCCTTGTAAGTAGATTTATAGGCAACCCAGGTCTGTAGCATTAGAAGGCTGTGCAATGCTTGCTTAGATACTTAAAGTGTAACATTCCCAAAAATCATAGCTGAAAATTTTCTATTGTCTCTAAAATCATACAATACAAAGGGGTGTTACTGCTGTGATCAGTATAAGTCTGGCCCTTGACCACCCTCATACCAATCACAAGACTAAAAGAATAAACTCTATTGTAATACCATTATAGAAATAATTTATAGCGTGAAGGAGTTAAATGTTGGCATATGGAAAATGCTAGAACATAAGAAAGATAAGTGTCAATACAAGAGAGTATTCACAATACATAATACAATTCCACTACTAGAAAAACATAGATAATACTAGTAGGAAAATAAGTCTGATATGCGTTCTCTCCGGCCCCAACACAGAATACCATGGCATCACTCTTCCTCGACCAGTTCATCATATGCAACAAAGTCCTCTATAGAATCATCACCTACCTGCACAGACTTAGGAGGAGTCACTGCTCATGAGAATGAGCAGCACCCATAAGAGGGATGATCAGTACGCTACGTACCGAATAAGGTAAAAATACAGTTAAGTTAGAGCATAGCAATGCATGACAAAGATATAATGCACACAATAGTTTATGTTAGATCATTGGCCCCTATTGAGACTTATCATTGGTGTAGTATTTACACATCTCTCGAATGATATCCACGTGAGTTCGGCCGTTCGGGGACCCCACTATTATGACCAGTGGACCGGTAACTATGTCATCCAGGATAGAATGCTTCTGACCACTATTATGATCGGTGGACTGGTAAACCTAATAGAATCCAAGACAAAACGCTCCTGATCGCTAGAGCCGGCAAAAGTTGACCCGACCCGCCAACCCAACCCGACCCGACCCGACCCGAACGAAACCCGACCCGATATGACCCGAAAAAGTTAGCGACCCAACCCAACCCAGACCCGACCCGACAATGACCCGACCCGGCACTGACCCGATAATAATCAACCCGACCCGAACCCGACCCGACCCGATCCCAACCCACGACCCGTTATTGACCTGACCCGATAGCGACCCGACCGGTCATTGACCCGACCCGCAATTGACCCGACCCGCTATTAACCCGACCCGCTTTGACCCGACCCGAAGCCGACCCGACCCAACAATCACCCGATCTGACCCAACATTAACCTAATCATACATCAAAATATATTATAATAATAATAATAATAATAATAATAATAATAATAAATTACATATATTTTATTATTCATTTAAAGATTTTAAAAAATATAGTATTTTATAAATTGTACTTATTTTTCATAATTTTACCCTAGACATTCTTATTTATTAATGATATCCTAATAAGATATATTATTAATAAATAAAAAACCAAAATAAAAAAGGCAAACATCCAGTTATAATCCTATAAAATGATTTTCAAAACGTGTTCATTACATCTACTAATCCACCTATTTGAAGAAACTCGTTATAGAAGAGTATAATAGTATCATTTATTAGTTATCAATTTATCACTTATCACCCACAAAATCCAACAAATAATAACTATGCCCCGTATCAAGAGTATCTCACGTTACAATCCTAAATTTAAAGTTTTAGTTATATTTTTTCTTTTAATATTATTAATTTACTTTAAATATAATTTAGTATTCTACATTAATCAATTTTAAATTTACAATATCTAATTATTTTTGTTAATTATAATATTAATATTTATATTTTACATTATTTAATTTTTAATTTATATGAATATATATATAATAATTAATAATTAATGAAAATATGTAAAATTATTATTTAATTTAAATTATGTTTAAAATAACTAATTATACTTTTTTTACTATAATAATAATTATTAACAAAAATATTACAATAAAAATATAAATATAATAATGTTAATAAAATAAATACAACTAGAGAAATTAATAAGATAAATTATATAGAGAAATGAATATGAAAAAAAAAGATAGAATAAATGATATAAAAATTATTAGATAAAAAAAATAATACTTTTGTAGGTAAATATTTTTACTGTTAATATTAACCGTGTTATATATATATATATATATATCTAATATTTTTACTTGTAAAATTTATAAATGTTTAAAGAAATCAAATATAATACAATTAAAACTTATGAATATCTTTATTATTTTCCTTTGTAAAAATAAAACACATATAATATTCTTATTTTATCTATCTTTATTAGTGATCTTATGATTGTATTGTATCTAATATATATAATGTAATAAATGATAAGTATACATTGTATATTCTTGCTATTCTCACCTTTATTTTATAAAGTTATCTTTTTTAAGTAATCAAATATTTTAAGTAATCAATTAAATATAATATACAATAAACATCTAATATTTTTACATGTAAAATTTATAAATGTTTAAAGCAATCAAATATAATACTATTAAAATTTATAAATATCTTTATTATTTACCTTTGTAAAAAGAAAACACATATAATACTCTTATTTCATTTATATTTACTAATAATCTTATGATCATATTGTATCTAACATATACAATGTAATAAATGATAATTATACATTGTTTATTCTTGTTATACTCACCTTTATTTTATAAAATTATATTTTTTTAAGTAATCAAATATTTTAACTAATTAATTAAATATAATATATTATAAACATATAATTTTTTACTTTTAAAATTTATAAATGTTTAAAGAAATCAAATATAATACTATTAAACTTATGAATATCTTTATTATTTACCTTTGTAAAAATAAAACACATATAATATTCTTATTTCATTTATCTTTACTAGTGATCTTATAATTGTATTATATATAATATTTACAATGTTATAAATGATAATTATACATTATATATTCTTGTTATACTCACCTTTATTTTATAAAACTATCTTTTTTTATGTAATCAATTAAATATAATATATGATAAACATCTAATATTTTTACTTGTAAAATTTATAAATGTGTAAAGCAATCAAATATAATACTATTAAAACTTATAAATATCTTTATTATTTACCTTTGTAAAAATAAAACACATATAATACTCTTTTTTCATTTATCTTTACTAATAATCTTATGATTGTATCTAATATTTACAATGTAATAAATGATAATTATACATTGTTTATTCTTGTTATGCTCACCTTTATTTAATAAAATTATCTTTTTTTAAGTAATCAAATATTTTAACTAATTAAGTAAATATAATATATTATAAATATCTAATATTTTTACTTTTAAAATTTATAAATATTTTAAGCAATCGAATATAACACTATTAAAACTTATAAATATTTTTATTATTTACCTTTGTAAAAATAAAACACATCTAATATTCTTATTTCATTTATCTTTACTAGTAATCTTATTATTGTATCAATATATATAATGTAATAAATGATAATTAATTATACATTGTATAGTCTTGTTTTGATCATCTTTATTTTATAAAATTATCTTTTTTTAACTAATGAAATATTTTAAGTTATCAAATAAATTATAATCAATGATAAATATCTTTGTTTGATTCAAAGCACAATATTTTTAATTATTAAAATTTATAAATATCTTTACTATTTATTTGTGAAAATAAAGCGCATTTAATGTTTTTAATTATTTTATCTGCAATATTAATCTTATGATTGTCTGTCTCTAATATTTATGATTTATGAAATGATAATTACTTAGGCTCGAATATGAGTAAACCCATCAAAACTCGACCCATTAAGTTAACCCGTAACTAATTGAATTCAACCCGTCAAATTGTATGAAATGAGTCAAATGACCCCACCCATCAACTTAACTCGAAACAACTCGGACATAACTAACCTGTCATATTATATTATTACATGAAAATATGAAATGACCTGAACCGGCCGAAGCCACCTACTCACGTGAACTAGAAAATGACCCGAAACCAACCCGACCCTACCACCAGTCAAGTTAATCCGAAATTATCCAAATCTGAGTTTTCTTAACTCGAATAGCCGGACTTAACCTGACCCGACAAATTAACCTGAAATGACCCGGAACCGAAATGACCTGACCCGCAACCGACCCGACCCAAAAAATTGACCCGAAATGACCCGACCCGACCCGACAAATTGATCCGAAATGACCCGACCCGTTAATGACCCGATCCGACCCGCACCCGACCCAACAAGTTGACCCGAAATGACCCGACCCGTTAATGACCCGACTCGACCCGCACCCGACCCGCCAAATTGATTGACCCGAATGACCCGACCCGTTAGTGACCCGACCCGACCCGCACCCGACCCGCAATAGTCAAATGACCCGAAATGACCCGACCCGTTAGTGACCCGACCCGCTATGACCCGACCCACCCGACCCGATTGCCACCTCTACTGATCGCTATTATAACCAATTTAACGGTAAGTATACTACAATCCAAGACACAGCGCACCTAACAACTATTATAACTGGTGGACCGATAAATATCCTACATACGGTCCCAACCCACATGGTGTTCCGTTGTAAGTGATTAGTGTCTTTTTCATAGATTAATATCATCCAAGGGTTTCATTATTTGAGCTCAGGACCCCCACTATTATAACTATTGGACCGGTAATGTACTACACTCTAGAGCATAATGCGCCTGACTACTATTATAACCGGTGGACAGATAATATACTACAATCTAGGATAGAACACACCTCGCCACTATTATAATTGGTAGACCGGTAAATATTCTACATAGAGGCCCAACTCAATGATATTCCACTTTAATTGATTTGTATCTTATTCATGTCTTATTTGTTCAAATATCACACACACATCCATGCACAAACCATGTAAGATTCCTGACCTACTACCACCCCGGCCAAACCTGACCTCATGGAAACCCTAGTTCCTAACCCAGGATATCCACACTCCCTAATGATCCACCGGCCCAAACATGCTCTTAGAAACCTCATACTCATAGATCATAGCCTGCTCCCCTTTTCTCCCACTTATGATCACTATAGCCCTCTAGGGCTTCTCCCTAAAAACCCTAATTTTTAGCCTTCGTGGCTCTAGCCTCTCCTCCTCTTTTACTTAGCCTTAAGCTTCCATGATTCAAGTACATGTCACCATGCTCACCCTTACTCCAAATTCTTACAACCCAACTCCCTCAACCCCCACATGTGATAACAACCTTCTAAATGGTCACCCCCTAAAACCCTAATCTCCCCTTTATTTTCGTACCCCTTTCATACACAACTCCACCTTCCATTTGACTGGACCTACATCCTCCACGTGGTATACCCCTCATCACAACCTTGGTGTAAAATCCAACTCCCTCGACTTCTCCCTAGAATAACACCTCATCCTTAGGGTTGACCCCCGAAATCCTAATTTGTACCCCCATGCACTTTCCCATCTTCCCCCATACCAAAACTCCTCCATGTCCACCAACTACCCATAACACACTCTCCTCACCATGGTCAACCTCCAAAAAAGGTCCCACCAAGTTGGTCTTGCCCCAATGCAAAGCCCACCCTCCCTATGGAAAGTTTTTACCCTAACCCCTCTTTTCATCAATACCCTTTTCATTAATCCACATTTTTTTCAAGGGATAGTTAGAACATTCCCCTCTTAAAATTTTACTTATTCTATCCCTCTCTATTTTATTCCATTCATTTTTGCCACTCAAGCCCTACCTAAGACTCGTTGACTTAAATATACCATTTCTCAATAACAGATAAGACCTACACCATCACATGATAAGACTTTGCAAACGCATATAAAAAAAAAGTAGTGAGGATCACACACATCATTACCTTAGGTCCTTGTAAGCCAAACTGCATAACAACTTAGATCACATATACATACATACACATTTCATACAAGTACACTTATTCCACAACCAAGGCACATAAGCACAACCTTAACATAACCGTGTCCTTACCTAATTGGCTCTGGTCTTGAAGCAATGAGATCTTACGCCTCCTCACGTGTGATTAATGGTTCGGTACCTAAAATGAGAA
The DNA here is from genome assembly GCA_039764185.1 of Tamarix austromongolica. Taxonomy (NCBI): domain Eukaryota; kingdom Viridiplantae; phylum Streptophyta; class Magnoliopsida; order Caryophyllales; family Tamaricaceae; genus Tamarix; species Tamarix austromongolica. The sequence goes on from CM077809.1 coordinate 95,867,226, forward strand.
CACCCAACTTAGCTATTTTACTCCTTTTCTACCCTTTTCCTTTTTTCCCTATTTTCTTAACCAAAATAATAATAATAATAATAATAATAATAATAATAATAATAATAATAATAATAATAATAATAGTAGTAGTAGTAGTAGTAGTAGTAGTTATTAAGCTAAAGTGCTTAAAATAAGTAAGGAGGGAGGAGAGATGTGACTAAAATAGATAAGGGAAGGTGAGGGTGGTGTGGCGACGGTCACAGTGGCAGTGGGGGTGATGCAAGGAGAAAGCTTTATGTGGTTTTAAGAAGGAGTGGGGCAAGGTTTCTTGAGGTGGTGGAGGTGTTGGCATAGGTGGCTAGTGGAGGAGATGGAGGCTTGCAGCGGAGGTGCTCATAGTGGCAAGCCCAAGAGGAAGGGAGGAAGAGGGGAAGAAGGGTGGTGGAGGAGGTCTGTGACACGGGGATAACCTTCCTATGCAAGAAGGAAGGGCAGGGAGGAAGGAATGGTTGGAGGTGGCAGTGACTTAAGGTGGTGCTGATGGTGTAAAGGGTAGCTTGAGCTGCCCACTTTGCATGTTTGGGTAGAGGAAAGGAAAGGGAAGGAAGGGGAAGTGAGGGGCTTAGTGTATGCAGGGAGGTGTAGGGAAGGGGAAGGGATGGAGATGGGGCAGCAGGGCAGCCTGGTGGTGGCGATGATGACGTCTGAAGGTGCAATGGGAGATGAAGTGGCAAGGGAGATCAGAATAAAAGAGAGAGGAGGAGGAGAGTGTGGGGATTTTATAGGCATGGGGAAGGAGGATGAGGACAAAGGAAGGAAGAAGAAAAAGGGGCAGGTAGATGGTGGCCAACGGTGGTAGGGGAGGCGGTACAGGCAGGCATAGGGGGAATTCTACAGGTGACAGGGTGTAGGACAAGGGGAGAAGAGGGTGTGTAGGGGGAGCATGCAAGGACATGCCAACTTGTATGGCCTGCATAGCTTAAAAAGGAAGGGGAGAGAGGGTGCAGGTAGGGGCTGTAAAAATGGCAACAGGGGAGGGAATCTGGCAAGCGCAAGGTTAGGGATGAGGGCAGAAAGGGAAGAGAAGGAAAAAAAGAGGGAGATAAAAGGGAAATAAGGGGATGTGAGTGCGTCCTTGGGCCGCCACCCGGGAAAGAAGAAAAAGAAGGAAAACGGGTCAGTTGGGGAATGAAGGGAAGAGAAAGAGGGAGAAGGCCTGTGCCGTTGGGCTTGCTAGGTCGTGGCCCAGACGGCAGGGAAGGAAGAAAAGAAAACAAAAGAAAGAAAAGGAAAGAAAATAAATGAGAGAAAAAAGGAAAAGAAAAAAGGGGAAGAAAAAAAAGGAAAATAAAAGAGAGATGATAGGGTGCTTTGGGTTTTTGGGAATTTATAGGTAATAAAAATAATAATTAAAATAATTTACATTAACTTAAACATTGCCATAATTTATCTATAATTTATTGTTGGTTAGTTAATTAAAATAGTTTTCAAATAATAAATTTTTTTGTGTCATTTTTTATTGTCATAATTGGTATTATTATTATTTTTATTGTAAAGTATACATATATTTTAGATTTACTCAACAACTCATTATTTTATCCTTTATTCCTAAAAAAAATTGAGGTATTACATAAAGGGCTAGAGCAGTGTTTGAATTGTATAGGGATGGATTCACTTCAGTTGCAGGAATTTGCAAACTCTAATTACGCTAGAGATGAGCATATAAGGAGGTCAAGGTTAGTCTATGTGTTTCAGTTAGGGGGATGTACCATAAGTCGGAAGGCAACTTTGAAGAAGTTTGTGGCTTTATCAACAACAAAGGCTGAATACATAGCTTGCACAGAAGCGGTCAAGGAAGCATTGTGGCTTAAGGGGATTGATCAAAGAGTTATGGGTGCTTTGTAACTCAATTATAATCTGGTGTGATACTTAAAGTGCCATATATCTTAGCAAAAATCATGTATGTCATGAAAGAACCAAACATCTCAATGTTAGGTTGCTCTTCGTAAGGGAGATAATGGTTGGGAGAAAGATCAAGATTGAGAAGGTCAGAACTAAAGACAATGGAGCTGATTTGCTGACTAAGCCATTGCCTAGACCTAAGTTTCATCATGGACTATAAATTTTGAGATATCAAGAAGTGTAGTCAAAGGTGGATAATTGTAGGAGTGTATTGACTACACTTACATAGTATGAATTAGTTTAATCTTGTATTATATTGGATTAATTACTACATGCATAAGTGTTACCAAAACTGGTCGTTTTGGGCAATGGGCTAGTTAACTCAGGTTTAACGGCTAGTTTCTAGTGTTCATTAGCTGAGTGCATAAAGATATGTGAGACTATATATACCTATTGATAGGAGATATCTAGAAGTAGAGAGTAGATTATATTATCTAATACAGAGTATAATCCAAGAAGTAGACACATTTCCATTCGATACTCATCTTGGCCTTTCTTTTTCTCTGGTTTGTTCACTTATGTTTTTCGATTTCTTGGAGATTAGTTCCAGTTTGTCTTTTGAATCTTTATTCGATATATTTGACTGCTAAAGGATATCAAACAAAGTCAGTCTCTATTTTACCTATCTACCAAATTCTATCATAGTTATTTGGCCCAATCTAATAAAATACGAACTAAATTTAACAAATTAAAATATTTTATCTTAATTTACATATCCTGTGTAATTTTAGAATTATTATTGAGTTGACTCAAATTTTAACCGATCATCTACACGACAATCAAATATATATATTTTTTATAATTTTTTGATGCCAACGGTGGTAAAGGTGTTTCTATTGACCTACTTAATTGATTGTTTTATTTTGCAATTGGGTATTTTGAGTAGCAATATTTACAACTGTTGGGAAATATCTGTGATTACCTCAGTTTTGAGATCTAAAATAAAATCTTAAAAACCAATAACACAAGCACTATGCAGAATAATAACAAATCAAAGAAGAATTTATCAAACTTGAATCTTTATTGCTATCCTTTCAAGCTATACAAGAATCAAGAACACTCTCCCCGTGTTTTTATTCTTACCAATTAATCAAGAACAACCCTCTTGATTAATTCACTCAATTCTGGAACTCCGTTTTCAATTGAGAATTTCCTAGATCTACTCTCTAGATCTATCGCACACCCCCGGGTTGTATTGTGCATTTGTCTCACTTTGCATATCTCTCGACTCTATACAAAAGTGCCTTTAAATAGGCTTTAGAAAAAACCTAGAACTAAATGTGAAGCGTTACAAACCTAAGGATGAAAACAACCATAAAGTTTGGTAAAAGTAACGGACGAAAACAATCAATACCTTTGGTAAAAGGCCTTAAATGTCAATTAATACTCTAATTAACTATACCATTCGTTTCCTAAGGACCAATTAAACATTTGTCATAAATGTATTAATCGACCATACACCTTCCTTAGGTTACGCACACCATCCTCCACTCTAGGTCCTTCCTAACCTCCATCACATTGGTTTGAACCTCGGTTTGAAAACCAACAACAACCGGCTTGGTCCTAGTTCTGAGAACTACTTGAGTCTGTCTAGTGAAATTTTGTCTGGACCGATGGGTTAAGGGGGCTACAGTCTGTGACTCAACTGGGATTTTTGTTTTTGGGTTTTTTATGCGAAAAAATAATGTTATATTAGTTTTGTTAACTGATAAAGCCATCGCTGGATAATTTTAGTGCAAACTTAGGGATGATGACTGGACTGGACTGTTTAATAGAAGTTGCTAAAGAATATAAAGCTTTTGTCGGACAAAATTTTCTGGTCCGTTTTCCCTCACTGATCAATCAAATTGATTGACTGGTGAAGGGATTGAGATTTCAGTTCAGTGAGCTCCAAACTCCATATATGTTGTCATCACCGAGTCTTGGCGTTGAAGACTCATTTTCCCCCTTTTCTTTGATAGAACAATCAAGTTTCTTAAAAAAGAGATGCACCCAGATGAGGAAGAAGGTGATGGAGGTTGTTGGAGACAAACTACGAGAAGGAAACGGCAATAATGGCGATGACATTGCAGTTTATTACTTTTCAATATAATGCTCTCATTACAAGTATAGAAAAATGGTTAAACATAGTTTCCCTGTCATAATCTGGCTACTATTCTTCGATTGATAACGTAAGAAGCCTTTGTGGATTCATGCTTCGGAAAAAAAAAAAAAGAATGATTAGTCTATGCATGGACTAGAAACAAAATTGTTCACATTTTCATGCCTGATTTTATATATTTTTTCAGCATAGACTTCACCTAACATAAGAAACTAAGATGCAATAGTCAAGGGAAATAAGAAGGAATATTTCCAGCTACTCATGGATGTCCTCTAAACTAAACAAATAAATAAGATTAAACTAATGAGATTAAGGTGAACTAGAAGCAATAAGTTTAATCTAAGCTTGACCAATCACAGATGAGTAATTTCCCAGCACCAACGCTCATCATAATAGTATCATAATAAACATGACATGATGACGGCAGCTTTAAATGAAAAAAATACGAATTCAGCTCATCATAAACTTCCCGTACTTGCCTTGAGTTTGCAGTGTAGTTTCCGACCACCAACTAGCAAAGATATAGTAGTACCATTACAATCATTTGGGATGAGTTTCTAGCTCCTCCTGCTATATATGCTACCCTGTCCCCCCCCCCCTATGATCATCACATATAATAGAACCACATCTTCTAAGAGAAACATTTAAATCTTTCATCTTCTTTATTCGTTCAATTCAATCCCCTCTTCAACACCGAAGTATGGCTGAAGTCCTCCTTTTCCAGCCGGCCATGTCAATAGTGGATCACATTTTCTGTAGTGTAATAGGCGAGTTCAAATTGCATAGAGTTTCTCACAAAGACCTTCAAACGCTAAAAAATAAGTTGATCTACTTACAGGCTTTCATTCACAATGCTGGAAGTCAAAACTATGCGGAGAAGTGGGCAATTGTCAATCTTTGGCTGAAGAAAGTCATGGATGTGGCATATTATGTAGAGGAAGTCCTGGATGAGTATATGTATGATGGACATCAAAGGAAGGTGGAGGGTAGATTCGTGCTTTATCGCAGCCTCACTGACTTCTCTGTGTCGAATCCTATAGCCTTCAAAATAAGGATGGCTAACAAAGTCAACAGAGCCACGGCCATGTTCGAAGAGATATTTAAAGAGGCTCAAAACTTGGGTATTAAGCCCGTGAAGTTAACAGAAAATGAATGGAATCTGCCAACCCCAGCCTATGAAGAATTCAGAGAAGAACGAGAATTCACCAGTTACATTTCTGGATTTGTGGGAAGAAAGTATGACGGGTTGAAACTGGTGAAAATGCTCTCCAATCCAAGCCCTGAAAACAAAATTTCCATTGTGGCTATTGTTGGAATTGGAGGTATCGGTCTCTAGCTTGTAATCACTCCGTTATATTATGATCCAATGAATTTGTAAGATGGAACTATGTTGCGGAAAAAGGACCGGTTGATAGCGGAAGATCTTTTCCTTCCTTGTATGTGTGATTAAAATGGGCAAAACAAAGATAGCAGAAATAGAAAAATAAAGACACCAAATTTTACGTGGAAAACCCTTAAAGTTGAAGGGAAAAACCACGAACCTTCCATTATGATGATAATAGGATTACAAGTAATTCTTCTCTAGTATGAACTAGAGGCTCACTCAACTTCTTTATCTAAAAGAGGATGGATTACAAAGGATGAACTCTCTCACCAACTAAGTGGTGGAACACTCAAACTTCGCTTGAGAAAATATGAGAACTTTTCTCAAGCACCTCACCTTTTTGTAGTGGCTCTCACTTTCTCTCTTTTTGTAGAGGATTGCTTGCTTTGCTTGATGATCTAAGCCTTCCCAAAGACCCCTATTTATAGGAGTAGAAGGGGGTAACCCAAAAGCCATAAGATGACTCTTGAATACTCTCCCATAAATTTAAGCTAATAAACATTGGTAACTTACATATAATAAAATGCACTTGCCTTCTCAAATTCCCAAGAGTTACAAAGTATTAACCATCTTAGTAACTCATACATTGTAACTCATGCATCATCATCCCCACTATTATTTAGGAAACCCCTTTAATTAAAGAGGGACCCCAACAATCTCCCCCTTCCCGACTTAATTTAGGGGAACCAGCATACCAACGCCTTCACAACAATCTTTAAATTTCTTGGTTGTTATTGTCTTGGTCATCATGTCTGACCAATTCTTGTCGGTATGAACCTTCTCGAGTTGTAGCTGCTTCTCCTCTAGCACATCTCTTATCCAATGATGTCGAACATCGATATGTTTTATGCGAGAGTGATAGGCTGAATTTTTGGCTAAGTGAATGGCACTCTGATTATCACAGTATAGAGCATATTTTTCCTGCTCATGACTCAACTCTCGAAGGAAGTTTTTCAACCATAACATCTCTTTGCATGCCTCTGTAGCTGCAATATATTCGGCCTCTATAGTAGATAAGGCCACACATTTCTGGAGCTTTGATTGCCAAGAGATAGCTCCCCCTGCAAATGTGGTCACATATCCCGAAGTAGACTTTCTCGAATCAGTATTTCCAGCCATGTCAGCATCTGTGTATCCCTCCAACACAGGTTTTCCATTGCCAAAGCACAAACACCTCTTAGATGTACCCCTGAGGTATCGAAGTATCCACTTGACAGCTTCCCAATGCTCTTTTTCTGGTTTAGACAAGAATCGACTCACAACTCCAACTGCATGGGCGATATCGGGCCTGGTGCAAACCATGGCATACATAAGACTCCCAACAGCAGATGAATAGGGAACATTTGCCATTTCTTCCCTCTCTTTCTTGCTTGGTGGACTTTGGCTCTTACTCAACTTGAAGTGACCAGCTAGTGGAACATTTACTGGCTTTGCCTTATGCATGTTGAACTTCTCAAGCACCTTCTCTATGTAGTGCTCTTGAGACAACCATAATAACTTCTTGGGTCGGTCTCGAATAACCCCCATCCCAAGGATTTGCTTTGCTGGACCCAAGTCCTTCATTGCAAAGGCACCACTCAATGCTTTCTTGAGTGCCACAATCTTCTTCATATCATGCCCAACGATTAACATATCATCTACATAGAGAAGAAGGATAATAAAATCTTCACTTGCGTACCTCTTCATGAAAACACAATGGTCGGTGTGAGTCCTTTTGAATTTGTGTTGTGTCATGAAGGTTTCGAACTTCTTATACCAATGTCTTGGTGCTTGTTTGAGTCCATAAAGACTCTTTTTGAGATGACATACCAAGTGCTCTCTACCTGGAACTACAAACCCTTCAGGTTGTTCCATATATATCTCCTCTTCCAAATCTCCATGTAGGAATGCTGTTTTGACATCCAGCTGTTCGATCTCAAGATCGAGACTAGCAGCAAGACCAAGAACTACTCGAATTGAGGACATCTTAACCACTGGAGCGAAAATTTCTTCGAAATCAATGCCCTTTTTCTGATTGCACCCTTTGACCACGATTCGAGCCTTATATCGAGGCTTCGAGCTATTTTCTTCACTTTTGATCTTGTACACCCATCTATTCTTCAAGGCTTTCCTTCCCTTGGGTATCTTGACTAGATCATGAGTATGGTTCTCATGCAATGAGTCCATCTCCTCTTGCATGGCTTTCATCCATTCTTCCTTCTGGACATCTTCCATGGCCTCGATGTAGCATTGAGGCTCCCTCTCTGTAGAGAGTATATATTCTCTTGGATCATACTTAGAGGAAGGTTTTCTTACCCGAGTTGACTGTCGCAACTGAGGCTGTACCACAGACTCTTCTGTTACTGAAGGCTCAACTGATTCAGCTGCTTCTACATCATTTGACTCAGATGATGACTCCTCTGTTGTACTCCCATTTTGATCTGGTTGAGAACTAGTTTCATCATTGATGCTTGTTTGTTCTCTTGATTCATTATGTACCACTGGAGATGGCTCTTCCTGAGGATGGGTGTAAACCCTAAGCTTGGGTTTTTCTGGCTGCTTGAAGTCTTCTATTGTCTGGTCCTCAAAGAACACAACATCTCGACTTCTTACAATCTTCTTCTTCAAAGGATCCCACAGCCTATAGCCGAACTCATCTTAAGGTGATCCAACATAGATGCATTCTTTTGACTTTGAGTCAAGCTTGGATCGTTCGTCCTTAGGAATGTGGACGAATGCTCGACACCCAAACACCTTGAATTGGTCATATGATAATTTCTTTCTTGTCCATGCTCCCTCCGGTATTTCACCATCCAAAGGACCTGAGGGTGAGTGATTTATGATATGGACAGCAGTCTTCACAGCTTCTCCCCAAAATGACTTAGGTAGCTTGGCATTTGAGAGCATGCATAGAACTCTTTCTTCTATTGTGTGGTTCATTCTTTCAGCCACACCATTTAATTGTGGTGTCTTAGGAGGTGTCTTCTCGAGCCTGATACCATGTTGCTTACAATATGCCTCGAATGGACCACGATATTCTCCACCATTGTCAGCTCGAACACATTTGAGCTTTCTTTCCGTCTCACGCTCCACTCGAGCATGGAACTCCTTAAATGCCTCAAGTACTTGGTCTTTAGTCTTCAACAAAGACACAAATACCTTTCTCGAGTGGTCATCGATGAATGTCACAAAGTATTTTGCACCACCCAGTGATCTCTCTGTCATCGAGCATACATCGGTGTGCACTAATTCAAGAACATGCTTTCTTCTACGAGGAACATTGCTTCTAGAAAATGAAACTCTATGTTGTTTGCCAGCCAAACAATGAGTGCAACGGTCGAGGATTTTACCTTTCACATCTGGGAGGAGCTCTTTTCGAGTGAGGATTTGCAATCCCTTCTCGCTCATATGCCCCAACCTCTTGTGCCATAGCTCTAAACACGAATTATCATGGGCAACATTAGTCTCCCCCTTGCAAATCTTGGCTTGTGTAACATACAACGAGCCTTCTTTTCTTCCTCGAGCAACAATTATGCTACTTCTTGTGAGTTTCCATTTTCCAACACCGAAGCTATTCATGTATCCGGCATCATCGAGCTTCCCGACTAAGATGAGGTTGAGACGCATGTCCGGAACATGTCTCACATCCTTCAACACAAGTTCACATCCTGTGTTGGTTACCAAAACGACATTACCCATGCCTACGATCTTGCTTGAAACTTGATTTCCCATCTTTACATTACCAAAATCACCACCTTGGTATGATGAGAAAAATTCTTGATGTGGGGTGACGTGGAAGGAGGCACCTGAGTCAATAATCCATGAGCTATCATCGTCGGCGATGTTAAGATAATTATCTTCACCAATGAGAAAGATATCATCAAGTTCAGTTGTCGCCATAGCTGTTGTGCTCTTGTCTTCTTTCTTCTTCAGATCGATTGTATCGGTCTTAACGATCCCGTTCTTTTGATCTCTCTTAAAACTTCGACATTCGGATTTCTTGTGGCCAGGCTTATTACAATAGTAGCATATGATCCTAGAACGAGATTTAGACCGACCTCTTGAATTTTCATGACCCCTAGTCTTACTCCTTCCTCGAGTCTCACTTCTTCTTCGATTCTCGATGACATTGGCCTCGGATTGGACAGAGATTCCACGCTCCTTTCTCCTTGATTCTTCATTCAATAGGCTGTCGGTGACGCTATCCATGAAGAGCTTTCCTTCGGGAGTCGAGTTACTCAGGGTGATGACAAGAGTATCCCAACTCTCGGGTAGCGAACTAAGGAGTAACAAAGTTTGTAATTCATCATCGATCTTCATCTCAATCTTTGTGAGTTGATTTACGAGCCCCTTGAAATTGTTCAAATGCTCGATCATACTTTGGCCATCGTTGTACTCCAGCTTGACCAATCTTCTAACAAGATGAGCCTTGTTTCGGGGTGTTTTCTTTTGAATCATTGATTCAAGCTTCTTCCATAACTCATAAGCATTTGTGTAAGTTGACACATGCTCGAATAGGCTTCGATCGATGTACTTACGGATCATAGCAACCGACTTTCGATTCAAGAGTTCCCATTCTGCGGCATCTTTTTCTTCTGGCATCGTCTCCTTTATAATGGGTTCATATAGATCTTTGCAATATAGGTGATCCTCCATCATAGGCTTCCAATATGAATAATTTTCGGCGGTAAGCTTGAACATGTCACCATCACGAGTGATGGTACCCTCCATTTTTAATCACACAAGAGAGAATATGATAGCCTTATGAACCTGGCTTTGATACCACTGTTGCGGAAAAAGGACCGGTTGATAGCGGAAGACCTTTTCCTTCCTTGTATGTGTGATTAAAATGGGCAAAACAAAGATAGCAGAAATAGAAAAATAAAGACACCAAATTTTACGTGGAAAACCCTTAAAGTTGAAGGGAAAAACCACGAACCTTCCATTATGATGATAATAGGATTACAAGTAATTCTTCTCTAGTATGAACTAGAGGCTCACTCAACTTCTTTATCTAAAAGAGGATGGATTACAAAGGATGAACTCTCTCACCAACTAAGTGGTGGAACACTCAAACTTCGCTTGAGAAAATATGAGAACTTTTCTCAAGCACCTCACCTTTTTGTAGTGGCTCTCACTTTCTCTCTTTTTGTAGAGGATTGCTTGCTTTGCTTGATGATCTAAGCCTTCCCAAAGACCCCTATTTATAGGAGTAGAAGGGGGTAACCCAAAAGCCATAAGATGACTCTTGAATACTCTCCCATAAATTTAAGCTAATAAACATTGGTAACTTACATATAATAAAATGCACTTGCCTTCTCAAATTCTCAAGAGTTACAAAGTATTAACCATCTTTGTAACTCATACATTGTAACTCATGCATCATCATCCCCACTATTATTTAGGAAACCCCTTTAATTAAAGAGGGACCCCAACAAACTATTATCAGTAGAGTAACCGGAAACACTAACACAATGACGCAGTTGTTTCTTCTCTTTTCAGTCTTCATAGCCCTTTCACAACCATCATCAAGTCAATACTGCTACAATTCAACGCTATAAAAGTGATATTTAAATATTTTTGTACTTTTGATCAAGGAATTGTGTTACTGATGAGGTGGGATACATAGTTGGTTAAAATAAGTATGGATCAAGGAATTAAGACCATAAAAATTATTATAAGACTATGCAGTCGGATTGATTATATTAAAGAATAACAAATGAAATTTGGGCCCTGGAACAGGTCTTGGGAAAACAACTCTCACAAGGCGAGTGTATGACAGTGTGACTATTAAAGAGCATTTTGCGAGAAGAGTGTGGATATGCGTATCTAAAACTTTCAGCGTTACAAGGCTTTTGAATGAGATGGTCGAGTCGCTCACAAGAAACAAGTGCGGCGTGTCAAATGTTGAGGCTACTGAAAGAGTGCTTCAAAATGAGCTAGACGGGCAGAAATATATGCTCGTACTTGATGATGTGTGGAATACAGGTCAGGGATGGTGGGAGTCACTAATGAGTTCTTTGTACGGAATTGGTGGGTCTCTAGGTAGCACGATCTTGGTCACAACTCGTAGCCATGAAGTTGTAGAGACGGTGCAAGCTCCAACAGTTCACGAACTTCAAAGTTTGTCCGAGGAAGAGAGTTGGAGCTTGTTCGAGCAGATAGTGTTTCGGAATGAGACAGCACGTGGTCCTTCCGATTTGGTGGTCATTGGTAAGAAAATTGTTGAGAAGCGCAAGGGTGTCCCCTTGGCTATTAAAATGTTGGCACAATTATTGACTTCAGAGAAGGATGCTCAGAAATGGAAATCGATCGAACAGAGCGAAATATGGGAGCTGCCACAAGACAAGTTTGGTATCCTACCCTCTTTGCTACTAAGCTTCTATCATTTACCCTCGTCTGTGAAGCAGTGTTTCAGCTATTGTGCGATTTTCAAAAAGGATACTGTCATGAGCAAAAATGATCTGATAAGGCTCTGGCTTGCTCAAGGACTTCTTCACCAAACAAGCAGAGGCAAGTCAGCTGAAGACATTGGGGAAGAATATTTTAACATGTTGTTGGGCAACTCATTCCTGCAATTCAAGAGCCGCAATTATCTTTCTCTAGACATCAAATGTACAATGCATGACCTCGTGCACGATATGGCAATGCTCGTTTGCCAAACTGATTGTTTAATTTGGAAAGAAGAAAACGAGATAGAAGACGCTTTTGGTGTTCGGCATTTAGCACTGATTGGTGAAAATTTAGAAACAGTTTCTGGAATTTCAACAAATAAAAAACTGAGCAAGCTTCGCACTCTACATTCACAGATTAGTATAAATAATAATCTACTGATAATTGCCAACCACTTGCGAGTATTAAAGTTATCAGGTATTGATCTAAAGGCAGGGCCGGCCTTAGGTATTTTGAGACCCTAGGCGAATATATCAAACGAGGCCTTTTTAATATAATAAAAAAAATATTTATATAGAAGAAAATTATTTAAACTTAATTTTTCTTGCTTTTTTTTATGCAAATTCATTTATTAGATGTTGAAAATCAAGTCTTGATACTAAATCTTTTTCAATCGATATAATGGCTAATCCATTTAATCTTTCTTGAGACATGGTTGACCGTAGAAAAGATTTTATTAATTTTAACTTTGAAAAACTTCTTTCTGCTGATGCAACTGTAATAGGAATAGTTAATAGCACTCTATATGCAATAAAGGCATTTGGAAATGAATTTAATTTTTGTATGAAATTAATAACACCTAATGGGCCTTTTTCATCATCTTGAAAAACTTCTTTAAACACTTTTAGTTCAAAAAATAAATCTAAACCATCAAGATCTGAAATTGTATCATGTTTCAAAAAGAATTCTAGATTAAGACAACATGTTTTCAAACTCTCATCATCTAATGATTTTAACTTATTTAGATCATATAAGAAACCAAAAACTTCTTCATATAGTTTAAATTGTTCAAACCTACTTTCAAAAGAAGAAATAGCTTGATCAATCACATAATAAAAGTAATTAATTTTGAATGATTCTTCAGGAGAATGTGCAACATCATTGGTATTATTTTCATCAAATTGTTTCTTCCTACGAATTATTCTTCTTTCGCAAAATACAGGTTCTATATTCATCTCAGAAGATATTTCTTTAGCTGAAATTAGTGCTGTTGTGAACCCAATTTCTCTATAATTTTTTAAAAATGAAATAAGACCTTTTAAATGCTTTATAGCAACATCAATTTGCATATCTTTGGCTTGTAAGGTTTTACTAACTGCATTAACAGCAAATAATAAATCATACCAAATTACAATGCCGAGTAAAAATTCAAAACTTTCAAGTTCATATGTAGCCAAACAATAAGCTTCACTTTTTGTCTTAGGATCATTACTAGTTTCTACTAATTCAAATAAGGCATCTCTTATTTGTAAAACTTGAACTCTGACTGCTTTAACACTTTCAATGTGACTTTCCCAACGAGTTTGTGATAGTGGTTTCAAGGTTAAAGAAGGTACATGTTCTTTCATAATTTTCCATCTTTTAGTAGAAGAAGAAAATATTGAATAAATACGTTGCAACACACCAAAAAATGTAATAGCTTTAGAACAACAACTAGCCATGTCAGAAAGCAACAAATTAAGACTACGACAGCCACAAGGAGTATAAAATGATCGAGGATTTATATCTAATAACCGCTTTTGCAAACCTTGATGTTTTCCTTTCATATTACAGCCATTATCGTACCCTTGTCCTCTAATATCATTAATGTCAAGGCCAAGGTTGTTTAATGCATTTTTAAGTTCACTAAAAAGTCCTTGACCTGATGTATCATTAACATTTAAAAATTCTATAAAATATTCTTCTATTTTTATGGGAAGAGATGAAATATCTACAAATCTTAATACAAGGGACATTTGTTCTCGATGACTTACATCAGGAGTACAATCAAGTATGATAGAAAAATACTTTGATGATTTAACCTTTCTTACAATTGTGCATTTTATCTCATTTGCTAGCAAATCGATAATTTCATTTTGTATCCTATGGCCAAGATAATGATCATGAATTTCATATGATTGAATACGTCTAAAATGTTCTTGCATTATAGGATCAAATTGAGCAATCATTTCAATAAGACTTAAAAAATTTCCATTGCTATCTGCGTAAATTTTTTCATTTGTTCCTCTAAATGCCAAATTATTTTTTGCAAGAGTTTTCACGACACCAATAATTCTCAATAATACATTTCGCCAGTGTTCTTTTTCTTTATTTATATGATCTTGTAGCCTATTATCAATTGTTTTTTTATTTTGTAATCTTGCATTCGCATCAATCCAAGAAGTCATATTAATGATGTGTTCATTGCTTGTTTCATGTATCTTAAGCTTAGCACCAAGATTTTTCCAATCTTTGCAACCATCATATGCTAGTTGAAAATTAAAATTTGACTTTGAAAATAATTTACAACAAAAGCAAAATACTCTATCTAATTTCTTGGAGTAAACTAACCATGTTCGATCATGTATTTCTCCATTCCTTAATTTTCTAGTATAATGTATTATGGAAAAATGCCTTAAGTTTTCATCTTTTGGAAAATCTTTATTGTCATATCTAATAGGTCCCTTCTCTATTATCAAATCTCTCAAATTATTACTAATATTTTTCCAATTTCCAGGATCATATATATCAACATCTACATATGAATCCATTATTTCCATACATTCATTTTTCTCTTCACATCCTTTAACTTTTTCATTATACTCTAAAGTATTACTAATATTATCATCACTAATATGTAGTTCATTTGCAAGATTTTCACATGTATTTTTTGAAGTATTTTGATTACTAGTGCTAATAAATCTATCAAGTGCACCTTTTTGAGATTGAATAAATTCTTCAATTTTTCTCTTTTTCTTACGTTTTTCATATCCTGATTCATACTTTCTAGTAGACATCAGTAAATATAAAAATAAATAACACAAAGTAACATAAATAACAAAATTTTACAATAATGAATAATCTAATGAAATAGAAATTGGAAAGTAACACCTGATCTTTGTCTTGGAAAGTAGCAAGGATTCAGTATTTGGGGAATTCGGGAAGAAAATTGAAGACAATGAACCGAACAGATGAAGGCCAAAGAGTGTGAACCCACCCAATGCCCCACTGCCTGACTGAGCTCCTGTCCTGAAACTCGAAGCAAGCAACAATGAACAAAAATGAGCACAAAAAATTTTCAGCTTCTCTGGACTCTACTTCTCCGAACAGATGTGGCTAAAGAGTTGTAAATCTGTGATCTTGACACAGGGTTAGATGAGAATCGTAATTTGTAAATGGTGAGTTGAAGTTGAAACTTGAAACAGATATTTATATTAAGTAAACATAATTTTTTTTTCCATTGATGATAGACAAAGATACTAAAATTAGCAAGAGAAACTGAGAAAGAAAAAAATTTACCTGTTGATTTTATTGTATAAGCTGATTTGAATCTCAATCAGCAGGAAAATTTTTTTTTGACCTTTTCCCGTTTCAGATTTTTGTCGCCCGTTACTGCTTGAATTGAGACTGAAAAACACAGATATATCATCTTCAGATCTTCAGAATGTTCCATTTTCTTTCTTATTTTTCTTCTCTGTTTCATATTATTTCTTCTTCCGTGTTCTAGCTCTCTGGTTTTCTTCTCTGTTTCATATTCTTTCTTCTCTGTTTCTGTTTTGTATTCTTCCTTACTTTGGCTTCTCGATTTTCATCGACCGGCAATTCTTATTTGTAACTTTTACTAAGTTTATTATTAATTACTGAGTACTGACATAAAGCTTCAGGCTTTTGTCATTTCTATGACAAAAGTAAACAACAACCAGCCATACGCATGCATAAGTTAAATTATTTTACACTATATAATATATATATTATAATATATATGTGGGGCCCTTTTTTGTTCTTGGCCCTAGGCCTGTGCCTTGTTGGCTTTACGTAAAGGCCGGGCCTGTCTAAAGGATATCCCCGTGTCAATTGGTGGTTTGAAGCATTGTCAATATCTCGACCTACCAGGTAATGCCATTGAATCATTGCCTGATTCCATCACAAAGTTGTACAATTTGCAGACACTGCAACTTCAAGGCTGTCCGTTTCTCTGGATTTTTCCCAAAGGAATGAGTAAATTGGTCAACTTGAGGCATCTTCAGACGGAGAAGTTTGTAGAAATGCCTGCTGGAATGAAGTTGCTGAGGCATCTCCAGACATTACCATTTCTATCATTGCAACACTCTAGAGGCGGCACAATTGACGAAATAGGCTGTCTACATGATGTTAAGGGCAGGTTATACATCGAGGGTCTTGAATTTGTGAGGAGCAAGGAAGCAAGCATGAAAGCAAACATTGGTAAGAAAGCAGCAATCGTTGCTTTGGGGCTGAGGTGGAGTGCTCAAAAAGATTACAGCAAATGGTTGAATTGGGAGTATCATGGAATGCCCATGTCTGGAGGTATCAAAAGAGTGAAAGATGGATCCACCGATGAAGATGTGCTGGACAGTCTTCGGCCACATCCAAATTTAAAACGGCTTG
This sequence comes from Tamarix austromongolica, assembly GCA_039764185.1. Classification (NCBI taxonomy): domain Eukaryota; kingdom Viridiplantae; phylum Streptophyta; class Magnoliopsida; order Caryophyllales; family Tamaricaceae; genus Tamarix; species Tamarix austromongolica. Next base: position 95,883,692 of record CM077809.1, read on the forward strand.
AGGTGGTTGACTATGAGGGGGAGAAATTTCCTTCGTGGATGATAAGGATGACAGTTGTTGATGAAATGGGCAAAGAAGCACCACTTAACAATTTGGTCGATATATTTCTGACCAATTGCAATAAATGCAAAAAGCTTCCTACATTGGGGCAGTTACCATCTCTCAAACAACTTATCATTGAGAAAATGGTCGATGTGAATCACATTGGTGCTGAGTTTTATGGTTACTGTGAAGCTAGTGACAATGGTGGGAATGTTGGCAAACGCATGTTATTGTTCCCCGCATTGAGAACGCTGTATATAAGGAATTTCCATGGGCTAATTGAATGGCTGCCTGCGCCTAAGGAGACGACAGTCCCATTTCCGTGTCTTGAAGATCTGAAGATTTCACATTGTCCGCGATTAATTGCTACCCCAACCCATTTCCCATGTCTGAAAAAATTGTCGCTTACAAGTATCGGAAGCAAACAACCACTGGACATCATCACCATCAACATCAGAAGTCTCAGATCTCTTCAACTGACAGCTTTGCCACATGTCACTGGTTTGCCTCGGGAGTTGGGGGAAAGCAAGAACTTTGTAGAGTTGGAAGTAACATCGTGTAGCAGATTAGTTGGGTTGGCAGATACACTGCAGAACTTGGTTTCCCTCAAAACATTACGCATTCAAAAATGCACGAGCCTTTCATCTCTACCACGTTTTAATGAATATAAATCCCTCCGTCGTTTAGAAATTACTGGTTGTGATGGATTATCACGGATCCCAAGTGGACTGGAATACTGCACCTCCCTGAACACATTGTGGATAGATGGCTGCTCCAACATCGAGGCTGTTCCTAATTTACGGCAGTTGAGACGTTTAGAGAGTTTATATGTACATGATTGTAAAAAGTTAACTTCCCTGCCGGAGGGCCTTGACTGTCTCCACCGGCTTCATTCTTTATCGATCGGAGGGTTTCAAGAAGAGCTTGAATGTTTTCCCGATGTAAGTCCACTTTCCGATCTCAAATCGCTCACAACACTACATTTATGTGGGTGGCCAAAGCTCAAGTCTCTGCCCCCACCAACTTCAACACATTGCTGCACTTCAACAGCTAGAAATTGAAAATTTTCATGGTATGGAAGAAGTTCCTGAGTGGGTAGGAAACCTTTCATCTCTGAAGAGCCTGAAGCTCTGGTATTGCCTGAACTTAAAGCATCTGCCTTCACGAACCACCATGCTGCAGCTCAGACGATTAAGGGATCATTTTATTTTTCACTGTCCTTATATGACGGAAAACTGTGCTGAGGACATTGGCCCCGAGTGGCATAAGATTGCTCACATTCCGTATGTTGAAATCAGCTAGGAGCTCATAGAAAGCTCGGAGGTTTTCAGGTACAAAGCTTATAGTATGAACGAAGTAGTAGTGTTTAATTACTCGTGTATGCTTGCACACATTGGAATAATATGGATAATGTATGAAACTTCTTTTCTGCTCTGGGATCTTTTACATTTCATGTCCTCTGGCCGTAACCTTCTCGAAGCTATATCAGTGCAAAGATTGCTTGTTGGCATTTGGCAACTGCTGCTTGCTCTCGCTCTGCTATCCGTCCTTTTCCCTACTAAACTGCTTTCGATACAGGACCGTTACAATCACTTTTATTTCCATGCAGAAAATGTGAAAATATAATTTTTATTTGATGATACCTCTCTACTCTGTTCCTTGAAACAAAAACAAACCGCGATGCCGAATTTGAAAACCAGATATGTCAACTTGATTTCTGTAACACTCATGTTTGAAGTTTCTACTATGCAATGTCCCATAAAACAGTGTTCCTACGTTTGTCAATGCAAGCTATTATGACGCTTTAACTGTTTATGGACATGGTTTCCTCTGTTGCACCATCATCATTGGCCTTTCATGTTTCAAGAAAAGTAGTACGACCCTCATTGTAAGTTGAAAGGAAGACTGCTTCGTGTACATTATCTTGTGACTAGTGACCACCGCAAATTGGTAAATTTAGGATCCAATGGAAGGTGAGTTCCTAATCGGCTGCTAAATTTTTTGGAGTTCGTGGGTCCCCGCATCTGTATTTCTTTTCAATCCCCCCCCCCCTCCAATATGTCAATTGCAGTTAATTGGAATGGTGAAATGTTGACTGGTATAGTGTTTGCATAATAGTTTAACAGAACTATGTAATGTCGTCGTGTGGTCTGTAATCCAGAATCGTCTGTTCGCTAATGAGGATTGCAGCTCTTGTTGTTTGTATAACAGTTTCGATCAATTGATGGTTTTTGTTCAAAGATGCGATATTTGTATAAGCGTCTTTGATTCCTTGAATATTTTTCTTTTCTTTTTTTCCATCTTTTGGTAAAAGGAGGAGAAAGTTCGATTCCATATTTCAAGGTAGTGAAATCAAAATAAGACAGAGACCCCAACTGTCCGCTTAAAGCCAATCCAATGTCTATAGCTGTTGCCGGAACCAGCGGTGGAGCTAAACTTTCAATTCCATGGTATTCCTGTAATGTCATGTATAAATATATAAAATTAATATATAGTTTTTTCAATATCTTTTTTTTTTTAAAAGTTCATATTAGCTATAAGTTTTATTACAAATGACATCAAATACAAATGTATTTGTAATTATCATAAGAATATATTCACTTACCGATTTCTCATTAAATTTTATACCTTGATCTTAAAAAAATTATAGATAATCGGGGTAATTTATTTCATACAATTTAGTGACTAAAATAATTAGCTTGATTTTGTGTCTTTCAATTAAAACTCAAATGACTTATCAAACAATAAAAATATTATAAAAATAATAAAGGAAATATCCATATTTAATAATAACAATATCAAATATTTAGAATCACTAATCAATTTATTTACCAGAATCACTTATCAAACAATTTAATGAATTAAAAAAGGAATTTACTAAAACTTAATTGATAATATAATTTTATAACGAACTAATTCAAAAACTAACTAATAAATTAAACAATTCAATCTATAAATCTAAAAAATTTGATTTCTACAAACTAATTTTAATTTCTACTTAATTAATAAGCCAATTTTTATTTTCTACATTAATAAGATAAATTAGAATTTCTATAAACTAAAAGATATAATCAATTAATACAATAAATATAAACAAATTAACTACATTCTAATTTCATAAATTTATAAATTTATGATAAATAATTTAAGAACAAACTAATTCAAAAAGTAACTAATAAATTAAACACTTCAATCTATAAATCTAAAAATTTTGATTTCTACAAACTAATTTTAATTTCTACCTAAGTAATAAGCCAATTTTTGTTTTCTACATTAATAAGATAAATTAAAATTTCTATAAACTAAAAAATATAATCAATTAATACAATAAATATAAACAAATTAATTGCATTCTAATTTAACATAAATAATTTATGATAACTTGATAAGTAATTTAACAAACTAAATTTTACCTTAGTTGTGTGGGCTATGGTGGCTATTGGCTCGGTTGAAGATTTGAAATTGAAGGCAGGGAACAATAATAGACAATCGACGATGGTAGAGCAGAATTGGCAGCTTCTGCTCTTTGGCTCTTCCTTCTTGGCTCCGGTGGCGGCCGACGGCAAGCAGCGGCAAGCGCAGTGGCGGAGGCACGAAGCAACTACTCAGGCGCACACGCACCGCGCACTAGAGCAAGTAGGCGGCACGGCACAGGTAGCAACGATGTGCTCCGAGCCTCCGGCAAGCAATGTGTGTTGTCTGTCTCCAAGCAGCGTGTGTGGTGCGTCTTCACTCCTCTTCACCACTGGACGTTGAGAGACAGAGAGACTCGAGACGAGAGGCAAAGACTAGAGGGTTGAAGTCTCGAAGAAACAGGTCAAAACTGAAGCAGGAAGCAGCTGCAGCAGCAACAGTCGAAGTCGAAGAGGAGGTAAGGGTTTGGGAGGGGGAGAAATCATCAAAACGACGTCGTTTTGATGATGTGAAAAAAATTCAAAATAAAACGACCACAGGACTTGATCCTGTGACCTTCAGGCTTCACCACGTGGGAACCCGTCTACCTGACCAATCATCCATTTCAGTTGTTTGCTATGGTGTCGCATACGTATTATATATATTTAATAACTAAAAATCAAGTAAAATTTTTATATTCCGGCCAGGTCTCCGTGGTGTCCCGGGACACCATGCGGAAGCCCTGGCTCTGCCACTGGCCGGAACAGACATAAATGTAAGAACAAACTATATGCTCAAACTAAGTTGTGTATTTTGTTGTCTTTTTTGTACTAGAGGGGTAAATGTTTACTGCAGACAAGTACACCTGATTGACCAATCAATCCAATGAAAGTTTCCTATAAAAAGTTCAAAATCTAGAGTTAGTTATCCAAATGCAACTTTATTCGCTTGTACCTAATTTCTATCTTTTTAACAAAAGGTATTATTACAATATGGTACTATAATTTGATGCGAGAGATAATCGGCTTAAACCTTATACTATTCATGTTTAATGGACTTATGTGATATTAGAATCTAGTGGGAGATTGTAAGATTAGATTGTAATATGAAAGTGTTTTTACTTTCCTTTTGAAATTTTAATTTGTATTAGTTACTAATTAATTGGTTTGGTTGGAAAATCTTAACTAGTATAAGTTACTAATTATTTAATTGATTTTGAAAATTAAATTGGTATTGGTTACTAATTAATACTTGCATTTGAAAATAATGTAATTAGTTTCTTAGTTACCTAATTAATTTATTTCCTTATAATACCAATTGTTAATTAGTAATTATTGACAATTTGGTTTGGCGCATAGCAAAATCAAGCTTTATATTGGAATACTACATTAACCTAAGTTCTATCACGTAAAATATCTTTTGGTAGGATTGTCAGAAAAAAAAAAATTTAAACATGTATCATAATATACTTAAGATTTTTCTCTACAAATATTTTTTGGTTATTGCCATGGAGTATTTTAGTAGAATGTGCAAGAAACTATGGTCCAAGGTTGAGTTTAAAGGGCACCCGCAATGTAAAAAATTATGTAATATGAATATGTCTTTCACAGTGATTATGGAAACTTTGCAATTTTTTGGTTGTCTATCAATTTTATAGATCAATTAAAAAAAAGTGCTTTGTATTGTGGTGGTATCTCTACACACCAAATCAGAAGGCTCTTACACAATATTTGTCTTTCAAAGTGGGAGTGCTTCTTTTTTAGTATTTGGGTCTTTCCTTCCTTTATTCTCGCCTTATGACTCACCAAATGGATGCTCTTATTGACAAAATTACTAGGAAGATTCAACATTGGTCCTCTAAAATGCTCTTATATGTAGGAAAAATTCAACTTATTAATAGTGTTTTGTTTGGGATACAAATATTTTTCAGCCAAACATTGCTCCTACTCAAAAATTTGATCCAACAAATCAATGCTTTATGTCAGAATTTTCTTTAGATGGGGTAAACCATTATTTCTCACAAATCACCAATTTCTTGGGTAAGTTGTTGTTTGCTTGAGAAAAAAGGTGGTTTAGGCATCTTAGACATTGAAAAGTTGAATGTGGCTGTGGTCAGTAAACATCTCTACTGGAATAATGCCAAAAGAAAGATACATTATGTGTCCAATGGGTGCATGCTAGGTATTTACAAAAGTAGGACCTCCACTTAGCCCACTTACTGCCTATTGTTGCTTGGACTAGATGAATTGTGTTTAACTTTCATGAATAGTTATTACTAATTTTCACCAATTTTTAGTCAACCAAAAATTACAGTATCTATGTTATTTATAATTAGATCTGGAAAAGAGGGGTTATCCAATCTAGGTGGACTATTTGGATCAATCCTACTGCTCCAAAATATAAAATTATATTTTGGCTAGCAACACATGAGTGTTTAGCCACTAAGGAATTTCTAAACAAAATTAGATTGTCTCCAATGTTTTATATGTGCCTTTCGCAACCAAGTGGAAACAATCCAACATGTGTTGATAGCTTGCCCATTATAGGGTAATATGTTCTCCATTGCCATGAAGTCGGAGGGAATAATTAGAAGGAGTCTAAGATGGAAAGAAAGTATTTGATCTGCTACCATAATGCATGGGAGAGAGACACAAAAAAAATGGAGGTGATAAGATGTTTGTGCACTGCTATGTATGAGGTTTGGAGAGCTCATAACTTTATAATATTTATGAAGAAAAATATTCCTAGGTGTCAACTAGCAAAAACCATTGCTATCAACTGTGTTCATAGTTGTCTTTATGAGTCAAGGAGCTATAACATGTAATACCTTGAATTTTAGCTGACCCTAACCCTGAGTAATTAATATCGTAGCCTAATTCTAATATCAAGAAATTAATATTTCTATCTTACCCTAACTCCATAATCCTAAATTCTAGCCTAATCTAATTTTTATTTTGGGTTACTAATATCTATTAATATCTTTTACCTAATTCTGAATAATCATTTAACTTAATTATCCTAATACCCTAATCTAAACTTAAATCTAAACACACACTTTTTCTTTTCCTTTTTTCTTTCCTCCCTTCCTTATTTATTTTATTTTAATTTCACCTATATCGATCCTCACCTTTGTCTTATATTCTCTTCTTCTTGAGTGCAAGTCTTCCCCACCAATCTTATCCCTCTACCTCCATCAACTTACCCCTCCTTAGTTTCGAGGTCATGGTTGAAATTCTTACCCAATCACCACCACCTCTCCCTTTTCCTACGAGCAGGTGTATGTATATATAAACCAACATTAAATGCTCCTACTACCTCTCTTCTCTTTCCTTTTGTCTCTGCAAAACAACGCACCACCATTGCATCTCCTTCACTACCTGCTTGCCATCATGAAAGTAGCCCAATATCCCCCCCACCGACAAGCCAAATCGAGACAACTTCACCACCACCAACAACCCTTGCCATTACCTTATCCCAAGCACAAGCCAAAACTACCACAACCTGCCCCCAAGCATCGAAAAAACCCACTGTTGCTACCCCCTCCCCTTCGGCATTCTACACCGTAACCACCTTCCTCCTTTTTCCTCTCCTTGTTGCAGCCACCTTCACCACACCACACCTCCATTTGCAGCGTCTCCCACCGCAACCAACACCATCTCTTCGACAACCTTGGTTAAAGCCCCTCCTCCTCCATTTTGGTAGCAATAATTGAAGCCTCCCCTTCCATTTTTGGATGCCATCAACCGTGGCAACACCCTCCATTCTTCCATCGAAACCATTACACCACCTTCTGCCTTTTTCCACCAAAGATATCCCCTTTTTTTTCCTGCAACAACCATCGAACCCATCACCGCTCTTTAGTTAACACAACTGATTCCCCCTTGTTGCACCAAACTTGGCCAAGACTCCTTCAAACCTCGGTTTGGTTTTTCCACTCTTTCACCCTTTTGTTACTTTAACACCTCATTAATTATATAATTAATTCTAATTAAATTTTGTTATGTTTTCTTAGGTATTTTTTTGTGGTCTCGGAAGAAGAGTTAGGGGTGTGTGCTTAGAAACTAGAGTTGTATTAGTAAGGATATTAATAGATGTTTTAGGGTTTTTGTGTTAAATGATTGCATAACTATGTGTATTACCATGATGTTATTATTATATGGTTAAATGTATGTTGTTAATGATATGATATGATAACATGGTTTATGTGATAGAAAGAGTGCATGAATAACACAAGATGTTTTGATATGATATCGCTACACTATGATGTGTTTTGTGGATGAGTATAACTTGTGGAAAAGTAGTATGGGCCTAATAGAATATGATAAGTGGGAAATAAGTATGTTTAATTTGTATGATGATAAATGGAGGATTTAGGAATAATGATATTGATGATATAAGCTTTTTATAAAATAAGGGCTTTCAGCTATCTATAAGGGTATTTTGGTCAATATGGGCCAATATGGAAATTTGGTATTTTATCGTGTTTGGAGTATTATAATATGATAATAATATCATGTGGATTTATTTGAGTAGTTATGAATGTTGTAAGTTCCCAAAATTGAGAAAAAGGCCTAATTGGAAATAGTAATCTTAAATGGTAATATTATTATCACATGTATAAAATGATAGAGTTAGACTACGAATTTAGGATATGTTGTTAATATTGGTATTTTTGGTATTTATATCAAATTTAGTGATTTTATGAGCCTTGTGAGAAAATTTATGACTTACCTATAAAATTAGGGTTTGGGGAGCTTTATAAATAGTAACTTTAAGATAGGGCTTTTATCACATGTGTAAGACGTGGGATTTAGAGCTTAAATTTCGGGTATGTTGATAATGATAACATTTTAGGGTAATATACTAAATTTGGTGGTTGAATGATCAATATGGGAGAAGTTATGCCAAAAGTGTGAAATTAAGGTTTTGAGGAAAATAAAGATCTTAACTCTAGAGAACAACCATATGACCCGTGTGATGTGTTTATCTTCCTTAACTTGTTTTTTCCTGTAAATCAATCATGAATAAGATATTAATCATTTAAAGTGAAAGATCACATGAGTCGGGCTAAGGTTATATTTTTATATCCTCCCCATCAGATAATAATAGTGGCTCAAGAGTGTTTTATCCTGAGAATGTGATGTTTTCATATCCATTCCATCAAATAATAATAGTATCTCAGGTGTGTTGTACTTGAGAAGGTATTTTAGTCCGTTTCACCAGATTAAGAATAGTAAGGCCCATGCTCATGATGAATAAGAATATAAATTGAGTAACTTAAAAGATAAGATACTAATGATTTAAAGTGAAAGAGTATGTGAGTCAAGACTAAGGTGATGTTTTCATATCCATTCTATCAGATGATAATAGTGGCTCGAGATTATTTCTCTAAGTAGGTGATATTTTCATATATGTTCCACCAGATGATAATAGTGGCTTAAGTTTATTGTCCTTGAGAAGTTTTTTTAGACCATTTCACCGGTTTAAGAATAGTGGGATCTCTGAACTTAATGTAAATAAAAGAATGAAAATGGTTATATCTAATAAAGAGGACTGGATCAATATTTACCTTATAAGAATTTTTCATAATCTCTGTGTGTACTTATCATCTACTATGAATGCATGTTTTTATCTATACTCCTAATTTGATAGTATTGTTACCTTACTCAGTACGTAGCGTAGTAACCATCCTTTTCATGGGTGTTTCTCATTCCCACGAGTAGAAGACCTTAATGCTTTTATGCAGGTCTTTGAAGATAAGCTAGATGAATTTTTTTCTTTTGATGTAATATGTGGGGATAAGTGGCCTCTTATCTATATTGGGTGTTTGGGTGAAGAGTCATGTTATCCGGATAGTATTTTTACTCAGATACCTTTTTAGACTCTTTGATCCATGGTATCCCATAGTTTGTATTATTGTAACTCGGAGTTAATCTTCAAACTTATATTTGCATTTATAAAAGTTTCTTTCATTTCTAATTACCTTGTTTTATTATGAATGGTTTTAGCTTTATTATTGATGTAAGGATTGTTTGGTAAACTAGACTTATGTCAATTAAAGTAGTAACATTCAATATTTTGCTTATATAGTTTTGCTGTAAATTAAAATATTTCAGCAGTAAAATTTGGGGTGTCACATAACATTGCTACAAAATATTGTTTTAATGACCTCTAATTAAGATTATTCATGTTATTAGATATCCAAATCGATATGATCCGAAATATCAAATAACTAATCTGATATTATTTTTCAAATCAAATATCCAATTTGATAAATAAAATATCAAATAAATCAGATATCTAATCTGATAAATTATATACATATACACTCTAAACACTATTTATTTTTTATAAAATTTTATTTTATATAATCATGTATGTGTATATAATTTGAAATTAGTGTTTTATACTTTTTAATTATTTTTTTATTAAATATTTAATTATTATCCAAAATTTAAAATTAATAATTGAATGTAATATAATTTAATACTCAACTCAAATAATTAGATCATATTAGTTCAACTTGGATCAAATTTTTATTTTTTGATTGTATAAATTTTTATTCGATATTTTTCATTTGTGGCCCGCTCGAAAGTTTTGGATATTCTACGGATTATTTGTTATCCAATCCGAAACTCTGGATATCCAAAGTGTCGAATATTGGAAGCTTGTTTCCAGATATCTGATATATGGATACCCTTAACCCCCAATAGTCACTTCAAAAATGATGTAAGAAGTATGATTTTTAGAGCGCAGGAAATTGAGTAGTGCTGAAAAGTGCTAAATTTGATAGATAATGGTTCTTATGGAAAATATTATTTAAAAGTGTTAGAATGGTGCACTTTAGATAACGGTTATTCCTAAAAAATCATTATCTAAACCATGATATTTACTTATTAGGGTTTAGATGTCGATTTTAAGGTAAAACTGCCATCTAAAGTTACACAATGCAACACTTACGATAACAGTTTTATCTAAAAATCATCATCTAAACTACTTACTTTACATACTACGTTTGACCATATTCTCTCTATCTATATAAATGTATAATGTTCACTGAGATAACCTATATCACTGTTGCTCTCTCTCGCTTGTCTCCCTCTCCTTCCTCCATTGCAAACTTAGGATAGCACTATTCCCCATCATCTTAAAGCTCATGTACCTTACACCCCTACCATGTAGTTCCCTTCCTTCACGTTGTTCGGCCACAGCTAGTGTGAACCATTCATAAAGAAACCAAGCACCATTATTGTTCCTTCTTGTGGAACCATCACCACAACCTTCCCATGTACTTTTCATCATCGCCAAAAACCACAACCACCACCCCATCTTCCTTCCTCTCTCTCACGCAAAACCATCACTGACACCACCCTTCGCAAATTTCTACTTGCTACATCGATTTCTCCAACATTAGTCCCCTGGTTGTGTGACTTTCCCATGTTATGTGGTGTTTACAATGTGAGTCCCTCACATTAGGCACATTATGCTGCATAAGTGGATCATGTTTTCCCCCGGCTATTGTGTTATACTTTGATGCAATCCCCTTGCATTCAAGCCTTGGTTGAGGTTGATTGGTGGATTTTGATAGATTATTGGGATGAACTTGGTTATTATTTGCTTGGTTGCTAATATAAGTACTTTTTGGTTTTGGTTTTAGTTTTACGTAAAGAAGAAGGATTAGTGGAGGCTAGGAATTAATATTATTTGCTTATAATTTACTATTTTCCTAGAAATAAGATAACCCATATACCTTACTAAAATGTTAAATATCACATGATAGCATATTATGGTTGTGGCACGCTAAGTTGCAATTATTGTATTAACCATGTCTTGTTATGTTGTATATATCTTCTTAATAAATCTAGCATGAAATTATTTAAAATGGAACACATTAAATTATTTAAAATATTATGAGTACAAAAACATGCTAGAATGGGTTTAATGTCATGGATAAATTAAGCATGGTGTATATGTTTAATATAATATATTGAACATGCTTAGGCATATTTTCACATGATTATTACTATTGTATGTGTAACACCCTGAGTCAATACAACCATACAGGGGCTACCTTAGAGTGTTTTTAGATTGGCTGGATGACCCCATAAATCAACAAATGTCCTTTCAACATGTTTTTTCCTCACTCACGCACTTCCAGATAAATTTTTAAAAAATTTCTAAAACTTCCTTGGAGGGTCACCCATCCTAAAAATTACTCTACGGCTGCCACGCTTAACTATAGAGTTCTTAGGATGGAATTACCAAAAGGATGGTATACCATGTTGATATATGTAGCCAAATCAATTTTTATAACACTCTGCTCAATTTGAGGTATTACATTCACCCCCACTCAAAGAACACAACATCCTCGTTGCGCCTCAACCACTAACCATCTCAATATAGTTTATCCCAAGAATTGTCCCACTAGGTGGCTGACTGGCTTATCCAAGCTCAACTCATGGTCGCAGTTTCGCTCTAATTCTATTCGTAATACTCTAAGTCGATATTACCACATAGGGGTTACCTTAGATCACTTTTGGACTGATTGGCTGGCCCCATAGATCAACTCGAGTCCTTTCAGCACAATTTGTCTTCACTCACGCACTTTCCGAGAAATTTACAAAACTTTTTAGAAAGGTCACCCATTCTAAAAATTACTCTACGGCTAGCACGCTTAACTATGGAGTTATTAGGAAAGAATCATCAAAAGGATGATATACCATGTTAATATAAGTAGCCATATCAATTCTTATGACATTCTACTCAAATTGGGGTATTATAGTATACTTTAAGGATAAATTATTCTTTTAAGTGTATCATGTTTAATTTACTCTAATGTGTATACCCAATGTGTATTATATAATGTTAAGTATGGAGGTATGTGATTTGATGATTTAGAAATGCATGTTAAGACTTTATGAGTTAAATCGTGTTAAAATATTTTAATATTTTAATTATTATATTTTATCCTTTACTTGAAAAATTAGTAAATAAAAATGGAATTAGTAATTAAAATGGATAATAAGTATGGGTAAAATAGTCGATTGCTAAGTCTAGTAATTTATCTACATGTTAAAATATTTTAATTATTATATTTTATCCTTTACTTGAAAAATTAGTAAATAAAAATGGAATTAGTAATTAAAATGGATAATAATGTGGTAAATGGTTTCAAGGGTATTTTACTTATGTTTGACCTAATGCACCTAAAACACAAATAATTGGACATAGGATAACCTTAGTATATTTTTAGGTTGACCTTAGTATTGAATTTGAATTTAGTTGAGTGTTGGCCTTATGGTTAACTTGAATAATTGGAAATGAAAAAAATGGCTTACATTAGGAGCAGTAACCCTAAAGGCAAGCTTGTCATCACATGTATAAGACGTCAAAGTTAGATCTTGATTTTTGAATATGTTATCAATAATGATATATTAGGAAGGTTTACTAAATTTGGTGGTTATATGATTTTTATAGGAGAAGTTATGCTTATCTGGTAAAATTAAGGTTTTGTGAGGGCATTGTGGCCATTCCTTTTAAGGAATGAACCAAACCACTTCTAGTTATGTTCTATGTGCCTTAAAAATGTACAATAAGCTTGCATGACATTATTTAGATAACCACTAGTATAATAAAACATTAACTTTCACAGTCAAAGACCATGTGAGTAAGGTTTGGTCGTACCTATTTGTTTTACTAGACAAAAATAGTAGTCAGGGGCGTTATACCCTAGGGTTAAATTTGTTTACCATTCTACTGGATAGAATAGTGATCAGGAGTATTACATCCTAAAATTTACTACTAAAAAATTTTATTTTAGTGGAAGTGTAATAACAATATAATTGAGCGTTACCACCATACTCAACATAAGTTTGGCTTACTACGCCATCCTTACATCGGATACAAGGAAAAATAATTTAAAACTTAAAACATGATAAAATAGAGAATGAGATAGATTCATAAACTTAAACAATAGTTTGGAAGCTAACTCTTAAGTACAATATTCAAAATACATATAAAGGGATATTTTGGAACTAAGAATCCCAAAAGGTATTCAAGCCAAAGCTAATCCGAATAACATGACTCTATGTCCCAAACCCTAAACATAACATCATCACTCTTCTTAAAGAAAAGCATCATAAGTAGAAAAATCATCTCAGAGATCCTCATTGACTTGCACAAAATCATATGGGCCCTCTGCTTGTGAGAATAAGTAGCACCCATTAAAAAGGATGATCAATACTGAATAAGGTAACAATACAATCATAGCAAAGTTTTACAAAATACAAAAGTCACATAGAATAATAGGCATGCATATAAATTAAACATGATACAATGCAAGAGGAATAATGAATAAAATCCCATTATTATTTATAGCCACCATCCATCTCTTATTTACGTTGAGTTCAGGACCCCACAATTATTAATCAGGTAGAAGGGACTAAAAAACCTCCCAAGACAAAACACACCTGACCAATATTATTAATCCGCTAAACGGATTCAAAAACTCCCACAACAACATGCTTCTAGACAATATTCTTAAATCGATGAAAGAGTATTAAGCACCTCCCAAGGTATAACAAACTTGGATACTACTATTAATCCGGTGGAATAAACTCGACACCTCAATTCTAACTTACATGATATTTCACTTTAAGTGATTAATATCTTATTCATCATTATTTATCTCAAGATAATCATCCATGTTGCGGAATTAGTGTGGATTTAAATAGTTCCAAACCAAAAACTAGAATTCACAAGATTATTCCCAATTGAAGATTTAATCACAAAACAAAATAATTGAGGGAAAAGTAGAGATATTTATTTGTGATCTTATGTAATTAAAAGATGATTAAACTAGTCAATCAATTAATTACACAAATTTACAATTCTCTTTGAATGGATAATGCTATGGAGAAGAAGAAAACTTTTGGATATGCGACTGTCAACAGCTAGGGTTTTATATGTATCCTTTTATAGAAGAAAAAATTCACTGAGGTAAAACAACGTATTTTGGAAACAAAGAAAAAACACGGTCCGTGGACCTCCTATTTATTTCCTTACTATCGAATTTTGCCCAAAACACATCAAAGATTTCTCTCATAAACACAGACCGTGTTTATTAACACGGGATCCCCGTGTTTCTCACATAACTCTCCATACTATACTAAACTTCTCCAACACCTTCACGAACCAACACAATGTTATGTTGTGCTCAAATACCCAGTCAAAACTCAAAATTCTCCACCTTAGCGTAGTATTTGTGATGGATGACATGTAAAGACCTCTATAAAAAAACCTATCCCAACAAAGGGCCTCATGGCCTATGAACACCAATCAAGTTTGGGAAACACTCGAACTTACCCACGATCAGCAGCTTCATTATCATATTAGTTGGATTATCCAAAGAACTCACTTTCTCTAATATAACTTTACTTGTAGCGATAATACCCTAGATAAAGAGATACCTGATGTTAATGTGCTTCGTTTGACGATGAAAAGAATTCTAATTCTTGGCTAAATAGATAGCACTTTAATTATCACCACAAAAAACTAGAGCACCATGACCAAACCTCAACTCTCGTACTAAACTATCAAGCCACAAGGCTTCCTGAAAAGCCTCTATCATAGCCATATACTCTACCTCAGTAGTGGACAAGGTAATCAACTCTTATAAAGAAGACCTCTAGCTATTAGCTGAACCACCAAGATAAAAAATATATCCGTTGGTAGATCTCCTTTTATCAAGATATCCACCATAATCAAAGTCCATGATCCCAACTAGCGAATCAGTTGATCTCCCATACTCAATACAAGCTGATGTCATTCCCTCTAAGTACCTAAGGATCCACTTCACTTCTTGCTAGTGAGAATTTCCTAGATTCCTCATATATCGACTCATAACACCAACACCTTGAGCAATATCAAGCTGGGTACACACCATAGCGTACATGATACAACCAATAACATTCGAATATTAAATAGTTGCCGTGAACTATTCATCCTCTTTGAATTTGGGGTAATCTAAAGTAGACAATAAGAAGTGAGTAGCCAATGGAGTGCTCGCCGCCTTAGCATCTATCATATGAAATCTCTCCCGCACCTTGTCCACATAGGACTCTTGTGACAAGCACAAAAGCTTATGCTCATGGTTTCTAATGATCTCTGTGCCAAGGATCCTCTTCACAGCTCCAAGATCCTTCATCTCAAACTCACTCTTCAACATTACCTTCACCTTATCAACATCAGACAAATTTTTTTTCTGCCACAAGCATATCATCAACATATAAAAAAAGATACACAAAAGATCCACCCCTCCATCTCCATGTACACACATCCATCATACTTACTCCGGGAGAAACCATGCTCAAGCATAAACTAATCAAATCATTTATACTACTTTCTAGGAGACTACTTCAAACTATACAATGACCTCTTCAATAGGCACACATGATCATGCATCCCCTCAATCACAAACCCATTAGGATGTCGCATGTGAATGTCTTCCTCGAGCTCGCCATACAAAATTGCAGTTTTAACATCCAACTACTCCAACTCAAATCATTCAGAGCGACAAGCGCAATTAAGGTACGAATAGAAGTATGCCTAACTATATGAGAGAATACCTCGTTATAGTCCACGCCTAAAACCTAATTGAATCCATATGCAACCAAATGAGCCTTGTACCTTGGTCTCTCGACCCCAGGAGCTCCCTATTTAAACTTGTACACCCACTTGCAATCAACAATCTTTTTATTCCTAGATGCCTCCACAAGTTTACATGTTTGATTCTTCAATAAGGACTCTATCTCCTCTTCTATAGCAACACACCACTCATAAAAATTAGTAGTCTCAATATCATCTGAGAATGACGTTGGCTTATGCACATCAACAATAATTTCTGCACTAAATAAATCATAGCCAGCTAATTCTTCATTATTGTACCTGACCGCTTAACAATCCTTCATCCTCTACCTATAGCAATGCCCCTTTGCTCCACTTTCTTCTTGGACCCACCCACTTAAGGAATAATGGGTCTATTAGAAAGGTCTCTACTATCCAACTCAACCTCAACCTCTACCTGGCCCGAAGCACTATCCTTCTCCACCTTCCTAGAGACACCATCATAATACTCAATCTTCTAGAGGAACACGGACTCATCGAAGGTAACATCCCTACTGGTCAAGAACTTAGATGTAGATAGATCCCATAACCTGTACCCTTTCACTCTGGATTTAAAGCCAAGAAAGATACACTTCTTGGCTCTAGGCTCAAGTTTACCATCATTCACATAAGCATAAGTAAGGCAGCTAAAAACATGCAAATCAGAGTAATTAGCTGGCTTACCAGACCATAAATCCTCAGGTGTATTCAACTCAATGGACCAATTTGGTAACCGGTTCACCAGATATGTTGCCATGTCAACTGCCTCAGCACAAAACTCTCTGCCTAGCCCTCCCTGTGATAACATGCACTGAGCCTTATCCAATAGGGTTATGTTCATCCACTTAGAAACCCCATTCTATTATGGTCATCCAACACAAGTGTGGTGTCTCTTTATCCCACGATCTTGCCAGAAATCAGTGAAACCCTACTCAACAAACTTAATACCATTATATGTCCTAAGATACTTCACATGTTTCCCATTCTACTTTGAAAACACCCAATACATCATTCCTATACTTTAAGAAATAAACCCATACCTTTCTAGAGAAGTCATCAATAAATGTAAGCAAGTATCGCAAACCTCATTTGGAAACCACTCTCACTAGACCCCACAAATATAAATGGATGTGCTTAAGAGGCCCTCTAGTACTATGCTTAGCTGTTGAAAAGTAACTCTCTTCTACTTTCCAAACACAAAGTGTTCACAGGAGTCCATAGTACATGTACTCTATCCATCCAACAGCTCCCTCTTAGAGAGCTCAATCAGACCCTTGACACTCATGTATCCCAATATCATATGCCAAAGTCTTATAAAATTTGATTCTAACAACCTCAATGATGTCACAGTAGCTATTTCCATAATGTTGGAACCCACTAACTTATACAATCTCCCAATCTGCTTCCTCTTCATAGTCATCAAAGCCCCTTTGTAACTCATAGGGTATTATCCTCAATAACACATCGATACCCATTACAATCCAAGGAATTCAAAGAGATAAGGTTATTGGTCATCTCTGGAACATGTCTCAAGTTGGACAATGTCCTGACCACACTGTCTTGCATCCTCACCTTTACCGTCCCAATCCTAGAAATTTTACAAGCACCATCATTTTCCATCAAGACAAATCCACCTTGAGTCACCTCGAATATCTAAAACCAACTCCGGTTGGGAAAAATATGGTAAGATCATCCAAAATCCAAGATCCTATCATTGATCTTGTTCTATATATTAGTGGATGATAACACATCTCCATCACTATCACCATGGGTAACTACAACATTATCCTTTGTACTAGATGACTCGCCAAACGTAGCACTAGTCCTCATGTTAGGACAAAACTTCCTAACATGCCCCTTTTTGTGACATTCATAGTATGTCACATTATTATACCAACTCTTTGACTTAGATCTAGACTTCTTACGGTCACCAGACCCCCACTCTTGTACTCTCCCCTTGGTTACCAATCCTTCACTATGTGAGTCCCCAAAAGTACTACTACCAGTCAATTGACTATCATTATTTACAACATATCCTAAAATTATAGTCTAATTTCAACTTTTGAAAAATGCGATAACAAACACGCCTCTAGGGTTACTATTCCCAATATAAGTCATTTTCTCATATTATTTGACTTAGACCATTATAAATTTCTATAAATATTCCACATAATATATTTATCATATTTTGAACTAATTGGCACGTTAAAATACCATAGATTTCACATTTTACCCATATTGACTAATTTGTCCTTTAGATAGCCCAAAATGCCCACATTTTCATAAAAAAAATTATGAATGGTTTCCAACCTATGACACATAT
Source organism: Tamarix austromongolica (assembly GCA_039764185.1). Lineage (NCBI taxonomy): Eukaryota > Viridiplantae > Streptophyta > Magnoliopsida > Caryophyllales > Tamaricaceae > Tamarix > Tamarix austromongolica. The sequence goes on from CM077809.1 coordinate 95,902,113, forward strand.
CCTCATGAAAATAATTAACCATAAGTGTATGTGTGTGCATGTGTGTGTTTGTGTGTGTGTGTGTGTGTGTGTGTATGTAATTCAAATATCAAAGCCTAATTTAGATCAATTGTTCATAACAACCTTCTTGACTAGTAAAACCAGACTTAACCACAATATACACAATAGCATGCTTTCCCATTTTCTCACATTTTCATCATACTACCCACCATGTCATACAACAATATTACCATAATAGCATTTTCCATATAACAATACCATACTTGAGATTTCGTACAAAATATGCATATTGCACATAAAATCCTAGTTATAACATGTATTCTTACCAAAAGCATCTCTAGTATCTAAACATGGATAACCTAAGATGCATCATCCTATGCCATGGAAAAATCACCTAAGAATCAATAATAACATATCATTAGAGCTTAGGACAACAAAAAAGGAAAAAATAAGGCAAATGAGGGTGGAAAATGGAGCAAAAACTAAAGTAAATTGAGTCGCGCAAAGGTCAAACTAGCTACGATAGAAATTAGCGCAACAATGAGACTATAGTGTGAGTGACTCATAGAGCTAGAGGCTGTGTGAGCTCCTCACATTGAGGGGGTAGAGGCAGTGTGAGATGGTGGTGGGTTTGAGGTAATTGCAATATGAGAGTGGGGCAATTGGGGGGGTTGTTGCATGAGTATTTCACATAGCTAAGGCTCAACACTATGGGTTTCTCATGTTATGGTTGCTTCGTAGTATGAGGTGATGGAAATTTGTAGAGTTTTGTTGAAGGAAAAATGGAAATAATCAATGAACGACGTGCATGAAAGTTGAGGAGAGGAAGAGGGAGGTTTGAGGCTTTATGTGGGTTGTAATTAAAATTAAGTAGGAAGAGAGGGGGGATTTTATAGGAGATGAGGATCGAGTTGCATGCCGAATGTGTGAGGTCATGGGAGTTAGCATGGGTTTGGCTTGATAGATATCTAGTGAAAGAGGGCGACTAGCATAGCTGGTGGTGTAAGGTAGGTGAGGTAGAGCAGGTGTAGGGGACTAGTGTAGTGGTAGTGTAGGGCTAGGAAGGGAAAGAAGGGACCATGCGGGGGAGTAGGTTGCATGTCTCGAAGAGGAAGGAGGGATAAGCAGATTGGGATGGGGAGAAAGGAAAGAAAAAGGAAAAGGAAAAGAAAAGAGAAAACATGGGAAAGAAAAAAATAATTTTAGGTTAGGATTAGAATTGGGTTTAGAATTATGTTAAGAAATTAATATAAAATTAATTTATCAATCATATGGAGTTAGGATTAGGTTAAACTATTAATGAACTAAAATTAAGATTAGGATTATATTTAGGATTAAGAAATTAGAGTAAAATAAAGATATTAATTATTCTAAATTAGGCTTAGGTTAAGATATTAATTATTCAAGATTAAGGTTAGATAACATTTGAGGTATTACAAGGAGAATTCTATATTGGGGTTGTACTAGTATGTTCTACAGAACGAGAATAGTGGACAATAAAGTTATGCCCCGAGGTTGTTAATTATTGATATCATTCCACTGGTTATAAATAGTGAAGTCCTTAAACTCATCATTCCTAAGTAATTGGAATGGTAATAATCACTAATTGAATTTGTTTGCGATTAAGAATAATGCTGTGATAAGATTATAGTCTTAGTGATGGTTATGTTATGGCATGTATTATCATTCTTGCTATCGAATGTGTTATTCCATACTCTTGTAATATTTTTTATGTGCTCCATGTGACATTTGCATGTTTAGTACTATATGGTGGATTACTCAGTATCGTTTTACCGATGGATTCTATTTTATGGTCCACTACCTATTCAATGAGCAGTTATGACTCTATAGGAATATTTGATGGTACTCGTTGATTCAATACTTTCATTGTGTTACTTTCAATTAGTGTAATCAAGTTCAATAGAGAGTTTTATGTTGATGATATATAGACTCCCTATACAGACTCTGCAGGAATATTTGATGGTACTTGCTAATTCAATATAAGTGTGTGTTGAATCTCTATCTCTCTCTTTAGACTTTTATATCCTTTATTTTCATCATATATATTCTCTTCTCTCTATTTTGTATCATGTATCATGGTGGAATTAAGTATTTTCCACACTTGATTCCTAAGTACGAGGTTACTTTTGCCTTGTACCAAATATAGATTAGGAATAAGGAATTCATTATTCTATTTTGGTTGCGGTGTAACACCCTTGTGTTTTGTGTTTTGGCTTCTATAAATATGTTTTCAAGATAATTTTTAGTTTATAAATTTTGGGGGTGTTACAATAAGACCTAGTGGTTGTTCCCCCTTTTGTAGCTGGTGAGATGGCATTTCAATCATGTGTGTACCCTCCGCCACACTTGTGGATGTCACCTTGTGGTAATCTTAGGAAACATATAGTCTTGTTACATGAGCAACTAGGGAGCATGATAAAGAGTGGTTTGTATATGGAATCGAATGTGTTTTAGGCATACCATTTATTATTGACCTTACATTAGATGGAGCCATGGATATAGGTTATGACTAGATATATGGATGTGTTTCTCACCGACGTTCCACACCTGAGGTTTGTTGAGGATGACTGTTTTTATGAGACATTACCATAGGATGACCAGGTAGCTTATCGTGATAGATGATGAATGGAGGAGTTGGCACAAGTTACTAGGAAGTTTATACTCTAGTAGTATGGATGGACCATCTTACAATAATGTGAAATAGTAGATATTTTTTGAGAAGAGCGGACTCAGCGAGTAATTGTTGATATTTGTTGGCTTTAGGATGGTCGGAAGTACCTTAGGAGATTTTAGGAATTGCATGCTCTCATTAAGATGCTTGGGGTTGTAGCAACCTTTTATTCTAAGATCGTCCTCAATCAAGTTTTCTAATTGGATGTTTTAGGGAGTTGTTTTACGAAATAAATGATAGAGTTGTGGTCGCTAACCAGAATTGATCATGAAAATATTTAGACCAAAACTTTAAGTAAAAAAAGGTAGTCCTTTTCTTCTCTTACACAACCTCCTGCATCTCTTGTGTTACATTGGCCAACTAAGGTCACATCTCTCTCCTTTTCCTTGAATTGTAACATAATGAAACAACCGTGCCTCTCAAATAGAGATGTCAAAAGTTGATTATATTCATCCGAGTTGGTCTAACCCATATGAAATTTGATCCGATATAATTTAAAATTTTTAATAATCCGATTCAAAACTGACTTGACTCTACGCTGATCCAAATATAAGTGACCCGACCCGACCTCGACCCGACCCAACCCATAATCCGACATCAACCTGATATGTTAACAACCTCACCCACTATCAATCCGTAATCTGATTGCCACCTATACTCTCATGTTTGACTCATCTTCTTTTCTATCCAATGTGAACATTGAGCATTTTCTTGACAATTTTAGAGTCCATAATAAGTTCATAAATTCTTTGATAATAACATGAATGTTGTGTGTGACGAGCCTACTTGCAAAGCTTTGACAACAAGAAAAGTACAAGAAAGAGATTTAAAATGGTAAAGCTAGTATCTATGATGAAGCTCGTGATTAATGGGGTGACAGGTAAATAAAATATATAAATTTTAAATTAAAATTTTAATTTTAACTTTTCTAGATATATATATTATTATTTTATTAATAATTAAATAGCATAAAATAATAATACATTATAAAAAATTATGTCATAAAAAATACAATTAATTTATTATTGCATTATTTCTATTATAATCATTGGCATTGATTTTATTATAATAAAATAGTATTTATATTTTTTTGTGCCATAAAATTTTTTAGTTTGTATTACTTAATTATTGATAAAAATGAAGTTAGTACAATAATATATATATATATTTTTAAAATAATTTAAATTTAGAATTTAGATATATAACACTTTTCGGAAAAAAACGTACGAAGCCTTACGCCCCCGACCGTTACTAGCCGGTGGGCTAGTAGAAGAAAGTTTCCAGAAGAATCATAATACGATATCGGAGGGAATTCGAAACCTAGCCTTATCAACTAGACCGACACCGCTTTGGGGTAGGGGAGACTTTGTTTCGGATAAGGTCAGAGTTTTTTGCTTGAAAGTCGTTATGGGTTGGGTGGAAACTGGAAAGACGTCTTTTTCTTTTTTATTAGAAAATCAAGCTTCAATGGGGAGCGCGCCAAACAAAGAGTTTGGAGAAGCTCTGTTCACGCAATTGCAAACCATGGATTCGTTCAAATCTGATAGAATACAGGGTGCAATGTGAAACCTTTTGATGTGAAATTACGTGTACCCTACATATTTTAATTATTATTTAAATATTCCTTTGTGAGTTGATAGTACTAATTATGTTATATTTAATTATTATTATTTTTATGTTTGACTAAGATTGATGATTGTGTTTGGTAATTTATTGTTGGAATGATATTGTTGTTCCGTAGATATAATTAATTTATACCCTGATAATAGAATCGTCGAACTAAAAACTGATAGTATCAAGTATAGGTCACATAGAATCATAGATATTTCTTCGGTCCAATTGACTGGTAGGATTTTAGTTTATACAACCTGTTTAATTATTATAATTAACAATACATATAAGCTGATAGGTTTAAGATAATTTATAACAATTATTCTGTATCTGAGTTGGTTATAAAATTTTAACCCAAATCCATATTCTCGATCTGAATTATAATCCATTGTTAAGTTTTACGGTTGGACTGAATTTGTTACATGCACCCTAAGTCCAGTCGGCTATTATTAAGATTAGGTTTAATCCGATCATTTATACCGAATTAGTTCGGCACCTTGCATCCTGCTGATGCTGTTGAGAATCCTGGACGATGTGCCGTTGGAACTCTTGCTGATGCTGTTGTAGGAAAACCACGAAAAAAAAAAAAACTTAAGGCCCCAATTAGTTGCAAAGTAGTAACAGCTCGCAGATATATTCCCATCGCTTCGGTATTTTACATCCGTTGCCCAATAAACCCGTGGGCCGGACCTTTATTAGCAAAGCTTTATTAAAGGGACGGAAAAACCACGGACCATCCGATGAGGTTTGGTGAGTTGGTAAAGTCAACTCGCCAGAAAATTTATATTCTAATCCGTCTTTTGATAACATATCTGAATCGTATCTCCGTCTATACGATGTTTGGCGAATTAATTAAAAAAAAAAGGGTTAATTGTCCATAATCCACGACAAAAGGTACCTCTCTTTTTATGCAGGGTTGTGTATTTATTCGTGGCCTTCTGATTCGTTCCTTGCAGCAGTTTTCTTGTCTTTGTTTCTTCCGAGTCGCGTTGTTTGTTTGCCCCAAAACCAGAACTCTTAAACATTCGCAATCCCAAATCCGCTGTCCCCCGCCAACTGCTTTTTCTCCTCCGGTTTCGGGTTGTCTTCCCTTTATTCAATCAATTCAATTATCAGCCGAAAAACAGTTGAACCGAAAGCGGGGACCTCGTTTTATTTCCAACAATGGGTCGCCTCCCCCACCCCCAACCCCTATCTGCCTACTTACTTCACCCGTGCTATAAATATTACTCCATAACGTTAAAAAACCTGAAATCTGTTCCTATATCATCTAAATACAGTAGCCATAAAAAGTCATACCCACATGGCTTCTCTTGTCCTTTTAGCGTCCGAGTTGATCCGACCAAATGCAAGACAGCAACATGCGTCTTTAAGGTATCCGTCGGCTGCATCAGCAGCCGCCTCTTCCACCAGATCTCCTTCGGTTTCTCGGAAGAATCAGCCTACATCGTCGTCTGAGCAACAGGCGACCGAGAAAGGCGGTGGCTGTGCCGAAGCTGAGGCGGCGTCGGCCGTCGCTGTTCAAGAGGACCTGCCTCCATCATGGGTGTTTGAAGATCTCGTTTGGCCTTGAAGAATAGAAACGGATTGTAATAATTAATATATACTAGCCTACTAGTGCCAGCAGAATTTTTGTACATTTGTGTTATCACATCAATTTATCTGCGTTCGTGAAGCTAATTAAGTGCTAATCAAATCCGGTTTCTTTGATAAATCTGTCCTTTGTCCCGCCTGCTTATTTATTTCTTACCCTGCCTGCCATGATCACGGATGGTTTCTCCGAGTATTTTGTTTCCTTCACAGGGTCCGATCCTTCGACTTTGCTTTGGTAAGAAAATTATAAGGGCAACTGTCTGAGACTGACCTCAACTGTAATGAGCGGACAGAGAGTCATGTTGTTTGTGTAACCTCATGATTCGGCTGAAATTTGATAGAAACTACAACTCAAAGCTGAATTTTAGTTATTGCTTGCTAGAGGTGACAGTATAATGTCAGGTTCAGGTCGTCTCGGACCCGGTAATTGTAGGTTAATTTTTTTTGCCTGTCATCCGTAGGTCGAACCCGATTATTTTATTGTTCGAGTTGGTTTTAAATTCAAATTCAGGTCCTTAAATATTCAAGTTGTATCAAGTTAATTTATTATGTTAGAGTTGAGTTAACTCTTTTTCGGATGATTTTGAGTTCAGATGAGTTGAATTAGTTTGGATTTGGATTATTTCAAGTTAATTTAAAATATTAATTTTTGACAGATTAGGTTAGATTTGAAACAAGCTAATTCCAAATCATATCACTTTATGTTTCATGTTTGGGTCAAACTAAACCACCAAAATTAGTTTACCTTATTAACCTCGAAGCAATTATTAAATTTGACTTTATCTATGTAATCACCTCAAATTTTAAAAGTCTATAATTTAACAAATCACTTTTATTTTGGATAACTTAGCTTTTAAACTTATTTAATTTAATTATTTTGTGGATTTTTGAGTATATAAAAATAAATGTGAATATTTAATAAATTAAAATAAATAATTTATTATTTTATCATACTCATTTTATTTAAATAATGTTTCAAACTAATATTTTCTAAAATTTACCTTTTAAACCAATATATTAAAATATATTAAATTAAATTATTAAAATTTGTTTATCTACCAAAAATACTACAACATATTTTCCATAAATTATTTTATCTATTTTCCCCCTATTTTCCCTTTTTCACTTTTCCCTTTTCTTTTCTTTTTCTCTCCCTCCTTCTCCTTTCTCCTTTCTTCCCCCATTTTCCACCAACTGGGCTAGCCCCTCACAGCCCAAATCCCCTTTCCCCCTTCCCATCGGTGCGACCCAAGCCCACCTGACTCTCCCTCCTCCGCCCGTCGCCCCAGCCGGTCCGCCCCTCCCTTTCTTTTTTCTTATCTTTCTCCCCCAAACCGGCCCGGTCCAGCCCCTCTTTCCCTTTCCCTTCTTCCCCTCGCCCCGCTGCAACTCGCAGCCCACCCCCTACGCCGACCAACCACCTACGCCTCCTACCCACCTTCTCCCTCTCTCCCTGACCGTTCGCCTGTCCCTCCTCGACCAACCGACCTCCCTCTCACCTCCCGCATGCTTGCCCCCGCCCCCTTTCTTCTCCCTGACCGAATGCAGACCTGCCATGGCAGACCTACGTCGGCCTGTCACTGCCGGGCGACGTGCCTCCTGCACATGCCCCTACCTTCCTCTCTCCCCTCTCTTGGTTCTCCCCTATTTTCGGCTAATAAATACCACCAAGGAAGCCAGCGTCGGACCTTTTGGAATCGCAACCCAGGAAAACCCGTCATTGCGCCACCTCTAGTTTAGACAACCGCCCCGTCGGCGCCACCCATCGCAGCCACCCTATCCACCCATGGAACCCTTCCCTGCATCACCCTCTACCAAACTAAGCCTCCCTCATCCCTCGGTTTACTCTGCACGAGCCACCCCGGCCGTGCAAAGTCCCTCCCCCGATCAGCCCTTCATTGAGCCTCGCCGCCCTTCGCACCACCGCCCTCCGCCAGTCCCGCCACTTCCAACACCCCCCTCTACCCTCCAAAACGACCAGGGGAGCTCCCTATACCTCCTCATACCTTCATTTTCCTTTGCCACCCTCTCCTCTTCCTTTCTCCTCCCTCCACCACCATTTCTCCACCTCTCTTCTCCCCCATCGCCACCGCCGCCTGTACCACCACCATCCCTAGGTGGTCCTCTAAACTCCCTAAACCCTTTTTATACAAATGTGAGTTATTTTTAGTTTTATTATTATTATTATTATTACCTTTATCATTATTATTATTTAACCTAACTTCGGAATATTTAAAACTATTATTATTATTATTATTAATGGCCTATAACTTTAGTATTATTATTTTAACATCGTTATTGTTATTATTACAATTATTATTATTATTATTATTGTTGTTGTTGTTGTTGTTGTTGTTGTTGTTGTTGTCGTTGTTGTTGTTGTTGTTATCGTTATTATTATTATTATGGTTATCGTTATTATTATTGTTGTTGTTGTTGTTGTTGTTGTTGTTGTTCTTGCTATTATTATTAACGATAACCTAAGCACCTTAGCACTTTTATTATTAGTGTAAATATTCAAATCCTTATATTACTACTACTATTTCTATTATTATTATTATTATTATTATTAGTATTATTAGTATTATTTCTAACACCATTATTATTATTATTATTATTATTGTTGTTGTTGTTGTTGTTGTTGTTGTTGTTGTTGTTGTTGTTGTTGTTATTAATATTATTTTTATCACCTTGTCACTATTGTTAATATTTCATATGTCACTAACCTTACTATCACTACTACTATTATCATTATTAGTAACATTGAAACTATTACCGTTAATTATATAAATATTATTATAATTACTTTAAATTGTTGTAGCTATTAAGACCTCTTTTTGATTAGTAGTAGCATGATTAGCTACCTTAGGAATAATAACCCTACTTTTACTTATAAAGGTATTATTATTATTTTTAGCCCTAATAGTAAGTTGTGATAAGGGTAAGGTAGGAAGAATAGTAATTTTGGTTAGAGGAAAGTTAATCCATATTTTTCCCTCTTATAGGCGAATCAAGTCAAAACCCTAAGGAGGTGTAGGAACGTGCTCCAAGACCGGTGTCGTATTAGGTAAGGATGTGGCTAAGAACAATTATGTGTGTGTTATGTTATGTGCCTTGTGTGCCATATGTTATGCCATGTTATGTACTTTATGATTTTAATGACTAATTACTTGTAGCGCAGCTTGGAGTTGAGGTATGCTTATATGAATTCCTTATGACATGTGCATAATGACTGTTTTATTGTGTTTATGATATTATATGACGTGATCCTCTAGGACATGCATGTTAGGATGTTAATAATATGATGTAGGGTGAAAAGATAAAAAGGGGAAAATGTAAAGTGAGTTGACTAGGGGGGCATGAGATTGACCTAATTATCTCATGATCCATGAGGGAAAATTAAAAGGAGATTATGATTAAAATAAATGAGGGATGTGAACTTTGCATGTGAAATTTCTAGGGTTTGCATGGGGTGGATGGAGTTTGCATGGGAATGATCTTTACGTGAGAAAAGTTGTTTAAGGTATAAGTAAGGTAAGGGGAGAGTTGTGAAGTGATTGGAAACTTTGGATGAAAAATAGTACATAGGTTGGTGTAAAGGTGTATAGGGGACTTGATTAGGGTTTGGAAGGAAACCCTAATATGGGGGAAAATGTGGAAGTAAGAACAATTAAAGAAGAGTGGAGCATGGGTTAAGAGCGGAAATTTATTATATGAGGGATGAGTATGGGTGCCATGGGAAGTAAGTAATGTTAGGTGAAAAGTAGAATATTACTTGTGGGGGAAGAATTGTGCTAGGGTTTGGAGTAGCCAACTAGGGTTTTTCGATCACCTGCGAAATTAATGAGTAAAGTGATATGATTTGGGGTTGAACCTAAAGGAGATGAGGTGTTGGACGATAAATGAAATAATAGTAGTGAAGTAAGAGGAAGTTGGGCCACATAGGTCCAATTAGGGTTTCAAGGAAAACCCTAGAAGGTGATAGTGGGTGGAATTTGATGTCACGAGGTGTTGGGCCCTAACCCACACCCTTAGGAGTTGGTTTTCATTATGTGTAAGTGTAAAGGGGAATGGATATCAGGGTGTGATAAGGGGCGCAAGAATCCCAATATATAAGACGGGCCCTCTCGAGAGGATAGAAGTAGAGGATTGGTGACATGCATGTCAAGGGTCAACTGCTTACCGAATAAGATACGAATAAATTACTAATCATTTAAAAAGAAAGATTGTTGAGCCGGGCCTAGACCGGTCCACCGGCAAATAATAGTGGCCAGGCGCATTTTGCGCTGCATGACCGTTCCACCGGCTATAATAGTGGGGGTTTCTGTGCTCAACAAACCAAACATAATGATGATAAGACATGGGAAAGATACGAAGTAATTATAGTAAAATATCATGTGAGTCGGGCCAGACCGGTCCACCGGTGAGTAATAGTGGCCAGGAGCATTTTGCCCTGCATGACCGGTCCACCGGCGAATAATAGTGGCCAGGCGCATTTTGCCCTGCATGACCGGTCCACCGGCTATAATAGTGGGGTTCCTGCACTCATATGGATTGATAAAGACTATGATGTGAATCGACTATATTTTCTAGAGATATAAAGAATGAATCTACCCGAACCATAGTCGGCTTTCATTATCTGTATTACTACATGCCGCTTATGTGATTATGTCATGTATGCTATGTTATATGTTTTATATATTTGGCCTTAGCTGCATAGTTCCTTTACTCAATACGTAGTGTACTGACCACCCGTTTCATGGGTGCTGCTCATTCCCACGAGCAGAGGACCCACCTGAGTTTGTGCAGGTAGGAGATGATATCTTCGATGCCTACGACTCTTATAAGGTATCAGGTGGGGCTGAGAGTTGAGCCTAGACTTGGCCTAGGGACCGAGAGTGACATGGCTAGACTCTCCTTTTCATTTCGTTTTACCCTGTATCGTTATAGTTTTGTTTTGTTCTATCGTACGATACTTTATGTTCTTTGAGAACTTTGTCTATGTACCCCTTTGGCTTGTAAACCTTTTTACGCATATTCTAAATTTTATATTGTGAACAATTTAACTTCCTTATGAATTCTTGTTTTAAATATTAGCTCTTGTTTGACGATAATCCTTTTTAGCCTTAACACTTGGTACTGGAACGGTAGGAGTGAACCAGTCCAATACTGAGTGTGGCGGTAATATCCTCATAACTCACAGTTTTGTTATTTCACTTCCGTTAATTCTTTCATTTAAAAAACGAAATTTTTCAGTAGTGAAATTTGGGGGTGTTACAATCTAAGCCTGTAATTAAATTTTTATTATTAATTGCTAGAAACTACAACTCAAAGCTTAATATTATTGTGTAACACCCTAAAATTCACTAATTTTTTTAGTGGAAGTATTTAAAATTTAATACCTGTGAATTTCGGGGATGTTACCACCACACTTAGTACCAAACCGGTTCTCTCTGACCGTTTCAGTACCAAGTGCTAAGGCTAAGAAAAGATTAATATTAAACTTAAATCCAGAGTTCATGAAATAACTAAAAAGATCATAACATCAAAAATCAGAGTACGCGTAAAGAATTGTAATTCATATCCAAAAGAGAAATAAGCTTACAACCGATAAAAGGTTCATTTAAAATACTCAATACAAGTAATGAATTATAAAGGGTAAATCCTATACAAAGGAAATAACAGAAGGAGGTAAAATAACAAGAAGAGAGAAACCGGCCACACTACTCTCAAACTTGGAGCCAAATATATGCTCAACACTCAACTCCACCTAATGTCTCGCCTACCTGCATAAGCTCAGAAGGGCCAACTACTCGTGGGAATGAGTAGCACCCATGAAAAGGGTGATCAGTATGCTAAGTACTGAGTAAGTAACCGTGCACTACGGCCAACACATAAAATCACATAAATAATTCAGAAGAAATAAAGAAGCATATAATCCAACATGATAATGTAATACCGAACAATCATTCGGGTAGATACATAAAGGCCCATTTATAGTCCAGATTAATTATTTAATTAATCTCTGATTAGAACTCACTTCACACCATGCTTTTTATCAAATCCATGCGAGTACGGTAACCCTACTATTATAGCCGGTGGACTGGATACACACAGGACACATAGCCCCTGACCACTATTATTACTGGTGGACCAGAAAACACAGGACATAAAGCTCCTGACCACTATTATAGCCGGTGAACCGAAAACACACAGGACATAAAGCTCCTGACCACTATTATTCGCTAATGGACTGGTCTGGCCCCGACTCTCATGGTGTTCCACTGTAAGTACTTAGTGTCTTTCCCATGTATTAGCACAAATACATTCGGTTTTGTTGAGCACGAAATCCCCCACTATTATAGCTGGTGGACAGGAAATGCACAGGTACAAAGCTTGACCACTATTATTACCGGTGGACCGATCACATATAAGACATCATGCCCTAACCAATATTATTCACCGGTGGATCAGTCTGGGCCCGACTCAACAATCTTCCACTTTAAATTATTAATCTAGTACGGTGTCTTATTTAGAAGCTTTACCCTGGACATGCATGAATCACTCCCTTTACACTTATCCTCCAACTGACCTGCATCTTATCATGACAACCCTGCACCTCCTATCTTTCTCAACAACCCTTCCTCTATACTTAAACTCACACTAGAACTCCAACACCGAAATATGTGGGTCAAAGCCCACTACTACACACCTCCAGGTCCACTTATTTCCTTACTCTAGGATTTTTTCCTAGAAACCCTAATATAAGCCTTAGTGGCCCATCTTACTCTACTTCACACAACCCAAATCATTTTAACACTCCACACATCACAACTCATAAATTCCACCCTCATAATTACACTTTAATCATCAAATATACATGATACCACAATAACCCTAAGCAACCACACCAAACCTTAATTGTCCACACAAACCCTAGCTCGGTCTCGTACATACCCTTATATTGCTCCATGTACTATTTTTTTCATCCAAAGTGTTCAAACACCCAAAAAACACTTACATTACCTTCCTTACACCTCAAATCAACTTTTCATACATAAACTTTACTCCCATGCAGATGCTAACCTCCCCATGCAAACCTTCAAACTTTTGCATGCAAACCCTAAAACTCACACATAAAAACCTTAGAATCAACTATGCAAACCCTAGATCCATCCGTACAAACCCTAGATTTCTCCATATAAAAATTTAGATTCAATCCATATAAAACCCTAGATTAGATCCTCCCATACAAAACCATAAACTCTGCCATGCAACACCTTAAGTCCATCCATACAAAACCCTAGTCTAGATTTTCCCATACAACACCATAAAATCTGTCATGCAAAACCCTAAGTCCATCCATACAAAATCCTAGTTTAGATTCTCCCATATAAAACCATAGATTAAATTCTCTCACACAAAACCATGCAAAACCATAAATTAGATTCTCCCATACAAACCCATAAATTAGACTCTCCCATGCACAACAATAGATTCTCTCACTCTTTTATTTTATTTAAAATCTCCATTTTAGTCTTCCACTCATGGATCATTAAAATACATAGGTCAACTCACATCCTTTGGTCAACTTACTCCTCTTTTGTCAACTTACTCCTCTTGGTCAACTTCTTTCCCATTTTCCATTTTCAACCTTTTTCCACACAATACCACTTTTATACATCCTCACATACATGTCTAAAGGGTCACAAACCAATCATCACATACCACAATATTTCATCACATATATATAATACACATGCGATATTACAACATAAGAAGATGCTTCAACTCCATGCCATACCACATATGAAATAATTACAATAATAAACATAGGATGCATAACATACAAAGCATATAATTCATATCAACACACAATAGGCCTTAGTAACACGCTTACCTAAAATGACACCGGTCTTAGAGCACGCTCCTACACCTCCTTAGGGCTTTGACTGGTCTCACCTATATGAGGGAAAAGCTAAAAATTAGATTCCCTCCTACCAAAAATACTATTAATTACTAACTTATTCTAAGACTAAGCTTTTGATAAAATGATAAAATATTAATAAAAATGACATTAACTAATTACTATCTTGCTAAAGATATAAGAAATAATAGTAATATTATAAAAGTTGATAATATAAGGTTGAAGACTTTACCCTAATAATAATAATAATTATATTAAAATAATAATAGCAAAGATACTAAAAATAATATCAATGTTAATAATAATAATAATAATAATAATAATAATAATAATAATAACAACAATAATAATAAAAAGGGCATTATTCAAAAATAAAGTGAAATAAGTGCTTCGGCCTCTTTACCAAAATAATACTAATAATAACATTAGTAAAATTAATAACAAAATTTAGTAATAATAATAATAATAATAATAATAATGAAATAGTAATAATAATAATGATGATAAAAACCATAATAATATTGCAAAAATAATAATAATCACAATAGTAATGATAATAATCGAAGATAAAATGAAATAGGGTTTCGATGCTACATTGAATAATAATAACTTATTAAATAATAATAAAAATAAATAAATAAATAAAATAAAAATTCATAATAATACTAATAATATTAATAATACTAATACTAATAATCTACTAAGCCAAATAGCGTTAGCCCTAACAAGAAATAGTAATACTAATAATATTGAACCTAATAGTATTAATAATAATAATAATAATAATAATAATAATAATAATAATAATAATAATAATAATAATAATAACAATAACAATAATATATTAATATTAATAATAAAGATAATAGAAATAATAAGAATAATAATAATAATAATAATAAAATAAAAATAAAAATATAATAGGGCATCGGCCCAATAGAAATAATAATAAAAACATTAATAATAATAATAATAATAATAATAATAATAATAATAACAACAACAACAACAACAATAATAGTAGTAGTAGTAGTAGTAGTAGTAGTAATAATAATAATAATATATTCGGATAAATGAAATAAAATAAAATAAAGCTTGTAAAAATAGGGTAAAAGGGTTGAGAGGGTCTAGGGTTCAACCTTAGGCTGGTGGTAACAGACAGCACCGGCGATGGTGTACGGTGGCGGTTACGGTGGCCGGAAAAAGAGAAGAAAAGGGAAAAAGTTAAAGGCTAGGAAAAGGAGTGGTAGAATGAAGGTGGGAGTTGGAGTGTTTAAAACTACCTAGAGGGAGAGGAGTTGAATAAGGGTGGCGGCGCACGACAGTGGCGATGGTGGCCGAAAGAGAAAGAAGAAGAGAAAGAGAGGAGGAGAGGGAGGAAGAGGAAAAGAAAGGTAGGGGAAGGTAGAGGATGGTCTGCAGAACAGGTTGGGAGGTGAAAGGAGTGGCGGCAGTGGCTAAAGTGGTGGCTAATGGTGGTTCAAAGGGCGGCGGAGATGAAAAGGAAGGTTGATCGGGGAGGAAACTTTGCATAGTCAGGGTGGCTTGTGTAGGCTGAATCGAGGGAGAAGGGAGGCGTAGTTAGTTAGAGGGCGGTGCAGGGAAGACTTAGGTAGGCAGAGCAGGCGGTGTAGTTGGCCGGAGGCGGCGGCAATGGTGTTTGAAGGGGAGGCGGCACAAGGTGTAAAATTTTCTTGGTTGAAATCAAAAACTCAATCAGGGCTAAATGTGGGGGCATTTATAGGGTTTAAATGAGATATTAAGGTCTGTGGGATGATAAGGGAGTAGGGCAAGTAGGGTTAGGGTTCACCGGCGGCGTCTGGCCGGCAAAAATCTAGGTCGAATGTGGCAAGGTTGGTTGGCTAAAAGAATGATCGTGTGCAAAAAGAAGGGAGATGGGGCAGGTCAAGTTATTCTACGAGTCAGGGGGAGAGAAAGAGGAACAACGACCAATCAAAGGAGCGTGACCGGTGGTAGAAAACTAAGGCGCGGGCGTTGTTGTTGTAGGTTATCGACGACGGGGGGAGGAGGAAGGAAGAAGAAGAAAGAAAGGGCTGGACCGGCGTTCTGGAGGAAAAAAAAGAAAGAAAGGAAAAAGAGGGGAGCCGGCCGGTGGGACGGTGAGGGAGTGTTTAAATAAAACACTACTTTTGGGGGGAAGAAAAGAAGAAAGGACGCGTTTCATCCCTGGGCCATGCCGAAGGAAGAAAAAGGAGGAAAGGAATGGGCCACAGAATGCAGGCCAGAGTCGGGGAAAAAGGAGGAATGTAGCGCTGGGCCACCGAAGAAGGAAGAAGAAAAAGATGGAATTGGGCCGCGGACAGGCCCAATCGAGAAGGAGAAGAAAAAAGAAAAGAAGAAGAAAGAAAAAGAAAGAAAATGGAAAGAAAAGGAAGAAAGAAAAAGGAAAAATATAATATGAGGGTTGGGTTAATTAAATTAATTAGGATATTTGGGATATTTAAAAATAATAATATTCAAGTAAAATAATATTTAAATCCCTTTTTAGACTAATTCAGGATTTTTAAAAGGTTTTTCATAAATTCCATTTTCATTAGCAAATCACTCTAATTTTCTCCAATCAAATTATTTATAAAAATTCCTACTAATTTGAAAATATTTTCTCCTTCTTATTATAAATAAAATAATTTATTTAATTAAATTCCAAAATAAAATCCTTAATTAGCTAAAATACCCAAATTTCTCCTAATTAAAATACTTATAAATTTATTATTGAACACACCTAATCAATTCCCTTTTATTTTAATAAAAATAATTAATTTAATTAATTTTTCAAATAAAATCCTATTTAACTATAATTTTTAAAATTAGAATTTTTCAGGGATTTTCATATTACTTGATAGAGGTGACACTATAATGTCAGGTTTCGATCATCTCGGATCAAGTAATTGTAGATCTTTTTTTTATAGCCATTTACATATCATAATGGATCATTTTATTGTTCGGGTTTAGGTCGTTAAATATTTGGGTTGTATCAAGCTAATTTATTAGGCTAGTTCTGAGTTTAGTTAACTCATTTTTAGGTGATTTTGAGTTCAAGCTAATCTGATGAGTTGAGTTAGTTCATATTTGGATTATTTTGAGTTAATTTGAAGTATCAAGTTTTGACGAATCAGGTTGGATTTAAAATGAGCTAATCCCAAATCAAATCACTTCACGTTTCATGCTTGGGTCAAACTAAACCACAAAAATTAATTCACCTTATTAACCTTGAAGCAATTATTAAATTTGACTTTATCTAAGCCTATAATTAAATTTTTATTATTAATTTCTAGAAACTACAACTCAAAGTGTAATATTATTGCTTGCTAGAGGTGATAATATAATGTTAGGTTTGGGTCGTCTCGGACCGGGTAATTGTAGATCTTCTTCCTTTTTTTCCTAGCCATTTGCAGGTCAAAATGCATCATATTATTGTCCGGTGGGTTTTGAGTTCAGGTTCAAGTCAGTAAACATTCGAGTTGTATCAAGTTAAGTTATTAGGTTGAATTTGAGCTCAGTTTACTCGTGTTCAAGTGATTTTGAGTTTGGATTAATCTAATGAGTTGAGTTAGTTCGGATTTGGATTGTTTTGAGTTAATTTGAAGTATCAAATTTTAATGGATTAGGTTGAGTTAATCAGAAATCATATCATTTCATATTTTGGTTAAACATGAGATTGACCACTATAATTATTTCATTTTATTGACCTCGAAGCAATTATTAAATTTGACTTTATCTAAGTCCGTATTAAAATTTTATTTTTAACTACTACTTGTTTATTATTATAACTTTTTAATATTGTATTTTTATGTGGAAAAGTTATTAAAATTAGGATATTGTTAGTGAATAAGGATATTCATAATAAAATTAAGAAAAAATAGTAAAATTTAAAAACAATATATTTTTAAAAGATTTAAATGAATAATAAAACATGTGTATCTTTTTTAGTATCATAACTAATTAATTACTATTCAGTTTCTTTTTGTCAGATTGGGGTTAAAATCACGACAGGTTGATGGTGTATCAGGTTGGTATCGAATCATAGTTTGTGTTCAAGTTCAGTCAGCTTTGAATTGGATTAGTTTGATTATTTTTTTTCCAATTTTATTATATTTGTGTGAATTGGGGATGGTTCAGGTTAATTTTTGCCAACTTTATCTATTACACATTGACAATATTTAAGTATACCAACCGAAGATATAATAAAATAAGATAGGTTATAGCTAATTGAAAGAAATCCATAAATTTTTTCACCTTTGGGGCATGCTTGGTACGAGTGGAAAGCAATGATTAAAAAATCATATCGGATTATACCGTTTCAACCCCTCCAACTGAGTACTGATATATAATTATTTGGTTTTGAAATTAGTATATCGATTGAGAAATTTAGATTAGATTGAATAGAAATGAGGGTTGGATCGGTTGACCTAGTTAAACTAATTTGATACAGTATCCCCTAAACATTATCATTTCAGTCATAGGGATAAAAATTCAAGGGTAAATAACTTGATAAGACAAATTGAATCAAATCAAACCGGATTTTACTAGGGGTTATACCTAGTAATTTTAAATAAAAGTAATTTTTGATCAAATTGTGGTCAGGTTGGTTGAACTATGTACCAAGAAGTCCATCGAGCCAATTTCTAGTTCGGTTTTTAAAACACTAGTGGAAAGTAGGTGTAAAAGATCTCAAGGAATTCATTATAATTATGTTTTGCGCATGGGATGGGGGAGTTTTATTCCTCAGGAAATGGTATGACTCTCTCTAAGAGGTGGTAAATGGGTCAAATGAGTCGGATTTCTGTTGAATAATTTTGGATCATTTTAAATCACCATTATTATGTGATCAGGTTGTGTCAGATCTGCTTTAGTTTTAAGTTTACTTTAGATTTGTGACGATTTGGATTAGGTTTGTGATGGGTCAGGTCAAGCTAGGTTAAGTGGATTTGAGGTCAGGTCAGGGTCTCACTCATCAAATTTATTTGAGTTTGAGTCTTTAGATTTCGGATTTAATTTGAGTCAAATCAAATTTGGGTTGGATAAGTTCGGTTCAAAGCTCAAATTAACATTATTTGTTATCTATTTAATATAACAAAAAAGAGAGAGTTTATGAATTATTTTTACGCTTATTATCATAATATGTGTAATATTAATCCCAAATTATTATTATTATTATTATTATTATTATTATTATTATAGTTCTAATTATAAATATAGTTGCAACTATTATTATAAATATAATTTTAATGTAAATGTAACTAATATTAGTATGTAATTATAGTTGAAAAATATATTCTCCCTCTGTGTTTGGGAAGAAAATCTTTATAGATATAATAATATAGTCATGGAAACATTTTTGCTTTTCCACTTGAAACACTTTTGATAGAGCAATATGATAGTTTATTCGGTTATTTATGGTAAACAATCTATTAGTATTATGCATGCAAAGCTTCAAGTGTAACTATACATTAAAAAACCATATAAAGGAACAATTAGTGAAGAATACTAATATTGACAACTAATTCAAAGTACTCCATATGTCCTAAAATACTAGGCTTATTTAGTTTTTCACACATATTAAGAAATCATGATTAATGTTATGTTTTATTCAATCATTTTCCATACTTACTCTCACATTAGGAATGTGTAATATTAAGTTTAGTCAATTTCCACCAATAAATTACATGAAACATAGTAAATGCATTGTTATATGTAGTCAATTAACAAGGGTGTTATAAGAAATAAAAATACAAATATAGAAACAAGTATATATTATGAGATAAATTAAAATTAAAACCTTATCTATTAATATGGGATGGAGGGAGTAATTAATTAATTACCTACCATTTAATCTAACTAGTAAAGTCAAAAAGTATCATATTGCATTGAAAGTGAGTGGCTAAAGCAAGATTAGAAGTATATTTAATATCTAATGGCACTATTAGTAGAGCATTGGCTGGATGAAAATAATAGTAGTAATAAGAAAATATAATAAGGATGGGGTTTAATTAAAAAGTGGATATTTTTAATTAAAGAAAAATAGTATAAGTTTTTTTTTTAGATATTTAGTTGAAAATGGTAAAACCTACTTATGATACAGTAATAATTTATAAATAAATTATAGATAATGAGATTATAAGAATTTGAAATAATGACCTAAACTATATATTATTAATAATGAGGAAATATCCATCCATAAAAGTGTCGTATCTACTTTGAAGGAGTTGAAGCAAATGCTAAAAACAATATTCTTCATACTACTATTTTTTCCCCAAAAGGCTAACTTACCTTTCATCTATTTAGTCATGCCTTTATCATCTACTTGTTTACTGTAAAGCTCCTCTTGTAGAAACCCTAATTATAAACTAGTAATCATGTAAAATTAATTACAATAATTATTATATGGTGTTTTGTATTAAATATGTTATTATTATGTGTATTATTATGGCATATTAGTTATAAATTTAATTCAGTTAAAATTTGATAAAATTTGGATTATTAATTTCATCCCTAGATGAAACACTAACCGATATTTGTTTTATCAAGGAATCCTAATTCTACCTATCTAGCATCCCTACCCTACTATGATTTTATTTTCTGTCATATACCACCTCCATCTTCCCTAATGCTTGTATCTCTTCACATCATCCTATGCATCCATGTTATCCTCATCTTGTCTTGCCCTGTCGCACACCCTTTACCCATATATAAGCTCCTCTTCATCCTCTATTTTTGTGTTTTGTCCCCCCAAAAAACCAAAGCCTTGGTTTGTGTTGCCTTTCTCCTTTCTCCCAATCTTTATTTTGCCATTATCATCAAAGCATTTTGGGCAGAGAAATGTCACCTTCACTTGGTTGCGTCAACCATCATTGTTCCCTCCTCCTTAGCTTTGGCCATTCTTCCCATTTCCTCCCATTAGCTGCCTCAACAACCATCGAATCCTCACTCCTAGTTACAACACTCCCCACTAAAACCATCCCTAGCAACGACAACCAACACGGTCTCCCCTAGCAATGATAATAATTGTCATCACTATCATTTTTCCTTGTGTGACTTTGTGACATTGTTCTCTTACCGCATTTTTGCCTCACTTAGCTTCCTTTACCGAGGTTAGTTTCTAACCTCTTTTTTTGAGTTGTTTTTAGTTAATTTTGATTGTTGTCTTATTGTATTAGATGCTAATATAAATGTTTTTAGGTGTTGTTTACTTAGGTAATCCTTGAGGTATTGTGAAGAAGAGAATCTTGTTTACTTTTTTGTAACTTGGATTTAGATAAATTCAATTATTAATGAGATGGTAGAATTTGTGTGTAAGCATAATAGGTTGTTTAGATCTAGAATCATGCCAGGATATTGTGTTATGCAAGTGTTATGGAATACATGATGAAATAATAACATGCTCATAAATAGTTGGTACATATGTTCAACTTACTATTAAATATGAATTATATGCATGTGTATTATGTTGAATGGTTAACATATGAATTTCTAGGATTTTTTCAAGTTATAGAGTAATCTCCATGATAAGTGTTCCATGATTACCATTGTATGGTAGCAAGGGTTGATATGAATAACATGAAAGCATGCACACATAATTAGGGTTTGTACATGTAAGTTTCTAAATGTATGCATAGTGGAAAGTATAGTCAATCATCAAGTATTAGAATTTACCCACGTACTAAAATATTATAAATTATTATCTTTGATCCTTTTCATGACAAATTCTCATAATAATATCATTTGGTATGAAATTGGATAATAATGGTAAAATTAGGGTTTTGAGGGTATTTTGGTTATTTTTGACCTAATGCGCCTAATATGGATAACTAGACATATCATAACCTTAGACTTTGATAGGTTAGCTTAGTGTTAAATTTGGATTTGACATAGACTGATAATCTTAGGTTTACCTTGGTAATTAGATATAAAGGAAAACTGGTTAAGTTTGGAAATGTGAATTGTTGTGCAGTACATGATACTTGTAATCACCTTAAAATACTAATACTTAAAGTTGGAGAACTTGAGTTTGGGAATGGTTTCTCTCTAGGATTATCTACCTTAGAGATGAGGTGTATCTCTCATTTGGTTTTGGTTCTCTATTTTACCAACGTGCCTTAGTAAGGCCCTAGTCTACTCTATAGGTGACCTACAAGCCTTGTAGGAGGTATTGCTACTTTATGATTAGGTGACCGAGGTTGGAAGATACTACGTTGTCTATGTGCGTCAGTATAACTAGGCATGCCATAGTTTCCCTAGGTTCTAATGTAAGAATATTATTATGCCTTTGGGCACCAATATAACCAAATATACCTTAGTATCCCTATGTTGATTGTAACCCCTCAAGTAATTAAAAAGGGAAGTAAATATTGTGTAAAAATAAAAATAGATTGTTGAAGTTGTGGTTTGACAGTTTTATCTATGCTCTAATTGGTTTGATAATCACCTTAGTACCTTTCCTTGGTATTTAGAATTGAATTGATTAGTCGGTTTTGATCATAGATTTTGGGTATGACTATTGTGTACTTTGAGATGATGTGAAGTGATTAAGTATGATATGATGTTGAGAATGATATACTTCGATGTTGTGTATATTATCCCATAATTATCTTATATTTTTATAGCATGTGCTTTATTATTGAAGCATTTGTTTTAGATTGTATGATTATATGTAATGTAAGCATATTACCTCTTTTGAGGCATTGTTATTTACTTAGCATGAGGAAGTTGTAATCATACTAAATTTACAGATGACTATGTGAAGAGCATGGAGTGGTTTAAGACTTATAATAGTAGCAAGGCTAAGTGGAGCCCTTAGGAAGAGGATACATTCTTGGAACAGGCTTACAGGTTTAAGAGTTAGGGCAAACTGGTATTGTACCTTTGGGTGCTAGTTTTTATTGAAATTGATTTTCCTTTTGACTCTTATGTCCTTTATTGTATTTTGATTATTGTTGTTGTATGGAGAATATTATTCATAACTTTTATATATGTATTGTCTCTTTTGGATTTAACTTGTTTTGAGCTTTATCCCTTGATATAAGAAAGGTGAAGAAACCAGACTTATGCTAAATGTGATAGTAACACCCATTATTTTTGTAATTAACTATTTTGCAAAATGAAAATTTTAAGTTGTTAAATTAGGGTGTTACATTTACCTTCTAGATAAATGCAAGGTCTTATTCAATAGGTGAAAATAAGCTCACTAGCTAGCACACTCACCCTTCTCTCGTATGATGAGAGAAAATAGTTATTGAAATATGTTATTTTTAGCATGAAAATGTATTAGAGTCAAGTTTTCATTTTTCGTCAAAGGCTATTCCACCAACTTGAAAGCACGTGCAAGCAAATCCTTTGGATGGGTAGAATTGATTTCTCTAAGAAGGCCATTGTTGCATGGAAAATGGTATATCCCCTAAAAAGGAGAGTGGAATAAGAATAATAAATGTGGAGATCTAGAATCATGTGTAAATTGGCAAAATCTTGTGGAATATTAGATGAAAAAAGGATTCATTGTTGATAAAATGGGTGCGTGTAGTTTATCTTAAAAATCACTCAGATTAGTCGTTCCCCTAACCTCATTATGTTGGTGGCATTGCAAAATTTTATTAAACTTAGATACATTTCAAAGCACATGTTTCAGGATGACCAACCTAGACTAAGGAATATGAGGGTTGATGGCTCATACATTCACAAAGTGTACAATCTTGTGAGGTTAAAAGGGAAAAATAGATGGTGTTATTTGTTAGTTTGGTGTGCTTTGGTGGTTCCTTATTTTAGAGCTATTTGGTATAAAAGGAACTCATGTATTTTTAGGAATTTTGAGCAATCATGTAATGTTATTCTTAAAAACATAAACTTTATAATATATTGTGGAGTTTTCGCTCCTCATAGATGCATGAAGTATGACAAATAAAGATGGTGTATTGATAGAGTGGTGATGTGAGTAAGTTTATTGAGGTTGTACATAACTCTTTTTAGTAGTTATATAAAAGTATTACTTACTAATAAAAAAAAGAAATAATAAAGTTATCAAAAGAGTAAAGGAACTCAATTGCAAGATTCAAAGTACAGAGGGAGAAGGTGAATACTAGAGAGATTAGATATTTTTGGTAGCTGAAAGAAAGGTGAACAGAAGGGGCGATTAGAACTATTTATAGCCAACAAATTGATATAAATCACAGTGTGGTCAGGAGCAAATCGAAAACCCTAATTCTCACCATTTGAATTCAAGTTAAATAGACATATTTTGTCCAAGATATGCTGACCTATCTTGTAGAGTTCAAGTGGTAATTTTGGAGGAGTGCAGGTCAATTGACCCAAAAATACAATTCACAAGAGGGGTAATGGAAGGTTAGTATAGAAGGAATATCCTAGTTGAGTAGAATCGAGTATGAGATCAAAGCAATGATCTCAAAATGTGCAGAGGAGAGAGGTGGAAGAAGACAAAGATGAGGTCATCTTTCCTCCGAAATTGTCCCAATTGACTCCTCAGATCCATCTAAGGTAGTATTTTTGAGCTAAATGCATCATGAAAAAGACTAAGAATCTCTTAGGATCAATTTGGCATGGGTTAACAAGGTTCCATTTCAATATAAAAAATTTTCTCGAAAAATTATGTTTCAAAAATATGTCCAACTCGACAAACCAATCAATTGGTTTAGCCTACTAGCCGAATGTTTTATAGAACAATCAATTGGTTTAGTCGAGTAAAAACCATTTTGCTAAAACGACGAACCAATTGATCAGTTCTCTTGAAAATTTCATAAAATTTAATTTTTCAACCTCATTTCAAATCCAACTTTGTCTCAAACCAAATCATAATATCAAATCAAAATCAAACACCAAAATTTGCATAATCTCTTATTCAACACTTTACAAAAAGATGGAGTATTACACCTTTTCTGAAGTCACACGGACTTAGAACACAATTCACAGGCTATGAATCACAATGAGCTAGTCCAAGCTATTAAAAATCCTAACAAGATGATAAAAGGGGGGACTTAAAGATTAAGATGCCACTTTTATAGCTAGATCCATGGTGATAGTATGAATGATTTTATGAGGAATAAGGAATTTCCTTCTTATCCTTGAAAGTGCGAGCATTTCACTTAATCTATATATGATATACAAAATTAGTAAATAAATCCCTTAAAGCTTATTTTTTGATATTTAAACCATGTGCTCTTCCTCCTCTTTTTGTCTAAAACAAATTTTCATGTCAATGGGAAGTCAAATGTCTATTACTCATATGAGTGGATGTATATATATTTCTGTACTTGTATTGAAAATGGGAAACTAAAGAAAAGATGATGGTGTGATTCATTCTCAACCTCACATTTGATAGGTGGTAGATTGGTGCACATTTAGAATGACCCTTGGATACCTACCATACCTTCTTTCAGAGTCCAAGGTCGGCCATATGCTCACGAAATTATCTTTTATGTTTCCAATTTACTATTGGTATAACCTTTTAAGGTAGATAATGGAGTTGATATAACAAAAAACTGTTTATCCCCTATGAAGGCTTACCATATTCTCATAATTGATCTTCAACATAGTCCTAGTTATAATGTTGCTTACCTCATTTGGAGACCTAGTCCTCAATATATATATATATATATATATATATATATATATATATATATTATCAAAATATGCGTATAAAACTCTTTATAGTTCTAGAGTTGCTAGTTCAAATCCTTACTCCTCTCATTATGTTCCTAACATGTGTTAGATGTGATGTTGAAAATATGGTGACAATATTTCTTAAAAACATATCTTTTGTGGATAGTTTTAATGAAGTATATTAATTTGAGGTGTGATATGGCATCCAAAATCTAGGAATTTGGTAAATAATGTCCTCTATGTCAGAAGGCTAAAGAAAATTACTCCCCCCCCTTTTTTTCAACCACCTACAATCATAGAGAGGAATACATCAAAATATTTGTATTTTGGTTCAAAATGAAGGATATCAATATTTTGATATCATAGTCTCACTGATTTTAGTTTGGGTATATGGAATATACATAACAACATTTTTTTAACATAAGAAGGCTGATGTTGAAGATACTATAAGAGCTATAGGTCGATATTTTAATCATATTCCACTTTTCTCCTCTACTGCCAAGTTTATTGATTTGTTAAATAACAATACTCCACTTGTATTTGATGCCAAATTTCTGAGTACTACTTCTTGGACCTCTTCTCTAACTAGTAAAATGAAGCTTGATAGATGTTGCAATCAAGGATTTTGTAGTGTGAATTGTCATAATTGTCGGATATAATAAATGTCATTGTATGTTTATTGCTAAATAGATTAACATTGTTCTATTAAAAGAGCCTCTTTTAGTTTTGAAATTAGAATTTAAATATTTTTTTTACTTGCAATGGAATTGGCCATCTAGGAAGGTTTTCACCCTATCATCATTAAATCTAATTGTTTGAATATGAGAGAGCTCCTTAAGGACCCTCCTATTGAGATTCCACAAGAACTTAGAAGTCTGATATACAACAATAGAAACATCCTATAAATTGATTAATAATATTTTGTCACATACATTGCGTGAGGAATTAATAGATTTATCGATTCACATACTACACTGCCAAGAATTTAGTCCAACATAGATGGTTGCATTTGTTTCCATATCTAATCATGATGCAATTGTTCTAATTTGTACTCTCACTCTGGCTGATATATATATATATATATATATATATATATACATACATGCCTATTTGGGCATTCAAGGAGAAGAAGAAAGAAGAGACATGATTCAAAGAAGAAGGAAAAGGTCCAGCATCAAAGGATTTGGGCCCAAACCCACCACTGTCAACCCACCTGCAACCCGAACCTGAATATCAGTAGAGCAAAATAACGCATAACGATTGCGTACCCTCGCATCTTCGCCCGGGCCGCTTCTGCTAGCGATAAACCCTAGTGCGAGAGTAAGCTGCTGCCCTGTGCCCACCCAATCCAACAATGGCGGCTACCTTCGACTACGATGACCACCACCAACAGCCACCGCCATCATCCGCCTCCGACACCGGCTACGACCCAAACTTTGTCCCTGACTCCGTCAAATCCTTTGTTGTCCATCTTTACCGGTACATTCGCGAGAAGAACGTCTATGAAATCCACCAAATGTATGAGACATCTTTCCAAACCCTAAGCGATCGAATGTTTAAGGACACTCCATGGCCGTCCGTCGATGCTATCGCCCCTTACGTTGATAACGATCACGTTTTTTGCTTGCTTTATCGTGAGATGTGGTTCAGGCATCTGTATGCAAGGCTTCAACCGACTTTGAGACAGAGAATTGATAGCTGGGATAATTATTGTAGCTTGTTTCAGGTGGTTTTGCATGGAGTTGTGAATATGCAGCTACCTAATCAGTGGTTGTGGGATATGGTCGATGAGTTTGTTTATCAGTTTCAAAGTTTCTGTCAGTACAGGGCTAAGATGAAGAACAAGAATGAGCAAGAGATTGCTTTGCTTCGTGAATTTGATCAGGTTATCGATTTACTCTGATATTATATTGGATCAAATTGGTTTAGCTGTTTTCATTTTGATTGAATACTTTGCTTATAACCCTCGGTTCATGTTTTGGATCCGGAAGTTGGACTTTTGAGATATGGGAGTTGAATAGGTGGATTGGTGCTGCTTTGAGCTGTTTGCTTTCGCTGATGGAGATTATATGTGTATGATTGTTGCGCTAATACTATGAACCCTTTGCTTTGCTGGGCTACTGCTCTAAGATTACCGAATAAATTCTGTGGGTCCAGTACTATGATTTGTTGTCTCTTTAGTCTTTGTGCTAGGTTTTCTGATTGAGTCTTTTTTCTAATCACAAATATGTAATAATTCCAGTATTTCCTTCCCTTGATATGAAACCTTTTGCCTCCTCCTGGAGCAGCAATGATACTAGTTACTACCTATACAATCTGCAATTTCATTTCTAGCTAACAGGAGTACAGATGGGAAGATCAAGTACACATCTTATGATGCACCTTCCTTTATGCATACCTAATTGTCACTAATTTGCTTTCTGCTCTTTGTTGGCTGAATTGGCATACCTAGGGTTTCTTATTTTGTTATTCTGGAATAGAAATGCTTTTTACTATTTTTCTTACCTTTCCTTAATTATTGTACAGGCTTGGAATGTGTATGGTGTACTCAACTTCCTGCAAGCACTTGTTGACAAGTCCATGATCATTGATATTCTCCAAAGAGATAAGGAGGGCCTTGAACAGTTCACTGCTACTGATGGGTATGATTATAGTGGTGGTAGCAATGTGTTAAAGGTTTTGGGTTATTTCAGTATGGTGGGCTTGCTGCGTGTCCATTGTCTATTGGGGGATTACCACGCTGGGTTAAAGTGCTTGCTTCCGATTGACATAAGTCAGCAAGGTGTATACACTAGTGTCATTGGAAGCCACATTGCTACCATATATCATTATGGCTTTGCCAATCTTATGTTGCGAAGGTATGTATGCTGGTGCATTTTATATGTAATGATATATCTGCGGACTAATTTGAGGTCTTTCTTTCCCAAATACTAAATCTAGAACCAACTAATAAGATGAAAAACTTACGGTTTTGGATTATATTCCAGGGATTTAGTTTACCAAAAATTATATTTTTTATGGCAGAAATTTTCCTTTATTTGAACTTAAGAAATTGTTATGAGATGCTGGGTTTCTTTGGTTTGTCTTTCGTTTTGACAATGATAGATGCTAGTTTGAACTTGATAAATGCTGACTTATTTCTAATTTTAATTATGTAAGTTTCAAAAAAATTAATTGGCGGTGATAGTTTACTCATAGTAAGTTTCAGATTCTATAAGACACGAAGCCTGTCATTATATTTCATGCCTTCATGAGCCAAGGAGTTTTATGCTTGCAGATAGAACTCTCTAAATGTAGTTTGTTTAGGCTAAAGATAAAAATAGCAGGGACAATATCAGATTAAGGGTTTTCAATGTGTGCTGGTAAGATCTATGCTGAGGTCGATGTATATATGGAAACTATCAATGCACAGCTGTGGGCTTGATCGGTGTGGATTGGTACTTTTCTGATCTTGCCGATCTCCTTATAGGTACAAAGTCTAGTTTTATTGAGAGTCTGATCACCTAAAGGTTTTTAGGTGGCTTCTCTTTGATGATCATGTTACACAATTGTATAAGGAGAATGACAATGCTGATGGATTTTAATGAAGCTCATTAAACAAGGATGGGCTGACTGTCACCTAATTTTTTTTTTGGCAGAGTAGATACGATGTTACATTAATTTTATGGACTTTGGTTATTGGTGCTGTGATTCTTCACTTGAAGACTGCCTTGCTTTAACGATGCTCTTGACAAAAAATACAACTTGGTTAATGCTTATGTATAGGGTGGGAAAACCTTTGATGGGATGGTGAATAAGAGCAAAAAACTAAAAACTACGCTGTAAAGTTCCTGTTGCTTTGTGAACTTCGTCATCGATTATTGGAGCATGCAATAATACCAGAATTTTAGAGTCGTAGGGTGACCATTTTAAAATTTCTGAATTTGAATGGAGATTATTTTATTTATAGTATGTTATGTTTGGCACTATAGAAGATAAGAATTTTGATAAAGCAAATGGCTGTGTAAGGCTAGTCGGGAAGCAATGGATCAGATTCCTTTCCATGAAGTAGGGTTAGAGTAGCCAAGCCTGTAATCAGTCTTTACATAGGATGGAGCCATCTGCCTTTGAAGAGCGCTGCATTCGATGCGGTTGAATATGAAAATGGTTCACTCAACTATGCTTCCTACAAGTGTGATGCCATGTTTGATCAAAGATGCCTGATTTTTGTCATAGTTTACTTTCCCTTGGGTCATTCATTAGGTTAGTGGTCATTACAAGCATGGCTTTCTACTGTTGGCGATTGCTAATATTGGTTGTATGGTTGCATGTAGCTATAAATGAGCTAAACCATCGCACAAGCTAACTCGGTCCTGTCTGACTTACTCATTTAGTAAACGAATTGAACTCAATTCTTATTTTTGAAGGAGACAAGCTCGAGTTAAGGGTAGGTTTGACACTTTTTGTTCACAAATTGGCTTGTTTAAAGATTTATTTAGAAGCTTGTTTGAGGCTCATTTAGTTGGTCATTAAAGGTTTATTTATATTTATTGCATTATATATAAGTAGTGTTTATGTTTTCATTTACATCTATTTCTTTCAAACTAAGTGTTGTATTATATATAAATTAATTGAGTATAATGAGTCAAGAAGATGAGGCTTTGCACTATAATCTTAGCCTTAGGTTCAGTAAAAACCTTTTGCATATACAAGTTGAGTCAATAATTGAGGTCACAGGAGAACAAATTATAATAATGTATTACAGTTACAAGAGCCGCTTCATTAGTTTGGGCTTGAACAAGGGGTCATTATGACAACTGAGGCACTTAGTGCAGACTCATTAGCGTCATCTCGTATATGAGCCAAGTTTGAACAAGGGGTGACCTAGCTTGACTTGGCTCATTTAGAGCCCGAGTTGCATGGTTTTACGTAATTTAAGTCAGTTTTTTACTGTGTCAGTCAGTCCCTCGAGTCTTTTTATAGTTTCGTGATGTAGCTTTTGATATAGAACCTTGTACATAGCACATTTGCAATTGGTAATCATCAAATATCTTCTAAACCTTGGCTTTGTGTGTGTGTGTTTTCTTTTCTTTTCCTTTTCTTTTCCCTTTTTTTTCTCCCAATGAGAGTACTCATTGAACTTAAGCAATAATGACCTGGATATGATGTGTCTTCCTGTACAGCTGCTACCTTTGTCCTTGTAGCATTTTCTCAGTGTTTCTTCTTTTCATCTGTTAAGGCTCTGTTTGATTTGAGAAAAATAAGAAGGAAAGGAAAATGAAAAGGAAAGAAAATAAGAGAAACTATTTTTCTTTCCCTTGTTTGGTTGTTGGAAATTTTTTGTGGAAAACATAATTTTTGGAAAGTGTTTTTGGTGTTTGGTTTATGGAAAGAAAATTCTAAAGAAAGTTGATTATTATTATTTAAATACTTTTATATATTTAATAAAAATTTAAATTTTATATTGATACATAAAAAACTTCAAAAAGGTTTTAAAAAAATCGTAAAAACTTGCTAAACTCTATTTTAATGTGGATCAGGCAAAAATTCAGAGACTGTATGCAAAATTCCTATTTTCATAAGTTACTTGAATGAATGAAAAAGATTGTTTTATGATATTGATCTAAAAAAAAATAATGGTAGGAGAAGGGTTGTGGCCAAGACAACCTTCCAATTTAATGAGTCTGTTTAAAACCCCTAACAAAATGGTAAAGAAGATCATGAAGCTCCCAAAAATTTTTTTCTATTAACTAGCTCTTCTATCCCACAGCCAAAAGAATCAGAATAAACCCGGAAAACCCAACAAAACACACACGCACACACATTGACAAAAGAGTAGTGAGGTCAAATTTCATCAATCATGGAGAAAATATGCCCTCCAGACCATATCTTCAGACCCAAAAACACAAGGCATAGAACAAATTCAAACAGAAAAAAATAGTAAAGTAGTAACCATGCAATAAATTCGCGGTTGCGATCGTCTTGTTGTGGTATCGGAGTGTTGCGAACGATATTTTATATGTTGTAATTGTCGTGACGTGATATTTTTATTTGTTTTCGCCATAAATATGAAATATCAGCAAATATCGATCGATAATCGATATATTGCTGATAAATACGTGAAATTCTAAATTTGTCCTGTATCAGCTGACCTAAAATCCAATACATATAGGTCGATATTACGTATCGGGACCTGTAGTTAATTGTATGGTGGTAACACCCTCACAAGAGCTGAAACACAGAGAGAGAGAGAGAGAGAGAGAGCAAATTCAAATAATAATTGGTGAGCCATAGTGTACTGGGAATGCCTGATATGGCAACAATAAGCTCAAAGTTGGGTTCTTCAAATGGATGAACATACAACCAGATTGGAAAATAATCGTCGTTACCAATATGGTCTTATTTGAAAATTTTGATGACAGGGCCTAACAAAGGATCCCCATAGATTCAACCCAAAATACTCAGAAATACCTAGATAGATAGGAAAATTTTGGCTTCAAGTTGGAGAAACTCAAGCCTCCAAAAATCCCAAAAGCTTTGAACACAAAAAAAAACAATGATAATCGAAGCAAACCAAGGCATACCTCTATCACTGTTTGTAAACGCAGAATTCAAACCCTGGGATCAAAATCAGAAGGCAATCTCCACCCCAAATATCTTGCAATGGTTTTTTGGCTGCAAAAGTAATCGTTGTCATAGATTCAAACACGAGAACTCCCAACGATTTTGAACAATACTGAAGGTACGAAGGAAAACATACAAATCTGAAAAATCGAACCACAATCGAATCTACTTGCGTGAACAATCTGAACACAAGCACAAATGACGAAATTTACCAAATTGTTTCAAGGAGTCGCAAGTAGCTTCAAATCGGACAACTCTGAAAGATATTACAAAAGGAAAACTGAAGTTACCGAGATCTAGACATTATCAAGTTCAAGTCCACATCAAAGAAACCGGAGCACTTCAAAACAGTCAGACTGCAAGTCAAATTTATTCTCAAGCAATCAAATTTTGACTTTTTAGAGGATTTGACTGACTAGGTGAGTAGATGAAGGCCTGCAAATAAGAAGCTTCGACACCAAAGTGAACGGCCAGCTGACGTGAATATTTTGATTTGGAGAAGATATTAGGTGTATAGATTGAAGAGGATAGAAGGGTAATGGAAGGAGGAGGAGAATGAGCTCTCTCTGAGGCAACGTCTAGGAAAGGAGGAGGCAGTGTCAGGGAGAATAAGGAAGCAGTTTTCCTTGTTAGTATTTTTCCATAGCATTTTGTGAGGAAAATATGTTAGTACAACTTTCCTCCCCTTTTTTGTCTATATTTTTTTTCCTCCTATTTTTCTAGGCATCCAAACGTCTATAAATTTTTTTCCTTTCCTTCAAACTTTCTTAAAACCTAACCTACTCTAACTGAAACAGCGTGGTCCTGTCATGGTTATTTATTTTAGGTACTGTTGCTACCATAAAGGATGGTTATGTGAGTTGACTACAATATGTGAACATGCCTTGAAGGGAGATAATTGATTGTTAAGTTGGAACTTTAGTGCTACCCAGCATTGTCCTTTTTCTTTTCCTTGTCATTTGTTTTTGGTGGTTTTCATTCATGTTATTTACCTAAATAAAACAGGTATGTTGAAGCCATTCGCGAGTTCAACAAGATTCTCTTGTACATCTACAAGACAAAGCAATATCATCAGAAATCTCCTCAGTATGAGCAAATACTGAAAAAGAATGAGCAGATGTATGCGTTACTGGCAATCTGCCTTTCTCTTTGCCCTCAAGTGAAGCTTGTTGAAGAAACCGTGAATTCCCAGCTGCGAGAGAAGTATGGTGAAAAAATGGGTAGGATGCAGAGATATGATGATGAGACATATGATGAGCTGTTCTCTTATGCCTGTCCCAAGTTCATCACTCCATCAGCTCCCAACTATGATGAGCCTCTTGTTAATTACAATCAGGCAAGGCTTGCTCTTTAACTCACTTTGAAGCTTTGATATCTTCTGCCCCGGAAGCATGTTATTATTTTTTTTCTTTTTTTTCTCTTTGGGGCACTATTTTATGCCTGAATCGATGACTTGAGGCTGTCCAGTGCAGGAAGCTTATAGGCTTCAGTTGAAGCTTTTTCTTTATGAAGTGAAGCAGCAACAGCTTCTAGCTGGGGTTCGGACCTTTTTGAAGGCATACTCAACCATCTCGCTTGCCAAGCTTGCCTCTCATATGGAAGTTGACGAAGCTACCCTGAGGTTGTCGCTTGTTTCTGGTTTCCCTCATTTTCCAGTAATGGAATGCATTTTTGTCAATTTCCATCTGTTGAGCTAAAATCTATTAGGATTTGTTGTTGACAGGACCATTCTAGTGACATACAAGCACAAGACACATACGGTTGACATCGAGGGAAAAATAGTATCGAATGCTGATATTGATTTCTACATTGATGATGTAAAGATATTGGTCCTTCAATGGCTTATTTGTGTGTGGAAATTTGTTTGCTTGGCTGCTGCAGCACTTGATCACAACTAGCTGGCTTTTTAGTGAAGTAAAAATGTGTTGCAATTGATGGTTTTTATGGAGTATGCCTGCTCATAGACTTCATGTTGATCAATGCAGGATATGATTCGTGTGGTTGAGGCTAAGCCATCTAAGAGATACGGTGACTACTTTTTGCGCCAGATTGTGAAGGTAACCTACCCTCCTTCGTGTTGGTGGCATTTGCATGATGGAAACAGATGTGTAGATTTTCTGACATCCTGGGTGATTGTGTTGTATGTATGCAGCTGGAAGGTGTGATGACTGACCTGGAAGGGAAGAAGATTGACTGATTCTGCAAAATATTTGTTCGCCTGAAGTAGTGCTGTAGACAGTAATACGTTATTTTGGCGTTGAGGCACCCACATTTTTTGTCGCCTTTTTGTTTTAAATTTTTGCCTAGTTAACAGCTTTTATATCTAGAGTATGTATTATTATTATTGTTGTTTTCCTGTAACACTTCTTCTAACGGCCACGGACATGGCGTTTAGAAGTCCTCTTTTTCTGTCAATGATCAAAGGAGGCGATACTGGTAGCCGTTGAAGATATGCCTTTTTACTTAATTCAATCGCCACCGCCATTTTCGTTATTTGAGTTTATTTATTTAAAAATGTCAATTTCAACCAAAAATGGGGAATGAAAATGGTAACACACGGAGATGTATGATGATTTGGTTTGCAGTTTTCGTGAAACACTTTGTGTCGGATGAGCCTGATTCTTGGGGGATTCTCTATGTTTATATATACTATTATTTACGAATTATTGCTATGGGTTGGGTTAATTAGTTTTGTTAATATGGTCATGAGAAAAGCGTTGGTTATGTTAATGCCATCCCTCCAATTGATCGCAAGCAATGCAGCCCACGGGGTCGTGCCGTTTATGGGGTTATGGAGTCGCGGGATGTTAATTGCTGAATCGATCAATGTACGAGTACGACCGCGTCACTCTGGCTCTTCGATGTTGATTGCTGCTATTGTTGGCGGTATATTATTATTCACTTAGACGTAGGAACGAAAATAGTCGGTCGTCCGAGAGGTAGCTTAGTCATTTTGTACAAGTAATATTTGTCCCATCTTTAGCGTAAGAGATCTTCTCAATGTTACTTAAGACAACAGGGTAATGTACGATTAAGTCTAATCTAGTCAAGTCATTTAAAAGGAAAGAAGAAGGAAATATATATGAGAAAGGGCATAAATGCATTACAAGCCGGACGTGGCGTGTCCCTCTCTAAAGACCATATGTAATTGTTTTGTATAATAGTGATTCGTATATAGCAAGGGATTAATTAATAGGTGGGACGCCGTTGACCGTTAGACCAGATGTCATATATCCTACATAGTACATAATAAGGAGGGGTGGGTTTGGGGGTGGGTATAGGTGTATGGGCATGGGGTTGGGGGTTAGCTACCGCATGACATGGTAAACATGATCGACGCACTATGGTATGTATAATACTTGAGGAGAAGAGATGAGAGGGCCCGACTATTTGACAATTTGGTTAATCGGGTCTGACAACGATTAATGCTCGTATGGAAATGATTTTTTCTTTCTTTCTTTCTTTTTTTTTTAAAAAAATAAATAATATTCACTTAACAGGTAATTTTTTTTTTAAATTTATTGAAAAATATTTACAAGCATATCGTACCGTACACGAGGCGTGAAATTTAGACGCATTCGTTCCGCCGCGTTATTTCCTTTACCAAGCGCACACTTAATTTTTATAGCACCATGAGATAGATTCCTTGTGACGGTGCATGTGGTGTTGTAAAATTTAAGCGGAAGTACATACATCTATTGCTCATTGACACGATAGATTTGATCTAATTATTAGTATTTTGTATTATTTTATATATTTACTCTAAAACGCCCGTCCTTTAAAGTATGCATTAAATCGATTGAGCAACAACTGTTCTGTATCAAAACTTGGATAGATAGATAGATAGATACGCATGCCTACCGAACACAATAATATTAGCAGTAGGCATGTAAACTAAATGAAGCCACATGGAATACAACTAATAATAATAATAATAATAATAATAATAATAATACAGTCAGCCTGACGTCGTATATTTTACTCTCTACTGTACCGGAATAAGCATGTGCCGTTACTTATAGCGGATAAGGGAGGGAGCAGCAACCCACGATTATCGTTGTCGCATCTGCGAGAGGTCCTCAGTTGTGATTGGCAGAAGAGGGGAAACCGGCCACCACCAGCAGCAGCAGAAGCAGCAGCAGCAGCAGCAGAGAGAGAGAGAGAGAGAGAGAGTGGATGAGCGATGCTATAAATTGGGCGAGAACGATATAGAAGGAATGAACAGGAGGCGAATAAGATGCAGCCGAAGCTGTTTGCGTAAATCAATTAGGATTGTGAATATTTTTGTGAATGTGTTCGGAGTTGGGATGATTATCTACACAATCTGGCTTCTCAGTATGTGGAAAGACGGCCTTGAAGAAATTCCCCTTCCGTCTCGCTTATCTCTGCCTCAGCCCTGGTAAAAATAAATAAAATTGCCTCCCCTTCCCTTCCCTTCCCCACAGTTCATTTCTGGATCAATCGATTCCTTTCTCCTCCTGCAGACAGACGGTATAATTAGTGATTATAATGTCGTAGCAGAATTGAATTGAAACAACTGTGTATGGATTAATTCGATCGGGAGCCAAAATTATTGATGCATAATACACACGCACGTAGCACGGGCGCGCACACACGATACAACTTTTAATTGGAAAGATCTCCTGCATCTCACGGCTGTCCTCGTTGGCGTGCAGGTTCATATTGGCGTGTTTAGGGGTTGGAATAATGGTGTGTTTGAGCACACTCGGCGGTCATATGGTTGCCAACTGCATCAGCAATTCAGTCCTCTGTATTTACATCTTCTCCGTCTCTTCCCTTGTTTTGCTCCAAGCCGCCGCCGTCGTCGTCATTTTCTTCAAAATGGACTTCGCTCAGGTACGCTAATTAATTAGTGATTGCATGATCACCGATCGCTTCACACATCTTATTGGAAATTCCTACTACTACTACTGCTGCTGGTTCTGTATCGTCTCTCTCTTTCCATCGAGCTTTTCGGAAGTGGAAGCTCATTGAGAATCCGCTTTTAATTCTTTCGCCGTTGATTTGTTTTAATGCAGCAAATTAGCGAGCTGATTGACTACGAACCGTCCTTCGAGGACTTCCTCATTTTTCATCTCGGCGCCTGTCGATTCATTTCTATCGTCGCTCTACTTGCACAGGTACGTAGTATTGATCTCAATTTACCTACTTTATTTATTTATTTGTAATTGCCTACGAAGAAAAACAGGGGGAAATAAATAAATAAATTAACAAATTAACTAAGTAACTAACTGGAGTATCTTCAAGTTAAATATGCTTTGTCAGTTTTGCCCCTCACTCTAACTATGTATTCCGTCTGTTTAGTCTCTTTGGTCAATTTTGCCCATTTTCTGTTGTAGTCAACGATTTTATAATTAGTTGCTCGGACCGAGGAGGAATTAACATGCGTAGCTACAGATTTTAAGCCTTATCATCATGAACGAGCTGTATTTTTTTTTAATGAAAATTACAACAACAACGTCAACGACAATAATAATATAATAAGTTTTGAGCTTGGGATGCCAGGGTTAATAGAATCGGTAAAAGTTAATTCGGTTTATCTAATTTAATTCGATTCGTATAAAATATAATATAATATAATATAATTTAATTAATTTATTATTTTAATATAAAATTAATTTGATCTGATGCTAATTTAAATATAAGTAAATTGATTTAATTATAATTTATAATTCATTATTAATCCGATCTATTATTAAATTAACATGCGATCAATTAGGTCTACTATCAACTTGATCTAACTCAATAAAACTAAATTTATATGAACTAGTTATAATAATAAAAATAAAAATATCTTATTATTTATTTAAAATTTTTAAAAATATATTATTATTTAAATTTTACTTTATTTTTATTTTTATTGTTAATATATTTATTCACCAACGATATGATAATTTTATTAATATTTATTATGTAAAAACACAATATTAAAAAGTCATAATAATAAATAAATAATAATTAATAACACATTATTAATCACATACTTATATAAATTTAAACTTAATTATTACATATGGGGTTAACGAATTAGATTAATTTTGATGATATATGTCTGATTTGACGTAAATTTAAAGTGATTTGATTTAGGATTGTCTCGGTCCAGCCCAAACCTATCATGACCCATCAAAATCTAAAAAGATCATTTTTATCAACATAACTCAAACATGACATGTCAAATTAACTCGAATACAAAATTATCCGAATACGAACTTGGTCCAAACATGACTCAATATAGATGTAAATAGAGTAGGTTTACATGTACTCGATAAGATAATTCGTACCTAAATTTATACTCATACCTTGAACGGGTATCTACTAACATATCCAATATCTGTATATGTTACTTGATGAGTAATTCGTTTATCCGTTAACGGATATTATCTAGCGGATAAATCTATTACCCGACAGATAAACCCATTTACAGTTAAGTCAAATGACAATTACAACCTTAATTTATACTATATTTATTTTCACATTAAGTATAAAAGAGTTATTATATATTTAGTAAATGAGTATAGATATGGATATAGGTATGAATATGGATATAGATATTTCATATCCATATACGTACCGTCATTTATATCCGTTTAAGTATCTGATGGATAAAATCTATCAAATTTTGGATAAAATTTATCCTGCTTATATCCCTAGACCTAATTCGATAAGCTAATCTAAAATAATTCGAACTCAACCTCACTCGAAACCGAACTATCTCAACCCAAATCCAATTTGATCCGATAAATTAATTTGATACAATCTAAATATACAACGATCCGAATTCGACCTAATTTAAATAATAAAATAATTTAAAATAATAATACTTTAAAATAATCTGACCTGAACTATAAAAATTATCTACAAATAATCAACCCATTATAATTCGATTCGAAATTACCTGTCTGACTCAATTGCACGGTAGTGGTGGACTTTCTTTTCTTTGTTAGCGGACGTTTATATGCCCAGCTACAATTTTTTCATATATTATTATTATTATTATTATTATACAAAAATTAAAAAAACATTGTACGTGTGAATCAAGTACAGTCGGGTGGGATACGCACGACTGATTTATTTATTTTTAACTGTTGATGTATTTTAAACTGATTCATAATAGTGATGAACATGTGTCGGCTAAAATTTTCTTTCTTTCTTCTATAAACACGAGGGTCGAAACCCAATTATACTATTAAATATTAAAATAATTGTTAATGGAAGGGCTGATATTCAATTATATTATTAAAGATTAAAATAATATGCCAAAAACCTATCAACCCTTTGTTTTCTGATGGGCACACAAAAATGCAAATCCTAGAGGAATTATGTCGCTGTCTTCCGCCAAACGATATAAATATCCGTACCGCTTATCGAATGTATATGACGGATAGTATTGATATGTCCACGCACAAGTCAAATTGACCTCTATATATATAACAAATTTCATAATTGATTTATTCCTTCCTCGGAATAAGCTAAAAAAGGTGATTATTCGATATATATATTTTTTTCCAAAATACTTTTGATTTATCTTTTTAATAAAAATGATTATTGTCTATAAATGTTCTTTTTCAAGGAGCTTCAAAATAAGAATATGTACTCCTTTCATTATCCCAACTAAAGGCCAAAAAGGATGGATAATGGAGTATATAAAACCACCGAACAATTTTCGTTCGCATAAAAAACTCGGATGGAAGACTTAGGATGAAGACTCCAAGGATCGGTCAACACAATAAAGCAATTATAATGAAAATTCAAAGAAATTTCAAGTTACTATAAAGATGAGAGTTTTCATGGCCGGAGAACTCGAATTGTATTCACATGAAAATGAGATGGTGCGGCAATAAACTAATGTTATGCAATTTAGGTTGGATTATTCATAGATCGAATTTCAGATAATCCGAAACAATTCAACAAACATTCGACAATAAAAGTAAACAGTATCAAATAAATAATAAAATTATTTTATACCCAATCAATAGATAATAAAACTATTTGATTTTAAAAAATATATATCTATTTTTTTTATCGAATCGATATAAATATAGAATTAATTAGATCGAATATTATATATATAATGGTAGAGCTAGAGCTTTAGATCCATGGTATCACTACTTAACATCAATTTGGTCAATAAATTATATATTAAATAAAATAAATATTAAAATAAAGTATATTTTATTTATATTTTTAAATACTAACATTTTATTTTAACTTACAACGGAAAAAAATTTAATCATTAATCTTTTTAAAAACTTGCCAAAATAACTTAATTCTTTTTATAAAATGTAGAATATAAACTTAATTTTTTTAATAAAAAAAACTAAAATATTTAATGGGTAATCCAAATTAATAATAGAAATGCATGAAAAAAACTAAATTAAAGAAAAAAAAGTATTATTAATCAAGTTGAAAAGCAGATATACTATAAATAAAATTGATGTAATATTGAATGATGTAGTAAAATAAAAAAAATCAAATGCATCATTAATAATTTAAATCTTGATTTTTTTTTATAAATTTTAAAAAGTACTCTACCACTGAACCATTGCTTATATTATTTTAGTTCGTCTCTTGTTTTTTATTTTTTTTTAAATATTGATGTTTATATGTGTGGTCCGATCCCCATTTTCCTTAGGCCCTATTTGGTCTGAAGAAAATTAAGTGGAAAGGAAAATGTAGAGGAAAGAAAATTAAAGAAATTAATTTTCTTTCCTTTGTTTGGTTGGAGAAAATTTTGTGGAAAATTGAATTCTTAGAAAATATTTTTAGTGTTTGGTATATAGAAAGAAAATTCTAAGAAAAGTTAAATGTTATTATTTAAATATTTTTATATATTTAATTCAAATAAAAATATTATATTGATACATAAAAAATTACATAAAATTTCTAAAAAAATTATAAAAACTCCATAAAATCAATACTAATTCCAATTTTTTTATAGAACTATTTTAAAATATTACATGAATAACTTAAAATAATTTTCAAAAAACATCTAAAAACATACAAAATATTTCATATTTCTTTCTATTTAAAACATGCTACAACAAACATAAAAAGGGAAAAAACATAGCTTATTTAATCATACACTTGTTTGTTCCATAAAATATTAATTAGAGTATTTTGTTTCCCTCCATATCTATATCTATATCCGTTTATCTATAACTGTTTACATATCCATCGAGTAAAATCCATTGGGTTTCAGATAAAATCCATTGGATTTGGGGTAAAATCTATTGGGTTTCAGATAAAACCAATTAGATTTCGGATAAAATCTATCAAGTTTAAAATAAAATTTATTTAATGTTAGAATTATATACTTAAATTATTAAAATTTAATTATGTCTGTTACTCAAATTTGATAAGAAAACCTATACATATATCCGTATCCAAATCCGCCGGGTATATTTTTTTAGATAATGTAGAGTACCAGTTACCCTGTTCCTCGTAATTAGCGTAAATTTACCGCCTCTTTTCTGCCCCGACCACGTTCATGATAAAGGAAGCGAGGAGGAAGCACAATAACATCATTTCGTACCTTTTTTTTTCTGAACAATTACAAGTAATTTTAGGAAAATCAATAATCTAAAACGAAAACGATAATAATAATCAGGTGAAAATTTGGCAAAGAAAAGGGATTCTTAAGGAGCATGAGAGACCTGAAACTAGCAGCAAAGTGAACAGCGAGAACAAAGAAGATAGTAAGAGCTCCAGAAAAATCGAGAACATTCATCTTGTGTGCTACTTTGGCAATCATGGCGGAAATCAAGACAAGTATTACAGGTCGAATCATGTTTAATTCCATCTCTGCCTTGATATAGCACGAGATGAATTATTCAGTCGGCTAGCACCGATTTGTAGAATCTGATCGACCATTAGCTAAAAAATACATATATCCGTATCCGTAAGCCGGAAGAAGACGAAGGAACAGGAGGAGATCGGAGGGGTGTTTAATTGCAACGAAGAAGAAGCCGACAATCAAAATAATTGAGCCGAGGAGGTGTAGCATAAAAAATTTCCTCACCCTCTTTTTTTTTTCCATAGCTTTGGGTTAGGAAAATAGCTTAGTAGAACATTCCTCCTGCTTTTCCATTATATTTTCTTTCTTTATAATTTTCTTTGTAGCCAAACACTCCAAAAATATTTTCCCTCTAATTTTTTTTCCTTTTCCACCAACTTTTTGCAAAACAAACAAAGTCTTAGTGTCGAGCTAGTCCAACCATTTGGTCTTCTTTATTTTAGGTGTCCCCATCTATTGACACCAATCCGAGCCGACAAAAGGATAGGTTAGCCCCATTGTCCCTGATATCAATCCGACGCAACTCGGTTATTTTTACCCGGTTATAATAATTACTCTCTATTTGGTTCGAAGAAAATGAGAGGGAAAGGAAAAAAAATCAGGTGGAAAATATTTTTGTACTGTTTGGTAGCATGGAAAATCAAACAGAAAGAAAATACGGAGAAAAATGAGAGAGAAATTTATATAAGTGTATTTTCCGCACTGCAAGCTGAGGAAAATAGGAAACAGGTGAGGAAAATTCGTGCTCGATACTTCTCCAGCGAACTCGCCCCTCATCCCCTCAGCCATCTCCGGCATTCACAATCTTCCATCTCCTTCGACCTTCCTCCAACCTCCAGTGTTTAATATTCAAGTCAATCGTCCGAAACCCAATAATATTTTTTTCTTTAGCAAGCAACTCAG
Organism: Tamarix austromongolica; assembly: GCA_039764185.1. NCBI lineage: Eukaryota > Viridiplantae > Streptophyta > Magnoliopsida > Caryophyllales > Tamaricaceae > Tamarix > Tamarix austromongolica. Next base: position 95,944,884 of record CM077809.1, read on the forward strand.
TCCAAAGCCACAGGCACTCTCTATCCTCTCAACTCTACCTGCCCGATCAATGGATTACGATCGCTGCCGCCAACACTGACCGTCGTTCAAGCGTAAAATCAAGTCCTCCTGCTGCTTCCTAAGCCACAACCAAATCAGCTCCCGAATGGAGTACGAGCATCCAATGGAGAACTTCCCCACGGATCGCCCGCACCAGGAGAGCCGGCACGTGACTAAGAACTCTCCGTCCTCACCTTCCTCATAGATCAAATATAGAGACATGACTTCGTGTTCGAGGAAATCAAAGAGAAGTGGCTCCACCTATTCAATCAGATCGGGAGGCACGGCGGCAGGAGACAGAATCGTTATTGCGATTCGTCCGAGTTTTGCTACGATCCGTTGAGTTACGCCTTGAATTTTGGCAATAGCGATGGTACGAGAGCGGATGAGTATCCTCACTTCCGAGGTTTCTCTGCCGGGTTGCCAAGTTGCCTTGGGCATGACAGCATTTCTAGCACGGAAGAGAACCGCCGTAGCAAATTGTAAAATCTTGTCGAGAAAAACCGGTTTAGATGAGCTGGCGGCGGATACGTGAGGTCCGAAGACCAGGACATGAACCTGTGTTGAATTTCTTTCGACTTTCATTTCCACTGAAACCCAATAGAGCTCAACAACAAATGAACCTGCAAGTCGAGTTGAATTTGAACTTGTGTCAAGAAATCAGCTGAGATCGGCTCTCAAAATTAGGGAAGATCGACTATATATTGTCCGAATTATAATTACTGGCATCTCTGGTTTAGTTTCCTAAGACGTACAACAAATACATAGAGATTTTTTTTTCTTCTTCTTCTTCTACTATTGGTGGCCCTGAGTTCTGAACCCACGGCGATGACAGCGATGACATTGTTTGAAGACATTCAGGAAGACGACGGTGCTCCAACATAGACTGATTGCACAAGAAGAAGGGACCACATTTATGTAATTTTTTTATATATCAATATAATATTTTTATTTTAATTAAATATATAATAATATTTAAATAATAATATTTAACTTTTCTTTAAAAAAAATTTCTATATACCAAACACTAAAAACATTTTCTAAGAATTTAATTTTCCACAAAATTTTCTCCAACAACCAAACAAAGGAAAGAAAATTAATTTCTTTCATTTTCTTTCCTTCAATTTTCTTTCCTCTACATTTTACTTTCTATTTAATTTTCATCAAACCAAACAGACCAATTTATTGATGTGATCTAGTTCAAAAAAATAAATAATTTATTTGAATTTTTTAAAATTAAATATACAATTTAATTAATAAAAAGTTAAATAAATTAGATATCTAATGTGACAAATATAAATAATATTCGATCTAAAAAAATATTTATACATTCTTTATAATTTTTTATTTTATATATATACATATTTAAAGAAAAATTTAGATGTGTGTATATATATATATATACACACACACACACATCTAAATTTATATATATATAATTTTTACTTGATTTATTATTTGGACCAAAATTTAATTTATTTGAAATTATATTTTTAATATATATTTTTTTTAAATATTTATATAAAAAATAAAAAACATTTTACATATCAATAGACCTCATCCACCAAGTCACCCACCTCTTCCTTATTTCCCCCCTCCTCTCTCTCTTCCTTTCCCATTTTTTCTCTCCAAACTAATTTTGAAACCCTAAGTCCCAGCCCTAACATCTTGCTTCGGTACATTCTGCTCCCCGCATGCCCTCGTGTCTTCTTTTTATTTTCGATCTATCCATGCCATTGCCATACCACCTCACCTCGCCACTCGACCACACCGCAACAAACCACCACCACCACCACCTCCTAGCTCCAACAAACCAGTTGATGACAGTGGACGATAGCAGCGGACAACATACCACCTCGTCTCGCCACCATCGGCTACCCCAGCGGCGTCCACCATCACCGAATGTTCCCTAACCTCCAGTGAAGCTCCACCTCTATTTTCCTACTATGTTTTGGCTAATTTTAGTAGGTATGTATTTTTTTTTCCTAAATTCTAACTCTTATTTTAATTAAATTTCTATGATTAGCTTATGATAAATTAAATTAATTGCTGAATTGGTGATGTAATGTAATTTAAAGAATTGGATTTGATAGAATTCAATTAAATCTTGTGATGTAGGAGCTTTAATTTTAGTTTTAACATCGGATATTTATTGAGTAAGTTGAATATTTGATGAACAGATCGGATATTTACTCAGCAGATCGAATAATATTAAATATATTTGTAACTTGATATTTTTTTATATTTAAATTTTTATTAAGATAATATCTATTATATTTGATATCTGATTTATAAATTTGAATATCTGATTTTTTTAAATATCCAAAGTTTTAAATTAAATATCAAATATTATTTTCAACTATCTAAAATTTTAAATATTCAACAATTAAATATTTAAACTGTAAATAACCCTGATAATTACGGTGCCGTTTTATCTCGGCTCCACGTCGGCTTCTCACCTTAACATCAGTTTGTCCGAATACTTTCAGCATCAAGGGCCTAACAAATAAAGTACTCATAATAACATTCATTCCGTCAATGTAGTACTGATATTTTCTTTAATATACGGTAATCTTGATTTTCATACTCCATTGGACTGCTATATTAAGGCTTCTTCCGGACAAATTATCTGTCAATTATAGTATCAGTTTTTCTTTGCTGCCGTAGCCCCTCGTCGTTTTAATTATAGTATCAGTTTTTCTCTGTTGCTGTAGCCCTTCATCGTTTTAAAGGAAAATGTTATTAAAAAAGAATTTATTATCATTATAATTTTTTTAAAAAATAATGAAAATAATCTTAAAATTACACTAATATCTTTCATTTAAAAATAATAAAATATTTAATGTATATATAATTAAAAAAATAAGAATAAAAATAAAAAATAAAATTTATATTTTTAAAATCATTTTTTATATAAAAATTTATTGATAGAATAATTTTTTTTTAAATGGGGGAGTAAAAAATTTCCTCAACGCTAAAGCTAAAATAAATGATGTGACGTGCAACTAATATTTGCTATGTAATATATGGCAGGTAAATGTGATTGTGCTAGCCGTGATCCTTTGGGTGCTTGGAACAGAAACAATGACTCAAATGGATTTATTGGATCGTATACCGGATTTTAAATACTCCTTTTTAGTTTCCCCTGACTCACCCGATAATAATGACAACAATAGTAGAGCTGGACCGCATAATGAAGCTTTATTGGCAACAATAACACCTATTGAGAGATATTTTTAAGGTTTATTTATTTATCTTTATGTTTATATATATATATATGCAGCAATATAGTTTGTACTATTAAATTTGTTTATAATTTTTCTTTTTATAAATGACCCAGGAATTTGTACATTTATTTGCAACAAAAGTAAAGTTTTGCCACCTTATATTCTTGTAGGTTTTGTTTCCTAATTACCATAGTTCATGAGGGTGGTAGCTTTGGAGAGCTTCCAAAAATACTTAATTTTTCCGACTAGGGTGGGAAAATCAAAGGACATTTTGGCACACAAGTGGAACATATTATTAATACGGTTATCTTTTTTTTTGGTAAGTAATTAAATTATATTAATAATTTTCAAGAAATAAAAATTACAGCCAACTCATCCCACCACCATAGCATCAATAAAACTCTTCCACGGAGTGCACTTAGGACTTCCATAGGGAATGAAACACCATGCATTACAAGAATGAGTTTGAAAACTAAGAATCCTAGAGTTCCTCTCAAATCAAATGGAAGCTACAAAGGTAGCATAAACAACCTGCATTATGTTCTTCTTTTTTCCTTTAGTTATTTTGTAGTTTTCGAGAGGATTTACATTTCTCTCATCTATGAGATAACATTATCCATGTGATCAAAAGATTTCTTGATCTTCCACCAAATATCCATGTTGTAACTATAATAAACAAATAGACGCGTTAGGGTTTCCATGATACCAACAGAACAAAGGACACATTGCAACTCTTTCGTTTATCCAAATAGGTGCATTCATTATTTGGTGAAAATCTATCCAAAATAGCTAGCCACATTATAAAATGGTCCATTATCATGAATGCAAAAAAAGGGGGGGGGGGAAGATGACATACAAAGGAAGAATGTTTTGACTACTAACTTCCCTTTCTCGTCCAACCATGATGATGTTATCGATGAACTCTATACAAGAGATGATCATGAACTATGGTTCTATGTACTTAAATCAAAGTTTGTGCATAAAGAGGGCACACACCATGGATTCAAGAATTATAGATGAAAGGTTTAATTACTACCTATGTGTTGTTTTGTTTTATTTTATTTTGTGCATAAAGGTTAATTTTCTATATTTTGACTATATCACATCACATATTCCTTTAATTACTTACTAATATATAATTTATGTTTGCTATTTTAGGAATGGATCCACGTGAAGAGTATACACATGCCCAAGAGGTTGGAAAATCTCAAAGAAGGAGGAGAATTAGATTGACACAAATTGTTAAAATTAGAGAAAGGTATCTAGTGGGCAAGAATGGGGATTTGTTCATTGGTTATTGTAAATCTAGGGCTTATGCGCACATCCTCATTACTTATCAGACTTAGAGGAATGATCAAAAAGAGTTGAAGGATAGGATGTGGGATGAGACTATGGTATAATTTAAATATTAGAAATAAATGTGACTTTTTTTGTTATTAACATATAATAATTTAATTATATGCATACTAAATATTTACAATTTTAATATTGTTGCAAGGATTTAATATTGGACAACAATATAAGAAACTCATGATAAGTCAATCTACAAAGTCTTGGATGAATTGGAAGTTTTGGATGGTGAAAAACCATATGTACACAGCTATTGGTACTATCATGTCCTCGCCCCCAGATATCTTTAGGAATGTGATCACCTTCAACTAATGGAGGGAGTTCTATTTATAGAGGACTTTAGAGGAATATGAAGTAAGTAATAACATATTATTATTAACTTATGTTATTGTTCAAACTAACATAATATTTTTATTCAATGTGGTAGGTGAAGAGCACCGATAAAAGATTTAATGTAGAGAAAAATATTTATACTCACAAGACAGGGTTCAGAGGCAACGAGGTAGTTAGAGAAGCCTTGGTATAAATACACACACACACACACACACACACCCTTTATAACATTATTTTATGATATAATACCGCTACTAAGTATTTTTAATTGATGTGATAGGAAAAAATTGATGAAGCAACCAGAGCTAACTTAGACCTCATATGTGCCCCTAGAGCGAGATGATGTTTGGATATATGCTAGGGTAACGAATGGAAAGCATGCCAATAGAATAAATCAACAGATGGTTGAGAAAATTATAAGGTGTGCAATATTTTTCTTTACTTTGTTTAATATGGTTACTTATCCCTAACCGTTTTTCTTTTTTTAAATAGGAGGGTTTGAGAAAGAACTATCCTTCCTGTGCTTTTGACAAAGAAGTTCTAGACGACCTTTTGACACACACATTGGGAACACAAGAGCAGGGTGGACAATGTAGGATATATAGTTATAAGTTCAACCTCTCTAAGTTATATGGACGTCACCTTAGTTGTTTCCCTTTGAATGACAAATATGAATAGATGAAGACAAAAGTGATGGCATTAAGGGAATTATAAGAGACAATTCTTAGAAGGTTGGATAATATGTCATCATATTCACAATGTCCAATTCAACTGTCCACATCTAGTGTACCTAGACCCTTTCTAGAAATAATGAGGTAATATACTACACTACACTCTATGTACTTGAATGCATATTTTTTTTGCCATAACTTGAATCTTTTAACTATTAATTACTATAGGGTCAATATCCTTATAACTTGTAAGCCATAGAGGATGGGTTTATTGTATCAAATGCAACTGCATTTATTGAGTCCAACTCAACCCCTCATACTCGGCCATTTGGGGTTTATAAAGTTTGGGTCTCAATTTATAGTGTCTTTGAGGCATACTTAATGGAGCCAATGCCACTTGATGTGGCATCTAATCGCAAAGAAGAGAATATGCCCGTATTGTGCTTACTAGTAAGGAAATTTGTCGGGTGGCCGAGTAACCTTGTAATTATCAAGGATAAGGTAATTCAAACTTTTTCAATTTTAGATTGCATTCTTGTTACTTAAGTGATAATATATGATCTAATAATTATGACATACACTCTTTCTTCCTTAGGGTGGTCATATTCTCACAAAAAATATTATTAAGAGGGAAAAAAGGATAAGGAATATGCGGAAGCCTAAAAAGCGTTAGAAACAAAATAATAATAATGAAGTATCATGACTTATCACCTTAATTTAGATTGTATTTAGACATGTTACTTTCATTAGATAGCAATTATATTAGGATTCCTCTTCCAAGGGATTTGCACATGAATTCAAAAGATGTGAATATATGGATTGAGACAAAGGATATCATACATTTGTTATAAGGTGAAATATTACAATGTTGACATACAATTACATATATGAGGTAATTTAAATCCTTTTATAACAACCCCATTATTCACTACCAAAAAAATTCATTTAAAATATTCTAAAAACACCTAGAAAAAATGGGGTGTTACCGTTGTACCTGATACATGATAGATGTCTGTCGCCGACTCCATTTCAAATAGAAGGCTAAAACTAACCAAGACATTTAAAACAACAAAGTTCGTGAATAAGTATTATATAAATATTTAAAGGTTGTTTACAGCATGGACCTCATCGGTCCCCGACCAACTCAATATAGAAATATAGTTTGTTAGAAGTATGGGGCTACAATTAAAACAAAATTAGGGTGTGACCCCCAAAATCAAAACCTCGGTCCGCCACGAACCCCACAAAACCTCTAGTTTTCCTTGGTCTCAAGCCTGACCCAACTGAGGTAGGCCCTCTATTGGCCATCCCCTAAAACTAGCACATAACCCTCTACTCGTGGGAATGAGCAGATGACCAAGCAAACACGTACATTAGTACGCTACCTACTAAGTAAGCCAATTTGCTCCCTTAATGGAAACATAGTATGCAAATTCTATTACACATGGGATAATAATTCAACATGTTTCATGATATTACCATATATGTAAAGATAAAAGTACATCGAGACATGCTATCATGCATAATTCAGACAATGAAGAATATATCATACTTGGTTTCACATTATAATGACACATATACACCACACATGTAATAACAGATTAAATCTAAGCAACCACTAGGGTTTATATCTAACTACTCATCCTTCAGATTATGCCATTTCCTTATTCATATACGACATAGGTCAATCATCCAGCCAACATTTCAAATCAATAGTCAATAGTCATTCAAGCCATTAACTAAATGTACAAACCATATTTTATCCTTTTTAGTCATTTATACAATTGCTTCCATCCTTATCCAATTATTAACCATTTACTAGGTCATCATTCATATTATATCATCCATATTTTATTATTATTGAATAATGGACTGTGCACCACCCCATCATCTCACATACCATGGAATCCTATCTAAATAAGGGACATAAATTCCAGACTGAAGAGAATTACCAAAATGGACATAATTCCTGACTAAAGCCAAGCAATATGGACATAAGTCCAGGCCGAAGCCAACTACTTAGGTAACCAGAATCCTTAATATCGATACCCTCTAGTACATCATTAGTGTCTAGAGTGGGTAAGGAACTAGGACCTCTCAGGATTCCTTTTAAAGACACAAAAAGGCCCCAAGGTAGACTAAACTCCTGTAGCTAATTGAGGATTGAGTAACCCAAACCCATACTCAACTTGATTGTATTTTCCTTTATGTGAGTAGTATGTTATTCATAAGGATAAGTGATCATACAAATCCCATACAAAGCAAGCAAAAAATTTTCCATGTTTATTCCATATCAATTCTTTTCTTTCCATTTTTCAACCATGTGGGTTTCCATTTATCCTTGTCTAATATTATTCATATCCACCATATTATTTTGTTCAAGCTCAAGCTGTGTTTCATTACTCTTTTCTCAATATCATGACTAATCATAAGTGGAATAATCATTTATCCTTTACAATACTCATAGAGTATATCATCAATTATGATCCATTTAATCCTTTAATTAGGCGATTAATCTATGATAAATCTATATTTTAACCCATTAATAATCATATAAGAGTCCTAAACATAGCCTCAAAGCATAACCAAACTGAAAAGACCATACAAACCAGTCTGGCCTAACCACTCAATCGGTTGCACCAATCAGCCGATCAGTTTGGGTCCACTAATCAATCAATTTCACTCAACAAGACCATGCTTTTTCTCAAACCAATTGATCAGTTTGGGCAAACTAGTTGACTGTTCATAGAATAGTTGATTGGTTCTGCCTAACTAGTTAATGGGTTTAGCAGAGAAAAAGATCAAGGTCTCTGCAAGTGTACCATTCAATGGGTTGGGTCAACTAGTCGACCGTTCTTAGAATCAATCGATTGGTTTGACCTAAAAAGTTAATTGGTTCACCCTATAACAACACCAATCCATTAAATTTTAGGTAGAGTCATGCTTATAAATCCTCCTTAATCAAATTAAAACATGTATCAACATAGTCTAAAATAATTTCAACTGAATTAACTTGCATATCTCAACATCGAATCACCATATCCTATTTCTATCAAATTTCATGCTTTTTACTCAAGGTATGAAATCTATCCATCCAAATCACTTATGCAAGCTATATACTTTCATGCCAACATGTAGAATCAACTTAAAGGAACTCATAACGTGTAGGAATACCCATAAATCATTTTAGAGGCAAGAATCACTTACTTGATGTAGGCAAAATCCCCTTTAAACTAAAATGTCCAACTACAAAATTCACATATTTTAAAACCTTAAAACCATTAATCTTAAACTCAGAAATTTGCATTAAAACCTTATCAATTTTTGAACTTAAAATAGAAGGACAAGAAAAAGCATACCTACTTAAGGCAAAATAGGAAAGTACTCAGTTGAACCAGTCAATATTTTTTCCAAATCTAACTCTTCCTTACTTAACAATTAAAATAAGAGAGAGCTAGAGACAATATTAGAAGAGTGTAAGAAATTCAATTGCAAGGCTCGAAGTGTAGAAAAGAGAGAAGGTGAATATAAGGACTTAGGGATTTTGATGGCCAAAAGAAAAGTACATAAAATGGATGATTAGGGCTATTTATAGCCAACCAATTGAGGGAATAATAGAGGGTTCCAGGAAAACTCAAAAACCCTACAAATTGCCTTTTAGATTTGAGCTAAATAGATGGATTTTATCCAAGATATGTTGATATATTATCTAGAGCTCAAACAGTATTCTTGGAGAATACAAGTCATTTAGGCTAGAATTAGAATACACAAGAGAAGTAATGGAAAGTCAGTGTGGAAGGAATCTTCCAGCTGCTCAGATTCATGCCTGAGATTGAAGTATTGATCTCAGAAACGTGAAGAGAAGAGAGGTAGAAGAAGATAAGGTTGATGTCATCTCTCCCCCTTAATTGTCCCAATCAACCTCTAGATCAATCTGAGGTAATATTTCGGGCTAAATATATCATGAAAATGGTTATGAATCTCTTGAGGACAATTTGGCTTGGGTTGGTAAGGCTCCATTTTTCAGAAAATTAAGTTCGAAAAATATATCCAGCTCAACAAACCAGTCGATCGGTTTAAGCCTATTAGCTGATTGTTCTACAAACCATTCGATTAGTTCTCCTAACCAGTCAATTAGTTTAGTTGAGAAAATCTATTTTGCTGAAACGACGAACTAGTCGATCTGTTTACTTAAAAAAATCAATAAACTCCATTTTTCAACATTATTTTAAATCAAACTTTTCCTCAAACCAAATTATAATATTAAATCAAGATCAAAGGTCCACAAATTAGAAAAATTCTTATTCGACTATTTATAAAAAATATGGGGCATTACACCTTTCATATTTGACTTTATTTTAATTTTAGCGGGAAGTACTATTTTGTTACTAAATATTATTTGTTATTTCATGGTGATAAGTTCTTGAAAGATAATTTATTATTTGATGCCTTTGATGGATTATTATTAATGTCTTGGGCGAGTCTAATATATATAGATTTCTATGCTCAGACACAATCTCCAATAAAAATAATAATATTGAATGTATTTCACATGTGATTAACGCAATGAAGATGTCTTTGTATGCAAGGTATATAATGAAAGTATAAGGTTTTGTATGCAAGGTATAAGGTCTGATATATAATAAGAATTTTATATAAGGTTTTGTATGCAAGGTATATAATCATTTAATTATTCTTAGTTGCTTGTTTTGGATGAGGAAAATACTCATGCTGCTGGTCAAATCATCTTGGAAACATATGTAGGTTTTTGTAGGAAAAATTTTGGTATGACAACGATCAAAATTATTCTTAAAAAAAAATAGGACATACAAGTAGGTTATAGACAAAACCCGTCGTGTATTCCCTATACAATACACAACGGTTATTTGCCTCAATTGTTATGTATTCCTCCTCTTAGAAGCTGTTGGGAGTGTTACTGGATTACACAGTGGCTATGGCAAATAATGACTGTGTATTGCCCTTATCAGTAGCTACCAGGAGTGCTATAAGTATACACAACGGGTTTTGTATATAACCACCGTGTATGTTTACTTATACACAGAATTGTTTTCAATTAAACTACTGTATAAATTATTGAGCTAATAGTTTTACAACCAAATTTAAATAATTATACAAAGTTTTTTAGAATTGACATGTAAAGTATAGACGCCGATTAATTTTGCAGCGGTGACAAACTGCCGCATATACCACTTTTTAACCTTCTTCTATGTGTTTTTCTATGGCAGTGAATATACATGAAAATGTTCGGGCTACGCCAAGAATAACTTCTTCATATGATATCAGCACTTGAGGTGTACATGGATTACAAGGGTTCAATCTCTTTAAAGGCACATATGCTCTTTCAAAAGGGGAAAAAATATTAGGGTCATATTTAATTTTTTGCATAAGTCCTCAAATCACTTGGGACAAACCATGACTAGAGGATATGATAGCCACTAAAAGGTATCAAAATATATGGGATACACATGGGGTGTGTGTGTCTATATATATATAAGTAAGTGAAAATATTATGGGAGGGATGGGAAGGTATGAGAAGTTTTAGAAATGATAAGATTATAGAAGGATTATGAGTTAATATAAATATTTTTTTACCCACATAATTATAAGCCCAAATGACAATAAATCTAAAGGCTACGGGTCAAAGTGAAACTCATTTTTAGGGAAAAACTTGTTCTCAGAAAATAAATAAAGTTAATAAAAATTGAAAACTAATATATAAAATGATGGGGGTTACTCAACATGGGAATGTGGCATTCACGGCTTCTACATTAAATCAAATTGCCTTAGTATCATCAATAAGCTACGACAAAAATAAAATCATGAATAGCTTGGAATTTATACTTGATGACATCCATCTTTATGATTCTTTAAAGAAATTCTAATTTAGATATCCTAAATATAAAAATAATAATTATGTGTAATTAATTATAGAAATTATTTTACGTCCGGATATTTTATTATTTGGTGTACTATTATTTTGTGTTAATATATGGAGTAGTAGATTAACATTTGAAAAGATATAAATCGAGAAGAATTTATATATATATTGATCTCTTAATTTTATTTATTTTTAACCCTTTTTGTTTCTTTACCCAACCCACTAACCTTACCATACTCCACCCCTGACGTGACTCCATTATTTCTTTCCGTTTCTCTAGTGTCCGCCCGAATATCCCCCACCCTAAACCAAACCAAACAAAACTAATCCCTAACTTCAGTTGGATCTCAACCAAATGGCTACCCAAATAGCTCCTGCAGGCTACAACCTACTGTTTTGTCTATTTCACCCCTTTCCCCGTGAGCTGACCTCTACCAAACAATCTTTGTGCCCTTGACCAGTCCTGGCTTCGCAGCCTTGCTTTGCTTGGCCAAACGCATACCTTCGACCTGCCCTACCGTGCCATGCGTAGTTACCATCGCACGCACCCTCTACTCACCTAGCTTATTTTCTTTTCTCGTGCACTAACCTACACCCTGTATCGAATTATTCCATCACATAAACGCTGCTCTACACCTTCCCTCGCTCGCATGAATGCACAGAACCCATCTCCCCCTTGTTCATTTTGTTTCCTTCTCTCACAAACCACCGAACAATCTTCAACTCCCCCATTCACCTGGTTTCTTTGCTTCTCATCCACTAACCTGTCTTTGCAATTGATTTGACCCATCCCTTGATGCCTCATTTCCTTTAACACTGCATAGAGATTACCCAACCTGTCACCTTTTTATTCTCACATGATCAACCCCTTTTAACCCTGCATTTCCTAGCTAGCTGTTGTTTTTTTTTCCTTGGTTTCCTTCGAGCATTGCACCCAAAAACTCCCTTCTTCCCCTTCATACCTTTCGTTTTTCGATTCCCCTGCAGTTTACCTTCCCCCGTCTCTCCTCCTTGGGCTTTTCTTGCATTTGTCTGCTGCCAGAACCTCACAACCTCTTCTTCCTCCCCTTCTTCTACGTGAAGAAGCCACTTTGGGATCACCATCCCTTGCAGTTCGCCTCGCCACCGCCACCATGTTCCAGATTCATGGCCGTTGAGAAAAAAATGTTACAGTACACAGAAGTGGGAGAGCAATATATAATTAATAGAAAAGGAACTTATCGAGTGTTTGTCGCACCGCGAGAAAAATCGCTGCCTTGAAGCGAATTGCAGCTGACGTATGGTGCATTCTCGTTGCCGGTTTGCATCCGAGGTTGACACAATGCCTCCCTTTCCTGTGCACTCAAGAATGGAAGACTTGGACTGTGCAGAACCTTGCCCAAAATTGTATTATACAAATTGTGAGTTTAGAAAATAAGCTGAGAGAAATGTTCATAAAGGATTGTTTATATCCAAAATGAACCCAAAACACATCTTAAATAATGAAAAAAACCAATCATGTAAAATGGTAACAATCCTAGAAAAATGTTAGCACTCCTCCGTCAGGGATATAAGCCAAGAATCATTCAAACTTCCAGATTAATAGGAACAGAACAATAAGGATCTTCTTCAATACAAATAGTTCAAAAAAAAAATATTGGCAAAAAGAGTAATGGGCTTGACTGGATCAATGACCCACACCCACGCCCAGCATGGACAGAACGGGCAGGCAGTGTGCGGCGTGTGTGGTCCACATTCCAGCCCAAGGTCACCGACAAAACTAAGCCTAAGTCATCACCTCAAACATATCAGAAGAAGAAGGGTAATATAAGGAGTGAAAGTTATTCTTCACACACTAATGTGGGACTGCTGTGCCAAACTGAAGCTTTGCAATTGCTCCAACAATGGCCAGTAAAGATCACCATCATTCACAACTCAAGTGTGCACTTGAAGCCCTATTTTTCCTGAACCCCTCTTGTTGAGCATATTCCAACGCCAGAAAAAACCTCCAAAACCGTTTCTTCTTTTTAGTTGCATGAATTACTCACGTTGAAAGGCCCTTGCTGCATCTACCTTGGACGTTCCACCCCTTTTCCAGGTTGTATCACCACCATCGTTGAGCTTCCTTGCCCAAGCTCTAACAATGCAACCAATCCATCTCTTCTCATCGAGCAACCACCTTGCTCTCCATCATGCAGCCAACCTCCGGCTAAGTTAGCTCCCTACGTGTGTTGGAGATGATTCCCTTCCATGCATGCACGATTGATGAGCCAACCCTTGTAGTGTGGAGTGGATTGACCAGCTGGGGCAACGTGACCTTTGGGCATAACTCCCTCCACTTGTTTGTAAAAACCTCATGCATGTTAAGGCTTGGCAATATGAGTTGCCTTTGTTTATGATTCCTTGTAGAGTTGATACTTCGTGTGATTTTGGTTTGTTTAAGTTCTCTTCCATTAATATTTATTAGCTTTGTGTGTGTTGTATTAGTGCTAATATATGTTGTGTTGGGTATTATTTGCATTAGGTGATCACAATCTTGCTTTAAGTGGACTTGGAATAGGCATTTTTATGGTACATTTTGTGCATCTTGGAAATAAATCCAATTACCTCATAGGTAGCGGAATTTTGTTTTAAGCATGTTAGGTTATTTTAAAATAAAAACATGGTAGGCCTATATTGTGGAGGTTTACGTGTTTTTGAGTTAGAAAGTAAAAGCATATCTTATTACATATTTATTTGTAGTTTATGATTTCTGAATAATATATGGCAACATATTAGAAAATTAATTATCACGTATGCTTTTTTAGTAAAATATGAGGATGCATACATGTGCTAATATATAAATTATTACTAGAAATATTATGCATGTCTAGTGTTAGGGTTCTATTGGACTTTTTTCCTCGCTGTGCCTTTCTTTCCATTTTAAGTAACTTAATACATTCTTTCCACATTTTGGGAAATTTTTGATATATAACATTTTGGGTTTTGAGTATAATTAAGATTAGTTTGAGATAATTCCTTATTAGATAGTTTTTAGGGTAGAATGGCGATTTTAATAAGGTTAAGTGTGTTGGCAAGATGAGCATGAGGCATTGGTGACATATATTATATCATATTTATTGTATATAATTCTGAAATGTGTTTTTTGTATTTTAATCATATTTTCAGTTATTATATGATTTTGTACAATGCGAGCATCCTAATTCTTTATAGATGTTGTGATTTACTCAATACGAGGAAGTCATACTAATATTATCAATTTTCATATAAGCATGTGTGTTGCATGCAGTGGTTGAAAGATTTTGAGGGGTGTCTTCCGGAGGGTTAGGAAGAATAGAAGAGTAAGGGTCCTTGCTTTTGTAATCCTTATTATTATAATAATATGGTTTGTAGCTGGGATGAATGTAAAGGAAAATTGGCGTCACACCGTTGTGTGCACTTTTGTGGTATTTTTTTTTGGACTCCGAGGTCCCTAATGTATTTTGGTTATTATTGTTGAATGGATAGTGTATTATCTATAAACCTTTAATTATATTATTGTCTCTTCTTTCCACTGCTTTATTTTTGGAGTTGACATGTTTTGATCCTTAGTAATTGACATAAGGAAGGTAAGGAACCAAAATTATACTGAGGGTGCTGGTGACACATTATTTTATAATTAATTTTTCTACAAAAAAAATTGTACTAAATTTGGGTGCGTTATAGTTTTGAGTTTACTCTACGTAGGTACAAAATACAATAAACTACCCCATTTTATTTTGAAGTTAGGATGTGATCTACATGTGGGGGATTTGAATTTTTCCAACAATGTGTGTGACCACTAATATTATTCCCATGTTTAACTATTAAAGGATACCTAGGCAAATTTATTATTCTAACAAAAAGGTTCTTGATTGTTTCATCATGACATATATCATTGAAAACTACCATGATTAGAGACTTAGGTTTGGCTCGAGAAAGATGTGGTTGTTGAGTATTAATTGTTTTCAAGTTAATAATTATTTATATTCGTTAGAATTTGAAAAAAAAAAAGATTATAAAAACTAAAATGAAAAGATTCAACTAAAATTTGATGTGTTCAAAAGTATTTAGATTGAATTTGGATGAAAATAAACTAGTTATAAAGAATGTTCGAATATATTATATTATTCTACCTTAATTAAAACTTATTGAATCTAACCAATGGAATTCTTCTAAGCCAAAGTTAGTTAAGTTAAAAGTTGAAGATAGAATACATGGATTTTAGGACTAAGAATTGTATATTTAGGCCACGTTTGGTACATTGATTGTAAGTTTTTAAAAAAATTACATTTCTCAATAATTTATTAGTAGGGAGATAATTACTTAATGATGTATTTGGTTTACACTGAGAAAGTAAGAGAAGAAATTAGTTTAATTTTATTTTTAATAATTATGTTTGAGCTATAAATAAATAAAGTAAAGAAAGATCTACTTTTTATACTAGCACTTAGATGTAGGTTCTCAATTAAATAAGGAAATAAAATGGCTAAATGGGAGTTACACGTCTTTTTGACCTATTTACTCACTTCAAATAAAAAAAATCTTATATTTGGTGCTTTCTAGAAAGTATAAATTTCTCAAGTAACTACTGTTTACTAAACAATACCTTAGGATGGATGTCAAATAGGGTGATATATTGATGTTGAAGATGATGAATGACATGTGCTTTAGTTGATGGGTATGGATTTTTATTGTTTGAACTAAAAAAATAAATAAATGGGAAACTCTTTTAAATAACTCACATAGATACCAATGAATAAAATAACTCACATGGATGCCACTCAATAGGAGAGTTCTTTGAAGCAATTCACACCAATACTAATCACAGGAAAGGGACCTCAGTTAGAGAGTTGTAATTGTATTGATAACATCGCTAAATTATGCTCCATGGCATATAGTGTTGGGGTCATCGTATAGAACTCAGAGCCTTCTCAATTACAAATCCTCAAATAAGAAAAATGTCAACAACTTACTATTTAAGCAAACTCCATGAAGATATTCAAAATTCTAATAAATAGAAGACACTCCCAAAAAGCTTTGACAAAATAATAACATTCTAATTAGGGTAAAAAAATAATCAAATCTATGGCTTCTAGAAGTGCCAAACATTGACTAGGCCCCTAATCATAGTCTTCATGTCATTTCTAACACATCATCACTCTAATATACATATATATATATATATATATGTATATATTAAAGATAATACTTGAAGTAATAAAATTAAGCCTCATTAATATAGGCTCTAATAATAGATCTTATCTAAATTATCCTATATCTACAAGCTCCAAAGATCCATAAAAAAAAAGGCCCATAATCATCTTGGAATGGAAGCTAAAAGTGCACTTGATGATCTATCACTAAATTAGTTTACAAATTTGTACAATATATATGTTATTTTGCTATAATAAATTATATAGATATGATATTCTAGATATTAAATATGTATATTTTACAATTACATTACTGATATATTAAAAAAAGTTTCATTATAACAGTAATGATATTGTCTCAAAATTATATAGTATGAAAATAGAACTAAGAAAATTGTAAAGGAAACCATAGCGTTCTCTTCAACAAATCAAATATTAAATTGAAATACTGTACTTTCACTCATGCAATTCCATAGGAATATGTAGAAAAATGTATCAATACTAAGATAATACTTTGATTTTATAACATTTTAAGTAAGCTATGACAAATAAAAAAAAAGTGTAAGACAAAGCAACACAAATTACTTTTATATAATTTAATAATATATTTTTATACTTAGTGTTAAATATATATATACATACATATTATCTTTACTATAGAAGGTCAAATTGAATGTATAGATGTAAGATAAAAAGTAGACACACGATTGTAGATTTAAACAAAACATAAAAGTTTATTGGATAAATTACATTTAGATACCTTGAAATCTAATTTAATTTATTTTAAGTGCACTATATTTTTAATAATATCATTTAAATACTTTTAAACCTATATTTATTTTCACTTAGATATATTATAATGATGGCACTTCATCCTCTTCCCCAACAAATATATTGTAATACTCTGTCCTAAAATCTTACAAATTATATTGATTTAAAATAAATGAGTTTTGATTTTTAAAGTGCATGAAAATTTAATAAATTTGAGAATTTCAGGCACATTGATTGACTAGTTTGCCTAACTGATCAACCTATATGATCAGAGACTGATAATTTTACTTCCGATAAACCAATCGACTAGTTTGTTCAAAACGATCTATTAGTTGTCCTGTAATTTCATATCCTTTTTCTAATATTATTTCCAATCTCATTCCCATGTATATAAAAAATTCTAATTATAATCTATTTGTGCTAATAAGCATATTTTTATACTTTGGAATTATTTTTACATTATTTAGATCACTCTATGATTTCTATTTAACTAATTTTTTTTTTCAAAAGTACTTTTCGAAGCATATCTCATCTTCTCTCTTCTCCCTCACGTCTATCTTCTGGCAACCATGGATGTGTGTTTGAATTTCTACACCATTCCCTTGACCTACCAAACCTCGGCCATGTCTGTAAGATCCCCAAAATTTACTACCGAAAAATTTCATTTTATTTAGCATTTAGCGGAAGCAAGTAAATTAAAACTTGTAAATTTCAAGGATATTACTACTGTGATTAGTACAAGCCCAGCCCCCGGTCGATCCCATACTAACAAAAAGGCTAAAGAAGAATTAAAAATTACCATAATTCAAACTCAAAGCTAGGCTCTATAAAAGAATTGAAACGTTCATAGGACAGAAATCAGAGTACGTGGAAAAAGGTTTACAATCCAGAGTACATAAGTAAAATTCCTTGAAAGGAATAAAGATTATAATAGAATAAAATCAAGTCTCAGTAAACCATTACAATGTAAAAGAACATGAAAAGTAAATCCGGCCATGACGCTCTTGAATCCCTAGGCTAAGTCTATACTCAATACTCAGCCCCACCCAATACCTCGTAAACATCGAAGGTATCAAAAACAACATCACCAACCTGCACAAACTCAGAGGGGCCTTCTACTCATGGGAATGTGCAACACCCATGAAACGGATGGTCAATGTGCTACGTACTGAGTAAGGTAACCATGCAGCTAAGACCAAGCATACAAAAACATGTAACACAAGTATGATCACATAAACAATATACAATCATTACAGATGAATAAAGGCCAAGTTCTAGTCCGGATCAACTGATTCTTTAAACCTTTAATCAATATTCATTTCACATCATGCTTATTATCATTCCATGTGAGTGCGGGAGCCCCACTATTATAGACGGTAGACCGAAAACATATAGTTCATAATAATTCTAACCACTATTATTGCCGATGGATCGATCTCTAGAGCAAGATACTCTTAGCCACTATTATTCGCCAGTGGACCTATAATTCCTCAAAATTTTAGAAAACCTATAATTTAATAAATACCTTTTATTTAAAATAAATTAGCTTTGAAAATTGTTTAGTTTAATTATTTTATGGATTTTTGAGTATATAAATTTGGATAGGAGTATTTAATAAATTAAAAATAAATATTTTGTTATTTTATCATATTATTTTT
The DNA here is from genome assembly GCA_039764185.1 of Tamarix austromongolica. Taxonomy (NCBI): domain Eukaryota; kingdom Viridiplantae; phylum Streptophyta; class Magnoliopsida; order Caryophyllales; family Tamaricaceae; genus Tamarix; species Tamarix austromongolica. Next base: position 95,963,985 of record CM077809.1, read on the forward strand.
ATTTAAATAATTTTCCAAACTAATATTTTACTAAAATTATCCTTTTTGAACCAATATATTAAATTATATTGAATTAAATTATTAAATTAAATAATTTATCAAAAATATTACATTTTATTATTTTATAAATTAAATTAAATTATTTTCTTTATTTTCCCATTTCCCTTTTTCCCTTTTTTCCCTTTTCCCTTTTTCCTTTTCTTTCTCCCCTTTTCTCCTTTTTCTTCTTTCTTTTCTTTTCTTTTCCTTTTTTTCCTCCTTCGGGCCACTCGCACCAGACCTGCTCCCTCTTCCCCCTACGCTTGGGCCTCCGGCCCACTCCCTTCCCTCCTCTACTTTCCCTCGGCGTAGCAACCTAGCCCAGCTCCCCCTCTTTTCTTTCCTTCCTTTCTCCCCTGGACTGGGCCGACCCAACTCTTCTTTTTTTTTTCTTTCCCCTATGCCGGCCTGCTCTGTAATCCCCAAAAATTTTAGAAAACTGTTAATTTAATGAATAGCTTTTACTTGAAATAAATTAGATTTTAAAATTATTTAGTTTAATTATTTTATGGATTTTTGAGTATGTAAATGTGGATAGGAGTTTATAATAAATTAAAAATAAATATTTTGTTATTTTATCATATTATTTTTATTTAAATAATTTTTCAAACTAATATTTTACTAAAATTATCCTTTTTGAGCCAATATATTTAATTATATTGAATTAAATTAAATAATTTATCAAAATATTTTATTTTATTATTTTCTAAATTAAATTAAATTGTTTTTCCTATTTTCTATTTTTCCTTCTTTTTCTTTTTCTTTTCCTTCTCCTTTTCTGCTTTTCCTCCTTCCTTTCTTTTTCTTTTTTCTTCTTTTCCTAGCTCGGGCTGCCAGACTGCCTCTCCTCCTTGCGCCTGGGCCAGCGGCCCATTCCTCCCCTCACCCCAGCCACGCATAGCCCGACCCCCTCTTTTTTTTCCTCTCTTCCTTTCACCCTAGACCGGCCCAGCTTTTTTTTCTTTCCCTGCGCCGGACCGGTCCTGTCTCCCTCCCTCTCCCTTCTATCTTTCTCCTTCGACCACCCCGAGACCCCGACTCGTCGCCATCACCATGCCTGCCGCCATGCCCGACCACCGAGACGCCAGCCACCACCCCTGCAACCACTGCCACCACCTGCATCCTCCTCCTCTCTCTCTCCCCTGCATTTTTCACCAAATTAGAACAGGGCAGCCATGCACCCCGTCCCGCATGGCTTCCCCTTACCCTCTTCGCCAACCTCCCCCTGCCACCCTAGACACTGCCTCCGATCAGCCCCTACCCCCTCTCTTCTCCCTCTTCTTTTTCTTCTCCCCTTCATCTCTTTTCTACCCATCACTTCGAGCCCCTCACCCCCGATCCTCCCTTCTCTCTCTCATTTTCTTCCTCTCCCATTTCCACCCTGTTTTTGCGTCGCCACCACCGTCCGCCGCTCCTGCCGCCTCACCACCCCCTGCACCTCTCCCTACCACCCTCCACCTCAACCTTGCGCCACCACAACGTCCCTCCCGAGCCATCCCGCAGCCCTCTTCCTCCCCTCTTCTTTTTCTGCCTGTTTTTCACCCTTCTCGATAGCCACCTGTAACGCAGCCGATCGCCGCCTTCCGGCTGCCTCTTCCGCTGCCCAAGCCACCATTCAAAACCCTGCAACCCCCTCTACCACCACCATGCCTTAGTTGGTCGAAAACGGCCCTTGAACCCCTCCATTTTTCCGTCCACTTTTCCTTCCTTCTCAGCCTTTCCACCCCGACCCACTTCAGCAGCCACCTTCGCCACCTCTCCGCCGCTCTTAGCCACCAAAAACCCATCCCCAGTATCCAACTACACCCCCTCTTCACTCCTGCACCATCACCTTGCCTTGAAACTTCCCCCATCCATCTTCTTTTCTAGCCTAAAGACCCCAACCCGAAAATAACCATCTTTGCTCCTATCACCCCCTCTTCGAGCCCTTTTCCCTTTTATTTTTGCATGCAGCTCATGCTGCATATGCAGCATGAGTTTCTGCATTATTTGGCCATTTTTATTAAAATCTTTAAGGTATGATAATATTTAAATTAATTATTTTCTTAGGCAAAATTTATAAAGTCTTATATCTTGATTTCCTTATTTCTAATAAATATTGATATTATTTTTAGGTATTGGTTTTTCTAATCAAAGCTTGAATCTTTAACCGGGATACCGGTAAGATTCGATTTTTGCGGGAAATTAAGGTAATCGTTAAACCCCACTTAAATGCATGATAAACGTATATTTATACATTAGGAATTTTAATATGTTATTATGGTTGATACATGGTTGTTAATATAAATTATATGTTTGCTTGCATTATTTAATAAAAAGGAAAGTATGCTCTTTTATGTGATATGTATGGAGATATTGCCTAAGGGAAGAATTTGATTATTAATGAAAGTGTTAATCAATTATCCATGTTATTTTATGTTATTGTGACCCTTTATGCATGAATAATATTATTGTAAGCCCTAGGGGCATTTTTTTAATATTCCTTGTGTTAGACTATGGCCTAATATGTGTAGGTGCTAATATGTATTATGTTAAAATGCAATGGTTGGTGGAGTTGGATATTGTTAAGGGAGTACTAACATTGTTATTCCATGTGATAATGTTAAATTAATAGAAGTGGTGTAATAAAGGGGGTAAAGTGTTAATTTCGAAGGAAAGGGCAATATGGTAATTTTACAAGTAAGAAGGGGTATTGTGGTAATTATGGAAGTTAGGGATATTATGGTAATTTTGTGAGTAAAGGAAAATATGATAATTCTTCAAGTAAAGGGGCATTATGGTAATTTTGGAGGTAGAAGGGAAAAATAGTAATTTTATAAGTAAATGGTAATATGGTAATTTTATAAGTGAATGGCGAAATGGTAATTTTATAAGTAAAGGGTATTATGGTAATGTTGGGAGTAAAGGAGGTAATATGGTAATTTTGGAAAGGAAGGGCAAAATGGTAATTTTGTAAGGGAAGATAAAAATAGTAATTTGTAAAGAAAAAGGAGTGTTATGGTAATTTTATGAGTAAAAGGGGAATGTGGTAATTTTGTAAATAAAAGGATATTGTGGCAATTTGGAAGTAAGGGGTAGAAGGGTAATTTTGTAAATAAAAGGATATTTATGGCAAACTTGGGAGTAAGGGGTAACTTGGTAATTTTGATAATAATGGAGGATAATTTGGTAATTAAATTATGATCAAAAGGGGGCAATTGGATAGTTATAATGGAGAAGGGTAATTTGGTAAACTAACCAACAAAAAGGGTATTATGGTAATTTTAATAATAGAGAAGGGCAATATAGTAATTATAATAATAGAGAGGTGTAAATGGGTAAATATAATTATGGAAAGAGTAAATTAATAATTGTAATTATGAAGAAAGGTAATTTGAGATTTATAATAATTAAAAAGGGTAAAATGGCAATTATAATAATTGAGAGGGGTAAAATGGTAATCATGATAATGAAAGAGGGTAATTTGGTAATTTATCCGACTCAAGGGCAATTTAGTAACTATAACAAAGGAGAAGGGCAATGCGGTAATTTAACTAACCAAAGAGGAAATATGTTAAGGATAACAATTATGAAGGGTGAATGGTGATCTAAAAAGCGTAGGAGATAACTTGGTAACCTAAACCGAGTAAAGGGTAATTTGGTAAATAAGCAACCTAAAGGGTAATATGGTAATTTGTCAAGTAAGGAAGGGATGACCTAGCTATTATATAAGTAAGGGGTAAATGAGTAATTTGTACCTGACATGTCGTTGGGATTATTGAATGTTATAATATGAATCAAATAACGTTGATTAGTAAGGTAAGATTATTTGATAATTAGTAAGTAACATGAGAATGAATCTTAATCCAGAATTATATGAGATTATGATGGCCTTAATGGTTTCTCTGTGATATCTTGGATAACCATCTGAATAAGAGATGATTAATGATATCGGAACGATTGGAAGTGAATAAGTATCTGATTATTGTGCTTTTGGTGATTACCTTAATTAAGACACTAATACTTAAAGTAAAAGACCTCGAGATCGGGAATGGTGACTCTTTAGGGGTCGCTACCCTAAAGACGTGGTTTAGTCCACGATTATTCTGGTATTTGCTGGTGTGCCTTTGTGCCCCAGCCAGGCCCTATATCTTACTCTTTCTAGCTCTACGAACCTAGTTAGGGGGTATGCATACTTATGAATTAGGTGTCCTTGTCGGTAGGGTACTGAGTTAGCTTTATGCACCAGTACGACCAGGGTACCTTTGTGTCCTTGGGTTCTTGGTTGAAGGGTACTGAGTAGCTTGTATGCACCGGTACGACCGGTGTACCTTTGTATCCCGGGTTTTTGATCTCCCATCCGAGGCAAATAAATGGATATGTTGTGTTGACTAAGAAAGGAAAAATACTAATCATGAAAGTGAAAGATTATGAGCAGGACCCAGTTGGATTATGATATTGATTATCGATCCACCGGTTATAATAGTGGCCCAGGAGCGTGTTGCCCTGGCAAGTGATTATAAGTACCGATCCACCGGATATAATAGTGGCCCAGGAGCGTGTTGCCCTGGATGATGTTAATATATATACCGATCCATCGGTAAAAATAGTGGGGGTCCCGAGCTCAATAAAACCAGTTATATATATGTGAATAAAGTTATGGATATAAAATATGAGATTGAATGAATAATGATGGACTAATGGCTTAAGGCCGAAGGTATTGATTTTTCACTATGAAATGGTTTAAGGCCTAAAAGTATCGATTGTTCATAAAAACCTATTGATATCTGATGTGATTGTTAATCATGTGAATGTTTTATATACACATCTTGTTATATATGCACGTAGTTTTGTATCATGTGTGACATTAAAGGGTTACTCAGTACCATAGTACTGGAGGGTTCCACTCGTGGGGCCCCTGCCTATTCAATGGGCAGTGTCCCTTGCAGGTCTTTTCCAGGTGCTATTCAAGTGGGCAACGGGAAAGAGCGTAAGGATTATTCGGCCTTTAGGGTTTCATTCCTCATCTTCTAATGTATGGTTTAAATGTAATTTTATTCTTGTAACCACCATTGGTGGAATATATTCTTCTAAAATATTTACTTGCGCTACTCTGATTTAAGAATGGTTTGAATATCTAGCAACTGATATTTTATTCTTTAGCCTTAGCACTTAGTACTGGAACGGTATGAGTGAACCGGTCTGGTACTAAGTGTGGCGGTAATATCCCCGAAATTCACTGTTTTATATTTTGCTTCCACTAATTATTTTAAATAAAACGAAATTTTTCAGTAGTGAATTTTGAGGGTGTTACATGCTCCCCTTCCTTTCTTCCTCTTTCTTCTATCTCGACCCACCATGCCCCCGACCCGTTGTCATCGCCATCTCTGCCACCTCGGGCACGCCTACTGCCACCACCGCAACCCTTCCTCCCTCTCCCCCCCCCGTCCTTTTTTTTCACCATTTTGGACCCAACTAGCTATGTACTCCTCCTTACGCATGTCCTCCCTTTCCCTTCTTCCCCTCCCTACCACCCTAAACCCTCCCAGTGACCGACCACCTATCCCCCTATCCTCCCTCTTCTTTTTCTTCTCCTCTTCAGCCCTTTTCTTGCCCCATTTTTTGAGCCCCATACCTTCCCCGACCTCCCTCTTCTCCCTTTCTTCTCCTTCCTTTTTCCTCCCTAATTTGGCTATGCCGCCTCCTTCCTCCGTTTCAACCGCTGCAACAACCCCCTGCACCACTCCCTGCCACCCTCTACCTCATCCTTGCACCACCACAATACCCCCTCGAGCCCCTTGCAGTCCCTTCTTCCTCCCCTCTTCTTTTTTCCCTTCTTTCTCCCCCTTATCGGCAACCTCCTTGCAACCCCTTCGTTCGGCGCCACCCAGCTGCCTCTGCCGCCACCAAAACCACCAGTCAACTCCCTGTAACCTCCTCTAGCACTCCAACTCCTCCTTTTCCCAAAACCAGCCCTTGCACCCCTTCATTTTCCTCCTCTATTTTCCTTCCTTCTTAGCCCCATCCATTCCTGCAGCCCACTTTGCGGCCTCATCGCAGCCACCTCCGCCGCCCTTGGCCACCAACAACCTACCCCCAACCACCACCTACACCCCCTCTTCATTCCTGCAACCTTCCCTTTCCTTAAATCCTCCCCCACCTACCCTGTTTCCTAGCCCCAAAACCCTAACCCAAAAACACCCCTTCCACCCTCTTCTTCATGCAACCTTCGACCCTTCCACCCTTATTTTTGCATGTAGCTCATGCTGCATAAGCAGGATGAGTTGCTGCATTTCTTAGCCTATTTTTGTTACTAATTTTAAGGTATAATAATATTTAAGTTAATTATTTCATTAAGTAAATTTTATAAAGTCTTATGCTTTGATTTTCTTATTTCTAATATAATAAATATTGATATTATTTTTAGGTATTAGTTTTGCAAATCAAAACTTGAACCTTTAATCGGAATACCGGTAAGTTCAATTTTGCGGGAATTAAGGTAATCGTTAAACCCCACTTAAACGCATGGATAAACGTATGTTAGCACATTAGGATTTTTAATATGTTATTATGCTTGATATTTTTGGTTTAATATAATATATATATATTTGCTTGTATTGATTGATAAAAAGGAAAGTATGCTAGTTTATATGCCATGTGTGGAAATGTTGCTTAAGGGAAGAGTTTGATTATTAATGAAAGTGTTAAGTACTTATCCATGTCATATTATGTTATTGTGACCATTTATGCATGAATAATTCTATTGTGAGCCCTAGGGGCATTTTAGTAATATTTCTTATGCAAGAATGTGGCCTAATATGTGTGGGTGCTAATAAGTATTATATTAAAATATAATAGTTGGTGGAGTTGGATATTGTTAATGGAGTATTAATATTATTATTCCATGTGGTAATGTTAATTTAATAAAAGTGGTGTAATAAAAGGGGTAAAGTGGTAATTTTGAAGGCAAAAGGGCAATATGTTAATTTTATAAGTAAAGGGGTATTATGGTAATTTTGGGAGTAAAGGTTAAAGTAGTAATTTTAGGATTAAAGGGGGGTAAGAATGGTAATTTTGTAAGAAAGGGGTAAAATGGTAATTTTGGATGTAAAAGGGTATTATGGTAACTTGCAAGTAAAGGTGCATTATGGTAATTTGCAAGCAAAAGGGGTAATATGGTAAATTTGGATGTAAGGGGGTAAAATGATAATTTTTATAAATAAGAGGATATTGTGGTAATTTTGGTAGTAAAGGGGTAAAACGGTAATTTGTAAGAAAAAGGGTAAATTGGTAATTATAATTATGGATAAGTGTAAATTGGTAATTATAATTATGGATAAGGGTAAATTAATAATTATAAATATGGAGAAGGGTAAATTGGTAATTATAATTATGGAGAAGGGTAAATTGGTAATTCTAATAATGGAGAAGGGTAAGTTGGTATTTATAATAATGGAGAAGGGTAAATTGGGAATTGTAATTATGGAGAAGGGTAATTTGGTATTTATAATAATGGAGAAGGGTAAAATGGTAATTATAATAATTGAGTAGGGTAAAATGGTAATTATGATAATGGAGAAGGGTAATTTGGTAATTTAACCAACATAAGGGTAACTTGGTAATTTTGATAATGGATAAGGGTAATTTGGTAATTATAATAATGGATAAGGGCAATCTGACAATTATGAGGTTGCAGAAGGGTAATTTGGTAATTTATCCAACTAAAGGGGTAATTTAGTAATTATGATAATGGAGAAGGGTAATTTGGTAATTTAATCGACTAAAGGATAAATTGATAATTATTTAACCAACTAAAGGGAAAATTTGGTAATCATGATAATGAAGAAGGGTAATTTGATAATTTATCCAACTTAAGGGCAATTTAGTAATTATGACAAAGGAGAAGGGCAATTCGGTAATCTAACCAACCAAATGGAAAATATGATAAGGGTAATAATTATGAAGGGTGAATGGTGATCTAAAAAGCATAGAAGATAACTTGGAAACCTAAACTGAGTAAGGGATAATTTAGTAATTATACAACCTGAAGGGTGACATGGTAAATTGGCAAGTAAGGAGGGGATGACTTAATAACTATACAAGTAAAGGGTAAATCTGTAATTCATATCTAACATGTTGATGGGACACTGGAGGTTCGTAATAAGACTCAAGTAACACTGAATAGTAAGGTAAGAGTATTTGACGATTAGTAAGTATCACGAGAACAAATCCTGAATCAGAATTAGATGAGATTATGATGGCCTTAATGATTCTTCAGTGTTATCTTGGATAACCGTATGAATAAGAAATGCCTAATGATATCAGAATGATCGAAAGTGAATACGCATCGAATTGTTGTGCTTTTCATGATCACCTTAATTAAGACATTAATACTTAAAGTGAAAGACCTCGATATCGGGAACTGTGGCTCTTTAGGGTTCATTACCCTAAAGATGTGGTTTAGCCCATGATTATTCTGCTAATTGCTGGTGTGCCTTTGTGCTCCAGCCAGGCCCTATATCTTACTCTATCTATCTCTACGGACCTAGTTAGGGGGTATGCATACTTATGGATTAGGTGTCCTTGTCAGTAGGGTACTGAGTAGCTTTATGCACTAATACGACTAGGGTACCTTTGCGTCCCTGGGTTGATGGTTGAAGGGTATTGAGTAGCTTGTATGCACTAGTACGATCGGTGTACCTTTATATCCTGGGTTGTTGATCTTTCGTCTGAGGCAAATAAATGGAATTGTTGTGTTGATTAAAAAAGGAAAAACACTAATCATAAAAGTGAAAGATTAATGAGCCGGGCCCATTGAATTATGATATTGAGTACTAATCCACTGATTTTAATAGTGGCCCAGGAGCATGTTGCCCTAGCAGATGATTATAAGTACTGATCCACCAGATATAATAGTGGTCCAGGAGCGTGTTGCCTTGGAAGATGATTATGAGTATCGATCCACCAGATATAATAGTGGCCTAGGAGTGTGTTGCCCTGGATGATGTTGATATATATTTCGATCCACCGGCAATAATGATGGGGGTCCCGAGCTCAATAAAACTAGTCATGGATGTGAATAAAGTTATGGAAAAATACTAATAACTTATAGTGGAACACCATGTGAGTCGAAACCAGACTGGTCCGTCGGCGAATAATAGTAGCCAGAAGCATTTTGCCCTGCATGACCGGTCCACTGGCGAATAATAGTGGCCAGGAGCATTTTACCCTACATGACCGGCCCATCGGCTATAATAGTAGGGCTGCCGCACTCACATGGGTATAAAATCTGAGAGATGATTGAATAATGATGGACTAATGGCTTAAGGCCCGAACGTATTGATTTTGCACTATAACACGACTTAAGTCCCAGAAGCATTGACTGTACATTATGACTTATTAATAATTGATGGACTTGTTAAGTATGTGATTGTGGTGTACGTATTTCTTATTATATATGTATATAGCTTTGTTTCATGTGTTGCATTGCGGGCCTACTTTTAAGTGTGTTTTAAAGGATTACTCAGTACCATAGTACTAAAGGGTTCCATTCGTAGGGCCCCTGCCTATTCAATGGGTAATGTCCCTTGTAGGTTCTTTTCAGGTGCTATTCAAGTGGGCAACGGGAAAGAGCGTAAGGATTATTCGGCCTTTAGGATTTGATTCTTCCTCTTCTAATGTCTGGTTTAAATGTAATTTTGTTATTGTAACCACCATTGGTGGAATTTATTCTTATAAAATATTTACTTGTGCTACTCTGATTTAAAAATGGTTTGAATTTCTAACGATTGATATTTTATTCTTTAGCCTTAGTACTTGGTACTGGAACAGTATGAGTGAACCGGTATGGTACTAAGTGTGGCAGTAATATCTCCGAAATTTATAGTTTGTTATTTTACTTCCACTAATCTTTTAATAAAATGAAATTTTTCAGTAGTGAATTTTGGGGGTGTCACAAGACCGGTCTGGCCTCAACTCTCATGGCGTTTCATTATAAATACTTAATGTATTTTCCATGTCTTATCACAATTATGTTCAGTTTGTTGAGCACGGAATCCCCCAATATTATAGTCGGTGGATCAGAAACATATAGGGCATAACGTTCCTGACCACTATTATTCGCCGGTGGATGGGTCTCCCGGGTACCCCGGCTCCTGGCCACTATTATTCGCCTGTGGACCGATTTTACTATGATTAGTGTCTTTCTCTTTAACTGATTAGTGTCTTACTATGTCTTACTCAACAAGTTTCACCTTAGACATGCATGTCACAATATGTCTACTATTATTCTCCTAAGGGGGCCCGTCCTATATCTTGAGACTTCTGCACCTCCTAGCATGCCTCCACCATCCTTTCCTTATTCCACTTGCTCACACAGGAGGCCTAACTCCTAAGTAAGTGGGTCAAGGCCCACTAACCTATGCCTCCAAGTCCACTCATTGCCTTACCTTAGGGTTTCCTCCAAAAACCCTAATGTGGGCCTATGTGGCCCACCCTTCTCTACCTCCCACAATTGAGGTTGTTTAACACCCCACACATCACGTCCCTTTTATTCAACCCTCACCATTTCACTTTACTCTCCCAAATACACATGTAACCACGAAACCCTAGGCGGACACACCAAACCCTAGCATCCTTCTCTCCACCTATCACCCCTCCATTTCTCACCTTCCACCCTTACTCTCCTATGATATCCATACTCACCCTACACATGACATTCCTCCACTCTCATCTCATATTCTACTCACCCTCAATTATTTTTACTTTCACCACCATCTCAATTTAGGGTTTTCCTCCCAATCCCTAGCCAAGTCTCTTGTGCACCCTTATACTAATCCACATACCATTTTTCACCCAAAACCTCCAATCACCCAAACAACTCTTCCCTTATCTTACTTACATCCCAATACAACTTTTCACACGTAAACTTCATCCCCATGCGGACTCCATGCACCCCATGCAAACCCTCAAAGTTTTCATACAACACCCTAGATTCTCCTATGCAAACCCTAGATTCTCCCATGTAAAGTTCACCCCCTCTTTTATTTTATTCATATACCCCCTTTTATTTTCCCTTTTATGGATCATGAGGTATTTAGGTCAATCCCATATCCCTTGGTTAACTTCCTTCCCTTTAGCCAACTTATTTCCTCTTAGTCAACTTACTTCCTGATTTTCCTTTTTCATCCTTCCACCCCATGTCATTACATTAAATACCCTAGCATGCATGTCCTAAAATGCCATATTACATCACATCATACAACATATACATATTATACACATGCCATAAGAAAACATATAAGCATACCTCAACTCCAAGTTGCCCTATACATAAAACAAGTTTAATGATAAACACAACATAACATAGTACATAACATCCGAGGCATACAAGATACATAACACACATAGGGCCTTAGCTACATCCTTACCTAAAAATTCACTGGTCTTAGAGCACGCTTTTACGCCTTCTTAATTTTTTTACTGGTTTCACCTATAAGAGGGAAAACAATGGATTAATATCCCCCTACCAAAAATACTTATTATTCCCTACTTTATTCTCATATTAGGGTTACAAGTATTAAAAATAAACTCTACAAGTGAAAATAGGGTTTTTAATTCCCAAGTTAGCCTACTAGAGTATTACTAGTCAAAATAGGTTTATGTTAATATTTATAGCCATATTTATATTATTAAAGTTAATGGCTTTATTTCTTCTAATAAAGGTACTAATACTAGTTGTAGTAAAATAGTGATATTAATAATAATAATAATACCAATAGTCATGGTAATAGAAACCCTAGTATTATTAAGGTTAAGACTGAAAATAGGGTTAGTGATAAAAATAATAATATAATAATAGTAATATTTACCAAATACTAATATTGCTAAGGGTAATAATAATAATACTACTAATATTTGAAATAATGATAATATAAGGGTTCAAATATTTTTACAATAATAGTAATAGTAATACTATGCCTAAGTTAGCATTGATAATAATAATAATGCTAACAAAAATAAAATTATTAATTGTAGTATTAATATTTTTTAGGTTTTATTTAATAATAATAATGATATAATAATAATAATAACCACATTAATAATAATAATAATAATAATAATAATAACGATAATAAAAATAGTGATAATTGAAATAATAATAGAAATAGGGTTTTGACCCCTTAATAATAATAAGATTAATATTTCAAGGCCGTAAATAATAATAATAATAATAGTAATAATAATAATAGTAATATTAATATTAATGGTATAATACAAATAAAAAGAATAAAGTTTGCATAAATAGGACTTAGGAGTTGAGAGGGGTCAGGGTACCACCTAGGGTTGGTGGTGATCGGCAGCACCGACGGCGGCGCACGGCGACGGCGGGGAACGAGGGAGAAAAGAGGAAAAATTGATTGTTTAGGGTAGGAGAGGGGGAATGAGAGTGGAAGTTGAGGTGGTGGAGGATGCCTAGGTGGAGAGGGTTGGAGTGGTGATGGTGGCACAACCAAAGGTGGCGGCAAAGGTGGCGGTGTTGTGGTGGTCGAGGGTGGTGGAGAGGGAGGAAGGGAGGAGGAGAGGGAGGTAGGGGAAAGGTCTTCTGGTGGTTTTGGGGGGTATAAGGGGTGGTGTTTGTGGCGGGAGTGGAAATAGATGGCAGCGCAAAGGTGGTAGTGGCTAGTTTAAGGTTGGTTAGGCAGCCAACTTTACACAACCATGGAGGCTTGTGCAGGAATATTTGAGGGTGGTGAGGGATGCAGCTTGGTGGAGGGTGGTGCAGGGGGGTAGTTTGGGTGGCAGCGTTGGATAACAACAACGCGATAGGTGGTTGAACAAGCGGTGACACACAATAGAGTGGATTTTTGGGTTGAGAGAAAAAAAAGATTGAATGGGGGTGGATGAGGGTATTTATAGGTTAAGGATGAGAGGAAAGGAGAGAAGGGGAAGAGGGAGGGTTGGTGGCAGGCTTGCAGGTCGCCGACCGGTGGCCCAATGGTCAAAGAAGGCCTGCCATTTTTATAGGTTTGGTTTCTTGGGAAGGGGAAAAGGTAGGGGAAAGAGCCACGCATGAGGAGAGAGAGAGGTTGAGATTAGGTGGAGGAGAGAGGGGGAGTGACAGGGAAGGGGATAGGGGTGGCAGGCCGGCGTGCGGTGGTGCAGAGGCCGCATACCGAAGTTGAGAATTGGGGTGGTTGGGCATCGGGGAGAGGAAGGGTCAAGAGGAGAAGGAATAAAGAAGGGGGCGACGGACCAGTTGGTCCAGGGGAAAAGAAAGGAACCGAACCAGGTCGACGGCTGGCGAGGGAAAGAAAAGGGAGAGGGGGCGCGGGTCTGGGCCAGACGGGAGGAAAGATGGGGAAATGGTTTGGGCTACAGGGGTGGGCTGGCCCAAGTCAGGGAAAGGAAAGGGAAGAAAGAAAAAGAGAAATGAGAGGAAGGAAAGAAAAGAAAAGAAAAGAGAGGGAAAAAGAAAAGGTGAAAAATAGGTGAGTTTGGGGTATTTAAAATATTTTGGTATTTTAGGATATTTAAAAATAAGAATAATTTAATAAAATAATAATTAAATTTTCTTTTATTTTAATATAGGGTTTTGAGAGATTTTTCCTAAATTCCATTTTAATTAACAAAACACCCTAATTTTTTTCCAATTAAATTATTTATAAATATTTTCTTGATTTTGTCTAAAGTACTCCCTCTTATTTTAATAAAATAATTTATTTAATTAATTTCTCTAATAAATCCTTCATTTGCCATAATTCTCTAAATTAGGGTTTTGGGGTATTTTAATATCTCTTCTTGGTCACAATTTACCTCCCTTACCTCAAATTGTGATCTCCTTAGACTTTAGGGGTCCCACACTCAACTTAAGTTATACTTTTCTCTCTCCCACTTAGGTATATTGACCATCATTCTCTCATATACACCCCATTTTTTTATTCAATTCACTCCCTATCATTTTCTAATTCTCTCCCTTTCTTCTTGTGAAAAATTCCCAAGTGTTGGGTATTCTCCACTTTACTCTCCTTTATTCTGTGTAGGGAAAACATATGCTTGCATCTTGTTCCCTATCCTTTGGTAAAAATTATTGTCTCTTCTTTCTTCTCCTAATCTTAGCTTTATCTCTACCTTGTTTCTCTTACGCAAAGAAGGGTTAAAGTTTTAAGAAAGGTTGAATACCTTTGGTTTTTGATTTGGGTTTCAATTCTTAGAAAAGATTGTATTATTTCATTTTTCTTTTCCTTCCTCTTCTTTTTTTTTACTGAGTTTTGAAAATTAGTTTTAATAGTTCCAATTGTTGATTCTATTAGGAATCGAGGTCCTAGTATATAACCGCAAAGTTAGGAGTTTTTTGCTAAAGAAATTCTTGAAGGTAAGACATTCTTATAATTAATACAAATAAGCTTATTATTACTTATTGTGGTACCAAGTTTTTAGTGTTTTGTGTTGAGCATGACTTATTGTATTCTAGGAATTGAGCATGTGGTAGAGTTTTCTTCTTGAAATTTAAGCATGTTTTGGGTATTTGATATTATGCATAATTTTTGTAGTTTTGAGCAAGATTTCATTTACTTTCAATATTACCATGTATCCTTATAATTTTATGTGTGCATCGTGTCTCTTTAAGTGTTTGATGGAATGGAAGCATGATAGGATTAATATGGTAAGTTGGGTGAAATTTTGGTATGTGGATCGCAAGTCTGGGTATTGTTTTACCCAGACCAATTGATCCGTTTGATGGAATGATCGATTAGTTGTTTGAACAATCACTTAGTTTGGGGATTTTGATCGGTTAATTGTGAGATAAGTTAATTTGTTCCTATGAATAGTTGATCAGTTTGCCAAACACATCAACTCGTTGCCTTGTGACTAGAGTAGTTTGGTCTCTACTTAGACCCATTGACTGATCTAGTAAAATCCATCAACCGGCTTCCTATGAATAGTAGATTGGTGGGACCAACCAGTCAACCATTTCACTGGTTTATTTTTCTATGTAGGTTTGGTACGACCAAACTAGTAGACAGGTCCTAGGGACCGATCAACTATCAACTTATTTTCACCATATTTAGTTATTAATTAATATCCTTTCATTGGGTTCTCTATTAATGTTTTTATACAATTACAACATTTTAATCATGATTACAACCATGTTTACCCTGAAATTAATATGGATCAGAATGAAGATAATTGGGCCTTGATTTGGTTAAGCTTATTGTCATATCTAAATACCCAATTGGTGGCTTATATGCCTTGTGATGTGTTTGGTGTTATCACTTAGAAGCACCTAGTTTGGATAATAATGGAATTAATTTGTGATTTGTGATATCACTTGGTAATTAATAATTAAAGGATTAAGATTTTATTCGAGCCTTTTTCTCAAACTCTTGGGGTTTATGGCTAGGAGTTAGTGGGCAGGTCACCTTGTATTTTATATTTTCACTCGATACCTATTTTCTTCTCTACCAAATTGTGATTGGTAATGGGGTAAGCATATATCTTTGAGGTATAGGATTATATTGTGGTAGGCCGATATGGCATCAGTGTCCCATTTGGGTAAGTGAGGTATCCCAGTACAAGTCCCTTGAAACTTTGTATTGTCTATTGCTTAGGTCAGTATGGTATCCCAACTTTCAGCCCTCTTGGTAGAGACGTTCAAGGTGTGGTGGGTGAGGTATCTCAATACAATCCCTATTGATGTACTTCAACCACGTGTGATGAGTGTGGTATCCCATGGTGTGTTAGCCTAGTAGGTGCATTCAATGTGTGGTGGGTGTGGTATCCCCTAAGAAAATCCCTTTCGATGTATCCTAATCAGATGTGGTGGGTATGGTATTCCATTATGTGTATATGCTACCGTGACTTTTGTTCATGGTGGAGAATTAGGTGTAGTAGAATGGATTATCTTAATAACTGGAAATTATGTGATCACCAAAGGAAGATTTATAGTATGGTTTACATTGTGTAGTTATGGTGCATTGATTGTATTATTATTCTTTTATATTCTCCATACAAGCATGCCTTGTTGTATTACTACTATGATAGTGAGTGTAATCTTACGTTAGTGTGCTTATTACCATACTACTATGTGACTTCAATGTGTTGCATAAACACTTACCATGTTTTAGGTAGTCTTTTTTCCCAGTACTTCACCATACTGATACTACATTTGAGTGGTCACTGTGATGATCTGGCTTCTTGTCCTGTGAGCAGAAGATGATTTGTACGATTTTGATTCTCAGCTAGAGTATGTTGAGGATGATACCATGGGTCAGTATCTGTCCATTGCTTAGAGATTCAAGAGTTACTTCCTCATGTAGTTAAGAGTTAGGCTAACCGGTTAGATGTATTTTTCCCCACTATGTTGGGATGTTTTTGTTTTTTTAGTTTATTTAAAATCTTAACTTTGATCCATGTATTCAGATTTGTAAACACTCTCTTTTATCTATAATACCATTCTTTTTATTGCTATTGTAGAGTTATAGTATTATTAGTTGAGCATGCATTCTTTCACTATTACTCTATTTTTCCCTACATTAGGTATGAGCTAGGTGATTATCACACCTCTCTCACGGTTAATGTGGTGGTAATATTTCCTAATTTTTATTTTACAAACGCTTCCCAATTTTCTTCAAAGTGAATTTTTTGGTTCAAAAATTAGGGGTGTTATATATATTTCGACCCTTCTTGATTCTCACAATATCTTTGAAACCTCATTAAGTAACTTCCATTCTCAATCCTTCACAAACTGTATGGATTGGACACATTCCATAGTTTGAAAGTGAAAAATTCTTCCTTTGATCTTACACATTCCATAATCATATATGTCCTATGTTTTAGCATCCCTAACTTTATCATTATTGATAACATCAACCATAACTTTTTTAATACCCTAAACTTACATCTAATTCCTAAAATATCTAAAACTACTATACCTACCCTCAAAAATCCTAATTCTTCCACCCACAAACCAACCCCAAGTCCTAATATCATATTAGCTAAAATCAATCACTTTTCCCTCAAGCATCTACACCCTCTTTGCCACCATAGCTTTCTTTTTCACCCTCCTCATAAGCAACCTCTCTCCACCCAAATACATCTTCAACATAATCTTTCCACTATTATATGGTACCCTAATTGTCCTTAAATAGGTAAAAACTCTATGATCCTCTCATGAAATTATCGTGGTTTGGGGAATAAGACAAAAATTCTCGCTTTTATCTCATTCCCCAAATTGACTAAACTTAATATCCTCTTCCTTGTAGAAACTTAATGGTCCTTTTAACCATCACATTGTATAATTTAGAAACTAGGCTTTGATAATTTATTTTTAATCCCTATAAAAAGGGAATTTATTAGGCATATCATGTGTTGTTCACATATTATGGAAAATATAGTTTACTATTCAAACCGCCATATCAATATGTACATCCTTTATAATTATCCTCACAAACATTTGATTATGATAGCCATTCATGGATACACATATAAAGTAAAGAGAAGAATCCTATAGCATTATTTACAAGAATTATTAAATTCTACCTTTAATCATTGGTGTTGTATTGGAGACTTTAATAAGAAAGCTCTTTCCAAAGACAAACTAGGATAGTCAGATTCAACCATATTACTAGTTTCATATTTAACTTTATTCTAAAGTATTGTGTTATGGTGGGCACCCCATACAAGGGACATGTATGTAATTGGTGTAATGAAAAAAACAAGAAATAGAAACACTAGGGAAGGTTTATAGAAAGCATATGGATGTATCAACTGGTGCAACTATTTTCTCATGCCACTATTACTCATTTGCAAATTATCATTATCATATTCTTTTATATTTAATATTTCATTCCTAAATTTATAAAGCATCCAAAATTCTAAGCTTTTTCATCCAAACACCCATGATTCTATCAAGTAGTAACAACTGCTTGGAATACTCCTGTTAATCATAAAACTTGTCTCAATAAGGGTATTTAGAACTATCTAAAACACATACACTCTTGAATTGATAATCAATTTGGTTCCCTTACCTCTTTAATTCAAACCACAAAAGAATATATCCTCAAATATCATAGCATTCCACCTCTTTAGGTTAATATTCAATAGAATTCGTGGTTGGAAAACAAACTTTACAAATTGATTGAGATGGAAGAGATTTGTTATAGACAACAAGAAAAAAACTACTGATCTACAAATGATGATCCATGCACCAAGCATTTCCATTTAATAGCCTCTTCTAGAAGGAAAAGAAATACCTTACAAAGTTTCTTACTTGAATATGACTCATGGAATACTAACCGTAATACCATACCTTCAACACTTATCTCCTATTTCAAAAATATGTTCTCTAAATACCCAACCATTCCTCTTTATCCATTCTTTATTATCTTGAATTTTCCCATATCATTCCAATAGATTAAAATATTTGCTCCTCACCTTCTGATGAAGAGTTTCTAGATGTTGTCTGAAGTATCAAATCCTTGAAGACACCAGGTGTAGATGGTATGCGATCAATTTTCTATTAGAACTATTAGAAAATCATTAGAAAAGACATATATGTGTTCATAAGGAATATATTCCTTACTAGTTGATATCTTCATTAATTCAACCATACCCTCTTATCTTTTATCCCAACCATTCTAAACCCTAACCACCCAATCTATTTATACCCATTTCACTTTGTAATGTGTTATATAAAACACTTATAAAGATCCTAGTTCAAAGAATCAAACCCCTTGTTAATGTGTGAATACTAGAATTATAATACCATACTTTTAGAGCCTTTGACATGTGTTAATTATTATGTTTGATTAGGATTTAGGTGTGTTTAATTATGATTTGGGTGTGTTCAGTTTGGTTTGAAAAATTATTTGGGAAAGGATTCATATTTAAAAGAATTGATTTTTGTGGAAGCTAGACAACAAATTTTGGCTCACCAATCTTTTGGTTCATATACTTTGAGTTCTTTTGAGTCTAGAAGAACCATCCAACTTTTTCTTACAAACAAGCCCACTAGTGAAACTAATCAATTGGTTTGGTTAAGCTAATAATTTGGTTCATCTAAATTAATTATTTTTGGGCTCGATTTTAAATTTAATTTTTTTCTAAAAAATATAAATCTATATAAATAATCCATTTTTATTTTATAAATAATTTTTAAGAATTTATTGATTAGTTTCACTCATGCTTTAAAATTTTAAATATGATTTAGGTGACAAAATCTTTTAAAAGTGATTTTAGTAACAAACACCTTGTCTCCTTCCTTTTTTGTCCCTCTATCCTTTGCACATTCCAAACCTACAAGATTCCTCTAGATGATGAATCATCTTCCCTAATAACCCTCTTTTTCCCTTTTTCCTCTATTGTAAAGGCCTTAGGTGACCTTAGGCTCCAAGTTTTCCCTTGGACCAATTATTTTGGGCAATAGCTAGATTTCACCCATTTTCCTTATACTTCTTTGGGATTTATTGATAAATGGTGAAGGGAAGGAGAGGTATTAGATGTCTCCTTACTATCTAACTCAATTCCCTCTAATTTCCTCAACATCCTCCTCATAAAAGAACCTAAAGTGTGAAACACCCTCACTAACCTTCTCTCTTATTGCCCTTTCTTCTCTACTTGTCCCATAGAGATTCATCTTCTGTGTTCACCATTCTCAAGCTCCCTTATTCTCCTTTTCTACTCTCCTACTTCTTTTTCTATCCATCTATTTTTTTTCCCTTAAACAAGGGTGAGTTAGATCTTGGAAAAGGTTGATTATTAACTTAGTTTTCTCTATTCTAAAATGAGGTTAAGTACCATCTAATCTTTATTATCTAGCTCCTAAGTTTGGATTCAATTTTTTTATAAGATCCCAATAGGTGTTAAATATGTTCACTACTTTATCTTTCAAAGATATTCAAAGTTTGAAGGTTTTTTAGGATTTTTCAACCTTGAGGAAGGCTCTTTAACCTTCTCTACTACGGTTTTACTAAAATTGGTTTGAGATAAATTGTTATCTTCCTTATAATGTGGATATTAGTGCTTGTGTTTGAGCATTTATCTTACATTCCTGTATAAGCGTGAATTCTTATGGTTATAATTGTGATTTTTAGCATGCTACGATTGAATATGTAAAAGCATGAGTAGAATGACATCGAATAGGACTTTTGAGTGCATATACATGAGTTAAATCTTAGATATTAGTAAGATCCATGGTTGCATTAATATTTTTAGAATTTAGAAAGTATTAACTTGTGTATTTATGATGCATAATTTATCTTACATATATTTACAATATGGGAAAGCATGTTATAAAGTTCCTTAGGTCTCTTCATGATTTGATAAGTTATGAGCATGATTTTGATGTATTAATGAGATCTTAAGCATGAATTAAGTATTAACCATGTTAGTTCATGATTTTTGAATGTTAAGAACCATGTATATTTGGTAGATGATGTTTGGCTTGAGTTAGGAATACATGTTTAGCCTCAACCTAACTAAATGTATTGTGGTCCTCAGGAATTGGTGAACCAGTTTGGATGAATACCAGTCCACTAGTTTATCATTCAATTGGTTCAAGCAACTAGTCAGTATGTTTAGGAACTCTATGTTTTTTTTGCTTTACAGGTAACCAATTAACTAGTTTGGGATGGGAGTAGTTAATTGGTATGACCAGTCAGCTAGATAGTCCTCAAATGATCCACCTTGTTATTTTATGTTGATTACTTTATGTTTATGTTGTACTAGTCCACTAGTTTTGTGAGCCAATCATCTGGTTTGCTAAGACACTATGCGATAATTTTGTGATATAACCTTGAAAGTTCACCATGAGCTGACCTTGCTTAGTTTATATTCTTAGAGTTAGATAAATGAATTACATATATGGTTTAAAATGGAATTTCTATCATGTGGGCTTGTGTAGGTTTTCTAATACATATTGTTATCCATCCTCAATGGTTGACCTTGAACTAGAGCTTTGAACTTCCCTCTAGATATGGAATAATTGAATGAAAAAATGATTAAAAAAGGATTTTTGATGGCCTAAATCTTGATGTAAAAGTAAGTAACATTGTTGGTGTACCATAACATTATGCGTTTAAAACAAATAACGTGAACCCTTATCATGGCCTTAATGAACCACCATTTAACTTAGACACTTAACCTCCTATAGTTAATCATGCTTGGACTCTAGTCGTAAACATTAATCTTCACTTGGCTATTAAATAAATGGATAAATAATATGGGTTTAAGTTAACCTCTAGTTGGAATCTATTTAGACTCTTGCCCCGCCTTTAGAAAATTTGAACTTGTATTAACCCTAATTTATAAAATTAATCTGGATAAGCATTAGAATTATGATTAACTACCCAACTTGTGAATTCTTAGGTACATTAAATGGAATAAATGGATTAATGATGATATGGAAATGGCCTTAATGAATTCATGACTTCTGTTCCTCATGATATGTAACGAAATAATGATTTCATGGTTTGTGTTGCGCCATAAAAAAATATTATGATAATACATTGGTAAAATGATTGAGTTGTTGGCCTTCATGTGTCAAGTAATTTTTCCTAATAAGAACTTAATGACTTAAATAGAAAAAAAATTCATTTAATTCTTTAATCATTTTAATCTCAAAATAACTAATTAAGGGGTAGCTAATATGGTATGAATCTATGGGTAGGGGAAGCCACGTAAGTTAAGGTACCTCTCCTACTCTTTTTACAGTAATGGTGTACTTGGGGTTGTTGACATTTAAGGTTTAATACACCAAGCCATATGATAGTTGTTGCCTTGGCTCATGACCAAGAGTAATTACATTCTACTTCATATGGTTACATTGTAACCGCTAATATTGGTGTGTTATCATGGCTAAGCCTATGATTTAGAACATAAGTACTAGCTTGAATTTCTTACCTAGATGTAAATTATGTGATCATAAAGAGATAATAAATATTCCTCAGGTGGCGTTAAGTCTTCTAGAATGTTGAATGCCTCTATGCATTGAATATTTTTGTGATCCATGATTCCTTGAACCATGTGGCTTGAATGAGAAAGAGGGTGATCTTGTGTGCATGATCCATGTGTGTTTTGTAATAATTAAATGATTATGCAAGTATGTCACTATTTTATGCATGGTTTGAGGTGTGAGTTCTTAATATGGTAATGTGTGAATATGTTATGTCATCAATCATTTTCTCATGTGTAACACCCCCAAAATCTACTACTAAAAATTTTTGTTTTAAGAGAAAGAATATTCAAACATAAGAGGGGTGTTACCGCCATAATCGATATAAGTCTGACCATAGACCATACTTATACCAACTATAAGGTAAGATAAAATAGAACTCAAACCATGATAAGTGTAGCATAAGTACAATCTATATCATAAATAAGAGTTAGGTGTTTGTTTCAAAAGAAACACTGAAATAAATAAATAAATTTTCAACTAAAAATTAACAAGAAGAAAACCAGTTAAAACAAAACTAAATAGCCCCAAACTCTCCACTCCACAATGGCCTTCAATATACCTTGCAAGCTAACATGTAAAGGTCACGACCCATTTAATAAACAGGGTCCCATGAAAAGGAACCCTTTAGTATAATGGTACTGAGTTACCTATTATAAAAAACTAATATAAAAAAGCCACATGATACACATAATCAGTATCACAACAATATATGATATAAAATATCTAACTAAGCCTACATCATCTGAAAAATGATACTCATTTATATAACCATGGTCACAACTTTCATAATACCACAATAGGAGATGACATGCACATAGATTAATCTTATCAACTCATTTAATATTCTTCAGACAACCAATATTTGTGCAGTGATAAATATTTCATGATTTTATTCACGTTGGGTTCAGGGACCCCCACTATTCTCAACCGGTGGAATAGTAGTCAAGTAAAACTTCCAGGTTAAGACATTCTTGGCCACTATTCTCACCTCTAGATTGGTAATCAGAGTACAACCACAGGATAAAAAGCTCCTGACCACTATTCTCACCTCTATATCAATAATTGAAATACAATCGGTCCAACCCACGTGGTGTTCCAATGTAAGTAACTAGTGTCTTAATAAAAGTTATTATCATATAATGGTTTAATTTACTTGATTTTGGGACCCCACTATTCTCATTGGTGGAATGGTACAAGGTACAACTTCTAGGGTAAGATGCTCCTGGCCACTATTCTCGCCGGTGGATTAGTAGGTACAACTAGGTCTAACTCAACTGATCTTTCACTGCAAGTAATTGGTGTATTACCAAATGTTATTATCATTCAATGACTTACTTTACTTCAGTTTGGTACCCTATTATTCTCACCGGTGGAATAGTATAGGGCACAACTTCTTGGGCAAAACACTCCTGGCCACTATTATTGCTGGTGGATTAGCAGGCCCAACTACACCCAACTCAAGTGATTTTCCACTGTAAGTAATTGTTATCATACCAAATGTTATTATCATTCAATGATTTAATTTAGTTTAGTTTGGGACCCCACTATTCACACCGATGGAACAGTACGGGGTACAAATTCCAGGGTATGACACTCTTGACCACTATTTTCGCTAGTGGATCGATAGATACGACTGGGCCCGACTCAAGTGATCTTCCACTTTAATTGATTATTGTATTATTCATGTTTTATTCATTTCAAACTCATAATATAGTCATGTACACCTATTTGTACAAGGCACTAACCCAACTAATATCTCAAAACAACCGTGTTCCCCTTAGAAACCCTAATTTCACAACCCTAACATATCCTCACCTCTAGTTTCCCTTTTTTGATCCCCAATCTACCCAAAAAATATTAATATGTCATTATAAAACCCATGATCAAGATTCATGGCATGTTATCCACATTTTACACATATAATGATGACTAGCTTCTAGGGTTACCCCTCTAAAATCCTTATTCTCTCGGTTGGCATAGTCCATTCTCTATGGCTTATCTAGCTCTCAAATTCCATACCCATGCATAGGATGCTATGTTTAAACATTAAATAAAATAGTGTGGCTAACTCCCCTATTTTTCACATGTAATAATACCCTTCTTATTTGGGACCCCTCCAAAACCCTAATTCTTCATTTAGGTCATAACTACTTCCCTCTATCTTGAATGGCTACTAAATTTGGTACACATTCCCAAAATATTATGGTTAACATCATACTTCACTATTGCATTCAAATTCCCTAATATCCTACATACAATAACAACCTATCCTTAGGGTTTCACGCCTTGGCCTCCCAAAATCCTAATTTCACCTTTTGGTCATATCTCCTCCCCTCGTGCTCAAAGGACTTCTCAAATCTACATTAATACCCAAAAATGCCATCATAAACCTCATATACATTCCCTAGTATCAAACCCCCACTCTACTCACATGTGATCATAACTCCCCTTAGGTTTTACTCACCCCATTCATGATTCTTCACCCCATACTGTATTTACCGTAAACCTCCTTACTTTTACCTTAGTTCGTTCATGTAGTCTCTCAAACCTATTTTATGCCAGTTAATACCCTAAGGTACCCTATAGGCCAAAATTTTCACAATAATGATCAAAATTCCATGAGGTAACATAAATGCTTATCTTTAGGGTTACTACTCATAACTCTTACAAATCCTAATTCCACAAGTTAATCATACCTCTTTCCAAGAGATCCATATAACTGCCAAATTTAATGTGTAATCCCAAAATATTATTATCGACGTCCTATACACAAATAGAGATCCAACTTCTACATTTTATAAATGTAATACTAACCTATCCTTAGGGTTAATATTCACGTTTCACCATAAAAACCCAATTCACCAATTTAATCACACTTTTCTCATGAAACTCATGTGACATCCAAATTTCAATATAAATTCCTAAAATACTAATATAACCATCATGTCCATAAAGCAAGGGAAAAATCAAACAATTCCCATATGTGATAATAATTCTACCCCTAAGGTTACTAATGCCACAAAATCCCATTTCCTCGTTTATTGGACTTAGACCATTCATATTTACTCCAAACTTTCCACATAATATCCTTAACCTATTTCAAACAACTTATCACATTAAAATACCCAAGGTTCCATTTTTAACCCATAATGACCAAAGTGCCCCTGAGGAAACTAAAATACCTATTTTCGCCTAAATCTCACGATTTCCAATAGGGATGATCTTCAACCTTCAATGCCTTCTATCATCATAATGATGCCTAGTCACAATTACATATATATAGGTACTTAACCACAACATGTATCTTTACGTGTGGTTTAGCATGTAAAACCTTGACATGCTTTTCTAAAGCTTCAAACACATACTCTCATACTTAATCAATCATTAAGGTCTAATTATCAAAGTGAATAGCATGATATCTACACTAGAATACACTTAGGCATGCTCAACCTATCATAATGGGCATACCTAACATGTATAACTTACTCCCAACATAAACTCCATTTTAACTTGCTTATGTACACATAGTAGATACATCATAAAATCATGATCCATTTCACCAAATTTCATGCTAGCACTTTTAGGCAGATAATTATAATGTAATGAAAATACTTAACAAAGTTTACACATAAAAAACCCTAATGTGCTATCATACGATATATCATATATTTTTTTGTATGTAAAATTTTATAACTACTAAAAAGTGAAGAGTTGTACAACCTAAACTAGACCACCAAGTCATATATACAGTCTTTCCATTGATCATATTTATTGACTCTATAAGGGGCAAAACTTATACTCGACACTACAAATCATATACCTTTAAGAAGCAAAAGAGGATGTCGAGTCCTATTACAAAAGATCTTAGAATTCCTTTTATGCCAAATAAAACCTATGAAGGTGAAAAAAAGAGCTCGTAGCATGTCCTTCTTCTCTTTACATTACTTTGTGGTTTTGGATATATGGGCAGTCAAACATAAGATGCCGAATGTTCTCCTCTTGACCTATAGTGCAAAGGCTACCCTCTGTATCCTCTAGAAGGTTTAATTGTTACAATATAGCCTTGGTTGTCAATTTATTTTGGATGGCTAACCACGTAATAAATTAATGATTAAGTGCAGCCAAACCACACCAAGCAATGGGCCACCACCATACATTTTCACCCTTGTGCCTAATATGGTCATACATTTTCTAGATATTGTAGGTTCCATCCCTCTTTAAACTTTTGCATGCCTTGAGAATTAGAAAATAATGATCTAAATGTCTCTCTGAGATTGAAAATTTGCTGCAGCTGCCAGATTGACTGAGTTGATGGACCAAAAATGATTACCTACTTCCCACAAAATGAGCACTAAATATCTCACATTTTAGTAGAGTATAAAAACTACTTGCTTTTGAACAAAAGCACAATTTTATCGGTAAAGTCCTAAAATGATTAGGCCCTTCTAATGTACCTAAAATAATGTCACAATTACCACATTAATATTTAAATAAATAAAATAATAATATTTTATATTATTAAAAATACTTATTAAGTAGGAAATTTACCAAACTGCCCTTGAGTGAAAGGTGGGAAAATTATTATTATTATTATTATTATTATTATTATTATTATCATCATCATCATCATCATCATCATCATCATCATCAGCAACATCATCATTATTATTAATATCTAATCCTCACGATGCTGATGCAGCATGAGTTCTAGGTAGTGGTAGAATCATAGGACAGGGGATGTTTGGTGGGTTAGGTGAGAGTGTTGGCTGGTGGTGGGTGGAAACGGCGATGGCGAGGAAGGCAGCGGTGGTGGATGGAGGTTCTACAAGAAAAGGAGTCGAGGTAGGGAGAGGGGATGGAAGGATAAGGTGAGGTAAAGGAGGCACGATAGTGGAGGTAGTGAGATGGAGAGGCTGGGATCAGGCTGTAGAGAGGGGGTTGGCGGCGGCAGTGGTGTTGGGTAGAGAAGCGTAACATAGGGGTTGCGAGAAGGGCGGAAACGAAGTAGAGGGGGGTTGGGTAGGGGAGGATGCAGGGTGGAAATAGAGGGAGTGTTAATCGCAAAAACTATCGTTGCCCAAGGTATGATTGAGGAGGGGGTTGATGCTAGGGGCAAGGATCGACATCAGTTGTTGTTAGGCAGAAAGAAGAAAAATAGAGCAATAGAGGAGGAGGAGGGAAGAAGGGAAGAGGAGGTGGTCGACGATGGAGATTGGGATGGAGGTGGAGATTGTGGCGTGGTAATGGTGAAGGAAATAGGGGAAAGGGGTGTTCATGAGGCTTGACTACAAGGTGGGTGGTGCAAGAGCTGGTTGGGGAGGTTATAGGGGAAATGGTGGCTTGTTCAGGGTTAGACGATGGCAAAGGTGGTGGTTTGTTTTCTAGAAAAACAAGGTGGGGGTGACAAGGCATAGGAGAATAGGGTAGGGTTGAGTTTATGTCAATGGATATAGGAGGAGAGAAAGGAGAGGGAGGAAGAGAGGGGACATGGACGGCTAGCCTATAAGGGGGGTGTGTGTGTGATTGTATGCATGCACCTATAGGGTGTATGGAGAAGGGCCGACAGGGATGGGGAAGAAGACAATAAGGCAGGGGAAGGTGTTGGCGTGTGGCGGGTGAGAATTAAAGAAAGGATATGGTGCAAGGGGTTGTGGGTTGTGCATGGTTGAAGAAGGTAAGGGAAAAGGGACATGCAGGGAGGCTAAGGAGGGGTTGTTTGGTGTAAAAGAAAAAAAAGGAAAAGGAATGAGGTTGTTCCAATGCAGGGCAACATGTAGAAGGGGTGAAGTAAGGCCTCGTTTGGTCAGGAGGGGATAGGGGAAAGGGAAAGGAAGTGGTAGATGGGCAGGAGAAGAAAAGAAAGAGGGTAGTGGGTTGGGCTCAGTAAGCTAAGGGAAAAGGAAAGAAAGGGAGAAGGACATGTCTACCTGCGTAGGAAGAAGGAGTGGGAAGAAAAGAGGCATTGGACCAACATAGGAAAAAAAAAGAGGGGGAGAAATGGGCTGGCCCAAGGAGAAAATAAGGGTGAAGAAAAGAAAAGAAAAGGGAAAGGAAGACAAGGAAAAAAAGAAAAAGGAAAGAGGAAAAGAAGAAGAAAAAGAAATAGGTTTAGGGTTAGAATTAAAAATTAGATTAAATTTATATTTTTAGGATAATATTATATTAATTGATCCAATAACTAGGGTATCCAATTAAGAAAAATAATTTTGGCAAAATTATGGGTTTATGTTTTATTCAATTAAAAAGAGCAAGATAAAGTAATTTTACTGATCTATTAAATAATTTATCTAGATTTGATGGTCAAAGGTGGAAAAAATAATTAAGTTAATATTTATAGATTAAATTATTTGAACAAAAGGCTAAATGTTCTAATTTAGGGTTACCAAAATTTGGGTTATTATATCATGTTCCATGATCGTATTATTTCAATGCCACGTATGCGTCCATGTGTTATTACACTATTATCTTTATAAGGAAGCATATTCTTCATATTCTATGCATAGTATCACATGTGATGCTTGGTGAAAAACTAAGTGATAGGGGTCTATTGTCTTACTTAGTATGTATTTATACCGATGGGGTTGTTACTATAATCCCTTACTTAATCCCACTAGAAAAAAGTCTTGTATAAGGGCTTAAGGATAACCACTGAGTGGTTTCCCTTTTTATTTTGGTGTTTGGTAGTGTTACTTAAGCTAAGGTATTTTAGTGGTGCTCTCTTTTGTTAGTCCTTTGGTGACTAGAATACCTTTCATTGTGTTATTTTTCTGTAGGCATTGTGCTCTTTTAATTATGTATTTTTGTGTGTGTGTGTATATATATATATATTATCATATTATGGACTTGGTTTGTAAATATTGAAAATTTTAGTTCCTTTGCCAATTGTTTTGTATGCTCTAGTTTTACCTTGTGTTGCCAATGTTAGATACTTAGCCTTATGTCATGTATGAGACAAATGATGGGGCATCTATCTCTTGATATAATCAATGATAGCGCCTATTTATCATAGGTTATTTTTATGTTTCACTTCCATAAATCTTTAAATAAAATAAAAAAAATTTAATAGTAAAAAATAAAGATGCTGGTAAACACATCAATAACAATATTAATTAGGGATTCCTAAAGAGCATATCAATTAGGGATTCCTAAAGAGTATTCTTTATAGATTTGGGATTACATATCATTCCTTGGTTGTGTTAGTGACATACACTATAATTGCGTCCTTTTATACTATTTTCAATGAGACTATCACAAGGTAATTGCTTAGAGGCAAAGGATTAAGGAAGGATTTTCCTCTCTCTCCGTACCTATACATTATTTTCTCATGTACATCAAGCAAAATTTTCTGTTCTTATGAAAGAGTTGGTCTTTATCAAGGATACAAACTCAACAGATCCTCTACAACCCTATCCCATTTAATATTTGTTGATGATATCCTTATTTTAATACATGCAAACAATTACTCTATTGCTAGTGTCCATGAAATTTTGGTTATTTTTTTCACTCTAGTCTAGATAAAATATCAACTTTGATAAATTTTTTAACCTATAAAGAAGATCCCTCTCAGCCTAGTAGCAACACCATACAATAATCCTTTTAGCAATTAAACCCATGAATAAAGAATATATATATATATATATATATATATATATATATATACCTAGGGTACTACTTTTTGAAACACAAACACTAGACCATCACCTACTCTAAGTTGATTGATAGAAGCATGAATAAGCTAGCAAGATAGCAAAGCAGATACCTGTCTCATGTAGGTAGATTGGTTCTCATCAATTCTACTTTATCTTCCATACCAATCTATTACATGTCTAATTATCTTATTACAAAGCAAGTTTGGCATCCCTAAAAAATCAAGGAGAGTTCTAGTGAAGTCATCATGATGGTAAACATCATATCATTCCTATTGCTTGTGATAGAATATGTAAACCCAAACATAACGGTGGTTTAGGTATACACAATTTACATATTATTCATATGTCTCTGATTGCTTAACTAGTTTGGTTGCTTATGGAAAATTTATGGACAAGATTATTAAGCTCCAAATATATTTGAAAGAAAGGATTTTGGGATGCTACTACTCCACATTCAACGTGACCAACTTAGAGATCAATGTTTAAAATGCAAGATGATATGAAACCTCACATATGTTGGTAGGTGGTTAGTAGTAGGAGCATAAATATTTGGAGAGATCCAGGGGTCACTTCTTTACCTAATTTCATAGTTGAAGGATATAACCATGCACATCAAATGTCAACATAGGTCATAGACCAATTCTTACTCAACTTCCATTCATGGAATATTCATTTGATCCGATCTAATTTTCCACTCATGGAAGCTCAACATATCATCAATATTAACATCGTTTATGATGACTACAAATATCCTATATGGACACCTCATCCTAAAGGTCATTTCAATCCTAAGTTAGCATATAAAACCTTCATGGACAACATCCTTATCAACTAGTGAAAGATATCACTTCCATAAATAGGGGAAATATTATCACCAAAATCGATCTTTACCAAAAAAAAGAAAAAGAAAAAAGAAGTTAAAGTTGGTGATCATTTGTTCCCTCTTTGTTTCCAATTTGAGGAGACATCCAATCACCTCTTTTTATGGTGCTCATTGGGATTTAGAATTGAAATGCCCCAAATATATTTATTTTAAGAAATATAATTAAATAAGGATTTATTAGGAAATTAACTTAATTATTTATTTTATTTGAAATGGGAAGGATTTATATAGGGCAAATTAATAGGGAATTTATAAATATTTTTATAAGGAAAAATTTGGTATTTTTGTAATTAAAAAGGAATTTAGGAAAAATATTTTAAAAATCCTAAATTAGCCAAAAAGGAAATTTAATATTATTTTATTTAAATATTTTTATTTTAATTATCCAAAATATTCTAATTAATTTATTTGACCCCAACCTACTTAAAATTTTCTTTTCCCTTTTTCCTTCTTTCTTTTTCTTTCTTTTCTTTCTTTTTCTTATCTTTTCTTTCTTTTCCTTATCCTCCTCGATTGGGCTTGAGGCACGACCCAATCCCTTTTCCTTTCTTCTTTCCTTCCACAGCCCAGTATCGTTTCCTTTCTTCCTGCGGCAGCCAAACGCTGCATGTCGTGGCTTCCTTCCCTGGAACGTCGTGTTCCATTTAAGTCCTTATAACCATTGCCGACCAGCTCGGTTCTTCTTCCTTTTCTTTTTTTTTTCTTTTTCCCCCGACCTCTTGGTTGACCTCCTTCTTCCTCCTTCCTCCTCTGCCGTCAACCTGCACCTTCGAAGATCTGAAAATAGCACCGTCGGCCACACGAGACTTGATCGGCCTTTTCCTCTCTCTTTCTCTTCCCCTTGACTCGCAGTTCAGCATGGTCCAGCCCGTTTCCTTTTCTCCCACTCAAAGTCCCCCCTTTCCTTCGAGAAAGGTCGAGCACGATCTAAAATTGTGTCGGCCAATTATCGCCGCCGACTACCC
Organism: Tamarix austromongolica; assembly: GCA_039764185.1. Lineage (NCBI taxonomy): Eukaryota > Viridiplantae > Streptophyta > Magnoliopsida > Caryophyllales > Tamaricaceae > Tamarix > Tamarix austromongolica. Next base: position 95,995,455 of record CM077809.1, read on the forward strand.
CAAACCCTACATGCATTGCCCTCCTGCCGACCTACAAAACCCTATCATTCCCTCTAAACTCTATAAATACCCCTTAATTGGTTGTCTTCGAAACTTTTTTCCCGAAACCCTAAGATCCTACCCTGTGCACCACCGCGACTTCAGATGACTCTTCCTTCACCGTTGGCCAACTACGCCGCCACCTCTACCCACCAAAGTCTTCCCTGCACCGCCCTCTAACTAATTGAGCCACCCATCTCCCTCGATTCTTCTCGCATGAGCCACCACAGTCGTGCGAAGTTCCCTGCCCTTCAACCTAAAATTTTACCCCCACAGCCCTTCGAACCACTGTCCACCACCACATCCGCCGCTTCTACTGCTTTCTACACCACCCAAAAGTTGCTACAAATCCTCCTCCACCTAGCTATAACCTTCTTTTCTCCCTTCTCCTTCTCCTCCCCTCTTTTTCTTCATCTCTTCCTTTTAGCCACCACCTTTGCTGCCACCCCTTACCGCGCCGCCACCCTCACATTACTCCTCTCAGCCTAGGCTACCACCAGCACCTCAACCTCCACCCTCATTCTCCACCATTTCTTCTCAAACCTCAACTTTTCCCCTTTTAATCCTCTTTTCTGGCATCCACCGCCGCTGTCGTGCACCACCACTGATGCCACCTATCTCTGCCGACTCAAGGTGAAGCCCTAGACCCTCTCAGCCCTTCTCCCCTATTTATTTAAGTTTATTCTAATTTATTTCAAATTTTAGCATTTATTCAATTATTATTATTATTATTATTATTATTATTATTATTATTATTATTATTATTATTGGATGTAGTATTAATGCTAAATTTTCTTGGCAGGATCGAGAGTAGTCTTAAGTTAATTAAGTTGTTAGTTTCGAATTTTAGGCATTTATTTATATTATTATAAGTTTTATTAGCATTATTAATATTATTATTATTAGTATTATTTTTTATTATTATTATTATTATTAATTATCTAAGGAGGACCGAAGCCCTAATTTATAATTATGGTTCAGATACTCCTATTTGAATATTAATATTACTGTTTTACTAATAATAATAATAATAATATTATTATTATTATCTTTATTATTTTTAATATTATTATAAGTATTATATGTTATTAATATTATTATTACTATTATCAAATAGTACTTTCATTATTTGGAGGCTGGGTCGAAAACTCTACCTTGTTTTATTTAGGCTTATGTTATTAATATTATTATTATTATTATTATTATTATTATTATTATTATTATTACTAATATTTCATTTTTATTAATATTATTATTATTACTAGTACCATTATTAGCATTATTTTGGTGAAGGGTAGAAACCCCTATATCACCATCCGCTTTAAATTACATTGATATCATTATTAGTATTTTTAGTAGTATTTTATAAAGTTATTATTAGTATAGTATGGTTTTAATTAAAAACCAAGTCTTAGGATAGGTTGGTAAGTAATAGTATTTTTAGGAGGGAACCTAATTCTAGTTTTTCCCTCATAATAGGTGAGCCCAGTCAAAGCCCTAAAGAGGTATAGGAGCATACTCCAAGACTGGTGATATTTTAGGTAAGGGTGTATCTAAGGTCATTTGTGTGTAATGTGTTTACATGCCTTGATTGCCATGTGACATGCAATATAATATGTTTTAAGGGTATTTTTTATATCTATTGTATATGTAGTATGATGTGGAGTGAGGTATGTTCATATGATATTTTATGGCATGTATATAATGTGTATAAGTTGTGCTTTTAATATGAATTGATGCGGCCCATAAGATATGTATGTAGGTCATGGGATATGGTGTTATGGTATGAATCAATGTGGGAGTGGTCTAAGCATTATATGACTATGCATGGTGGTATTAATGGTTGCATGGTGGTATTAGGGTTTGTATGGTAGTATTAGGGTTGCATGGTGGTATTAATGGTTGCATTGTGGTGTTAAGGTTTGCACGACGGTATTAGGGTTTGCATAGGAGTTAGGGTTTGCATGGAAGTAGGGTTTACGTGGAGATAGGGCTTGCATGGGAGCTAAGGTTTGCATGGAGTTAGGGTATGCCATGGTTAACTATGGTGGTGGTGGTTAACTAGGGTTAGAGTGATTAATTTGAGTTCAAGGGTAAGCATGGTAGGAGTCAGACTTGCATGCCTTAGTATGGGTTCCTGAATAAGATACTTAAAAAATTAATCACGTAAAGTGGAAGATGTTGAGCCAGGCCCAGACCGATCCACTAGCATAATAGTAGCCAGGGACTACAGTATCCTGGAGACCGATACATCGGCGTATAATAGTGGTAGGGTATGTTATCCTAGTGATCAATCCACCGGCTAAAATAGTGGGGGATCCCGAGCTGAATAAACCAAACCCTATATTTTGCTAAGATATGGGAAGATACTAATTACTTACAGTGGAACACCGTGCAAGAAAAGGGGCCAGACTGATCCACCAGCATATAATAGTAGTAGGGCATGTACCCTAAGTGATCGATCCATCGGCTAAAATAGTGGCCAGGAGCCAAAGTTCCCTAGAGACCGATCCACCGGCAAAAATAGTGGGGTTTCCGTACTCGTATGGACTTGATAAAGAGCATGGTGTGAAAATAAATTCGATAAAGGATTGATGAAGTAATTATTCTGAACTGTACTTAGATCTTGGTATTTCACCTAAGCATTTATTTATCTTGTGCTATTATGATTAGACTTTATGTTCCTTTATTTTTATACATTGTTTGTGTGAATTTTGTTTGCTGGCCTTAGTACACAGTTACTTTGCTCAATACGTAGCATACTGATCACCCCTTTCATGGATGCTGCTCATTCCCACGAGCAGAAGGCCCGTCTGATGTGTTGCAAGTAGGAGATACTTATTTCGATGCCATTGATGTCTATGGGACATAAGGTGGGGCCGAGTGATTTTGGGCTAGATCGGGTCCTGGAGTGGCGTGACCGTTTTCCATCATGAGATTATTATCCTTGTTCTCTTTTAATTATATTTGAACATTCAGAAACAATTTTATTATTATTGCTATTTTTCTTCTCTGAAAAACAATAGCTAATATTTCGAATTATGTAAAGACTTAAGCGTACTTTGATTTCCGTATTTATGAACTTTGTCTTATTTAATAATGTTATGAGTTATTTTTCTTAGCCTTAGCACTTGGTACTGGAACGGTAGGAGTGAACCGGTCTGGTACTAAGTATGGTGGTAGCATCCTCAGAATTTACGGGTTTTAATTTATAAATCTTAAAAAAATGATGTAAATTTTGGGGTGTTACAAGAATGCTACTTTATCATTGTTTTTATACACTTCTCATATTTTTTTTAATCATACCCAACTATACTGACATTGTTAGATGGGGATGTGCAATTCTCTAACCATTACGAAAGTTAAGAAATGGTGTTCATTTCATAAAATGGGCAATTGATATTCAAAAGACTATTATAGTTTCATGCTATTATTACAATTAATTACCTAAGGATATTACAGCTGAATCAATAAAGAATGTTCTCTCATCATCCCAATGTTGATGAGTTGTTTCGAAGATAGCCATTCGTATGTTGATCAAAGTTGGAAAAACTCGGAAGATCCTTTTATCACAATCAATGTTGATGAGTTGTTTCGAAGATAGCCATTCGTATGTCAACCATTATAAGGGATAACCAGGGCTCAATATTCACTATGATATAAACTTTGAATTTCAAATTATAGATCAAGAATCAGCTTTGAAGGCCAAATTGTTGGGTGGTCTCCTAGGATTGGAATCAGCCATCCAAAGAAGTGTAAACATATATTCCTTGAATGTGCTTGTGCCACTACAATCTAGATGATTTGTTAATCTAACTGCCAACTGCCACAGAGATTAAGAAGTTATGTTTTGAAATATCAATATATTTTTGTGAATATACATTCCATTTTAATTTCTCATATCAACAAAGATTGAAATTTGGCTGCTCATAAACTCACGAAGTATGTTATGTACAATCTAAACTCTACTATTTAGATTTTTTTTTAGCCACTATGTGTCGGCAATGAGAGTGTATGATATATATCTAATAATATTATGGTCATTGTGAAGTATTCTTAAAAAAACTTATATATCTTAATGATGACAATAAAACACCTTCATAATTCCATATCAATATATATTTAGATACTCAAATGAAATTGAATTAAAATCTAAAGCTATTGAAATTATAAGAACATATGATACATATAAAATATTACATCAAATGTTAAGGTACCTAAAGTAGATTCATATAAAAACTTACGTTAGTGGTGGGCCCAACATCGTTGATGATGTTAATTAAAAGAATAGAAAAAATATATATAGTTAATGAAATAAATTCTATGAACTTTTCTTACTATTCTCAAAATGTAGTATATATAGAGATCGGTTGATAGATATATAAATAGTTAGAACAAAGAAGATTCAATTTATTAATATATGATACTCACAATTATATTTTAAAAAGGAAATATAATTAACTTTCTAAAGTAAAATTCATTCATCCTTACAAGTAGTTATATGAAATTCGAATATTGCAACACATATTTTAAATATTTTATCTAATTTTGATGATGATATAACTTACAAAATATTTGTTTGACATAGTTATATATTATAAGGAAAATTTTAGTTTTGTTATTTTTTAGTGTTTTATGTCGATTTAGATTTATAATATATTAAGTCAAATAAAATATAAATACATCTTAAACTTAAGATATTTACATTATATATATATATATATATATATATATATATATATATATATATATTATTTAATAGTGTAAAAATATATTTTGGTAGTGTATTTAGTGCATACAAAAAATTAAAATTATTGTTATATATGGATAAAAAAATACTCTTATAAACATATAAGATTACAAATAAATACAACGGGAGTATAGCCTATAAAATCTTCCAAAGATTCCACTAAGAATGATAATGGATCGAGTTCACCCAGATCTAGACTCAAACCCAATTATATTACCAAAACTAACATCTGGTATATATTTATTGAATCTCAACGATTTACATTTAAATCTAGATACATTCACTCTAACAAGTAAATGAATTCTAAATGAGTTCAATTATTTTATTTTTATAAAAATAAATATTTTTATCTAAATATTAATATACAGTTTGTTTTTATATAATTTAATATATAAATTTTTGTTAACAAAATACTCACATGAAGATAAAATTTTCGTAGAACTTCATCTTTTCAAATGGAATTTTAATCCCTCAACTTTTTAGGCATACAATTGTGTTATAGATACTAGGTAAATAGTAAGAATAAAATTAAAAAATAATAATAATAACTAAAGCTTAAAGAAAATCAGCAAAAAAAAAATTAAAGAAATAGTAGAATGTAATTGAAAAATAATGAAATTAGTTAGTTTAAATACACAGTTAAATGGGGCCGCAAGTTGAGCCGGGTTTGAAACTGCGACTCAAACCCGTCATCAACGTCCAAACATTCTCAAAATTTGTAAGTCGTAGACCCAGGCATCATTTACGATGAAGATAAATTCGAAGAAAAATCTTTACTATCCATTTTATTTTATTTTTTACTATAGAAAAATAGATATCTATATATACAACCACTAAATATATGGCCTACCCTCCTGCATTGTCGTTGAAAACAATTTCTAGATAATCTCGAAACCAAGCCGACTCGAGAAGCCACATTACCGGCGACGCAGAGAAAAACGGCATTCCTCGCGCGCGCGTCAATAGAAGAAACAGGGAGGACTTGGGAAGGTTGGTTGTTTGATTTCCATGGCGTAAGATCGATATGTATTCAATCTTCGCAAATTAAATGATAATTCTTCTTTTTGAAATTTCCACGGCTTCCCATTGTCTAAACCTCGTTACAAATGATATCATCGGTATGATATGTTATTATATGTATAATAATAATGACGAAAGCAGATACTCTTTACATATAAAAGTCATGCAGTACAAGATATTTACGATATTGATTTACGCACTCCAAGCACAACAGCAAATATTCAATCGTAACTTATACTATTAGGAAACCAAATCAAGGAGGACAACAAAGCAAGTATGCCCTAATAGTTGAACACGCACCAGTTTGTGATGGGTATCTCTGTTTTCTTGGGCGTTTCGGTGCCTCATCTGCCTGGCTGGACGCAGCAGTGGATGAACTTGTTTGTTTCTATAGCATTCTCTGCTCGAGGTTTACTCTTGTTTGTCCCTGATCATGGTTGTCAGCGGTTGGTTTCTGTCTGTCTTTTTTGCAAGGTATCTACTACATGTGTAACTCTGACATGGGTGCTTTGTCTCTTGTTCTGTTTTTGTTTTGTCTAAAACTTAGTTTAAAGCTTATAGAAGTAGTTAGTGTACGAGGTAATAAAAAGTCACTTACCCAACGGAGGCTTTTTTTTCAATAAAAAATAGTTTTAAGAAACTAAAAACTAGTTTATAAGCTACTTTTAAACTTGCCAAACATACTGAAAGTGGGGTATGGTGAGGGGGCTCTGTTCCTGTGGTTCCTGGATGATGATGTCTAGAGTAGGGTAGCTCTGGTTTGGGGTTGCTGGTTTTTGATGTCTAGAGTATGGGGTTGGCTTCTGCTTGGTTGTCCACGGATCTAAGGTTCGGTTTACGTTGTTTGGATATCGACTATATAAGCACATGATTAGTCCAAACCCTTGGTAAAAGAGCTAGGACCAAAATGATGTTCGTACAACTACTCCCTATATTAATAAAATTTCTCTTAATTGTTATTACAAACATAAATAAATGAATAAGGTGAACACTCATTAAATATGTGTACCATTCAATTGCTCATTTTCTTGGCTATTCTAGCTCATACATTTCCATCTGAATTCCGACTATGTCCATATCCATATGCACTGAATATGAACATGTGATGCGTACGGCAGTTTCACCATCATTTACAAACATTGCTGTTCTAGTGTTTGGCCATATCGTGATGTAATGTTGCAGCAAACAATGCAGCTAGACTTGTTTCAGCCATGGATCAGCAACAGCATCAAGTAGTAGTAGCCAAAGATGAAGCGAGCCCGCTACTAATTAAGTATTCATCAACAACAACATCAAATGGAACAGCTTCCCCTGCTCAAACATTCGGCAACATATTAGTATCCATCCTCGGGACCGGCATCTTAGGCCTTCCTTATGCCTTTAGAATCGCCGGTTGGCTTGCCGGTTCACTCTCTGTCGTAATAGCTGGCTTCACCACTTGCTACTGCATGCTTCTTTTGGTCAGGGTTTTTTTTCCCCCACTCTTCAGCTAATTATTATAACATACTTGATTTTTAACATTCTACACCTGCACATCATAACATGCCCTCTAATCTAATCTTGGATATGTGACAGGTTAGCTGCAAAAACAAATTAGTATCGGAAGGTTTTCCGACCGAGACACAAACCTACGGCGGTTTAGGACACCGATGCATTGGGAAAACAGGGCGTTACCTCACGGAATCCTTAATCTTAATCTCCCAAAGTGGAGGTGCGGTTGCCTACCTCCTCTTCATTGCACAAAACCTCTCAAACGTCTTTAAATCCTACAACCTAACAACCGCTTTCTACATCTTCATGCTCGTCCCGATCGAAATCCCTCTCTCATGGATACGCTCCTTGTCGTCTCTGGCCCCGTTTACGATCCTAGCCAACATATTTAATGTCGCGGCCATCCTGATTGTGTTGAAGGATGAAGTGGAAAGGGTGATAAGGAACGGATCCCACTCCGAGACTAGTAACGGAGCTGTTGCGGTTAAAGGACTAGGTTTGGTGCCGTTTGCCCTTGGGACCGCGGTTTATTGCTTCGATGGATTTGCTATGACATTGCCGTTGGAAGCTGCTATTAAGGAGAAGAAATTGTTCGCTGGTGTTTTGGCTAAGGGGTTCTTGGGTATTATGTTCATGTATGTTGTGTTTGGGAGCTTTGGGTACCTGGCTTATGGTGATCAAACTAGCGATATTGTTACGCTTAACCTTTCATCCGATTGGTCTGCCACGGCTGTCCAGGTATTTATCTCTGCTGGGGTTTCTTTTTTGGTGAAATTCAATTCTCTAATTTTTCATACATTGATCAGGTCGGTCTGTGCTTGGGACTGATCTTTACATTTCCAATCATTATGCACCCTATGCACGAGATCTTGGAGGGAAAACTACTGACACAACACTTAGAAGAATCCCACGGTGATTATGAACAGCAGCCCGCAGCAAGTGGTGGAAGAGCTTGGAGATCAAATGTGACTGCATACGGAAGCCGGGCCATTTTAGTGGTTGTTATGGCGGTATTAGCTTCATACGTGCCGGCTTTCGGAGTCTTTGTGTCTTTTGTTGGGAGCACTGTGTCTGCTTTGTTATCTTTCGTCTTGCCTACTACTTTTCACTTGATCCTGTTTGGCTCTAGCCTTTGTTATTGGCAGAGGTTGTTAGATCTTTTTATCACTTTCTTTGGTTTAGCTTTTGCCGCTTATGGTACTTATACTACCCTTTTTGGGTCTACATATGAAATTTAGCAATAAAAAGATTCAAGTTTTGGGAGGATGTTGTTATGCGTGCATTTCTGTTGATATACTCAACCATCTTCGTTGATTGTGACGTGTTTACCAAGACTTATGAGTGAATAATTATATACACTTATATTTGTCCGATTATATATTGTTTAACACTTGATTCTCTTTGTTGATATATTAGGACTGTTTGATCGTTCATTTATTTAATTTGATATGGGTTTTATTATCATATATGTTACTATTGGGTCATGGACCCAACAACATGTTAGGCATGGAATTTAAGTTTTTACATTGTTCTCCTATAAACGAGGGATCCTTGAAATATTCAAAAGTATGATACTTTCTCAACTCATTAAATCATAAATTTAAACATGACTTCTAGTAATAGAATTTTATTAATAAATGAGGATAGATATAAGCATCATTCATGGTCATTCTCTCATCTCCGAAGAAGGGTAGGGATAAAGCCATTCCATCATTTGGTAACCAAACCTCAAATACCATAACATATGCAATAAATTTAGAGTAACACATTCCACAAAATACAATCCATATACATAGTCATAACCCCAAAAAATCAGAACAGAAGGAAGAACCATACCCACCCTCAACCCCCATTACAAAGACTATTTAGAGCACCACACTGTCATAACGCAAGATAACACACTAGTTATAGATACACTTCCTCAGCCAATTCCGGAAACAAGATACAAGACCATATGTGTAATATGCTAAAAGCTTCAAAGCAACACCCCCCCCCCCACGAAATAAAAGCTAGGTGCATAAATATACCCCCAAGAAGTAGGAGTTAAAAAAAAAAGAACCATATCACCCTTCACCCCCCCATTATAAAATCTACATTTTCATCGCCCACTCCCCCACCCATGAAAAAAGAACAAGCCATCTACAACTACCCATACACAACCAATTCTAGAAATCAAATACAATAGCAGACGTGCACCCCCCATATCATCCTACAATAATCTGCTTTCAGTTGCTCCTTCCTTCTATCACAATTAATCTGATACAGATACTACATCATTAAATGCTATTCTCAACCCTATATTGAATTATCCTAATTTATTTCATGCCTATCCTAAAAATTTTGTGTATTATGTGTTCAGGACGAATTGAAAAATAGAAACAGATTAAGGAGTGAAAAGTGTAAAGATGAAAGCTCGAATATGGAATATTATTATTATTATTATTATTATTATTATTATTATTAACTTTTATAATTATAGTTAGAATAGGGGTTACGAGACTATAGGCATGTTGGGTCCAATAACTAACCCATTTTTATTATTTTCATATATTAGTCATATTTTGTGTGTATGCGTAGATGGCTAATGATAATAACATTTTTAAATCCACTGATATTAGTCTTAGGTGTGGCATCATTGAACCTATCCTCTCTTCTTTAGGGGCTCATAGGGGTATAACCCAACTACCTCCCTTAAGACTAAATGAAAAATAATATATTTTGTAAAAAAAATGTTTTAAAACTCAGACCATGGACTAATTGGTCTAAATTGGTCCAATCCATGGCCCATGCTTGTTTTTTCCTCTTCTCAATCCCTTAATTGGTCTTAACTATGATCGGACCACTTTTTCCATATTCAACTGTTCGTATTTTCTTTCTCTAACCCTAATTGCTTTCACTTACCCAAATTTGTTCTCTCTCTCTCTCTCTCTCTCTCTGATAGCACTTCCCCTTCTTCATTTTTGACCATCCTTCGTCTCCGCCTCTTCCCCTTATCTTTTTTTCAAAAATGTAAGTAAGAGAAATTTCTTCCCTTCCCGAAGTCTAAGGTCATTAATCTCTCTTCTTCTTTTTTTACCATTATTTTCTTTAGACTTCCCTTCTCCCTTTTTGATAAACGATTCATCCCAAAGAAAACCTATTTATATGTTTGTAATGGGGCTCAATCATGCACGGTGTGATTTTGATGATATGAAATCAGAGACTAAGTCATTTTTCTACTAAAGTATTGATTACGACAACAGGCATGGAAATTACTCCAAGTTTGGAGAGAACAATTAAATTCATGAAGTCCCATTAGGCAAATCGATTTTGATTCTGCTAGTTGGGTTTAGTACATAATCCCTAAAGTTCATCGCAACCATGCTATGAATGCTTCTATCCTTGAGTGCTCTGACCTTTCTAAGGAGTTGGGCACCAAATTTGCCTCTCGACCCTCAAATTACACCTAAAAATCACCACACAACAATTTTATAATACTAATGAAATTTAGTTCAAATGCCAACTTTCAAGGGCCCTCTTTTGGTTCATTAATCTACCCCACAACATTCCTTTAATTTGATTCAATGAGTAATCCTAAGGATTGAAGCCAACCTTTATTAAGGATCGGCATGCAGACCATATGAATAACCACTACTTCCGCCCTATTTACCTCTATAAATTAATTGGGAATGGAAAACAAGCATTTAAAGTTGCTAGAAATGCATTTTCAAAGGTTACATACATTAATTTTGTAAAGGCACTACAAAAAGAAAAAAAACCTGCATTAGGTTGCATTGTCTCCTTCATTATGAAAGGCAACCAAAACTAACTACATACATGATAGTGGCCCAAAACGTGCCATTAATTTCTAAGCAACAAAATGCCCTTGAAGTTTTTTTTTTGTTAAAAGAAAGTCATTAAAAAGAACTGAACTAAACTAAACTAAACCAAATGTTCCATTTTAATCTACTAGGTCTCAATGTTATCTATTGCACTTTCACTAGACTATCCCTAATTTGCACCTGTGGTGTGCTACTATAATTAAGCAAACATTCTGGCATCCTCACCACCTCCTCTATTGTGTATGGGAAGGTTGACAACTAAGATCTCATCCACCATCTAATACAAAGTAAAATCAGATCAAGTATAGTAGCAGGTTTACTTACTTGGTTCTGAAAAATACATAAATTATGTTCTCTCCATATTAACTAAATGATAACACAAAAGACAATCTTCCAAATATTTTTCCAAGATATATCATTATTAGGAATCACCCAATGATCACTGAGCTCAACAAGCATATTTGGGAAGCACCATACCAATCATGTGAATGCTACCTGTAGCACTCCCAAAAGTCACTACTAAAAAATTTTATTTTAGAAGTTATAAATGGAAGCAAATACGGTAAATTTTAGAGATGCTACCACCACACTTAGTATCAGGCCAATTTCCTTCCACTATTTTGGTACTAAGTACTAAGGCTGAAAATATACTTTATACAAATCATCATAAAATAGAGTAGTACAATAATTAGATTACAAGGAATACAACTCACTAATAGTGGTTATAGAATAAAACCTAAAAACCATTGGAAAGGAAGTATAGGAGTTTTAAGGAAAACCCAAAAACCTTCCCAGATGGTCTTATGCTCTTAACCAAAGAGTAAATCTTAAATAGTGCTTGCAAGCTAACCTGCAAAGTCCACTACTCATTAAATAAGTAGGGGCCCAAGAAAAGAACATTCAGTATTATGGTACTGAGTAACCCTTCATACAAGACTAATATGTAGGACCCACATGCAATACATCATTTACCACACATCAAACCCATGAACATGAAATTCCACATATATATAAACAGAAGTGTCATAATCATTCGAACGGCTACATGAATCAAGAATATATGTCACAAAGGATCATTCACTTAGAAATAACAAAAATTACCAAGGGACCATCCAAGCGATGCTCTTTATAATATAATTGAGAGCCAACAACATACTCAACCATACACCATCCACTTAAATCAAAAGTAGGCTCATAGGCCCATCTATATAATGTCAAACTCAATCCATCCTAGTAGGCACCAAGGCTGCTACTATATCACATTAGTAGGTCATAATAGTTCATTCATTATTCTCTAGACTCAAGCTATTAGTTTAGATATTAATTATCTCTCGAATTATATCCATATAGATTCAAGGACCTCACTATTCTCACTGGTGGACCATTCACTACATAATACAACCTAGGAAAACACTCTCCTAGCCACTATTATAACCAGTGGACTGATACATATGATATAATCCAGGACAGAATGCTCCTGACCACTATTATAATCGGTATACCGATATATATGATATAATCTAAGGCAGAATGCTCCTGACCACTATTATAACTGGTGGACTAGTAAATATACTACATATGGTCCCGACGTACATGGTATTATACTCTAAGTGATTAGTTTATTTCCCTTTACTTATCACACCATTCCATTTTATTTACTCTAGGGGGAGATTACGAAACCAAAGACACAAAGGTATACCAATCATACTGGATCATGGGAGCAACACAATATCCTACCGACTATCAACCCAGTGATACAAAGGTACCCTGGTTGCATTGGTGCACAAAGACATACATTACCCTATCAACAAGGATACCTAATCCATAAGTATGCATACCCCCTAATTAAGTCCATAGAGCTAAATAAAGTAAGATGTAAGGCCTAACTAGGGCACTAAGCCACACTAGCAAAATCTAGATCAATCGTGGGCTAAACCATATCTTTAGGATAATGACCTTTAAAGAACCACCATTTTCGATTTTGAGGTCTTTCACTTCAAGCATTAGTATCTTAATTAAGGTGACCACGAGAAACACCTTAATCACATACTTAACCATTTTTATTAGTTCCCAATATTATGGCCTTTAACCATAATCAGGATTATTGTTAATGTTAACATAAGTAGTCCATTAAGGCCATCCTAGGTTCCAATACTCACACTTAGGTACCTTAGGTCAAAATAACAAAAATACCCCTAAGGCTAAGGCTAAGGCTACCTCTTTACCATCCACTTCCATCACAAAATTCATTTTATTTATCAACATGCCATAAAAGAGTAACCCACCATAATTATACTATTGATTATGAAGTTAGGTTACCCAACATACCAAACGATCATTTTACACATAAAACCCTAACATATACTTCTAGGACATCCAACACACATTATCATGCTTAATCAACAATTAATGCACTTATTGGATGTTTATGAAAATAACAACACCGCATACTCCAATTTACCAAGTTACACCTAAACCATGCATATTCATTATGGTACTATCCAAATTACCAAAATATCCCTAGGCCTTAAATAGTCATGATCATGCTTGAGTAAGTGATACTAAGGCAATAACCCCTATTATCATATTTAACATCACTTTATACCTATCATGCATGTTTATTAAACCAACCACCATATTATATGCAAAATTACTAAAATATCCCTAAACCATATTTGATTGAATATCATGCTCAAATAAGTGATACTAAGATAATACCCCTATTGTCAAATTTAACATCATTTTATAACTACCATGTATGTTTATTAAACTAATCACCATTTTACATGTAAAATTACCAAAACATCCCTAAACCATATTTTATTGAATATCATACTCAACTAAGTGATACTAAGATAATAGACCCCTATTATCATACCTAACAACAATTTCTACTTACCATGCATGTTTATTAAACTAATCACTATTTTACATGTAAAATTACCAAAATGACCCTAAGTGATTTAGTGTTAATAATCATATCCCACATTCATTACTAACACCATAAATCCATATTATCATACTTAGCACCAAATACCACTTATCATGCATATTTATTAAGTTAACTCTCATTACACATGCTAAATTACTAAAATACCTCTAGGTTATTTATTATTAATAATCATACCCAACATGTATTACTAACACCATAAAATCCTTAATAGTATACTTAGCACCAATTGTTACTTATCATGTATATTTATTTAGGTAACCTCCATTTCACTTGTAAAATTACTAAAATGCCCTTCGTAAAATATTAATATTCATACCCAAACATGCATTATCAACACCACAAAACCCTTATTATTATTCTTAGTACCAATCATTACTTACCATGCATGTTTATTTAGGTCCCTTCCATTGAACATGTAAAATTACTAAAATGCCCCTAGAACATAAAATATCATTATTCATGATGGAACATGTATTTTCAATGCCACAAACCCCCATTATCATTTTCAACCTTTCATAACATTTAGCATGCATTTTTATTAGGATAATCAACACCATACATTAAAATTACCAAAATATCCTTAGGCCATAAAATATTGATATTTCTACTAACATATACATTTATAATCCACCAAATTCCCATCTCTACTCTTAGTAACATTCCTAACACATTAAGCATCCCATTTAGGTTTAAACATCATGATGTGTCCAAATAACCAAATTGCTCCTAGGGCTCATATTAGTAGAGTTGGAAAAAGTTGACCTGACATGACCTGACCAGCACAAAATCTAACCCGACATGATCCAATAAATTCATCAACCTGACCCAAACCAAACCCGATCCGAAACTAACACAACCCGATGTTAACCAAAATATAAAAAACCCGATCCGACCCAAACCCGACTCCAATCCGTAACCCAAAATCAACCTAACCCGGTATCAACTAAACTTGCCTCTAACCTGTTCATTATTGATCAGTTATGATAATAAATAAAAAATATACATTTTTTATTATTTATTTAAAGCTTTTAAAAATAAACTATTATTTAAATTTTATTTATTTTTCTTACTTTTATTGTGAACTTACTTATTCACCAATGATATTCTAATTTTATTGATTTTTTTGCTTAAAAATGCATCATTATAAAGCTATAATAGTAAACAAATAGCAATTAATAATATACTATTAATCATATGCTCACATGAAGTTGAACGTAATGCTTGCTTGCGAGGTTAATGATTTAGATTAATTTTGGTGTTTAATGTCTAATTCGACCCAAATCTAAAGTGATTCGATCTAGGACTAGCTTGGCCTAAACCCAACCTGACCCGTCAAAACTTAAAAGATCTAATTCGTCATGTTAATCCAAACCTGCCCTATCAAATTAACTCAAACATAAAATAACTAGATTAAGAGATTTTTCAACCTAATCTTAACCCGATAAGGATATAAACGAGGCTAGCATGCACATACCCCTATCTATATTTGTATCCGTACTCAAATTTATACCTTTACCGGAATGGGTATCCACTTACATGTCCATATCTATATCTGTGGATATCTGTTATCTGACAAATAATCCATTTACTCATTAATGGATATTTTCTAGAGGATAAATCCATTTAGAGTTAAGCCAAATGACAATTTTAACCATAATTTATACTATATTTATTTTAAAATTAAGGGTAAAAGGATAATTATATATTGGATAAGCGAGTATCAATATGGATACGGGTATGGGTATGGTTATGGATACGGATATGAATAACCCATACCCGTATTCGATAGATATTTTTCCCATCATCTATGTCCATTTATCCATATCTGTTTAAGTATCTGATAAATAAAGTATGTCATGTTTTGGATAAAATTTACCCCGTTTACATCCATAGATCTAACCTAACCCAATAATTTAATCTGAAATAATCCGAAGCCAGTCCCAAAATTACCCGAATCTAAACCTAACCCAATCAGATAAATTAACCTAATACAATAAGGACCCAAAATGACCCAACTTAACCCACAACTAACCTACAAAGTAGAATGACCCGCAAATAACCTGACCTAAACCCGACCCGCCCGACCTGATTTCCACCTATACATATTAGTACTATTTTCACTACAAGTGTCCATACTCACTTATCATAACACGTATATACACATAACATCCATTATCAACATCAAACATTTTCCTAATCACCATTTCACATATATCACATCATATACAAGATAACATGATTTTCTTTCCATTTTTCCATCATATTTACATAAATCACATACCAAAAGCCCTAATGTGCTAACATACAATAATCCATACATTTTAGTGGGGGTATAACGGTTACCTTATTTTCCGCAAAAATCAAACTCATACAGTATACTGATTTAAAATGATGAAGCTCTATTTAGTAAAATTTCATACCTAAAATAATGTCACAAGTAAAATATAATTATTAAATAAGTAAAAGAACGATTTTTGTTATTACTTATTAAATATATAATATTACCAAACTATATTATACCTCAACATTAGATATGATATGCAAAATTTGCATAGCATAACTCACACTACCCATGCAGCATGAGCCATGCAAATGGATGAAAAGGAAAGGAGAAAAGAAGGAGGGGGATGCTCGGGTAAAATAATTTAGGATGGTGATGGAGGGGCGTTTGTGGTGGTTGTTAGGTGCAGACATGAGTAAGGAGATGGGTGGTGATCGGAGGTTGAGGTACGGTAGCTCAGAGGTGGTAGAGACAATAGCAGTGGCTATAGGAAGAAGATGTAGAGAGGGAGGAGAAGAGGAAGAGAAGGGGGAGATGCAAGGTGGTTCAAGTAGGGTGACACAAGGGGATGTTGGGGTAGTGTCAGGTGGCTGAGGGGAGGTTGTTGCAGCAGCAAAAGAGAGGGGAAAAGGTGGCGAAGGGTGGCAGATGCAAGGGGAACCGAAGGAAAGAAGAAGAGAAATAGGAGGGGGTAAGCTACAGGGTGGCTGGTTCTAGCTACTAGGGGTGGTGCAAGGAGGAGGTAGGGTGTAGGAGAAGGTTATGTGGTAGCTAGTTGGGTGGTGAAGACGGTAGAGATGGGTGGCAAACAAAAAAATAGGGGAGAAAGAGGGAGAGAAAAGAGAAGAGAATCTAATAAGGAGTGGTGAGCTTGAGGGAGAAAATGGGTAGGGAAGAAGAAGAGAAATAGAAGAAAAAGAAGAGGAGAGAGGGGTTAGGTGTGGTGTGTAGGAGAAGGGATGCAAACATGTGTTAAAGCGTGCAAAGATAGTAGTGGGCATAATGGAAGGAAAGGTGTGTAAGGGAAGGGGACTAGGGGAATGCAGGGTCGAAAATGGTAAAGAAAGGGACGGTAGGGGAGGAGGGTGACATAAGGAGTCTAATCGAGTAGAGGAAAGTTGCATTCTGGCAAGTGTAGGAGCACAGGAGGAAGAATGGAGATGTGCAAGGGGAGGGGAAGGGTCTTTTGGCTCGAGGTGGTGTAGCACGTGCAAGAGAAAAAACGATGAGGAGGGATGGGATGGCCTAAGAAAAAGAAGAGAAGGAAAAGAAAGGAAAGGATGGGCTAGCCCCGCAGAAGAAGAAGAGAGAAAAAGAATGGGCTGGCCTAGCCCAAGGAAGAAGGAAGAAAAGAAAATAAAGAAAAGGAAAAGGGAAGAAAATGAAGAAAAAAAGGAAAAATGAAAAGGAGAAAAATAAAAAGGAAATTATTTGTAGAGTTAGAATTAGAAGTTAGGTTAAATTTTGCTGATGGAAAATATATTAAATTAATTTGTCCAAAAATTAAGGTATTAACTTAAGAAAATATTTTTGGTAAAATTATGGGTTTGGAGATTTATTTAAATAAAAAGAGTAAGATAAAATGATAAAAAAAATAATTATATTAATTTATTAAATAATTCTATCTATTTTTGTAAATCAAAGGTCCACAAAATAAATCAATAATATAAGATTAAGTTATTCCATATAAAAGGTTAAATATTTAATTTTTAGGTTTTATAATTTTAGGCTGTTACAGTACCACTAAATCTACATCTATCTTACAACCGAGCATCTCAAAAAAAACAAAAGATGTTGTGCATCCTCTTTCTACAACCTACAAAAGGCACATTCTGTATCAAACTCTTGGAGTATAACTCAATTCTGCCAGAACAACTTTGCTAGAATCCTATCATGAATTGTTAACCAAGCAAATATCTCAATTCATTGTCAGACAATATTCAATCGTACATTTGTTGTCGATATCTGTTGTATGGGATAAAAAATTCTTGCAATCTATGCAGTTACCGATTTAACTGTAAACCCCCTTCTCCAATCATAGCTCCAACATAATGCATCTTCCAAATTAAGATTAATGCTTAGATTCTTAAGCAATCTCAACATCAACGTTACTAATTCTTCCTCCCTTGATCACAACTATCTATGCAAAACTAACTTCCACCTCCACTCACCTTGTTGCCACTCACCTACATGGTTAATTGTGCACCACTTATCAGTTTTAAGGCAAAATAACTAAGAGAACTTAACCTTCAAGGGGTTATCCCACATCCACACATCTAACCAAAATAAAGTATTTTTCCATTGCTTATTTTCATTCGAAATCCTCTCATTAGTTCATTGTTCTGGTGTGTTTCGGCCAATATCATATTACACACCATTCTCTAATAACCTTCTAACTTAGGCACCATCCATGATTCAAGGCTTGCTACCGCTGGCTAAGAACACTTCTCAATACAGTAATAAATTTTTTCTATAAAGTTCCTTTGGATCCTAAAATCTTCATGCCTACTTGAACATAAGTACCTAGTTCTTATATCTTAAGGTAACAATACATAGACCCCACCACTTTTGGTGCCTCGATTAAGGCCTAGTTAACTAGATGAATTTTTCTTCCTTGACTATCATGACCATTCCATAAAACCTCCTCATTATTTTATCTATAATCTCTACTAAACCTGTTGCCATTTTGATTAGAGATAAATAGTATAATGGTAAATTATTCAACACTGACTTTATTATAGCCACTCTTCCTCCTATAGACAAAAATTTCCCCTTCTAGCTTGCCAACATCTGCTTTATTTTTTCAATAATGAGTGTGTTCCATCTACTGGGACACCAAGATACATAAAAGGGATTTTTCCCAATGTGGCATTTGAGCTTTTCTACAACCACCCAAATGCCCCTCCTCCACATGTTTTGAAGTATTTCCAAAGTCACAAGGTAGAGGTGAAATATTGGCGGTTGTTTAAAGACTTGAAACTTTTGTTCATTTCATTATAACACCTACTTTCCCCCAAAACCATTGCTAAGAAGTTATGTTAAAAGCACTATCAAACTCTACGGCATACCATAACCTACTATTATTCATCATGATCCAATCTTTTTCAGCAAATTTTAGCAAAAGGTTTCCAAACTTCCAAGTCTAAAGTCACTTATTTATTTACTTTTGATAAGTAAATGTTTCAGTAAGCCTTGAAGGAAAGAGGAGTTATCTCTAGTATCATTGTGAGCCATTCCCCCACCTTCCAGGAAGGGTTTGGAAGGGCCTATTAATTATATACTTAAGCAA
The DNA here is from genome assembly GCA_039764185.1 of Tamarix austromongolica. NCBI lineage: Eukaryota > Viridiplantae > Streptophyta > Magnoliopsida > Caryophyllales > Tamaricaceae > Tamarix > Tamarix austromongolica. The sequence continues at coordinate 96,015,099 of CM077809.1, forward strand.
GACCTTAGAAATTTACACTCCTGGAAAAAACAAAAGTAGCTTAGACATCTTCAAAATGAAATACAATACTTCCATCATTGAATCCAGAAAGGCTTCCTTAGTTTAGAATTAATCACCATCCTATTCTAGCCACATCTCCTCAAACCTTAAGAAACTAAATCTAAAAGTTGTCCCAGCCCCGAAGGAAAAGTAGGAAAAAAAATTATATTAAGCCAAAGGAGAAAGTAGTAAAAATCATAAACAATTGCACTCCCCCCCCCCCAACTGAGAGCGGAAGCTAGCTAAAATAAAACCTCTCGAGTTCACCTATGTGATAGCATCTCTAATCATGAGTATCATAAACCATCCCTGAACTGTCACTATCTTGTAGCCAAGCCCTATTGTGGTGAGCTCCCAAACAGCTTACTACAATTTGCCATATAAAAACAAAAACATACCACAAAAGAAAACTAAATCCAAGCTATAAACAGTTATTGATAGTGCAATCCCTACTTGGCTAAAGCTCCACTAAAGAGTTGGAAGCACGAGTCTGAAAGAAGAACTGAAATTGAGGCCAATCCACCTTCATACTATGAATGTAGTTGAGAATAAAAGCTAGGTCCCACGGTCCTTCCCTATGATTCTAGCACAATTTAACCACATTAGATGAATCATATTCGATGACCTTATTGAAATTTTTTGTCCAAACCTTCTCACATATGAGAGTACAAGCCTTGTGAATTGCATATGCTTCATTCCTATTGATTTCCATGAAATCAATCAGCATTGAAAATAAGCATTGGCAGCGCACAATGCAATCCTGTAGAGCTCCTCCAATGGTTGTCTTTCCCATCTTATTGCTGATTGAGGCATCTATGTTCCACTTCAACAGCCCTGGTCAAGTTCACACCATATTTTTATTACAAGGAGATCTTGCAATGGATCTTGGCATGAATTGAAATTCAAGAGACAACTTGGTGTACAATCTACTTCCTTAGTAGAGAAAGTGAAGTTCGGAAACCATAACTTTATCCACCATCCTATCCTTAGCAAAATCAAATCTCATACTTCATGAAACTAACTCTCCTTATGCTCAAACATTCGTTGGTTCTGCTCCTTCCAGATAGACTCTAAAATTACATTGAAAGCCACATTCCAGATCTTCCTTTGAATTGTTGTTCTTCTCGATAGACACCATTGATCATAGCAATTGATTAGGTTCCTAAAAAAAATACCAAAGAAGGTGATTGAGTTGAAACCACACAACAAAATAAATGATTTGTGTCAACAGAGCCCTATCTGTTGGTAAAAATTATTTTTGTGTTGGCAGAAGCTTTTACCAATAGATTTTTTTTTTGTGACAAAACTGTGGGTAAAAACTCTGTACTTTTATATATATACATACACACACATATATATACGCTAGAAGTGATATACACTTCAAGAAAGTATATTGTTTCTATATTTTGATGTCAGTGCTGTATTGAATTAATTGCACATCTATATTATTTCATATTTTATGAAGTTTTGAAAATTTTAAGTTATTTTAGTCATGGACTAATGTTAATTTTTAGATAATACCGGATTGAATATGTTTATATATATATTGTTATATTGGATTTCAGATAAATAATGAATCAAGTCAGATTATTTCAGATTCATAATTTTTTGGATGTTATCAAGTTTTGTGTAAGTAGCGGATCAAATTAAATTTCTTTTAAAATTATGATTTTTCGTGTTATATTAGATATTAAAGATATATCATATCAAATTAAATAGTTTTCGAGCTCTTAATTATTCAAATCAAATCAAATCAAATTTTGGACAAATCAAGTCAGTATTTATTAAATTTTTTAAGTCAAATCAACTTTTACTAACTCTAATAGTCACTAACATATAAAAAATTAATTTTTTAAATTTAGGTTGTACTGTCATTTGGATTGTATTTTTAATCTCCAAAATATTTTCAATTTCTAAAACCTTTTTGGGACGCATCACAAAGCCTAACATCCATTACCATGCTTTCCAACTCCTCACTTCACACACCACACCAAAGAGAACCAAGAACAACACGAATTTAGCCTCATAATAAAGCTCAGTTCCTAGATACTTAAGGTCCCAAGTTTGAATTTACTTCTCTTAATATAACATAAATACCACAATACATCAAACCATTAACCATCCTTCCAACTTAATATAAAAAGCACAAGACCTTCCCGCTGAAAAACCCCACAACATACTACCTGTCTAAATACAAGTAGATCCAACTTATGAATATAAGAATAATCATTATCGCCATATCGGATATCTGGACTGAAACCAAGGCTTCAGAAGTCGGCCACCCATACACAGCAGTATCGCTCCAAAAAAACATAGAATAACATTTCAGTATCCAGCAAACTGAACAAGAGAAAAAACATTCCAAATACTATCAGGTAATTCTCATCATACAAGCATCGCTATCCCCACCCCTTTTTGAATTGTAAGCACCCCAAATACTGTACCATCCTTACACGAATCCGATCTTCCCCGAGCAGTGATATATAGTGAGCGTAAAGAGCTTTTCTACAACTTTCCGATAGCTTGATAATTAGTTATTGTAGGTTTAAAAAACCAAAAGCTCTCTCTAGTGAACACAGAATGGCCCAGTTCCTCATCAATATAGTTTTAATTCTCCTCGTATTCAAGATAATTACATCGTTTGAATACATGAACAAGAACCCATAAACAATTAATGAAATAAGATTATAACTATATCGTCTGTGCACAGCCAATCCATGTAGCTCTGCTATCTGTAACACTTCAACAAATCAGAAGATGGACTTGATAAACCAATGGAACTACAACTTTTTCCCTTGTCTGTAGACTTCCCTGGTGCCTCACACTCGCTGAAATCAAGGGTGCGCCTCTCAGCCTACAAGTTCAGGTCAAGAAAAAGTTAGCGCTATTGCAACCATGTACACCAAGATGACAAAATGCTTAAGCAACACTAAATCTCCCTACGTTATAGATATTGGACCCTATCATTCTAACAGTTCCCAAGATTATACCCAGCTACCCAAAATCTATGTCAGTTTGGCATTATCAGCCAAATAGCACATTCCAAAGATATTTGGCCTTTCATCCAAATCTAATGCATCCAGAACCTGAAATCAATCTACAGGTCTCTAAATGCATTACATGAGGCCAAAGACTACAGCTCTCTTCCCAATTTCCATTTCATATGATATGAGACAATATAAGACTCAAGCTAGATCATACATTTATGAATAAGAAGCTATATGCAAATGATAGCCTCAGATGAGTGAGGAAATAAATGACAGACCATGACATTTGAAGCCAATCGCAGACGTCCATCACACTGACTATGTTGGGCACCATTCCTTTCCCCATCTGGATGCAGACTCGTCAGGCACCTCCCTTTTAGTATACTTTCAGGAGTTTCATTGCCCAAAACTTCCCTTGCGTCAGCATAAGCATCTGCACTTATCTCATTTATCTGCTTCATCAACCCTATTGCATCAAAACTTCTGTCTCCTGGGCTCATGAAAATACCTATATCCTGTCAGCAATAACAAATGGAAAGGTCAATAACAAAAGACTGCCAAACATAGGAAACTAACAGATCCTGACCACAAGTGTCACCTCAATTGTAATGTCTGTATCTAGTCTTGGGCCAGGCACAAAGGTGTTGAAAAACCAAGGTGATTTCCACGCTGAAGGAGATTCAATACTCCTCTTAAAAGGTGTATCACCAAATCTGTAAATGCAATATAAGTATAAAAAACAAAAACATATAAAGTCTTAGCATTGGCTACTGTACAACTCATTTGCAGAAAAAATGGCAATAAGGAATGAGTACTTACACGTTCAAATTTGCAATATCAGCATCATTGACAAGGTCTTCAACCATTTCCAATGAAGTGGAAGGAATCGATGTCCCTGATGCGGGTAAAGAATCATTAACATGTTTTGTACCTCCCTTAAGGGCAGGGCTTTCAAGTCCTGGATTTACAGCCACAGGTTCAGAATCAGCTCCAGATTTTGATGTATCCTCCAAACTGTGATCTTGTGCAATCCAGTCACTCAACTCTGAAGTTCTTTCATTCAATTGGAGCTCATCAGGAGAAAGGGGCTCCATATTCACGTTATGCTCAAGAAGAATTCCTCTAGGCTGTTGAATCAAACGTGAGAAAATGTAATTTACCAAATCCAGTCAACATGCAATTGTTAAGTACCCATAATAGAAGCTCATTTTGTAGTTTTTGAGAAAAGGTACATAGATAAGCTTGTGGCCTTCATTACATTATGGTTCATGATCAGCCGAACTTCTACACATGGTCTTTCCTTCTAACTCTAACTCATGTCTGATGTTACTGTTTCCTAGCAATTATATATTTACCACCAATAATTTGATCTATAATTTAACTGAATCAAATTAAGATAATGCAGCGATTATCTGTGGCATAAAACTCTTACATAACTAGGACCACAAAGGAAGTAGATTAGACAAAGGATAGGACTCACAGCTTCAGAAGCACCATTCTTCTGGACAATTTTCTTCACGTCACAGTTTAGTGAATTTTCTCCGAAAACATGATCATCCATAACAGCAACTTCATTACTTCCATCTTCTCTAACCCTGTGAATAGGATGAATATTTTCCTTTTCTTCCATGGCTGCTTCAGGGTTGTGCAATGGGAACAATAAAGAATTGGTCTGAGCAGCAGCCTCATCAAACATCACATCTAAACGAGAGAATTCTTTGCTTAGATTGGAGGGGCACAAAACATCTGTACCCAAGTCATTCCCACATTTTTTGTCAAATCTTCTTTCTGAAAAAGGTGACAAGGGAGACAATAAATCACGATGTCGCTTCTTTAAAATGGAAGGTGTGCATGAGAATGTTCGGGCAGCGCTTTTCAGCAATGCATCAGGACTCCCATCTAAAGATGGTGGATCCCACAACTTGAATGGGGTCAAGCTGTTCATAGAAGACATCATCAACTGCCGTATTCCAAGTGGACTATATTCTTGCTGCACTTCCACACCAGACTGCACAAGATCGCAACTGAAAAAGGGAACGTCCAATCTTGGAAACCTAGGGGGCTCATAACATAAAGGTCCAGAATCCTGATCTTCTGGGGGAATAATCATCTTTTTATCCTCTGAAGGGCAGGCCTGCTGGCCATCTGATGGTGCAGCGCCAAAAGTATCCACAGAAACTAGCTTTGACGAATCCGTTACCCGATCAGCTTGTTTGGTTAAAGCTGTCACATCTATATGATCTTGGCATGAAGGATCTGAATGATCCAAGTAGATGATGCCATTTGCTTCCCTTCCAGTCAACTCCTGGCCTTGAGAACCAACCAAACAATCACTTGATTGTTCTGGTTCATTCTGGTCTAGTGAGGCATTATCACCTGAAAGCAGTGCAGAATGAGAAGGAAAATTTTGACAATGTGAAGTCCCTACAGCATCAGATCCCTGTGAATGATGAGACTGTGGAGCTACATATCCACCTGTTTCTGAGAGCAGAAATCCAGATGCTTCAAAATTTATTGCATCTGATATGTATCTGTCAAAATCAATCATTCCACTATATTTACCAAGGTTCTCGAAGGAATGACATATATCACTGTTTTCCATAGTAAATGTGGCCCCACATATATCATTTTCAGTTACCAACTTGCAGCGAGTTTTGTCTGAACTCATAGCTATGGAGGCACTAGTCCCAGCACATGTTTGCATACAGCCAGAGTCTGTTTCATTCTTTTCATTTACACCTGCATAACATTCTGAGAATCTAGACGATTCTGGTGCCAGCTCTGAGGACATATTGGGTAAATCATGAGCACCAGAATGGCAATCACCAGTAGAACTAGTTTTGGGTTCTTGAAGAATGTTCTCATCAAGGTAACCAGATGAACAGCTAAATTCACAAGGCAGATCTGAAACAGTGAAAGTAATATCTTCGAATGATGTGAGATATTGATCAGTGCAGGATGCTGCTGGACTAGCATTTTCTTCTTTACCATGAGAAGATTCTTCACGTGATATTAGTTCATCCTTCACAAGACCAACCACATTAGACATGTCACTTGCTGTTTGTGAGCAACTAACAAAGGCTGAACCTTGACTACATTCAGAATTGTCCTCCGCTTCTATCCCATCTCTGCATAAACTATCATTCCCACTGCTCTGTTGAATTCTCAAGGAAGATGGAGGAAGGGACTGATTTTGGTGACTGACAACAGGAAAGCCTTGAAACTGTGCAAGCAAACCAGAAGCCTTGTAAGATTCTAGCTTCTTTTTCACGGAGCTGTTCCAGTGATTTTTGATAGCATTATCTGTCCTGGTTAAACAGAATTTGGCAGAACATTGATTCAGTGACTAGTCTCCAAATCCAAGCCAATAACAGTAGTTTGAAGTAAGAAGTTACTAAAAGGTCATCACGTGGATACAGATTGATATGCAATAGATGTCAAGGAATTAGCATTTGAATCACAAATTAATCAGAGCACTTAATAGTCAGCATTTGAATTGGAATTTGAATCAGCATTTCATTAGCAGCATTTTGAATCAACAATTAATCATTAATAGCCAATATTTGAATTAGAATTTGAATCAGCATTAATTAACTGTTTTTTGCAACTGTACTGATGTGAGGCTTATTAGATGCTTGATTTATCTCCTAATGTATATGGAGAAATTGTGCATATATAGGCACTCTGCATACAGCCCAAAATACATTTCAATAAAATATACTTCTTTCCCAGAATTATCATGGTATCAGAGCCCTCAATTTCTTAGTCTTGATTTCTTAATTTTCTCGTCACCTAGACCCCTAATCCAAATGTCTTGTTTCTGATATTCTAGTTATTCTTGTAATATCCTATTACAGCACCCAATAAAAGAGAAAGAAAAGAAGAAATATGCCAAATGGGAGATCAAAGATGCACAATTAATCTCTTGGATTCTTGGATCAGTTGAACTCAAGTTATCTTAAACTTACGTCCATATCACATGGCTGCTGGAATGTGGAAATATTTGAAAAGATTTTATCATAAGAACAGTATAGCTCAACGTTTTCACTTTGAACTTGATCAAGCAAATCTCACTCAAGGAAGTCTAAGACTCTCTGTTAGTGAATTTTATTCCATTTTACAAGCCAGTCTGATTACAAGCAAATCTCACTTGGACTGATTACACTGACAGTCTATGCAACTGCTCCTAAAGCCAGTCTGATTTATGTACAATTTATCTGTGACACCAGCCATATCTGCATTTTAATTTTAAGCCAATTTGATCTAGTCTGATGAACCATAGTCTCGTTCCCTCCTTGGATGATTGCTTGCATGATCATTTTCATGAAGAACACAGGCTCACACAAGCAACCATGGAACAACAAGCTGTTGCTTTGGCACCAACTCTAGTTGCTTACGCAACCTTAGTGAAACATAAAAGCAGGGATATGAGCAACATTCGATGTTATAGTTGCAAAAGGGTTTGATCACATGGCATTTTCTTGTACCAGAAATTTGGTAACTACTGTAAGAAACCAGGACACATTATCAAAGAATGTTGCGATATGATAAAAACATAAAAGAACAGAAACAATAATCGCAGCAATTGTAACAGCAAAGATGCCGGAAAAGGTAATGTGTATTGAGAAATGAGAGATAGAGGTGGATACAAGCCAGGTGTTCGAGGACCTGGTTCTTCCCATTTCTTCCAATTCCTCTCTCCCTCCTACCTGACCTCTCTCTCCTATTTAATCCTCAACAATCCTAACAGAATTGCCTCTCCCCCCACCCACTTGACTGCCTGCAAGACATACCAACTAACAAACTCAATATTAACATTCCATAATACCCCTCCCCTATATGCCAAATACTCGGTTAAGTAATAATAATAATACTGCAGTAATAATAACAGACTCAAGTCATAACCAGCTGGCTAAGTCACAGCCAAGCCAGTGCCAGTAGCCCCAGCTAACCCATCTCCCCCAGCGTTGACCTTCCCACATCTAGCATAAGTAAATCTGACCAATGGTTTATCACAATCATCCTCCTAGGAAGAAAGAGATTGTTTTCAATGTAACAGTTGGTTCTACAGTTAGTTTTGTTGCTGCATCAAATGATTCTACTATTCAACAGCCTACTCTTACCCCTGAGATGGTATAGCAAATGATAGCTTCTTCATTCTTTGTTTTTGGACTACTAGGTAATGCATTTTCTACAATGAAACCTTGTTATGTTGATTTGAGGGCCTCCAATCATATGACTAGGGCTGTAAATGAGTCAAACCGAGCCGAATATTCCTTGACTCGGGCCTAGACCCATCTCGTTTAACTAAACGAGCCTAAAATAAGGATCGAGCTCAGCTCATTTAACTAAACGAACGAATCGAGTCGACCTTTTAACGAGCCGAGCCAAGCCGAGCTCACAAGCCAAATCTATAAAATGAACCCAACATCACTTTTTTGAGCTCGGGCTCAGCTCATTTAATAAACAAGCTCAAAAGTGAGGCTCGGACTCGGCTCATTGAACTAAATAAACAAACCGAACCGAACTTTTAACAAGTTGAGTCGAGCCAAATACCAAACCGGCTCACCTCATTTACAAACCTACATAAGACCCACTTAAACCCTCTTATTAAAGTAAAAATAAAAAATTTAAAAATAAATAAATAAAGGGATGGCGAGATGAGGATTTATACCGCTAGTGGGACTTTTTGCCTATCATGGTTGCTAGTGATGCATCTCCATATTTGAATAATCTTTGTTTCTCTTGCGTAAGTAATAAAATTGCAGTCGCAATCGCAGTATCAAAGTGTCACAATTGATATTTTTGTCACAATTATCGCAGCATAATTTTTTAATTCTTTTTTACAACAAATATTGGCCAATATCCGCAAATATCAACCAATATCCAAAATTTCACCAATATTGTGGTGATAAATATGTGATTTTCATGACAACTACATTTCAAGAATTTTGCGTCATTCTTGATCTAAAAACCACAAAATTACAGCCGATACACAATTGTGGTATCAATATTTCAGTGTATGCTCTTGCGTAATCAACAAACCTTATTTCAATAGGTCAATTGGTTGAAAATCACTTAAATGTTCAATTTTTTTTCTTGCCAATTATGTTGTGCCAAAAGCATCCGAAAGAATGATCATGAAGCGGCTTAAAATGGGAAGTATTTTTCCTATTGTCCTTCCTCCAAAACCAATATCATTATCCTCTCTTCCAGCATCTTTATCCAATGTTGCAAGCTGTTTTTCTGCTCAAGTAGATAGTAAAGTACGGCATAAATGTCTAGGGCATCCAAATTCTCATGTACACCATATTTATTTCAAATCTGGGTTACTTGGCAATCAAAATTCCTTGTCTCTTGATTTTGTTCAATTTGTTTGTCACACTTGCAAAATTGGAAAAAGCAAAGTTCTTCCATTTCCTTCACATCATTCTCATGTAACAAAATGTTTTGATCCTATGCATAGCAATGTTTGGGGTATTGCACCAATGATTTTTCAAGAACATTTTAAATATTTTGTCACATTCATCAATGACTATAGTCATTTAATTTCACTTGGATTTATCATCTTCAATCTAAATGCAATCTCACAAAGAGACCCAATTGTCTCCAAAAACTAAAATTCTACGCTATGATTAGGGAGGGGAACACATGTCATATGCTTTTCAAACTTTCTTCAAAAATGTGGTATTTTATCTCAACATTTTTGCCCCCATACTACTCAACAAAATGAGGTAGCTGAGCGGTAAAATCCTCACCTTCTTGATGTTGTGAGAACTCTATTACTTGAAACTTATGTTCCTCCTCGTTTTTGGTGAGAAGATGGACTAATTGTCCCATTTTTTGACTTTTGACTTTTCCTTCAAATTACTCCTCTTTTCATGTTTTTAGATGCATGTGTTTTGTTCATATTCCTCCTCATGAGAGGGCAAAACTCCCTACTCATTTAGTCAAGTGTGTCTTCTTTGGCTATACAAAAAATCACCAAGGGATATATATGTTATGATCCTCATATTTAAAGAAATTGTATCCCTCGAAATGTTATTTTCTTTGAAAACCAGTCCTACTTCCCCACTTCTACCACTTTAGAATCACCTTCAATGTCTATTCTTACTTCATTTTTTATTCTCTACATATTGCGAGAAATTTAAGCCAAAATTGGTTTACACAAGACATCATGCAACAATTCTAGAATATACTTAAAGCCCACCAGCAGCCCCTAGTGATTCCACTCCGATAATTGATTTCGCTTAACAACCAAGAACCAGTTTTTGTCTTCGGTTCTTATTCCTATTCCTTCCTCTTCTAAGTAGGTAATGGAATATAAGTGTTGGCAACAAGCAATGGAAGCAGAACTACAAGCTTTGGAAAAAAATTACATTTGAAAAATTATTTGGCGTACATCGTCCATCAAACCCATTGGCCACAAATGGGTATTTTCAATTAAATTGAGATCTAATGGCTCTTTAGATTAACACAAAGCATGATTATGATGAGACTTTTGCCCCAACTACAAAGATCGCCACCAACAGAATTATTCTTGCTATTGTTGCCTCCAAGGGTTGGCCATCACATCAAATGGATGTTAAGAATACTTTTTTACGTGGTGATCTTAAAGAAGACCATTGCCACTCCAGAATTCATTTGTAGACTCAAGTGATCCCTTTATGGATTGAAAAAAGCTCCACGAGTATGGTTTGAAAAGTGCCACAACACTCTACTTTGTTCTTAGTTTACACAAAGTCAATATGATTCATCCTTTTTATTCATCAAACTACTAAGATATACTGCTCGTCTATGCGGATTATAGTGTTCAGATGAAGGATCTTGGTCATCTAACTTATTTTTCCAAGTTAATGCTTGCCCGCATGGATTTTTTTTTTTTTTTCAATTGACATAAATACATTAAGAATCTTATTAATTTGGGCAGCCTCCAAGATGCTACGCTAGTTGATACTCCAATGGAATTAAATGTTAAGCTCCATAAAGATGAAAGGGATCCTTTACTTGATGGAGCCATATATAGGCGACTGGTTTGTAGTCTTATCTACTTGACACATATTCGAATTTTCATATGATGTCCATCATTTGTTTATCTTATTGGTTCACCTACTAGGGGATTATTCTTTCCCGTGGATTCCACCTTTCAGTGACAATCATACGAGCTTATAGTGATGCAGATTGGGCTGCATGTCCAAATTCACAAGTCTACTACTCAATGGTGCATGTATCTTGAAGATGGATTGATTTCTTGGAAATACAAGAAGCAAGAAATAAGGATGTGTATCAAAATCATTCACTAACGTGGAATATTATGCAATGTTGGCTGCCTGCACTAAAGTTGTGGGGCAGCGTGTTCTTTCCAAGCTAGGAGTATCTCAAAGTCAACCTACCGCATTTCATGCTGACAATACTAGTGCTATTCAAATTGTTGCCAATTAGTGTTTCATGAATGGACAAAGCACATTGAAGTGGATTGTCACTATATCTGCAAAGCTTACAACTGCCACATGGTCATTTTTCCGCACGTCTCCTTGGTTCTTTAGATAGTTGATATCTTGACTAAGCCGATGATCCGTGCTAGACATCAGTTTCTTACTAGAAAATTAAAGATTCTTTCTTTACCCACATCAATTTGAGGGGGCATGTCAAGGAATTAGAATTTGAATCACAAATTAATCAGCACTTGATACCTAACATTTGAATTAAAATTTGAATCAGCATTTAATTAGTATCCTTTTGAACAAACAATTAATCAGCAATTAATGGCCAACATTTGAATTAGCATTTGAATTTGAATCAGAGCATTTTGAATTAGCATGTATTAGCCATTTTTTTGTCACTGTAATGATTTGAGGCTTATTAGAAGCTTTATTTATCTCTTCGTCTTATGGAGAAGTATATATATAGGTACTCTGTATACAACACAAAATATGTTTCAACAAAAATGAAGCATCCAATTCTAATTATAGACAGCATACCTTCCAGGTAAAACTTTTGTTAGCTCTGCCCATTTATTTCCATAGATCTGATGAGCATGAATTAAAATCAACTCCTCTTCTTGACTCCATGCCTCCTTTTTTATACCTGGGTTGAGATGATTGTGCCACCTAAAATGGGAGTTATGTTGCACAGTCACGGGGTAAAGAAAAATACCTTTAAAAGGACATATAAAAGCCAATGCCAGCACATGTATCTAAGGACTACAAACCACTTTTTTCGTATGAGGACTACAAAAGCTATCACCATACAATAAGAACCATGTCAATGAGAACAACATTTCTCGTCTCCGGAACTAAGTAAACAATGAATTTGAGATGTGAAACTAGCACAGTACAGCTAAACTTAAACAGACAACTTAATGAATCCCCAAAAAAAGAAAAAAATTGAAAGGAGAAACCTGCACAATGCACACCCATACCTTTCACGACACTGCTTCCCAATCCGCCCTGGGAGATGCTGAGCAATGGTGGACCACTTTTTTGGCCCATATTTGTTCACCAGCTGAACAATTACATCATCCTCCTGAATCCCAGGACAAGTGTTAGACCATCAAAAGAGATGTCTTGTGGCAGACATTTCAGAATCAATCTCCAACAATCGGTGAATTGAAAGACTTAATCAGGGGCATAGTCATTAATAGAATGATAATGAAACCAAAGAGAACACAAAACCTGGAATTCACCTCTTTAGACCATGGTCCTTTGATAAGGTCTGGATTGAGAACCTTTTGCCATCTGTGTAAGCATTGAACATCTGTCCGATCCTTGAAACATTCGGCTGCAAGAAATCTATCCTTGATCAACGTCTTATCATCATTTTTAATTTAAATGTGAAATAACAAAGGTCAATTGGAAATAACAGCAGAACTTGAATGGATGTCAAAGGATAAGGCACATACAGCCAAATTGGCTATGCAAATAAGGAAGCTATGATAGAGCTATACTACAATGTGCCTTCGCTCTTATGCCATCAAGGGGAAGAAGTGCTTCCAAGATACAAAGTAAGCATTCATCCACTCATTCAATAATTTACATATACTAGTTGCTTAAATATCACCACTTTTTCCTTTTATTTTTCTTTTTTGGTAATCCAAAGTTACACAGTGCTTAGCACCGTGCCAATCTCTGGAGCCCATGCCTGTGCTCTCAAACACATGAACAGTTAGTCCCTTCCAAACACCATCCCAATATGACCAACATTGATGGAACAAGTTTAATAAATGACCAGGCCCAGGCACATATATTTGCCTAGAAGACTAGAAGGTAAAAGCATAAACACACAAAAAATGCTTCACTAGAAGGTATCATACCTATCTTCTTCCAGTTCTTTCCTTTATAACGTTGAACGGCTTTACACAAAATCTCATCCTGAATGAAAATCAAATCAATGCTGCATTAAAATGTGCAGGGAAAAAAAATGTTCAAACTTGAAAGAAGGAAACCTCAATGATGAAAAGATAATACAAATTCCAGGTGGGAAATTAGAAGCTATATTCCAGCCAAAACATCCATAGATTCCATACTGCACACCTCCCACCAAACATAATAGCCAATGTCTACCTCACTTGCCAGCTCTAAACCACACCATAAATATCTACCTGTCCATCTTGCCCATCATCATAATAAAACCGTCATGGAAGCAATCTAATAAATAAATATCAAAACAACAGTGGAATACATAAACTTCAAGGATTAGGGGGGGGGGGGAAACTACTATGCATGTAATTGTGGCAAAAATCAAAGAATCACTGTACGACACAGCCTGCCTTATTCTAGACGATAGTCCACAGTGAAAATCACTCACAAACTTCTCAAGGAAAAGGCATGTAATAAAATCGCAGTCATTGTGTCACAGTATCAGAGCATCACGAGATAAATTATATGGCACAGTCATTGCAGTGTGAATTTTTATTTTCATTTCACAATATACGCTAATTCTTATTCATTAATCATTTAAATATAATTATACAATAAACTAGTACTATATATTATAATAGAAGCATTTAAATGAGTTATTGCATTTAAAATTGTCCTAATAACACTACTTTTACCTTGTAATAAAAAACAAGCCATGTTACCTCAAGACTTGATTACAATCCAACAGTCACTTGGTCCAAGATATATACAGCAAATGAATAACATGAAAATATTATGAGTGCCTTTTCCAATAGACTTAGAGGTTTTCGATAAATCAACGATTTATCATCAATGTTCTCCGATCAATTGTCAATTTAATATATGAGCGATAAGTTTGTGAAAACTTTTACGTATCACATTCAGTCATTTCGCACATAAATTGACTCAGATTCCACTAAACAACGGTAAATACACTATAGCAGGGGCACTATTTAATTGTATAGAAAAAGGTAATTCCCTTAATGTCAAAAAATAAACATTCAACTAAAAAATGCCAACGAAATAAACATTCAACTAAAATCACAATACAACGTATACTCCAACACCCTTTGTCTAGTTTCTATTGGAGGTAAACCTAACAAAGCTAGCCCAACCTAAATAACCTGAACAAATCCGAAAATCACCCGAATTTAGCTAACCCAATAATCACCCATACCCAAATGAACCAACTGAATTCACCTGACCCGAATCCAGCCTACACCCGATAATGGCCCAACCCAAACTTACCCAACTAGTAATGACCCGACTCAAATCTAACCTATACCTAGACATAATTCCAAACTTCATCTAAACTAAAGTCAAATTCAATCCACAAAAGTAACATTTTTCCTCTTATAAATTATTCCATAAATCAGTTATCTTATTATTAAAATTTTATGTAAAAAAATAATACACGACTCCTATAACAACAAATGAAACAAAGCTAGTAAGACTTTATGCTCTCACTTTATTTTAATATCATATTAGCATTAATCAGATTAGACCATATAAATTTATTATTATTATAATTATAATAATATTTATTATAATTATAAGCATAAAAATTAATAATATATATATATATATATAATAATGACAATAATAAAATTTATATTCAAATTTCTAATGATAATGATAAGTATGATATTTCTAAAGATGATAATAACAATAACAATTATTATTATTATTATTATTATTATTATTATTATTATTATTATTATTATTATTTATAATAATAATGATAATTATTATAATTAACATGATAATTTTAATTATTATAACATTCATAACAATCATTATACTTTTATATATGTAATAACATTTATAGTTGTATATACAAAATAGTTAAAATAATAATACTAATAGTATTAATAATTTATTGTTATTATTATTACATATTTTATGATAACAATTTCTTATATCATTACATATATTATGGTAAAAATTATTATAATAAACAAAATAATAATAATAAAGCACAAAATTCAATTTATTCACTGTATTAAATTAATAACACAAAATGCTGATATAAATTTTAAATTAAATTAACCTAACCTAAACCCAATACGACCTGAAGTCTGTAGAACTAAATCAATCTGACCCAAACCCGATCCGACCTGAAGTCTATAAACCAAATCAAATCCAAACCTAAAGAAACGCAATAGGTAAGATCCGGACCGAATCCAATATTTTCCTGAAGTATGTAGAAGTAAATCAATCCTACCCAACCCGATCTGACCTGAATCTATAAACCGAATCAAATCCAAACCTAAACCCAATAACTAAGATCCAGACCCAACCCAACATTTTCCTACCCCAAAATGACTTGACTCAAAAAAGACCAAACATGAATTATTGTTACTAGAATTGGATCTAGACTTGAATCCGAACCCAAACCCAAAGGGCACCTAACCAAAATCCGAACCGATTGTATAGTAGGCTCAATTTTAACCCAACCAAAATTGACCCGAATTCAACCCATGTGACATATTTGTCACCTCTAATTGGAGGCACTAAATGAAGGACAAAAAAGAACATTGACAATACCCTTGAAATTTTAAAATCATAAACTTAACTACAAGTTTACCTCTTCAGGAGTCCATTGGCCCCTAGTAGATCGCCTTGTAGGCCCAGTGGTTCTCCTACAAAACAATAGCTTCATTAGCCTTCACATTTGTTTGTACTCCAAAAATAATGTTGATCAAGACTAAACTTCTCCTAGATAGTTTAGATCTTAAAAAGAAAAAAATGCAAAGCATAACATAATCTATATAATATATAAAAGCAACAATCAAGGAACAAGAATCTTCCACTAAAAAGCACAAACCTCATCTTCATTTGCACTTGCACATTTCATGTTTCATGTAGGTAAAATTTGGGCTACTCATAATGGCACATTAAACTAGCTGTATTTTTTTAGATCAATCTTTTCATAACTTTTAGTACAAGCCATCTTTGTTAGCACATTTTATATAGATATAATTTGAGCTGCTCATTACGGGACATTGAATTGGCATATTTGCATATCTTTTCTTCTTTTTTTTTTCTTTTTTCTTTTTTTTTTTTTTTTTTGAGATCAACCTTTTCATAATGTAGTACTATAATTTTCCTTAAAAATAATCCAATTTAATACTATATTGTTTAAGTAATGACTCTTTATATTAACCTATTTAGTGGTCAAAACATGTAAAGGAATTGGTACGTATAATTAGGGCTACTCATTATGCCATATTGAATTGACACATTTTCATAACTTTCATTCTAGAACTACCTTTTCATAACTTATAATTTTCCCTAAAACATGTCCAATTTAACATTGTATGTGGGTAACTTATGACTCTTGGTATTAACCTACTTAATGATGAAAATATGTAACGGGGTCGGGTATTCCCAAATCACATAGAACTTCCATTTAATTTGTTTCTTTTAACTTATATGGACCATATTTAATCAAGAATCTTCTGAGTTATTAGTTGTAAATGTTCTTTCCCATATATAATTCCAAACATTTAGAGACCTTTAATATGTTAGACAAGGGTTATCCTACATATAAATAGCCTTGTTGGGTGTCCATCACCGGTACATGTTTTCTCATTTAGGTTAACACAACTACTAAGTATGTGCATAGTTAAGAGACTCCACTCTCCTATATGGTTATAATGTGAGAGGCAGGCTATATGGTGATGATTGTAGCACATCGAGTCCTAAGAAAGAATGACTATTATTGCAAGGACCAAATGTGGATCTACAAATGTAAAATGATGGAAAGTTTAAGTAATTTATGATATGATGCAAAAGGAAAATGGCTTAAATTTAAGAATTTTTTATATTATTTATTACCTAAACATTCCACCGGGTAGGTGTGAATTATCACAAATAATTTTATTCATTATGTGGATTTTTTTTATCACAACATGCTACAAGGTTGTCTTCTTTTTTCACAAATTAATGTTTTAGTTTTTTATTTTCCAATTTCAGTATTAAGACTACTATTTTGGACGGAACCATTAGGAATGATATGAACTCATGATATCATTTTGGAAAACTTAAAATTATCATGTTAGTTATGCATTACATTACGATCTTCTATAATTCCCGGTATATTTATTTTATGTGAATCTATATTTGTATGTTTTATGTTTCAATATAATGTGATTATGTTAAAGAAAGTCTAAGACAACTATCCAAGTGCAGGGTATGTGGATTATTTCGTACTTGCATAATAAAAGTATGAATCAATAACAATTCAAGAAGGATGATTCAAAAAGTGTTCCAACAACAAATATTGTCCACAAACAAGTATTCTAATATTAATTATTATTATTACAAAAAATTGAATTTCATGATTGTCAATGTCTTCTATCTTTTCCTTTATTTGCATCTTTCTATCTTATGCTTTTGTTCTATGAATTATAATTATCATTCTAAACAACAAGTTGTTATATAGTAAGTAATATTATCTTCTAATACAATGGAGACTTTCATGCATCACAAGAGAGAGACACTAGTGTAAATAATAAAAGGAAAAAAAATGCTAAAAAAGAATTAGATCATGTGTATTTTAAATGAATCATTGTTATAACAAAAAAAAATGCCATAGGTAATATAAGGAAATAATTTAAAAAGAATTATGCACCCGTGCAAGGATCGGACTCTCTGCAAACTTTGGTTGGCCCCATCCGAAGGAGGAGGTGCTGACTGTGGATGTGGAGGCAGAGAAGCTATTGTCCTGTCACTTTCCATACTTACACAGTAAACAGATAAACCTGCATAACCCAATTCTTGCTAGAATGTAGTTTTCTCCACAAGCTATTCTCCAAGGCATTATAAGTCTTCCAAATACATGTATGGAGCTTCCTTTCAACAGTACGCAACTAAAAAATAAGATAAACAAAAGAAAGCAGAATTAATTGCTCAAAATACCACAACAAATGACATGAATAGACCCATTTGCACAATACGGTAACAGATATAATATGCAAAAAAGAAAAAATTTCAACCAAGACCATCAATATCATATATACAAAAATAAAGATTGTCTATATTGCGCAAAAAGGTCAAAACGATACCATGTGCCCAAGATTATTCTAACAATGAAGTCCAAAAAGAAGCAGCTTGCTATTAAGACCTACAGATTTAATGTTGCTCACTTCAGCATGACACTATTTTGTCTATCACAGATCTAGCCATGGTCCCCCACGTTCTTTGGGCACCAAAAATTCTTTCAAATTCTAATAGGCAGCAACACTTCTTTTCACAAATAATTTCCTTTTCCCCAACAGATTGTGATGAATGTAAGACTGCAACTATGGCAAGAAAGGGCCCTGATTCCGTGAAGCATAAAAGATCTTCTTTTCCTGCCAAGTGCAAGTTAAATGCTTTAAATCAATGGTTAGAAATTTCAACCACGGGGAACACCCACAGGGAGGGGGTGAGGGTGTATAAGATGAAACCAATTTACACGAGTTGGGATAAAATCCATCAGTTTAACTAGAAACTGAGCTCGATGTCCAGATTAAGGTTCTTGACTTAGGTTTCATCGAAATTGATGGCAGAAGCGACCCCCCCAGAATCAAATCGACGTGTCAAAAGTTGCCAGGATCCAAATAAAGCAAGGACCCGCTTAACATATCAACTGAACAGAGTCGATTGCCCTTTCCCAACCACCTCAGTCCCACAAAAAAAAAAGTGTATTGAACTAACTAAAACCCTAAACATCAGAGTCAGACACCTGAACCAAGTCATCCGTTTCGAATTAAGTTCAAACACATCGAAACCTAAATTTCCAAAGGTTGATTAACCAATTCCAAGGCAATCCTTGGAATGAGATACAGAACAAATTAATGTAGACCCCCCCCCCCGGAACTTTGCCAGAAACAAGAATTCACTTCAATAACAACTTTTTATCCTGCACCCACTCCATCAATTTACACAACCAATCGACCGTTGTTTTCAGTTTCACAGACAAATAAAGACCTAACGAGCAGTAAACCCTCCAACAAGTTGCAGGGAGAGAGAGAGAGGGAAAACTGACCGGAGTGAGCCTTTAAAATCCAAGTGATCGGCAGATGAGAGAGAGTATCCACGGACAAAAATTCGGTGAAGCGATCAAAAGAAACTCAATGCGCACTGCAGATCCAAGTAATCAGAGAGAAAGATCTGCAAATGCGCATGTGATTTTTGTTGGGGGAGAGTTTTAGGGATGGAAGAGACAGAAAAGAGACGAATTGAAATGAAACGGTCTGAAAAGCGTTTTCTACAAATTCAAATCATAGGGCGGACAAACGTAGGACTCGTGTCACTTGACTCTATCCGAGTCATGATACGAGCACAGGAATTTCAAACCCTATACCGGATGGAACACCGGGGCCGGTTTGGGGGTTCTGTTGGCCAAAGTTGTTGTACCTGTTTAGAAGGTCGAAATTATGTGGTACACATAGATACTGGACCGTCGGCGACAATTCTTTTCAAATTGGTTCTCACACATTAATTCCAGCCTGAAAAATAAACAGCGATATCGGGTCTGATTTGACATGAATAATAGTTGTTAGTTGTTACACAGTTTTATTTATAAAAATAATTTATTAAAATATATTTAACATTTAAAAAGATTAAATGGTCTTTTTAAAGCACTTCCTAATAGTATGATCTTTTATAACCTAAAAAAAAAAGCAGTATGATCTTCTTAATTATTTAAAGGCCAAATTTTTAATAGAAACAAATAGGTACAACGATTTTTTTAGAAATCTAAGAAAATGAAGATTGTCTATTACGATACATTCAAAAAATATATATCATATATGAATAAATATTCAAAGAAAAATCTACCTATTTTAGATTTTTAGACATTCTCACCATACATCATCAATTACTAGCTTTATTGTTTTGTGTATTTGCATTTGGATGGATTCAAAATTAATCCCGAATGAAAACATACACAAGTGTGCTTTGAAAATGGTAAATAACTATATAAATCACTTATAAGATTTGAGTAAAAAATAACTATAAAACTTAAAATGTAAAGCCATTTAAAAAATTACTTTTGTATAGAGATAGCAACATGATAGGTTGGAGATGAAAACCACATCTCTATATATGAACTCAATAAGTAAAATAATTTCTTATCTCACTTTTTTCATTGGAGAATTTTTGGCTCGATCCTCGTAAAAATTAAATTCTTATATCCAACTCAATTCCCAATATATTCCCCAAATATAAGACCCAACACAATATCCAACCCCATCTTTGATCCAATTTTTTCACATAAAATATATATATAATTTATATAATTGAGGGAGGGTTCAAGGATGGGGATTCTGAACCCATCCCTACCCCATCTTTGAAAAAATTCTAAACCCAATTATCAAAATATCCCCCTAAATTCAAATCTAAACCCGAACATAAATTTTTCAATGGAATTCTAAATTTATAGGGAGAATTGTCATCCCTGCTTTTGTAAGACAAATACAATAGCTAAATCATTTTTTGGTTCAAAAATCTTGAAATGGATTAATAGTTTCATTGATTATCCCCATTTGAACTACTATTTCAAGCAACCTATTACAATTTTATAAGGGATACTCTTATGAATAAGTATCACCCATAGATCTTTGCTAATAAAGTAAAAAAAAAAATGCATTACTCTACTTTAAATCTTTTATTCGATGTATTTGAAATTGAAGATGTTCTTTAAAAAAATATATACATTTCACTTAGTGTAAATATATTATGAAAAAAAATTGTAACACCCCATCTTCACTAGAATCATAGGTAGATACTATAGAGTGCTTTCGGGACCAATGACCGACCTAGCTAATCAAAACAAGTTATTTTGAATGTATTTCTTTATCAACCCACATGTATCCCAAAAAACTTTCTAAGAGTCCACCCATTATTTAATTGTTCTAAGAAAAGTATGTTTAATTATATAATTCTATAATGATATGTTTTCAAAAAAGAAGTTATATCTTGTTAATATAGGTAATTATATCAATCATTTTAAGACTCCATTATCCACCACTAATTAAGAGTACTGCATATACCCCCACTCTAAAAATGCAACATCCTTGTTGCACCTCACTTTGTCTTATTATAACATATATAACATATCCCAAGAATCATCAAGCTATGTGATTAACTAGCTTATGCAAGTTTAACTTACGATCGCGATTTCATTCTGATAACATTTATAATACCCTGGCATCACTAAAATTATGGGTAGTTAATCTACAATGCTTTTGAGATCAATGACTAACTCCATAAATCAAAACGAAGTCCTTTTGAGTGCATTTTTTTTATTAACTCACTTGCATCTTAGAAAACTTTCCTAGAGGCCACTCATACTTATTGTTTCGAGTCAAACACAATTAAGTTTAAAGTTCTTTAATAATAGGTTTTCCAAAAGAAGATATATATTGTTGATATAGGCAGCATTATCAATCTTTTAAGACTCCATTATCCACCAATAATTTAGGATATTACAAATTTAGTGTGTTTTAAAAACATTATGAAAAGAAAAAACAACT
Organism: Tamarix austromongolica; assembly: GCA_039764185.1. Taxonomy (NCBI): domain Eukaryota; kingdom Viridiplantae; phylum Streptophyta; class Magnoliopsida; order Caryophyllales; family Tamaricaceae; genus Tamarix; species Tamarix austromongolica. The sequence continues at coordinate 96,037,047 of CM077809.1, forward strand.
AACATATCAAACACCCCTTCCCAATGGATAACTTATGGTTAATAAAGATAAAATAAATGACTAAATTAAATATTATTGCTTTTAAATATGGCAACAATTTATCCTTTATGACTTTTTTAAGCTCCTTATCATCGAGAAAAAGAGAGAGAAAAGTATTGTTAAGATGCTTAAAAGTTTTTCATTTACTTATCCATAGTGAGCTTATCTAGTTTTCTAGATGCCCACTATAAGAAGAAAGGTTTTCTGTGACAATAAAATTACCAATGAACAAGACTTATTGGCACATATATAACAAAAAGTCATTTGAAGGTTTTTTTTTTGTGGAAATTGGGAGGGAAAGTTAAAGGACAACATTGTCGTTGAAAAATATTTAGGAGGTTAATTTCCTCAATAAATTTCATGTGGATGAAAAAAAAATGGTGAGAGAATTAACAATGACAAAGTCATTTGAAATAATGAGTATTATTGAAATGCCCCGAAAATTTTTAATTTTAAATATTATATTTAAATGAGGATTTATTATAAAATTTAATTAAGTATATTACTTTATTTAAAATAAAAGGGAATTAATTAGGACAAATTAAGAAGAAATTTATTACTATTTTAATTAGGAGGAATTTGAGTATTTTAACTAATTAAAGATTTTAATTTGGGAATTTATTTAAATAAATTATTTTATTTAAAATAAGGAGGATAAAATAGTTCCAAATTCATATTAATTTTATAAATAATTGAATGGAAGAAAATTAGGGTGTTTTGCTAATTAAAATGGAATTTATGGAAAATCTTTTAAAAATCCTAATTTAGCCTAAAAAGGGATTTAAATATTATTTTTATTTAAATATTATTATTTTTAAATATCCCAAATATCCTAATTAATTTAATTCACCCAACCCACTATTTTTCTTTTTCTATTTTCCCTTTTTCCTCTTCTTTTTTCCTTTTTCTTTCTTTTCTTCCTTTTTTCCTTTTCTTTTTCTCTTCTTTCCGACTTAAGCCTGGCTGCAGCCCATTCTTCCTTTTCTTTCTTTCCTCTTGCCGCAACCTGTTTCTTTCTTTTCTTCCTTCCGCGCGGCCCAGTATCAAAATGCCGCTCCTCCTCCCTTATTTCCCCGGAACACCGCGTTTTGGTTAAAAAAATTTAACCTGCGTCGTGTAGCCTAGTCCACCTTCCTTTTCTTTTATTTCTTTTCTTTCCCGAACCGCCAGTCCAATCCCCACCTTTCTTCCTTCTTTCTTCTTCCTCCTCCTATGATGCCAACGACCTGCAACTACACTGCCGCCCCAACTCCCTAGATTTTCACAGCCAACCTCGTCGTTTGGCCGGCCATTCTTCCTCTATCATATCTCGCTGAACCGTCGACCTTTTCGTCCAACCAAATCTCCCCTCTCCTCTCATGTTTCCCCTTCTCCCAGCCAGCCACACCCTACCACATGTACTTGAAGTTTGCTGGCAACTGTCGCCGTCGTGAGTCTAACCTACCTAAGGAGCTTGGTGAGTCAAGAAGAAGAACTAAGGGATTTTATCAAGGTATTGGTGGAGAAGATAAAGGAAGTTAAACTATGTATAGGTAGGATGGAATCCTCACAAAGCCCACGGATTACATGTCCAACATCAAATCCGAAGAGATTAAGTAGAAGAAAATCATAGAAGGGAAGCACATAATTGAATGGAGGAAGGAAGAGAAGAAAGTGTAGGGAACTATGTACGAGCTCATGATACTTCAAGGGAATCATATGATGATGTGGAGAAGGGAATTCGATTTGATCTACCTGATTATGAAGGTAATCTTGTTTTGAAATCTTTCCTTGAGTAGTTTTAAATTGTTGAATCTATTTTTTATTATAAGGAGCTTGATAATGAGAAAAGATGTCAAATTGCCATATTAAAATTTAAAAATTTTGCTAGAGTATGGTTTGATAATTTGAATAGGAGAAGGGAAAGAGAGAGAAAAAATAAAAATAAGATCATGGGAAAATTTTAAAAAGCACTTAAAAAGAAAATTTATGCCTAAAGAATATGAGCAAGAGAATTTCATAAAAATGAATACTTTAAGGCAAGAGTTGCTTGGAGTGGAGGAGAATATTAGAGAGTTTGAAAGATTAGATCTTATTTGTGATGTTCAAGAAAGAGAAGAGAAAATATGTGCTAGATTTATTAGAAGTATAAATATGAATATTAGAGAGAAGGTGGAGGTGTATCCTTATGAGTTATTTGAAGACTTGGAAAAATTAGCAATCCAATTTGAGAAGCAAGTGAAGAGAACTATGCCACCAAACAAAGCAACCAATGCACCATATGGTTCAAAATTCAAGGGGATGTTGAAGCCATCATCTCAAGATACAATTCAAGACAACACTAGAAGGTAAAATTGTGAAGAAAAGGGAAAGGACAAGATGGCTGATAAGGTGAACAAACAATGCTTCAAGTGTAGATGCTATGGTCATTTTTCTCGAGATTGTTCAAATCAAAGGGCATTCACTTTGAAGGAGATAGTGAGTATGGAAGCTTGTGATGAGAAAGATGAAGATTCTAATGAAGACCTTGAGGAAGGTAGTGAAGATCCAAAAGATGCTTCAAAAGGTGGTCATGTAGATTGCTATATGTTGCAATAAGTACTTCAAGTGCAAAAACAACCTCAACCTACCCAAAGGGAGAATATCTTTAAATCCAAGTGTAGAGTTGAAGACAAAGTGTGTGAAGTCATCATCGATAATGGTTCTTATACCAATTTTGCTAGTAAAAGAATAGTGAGAAAGCTCGGATTAAAGACCATGGATCATCCAATGCCATATTCATTTTAATGGCTCAACAAGGACAAAGGTGTAGGGGTAACTAAACAGGCTCTTATCTCTTTGAAAATTAGATATTATTTTGATGATGTTTTATGTGATATTCTACCTATGGATGCTTGTCATATTTTTTGGAGAGACCTTGGCAATTTGATAGGCAGGTTACACATGATGGATTCCTTAATGAATATTTGACGTGCAAAGGAAAAAAGAAGTTTAAACTCAAGAATAATATATATGGGGAAAGTTTATCTCTAATGAGTGAAAGGTGGGAAGAGGCTGAGGGTGGGAAGCAAAAAAAAAGTAGAAAAATAAAAGAGTTGAGGACAAATGGGAGGAAGAAAAAAAAAGAAGGAAGATGTCAAAGGTAAGGGAGGAAGAAAGAAGAGTAGCATGGAGTTGTTGATCCTCAAGGAGTTAGAGATTATTGAATTTATCACGAGTGAGAAAGTATGCTATACCCTGGTGGTGAAAGATTTTCAACGAGGAGGGTGTCCTAACACGGATCCAAAATTACGACAAGTGTTGAGAGAGCATGTAGATGTTTTTCCAGATTAGTTGCCACTTGGATTAACTCTTTTTAGAGGTATTGAACATGCTATTGATCTTATGCTAGAAGTTCCATTGCCAAACAAGCTAGCTTATAGATACAAACTAGAGGATTCTAAAGAGTTGCATATATAAGTGCAAGAGTTGTTGGATCGAGGCTATATTCAAGATATCATGAGTCCGTGTAGTGTACCAGCTTTATTGGTGCCTGAAAATGATGGTATGTAGAGGATGTATATTGATTCTAAAGCAGTCAAAAATATCACAATCAAATACAGATTTTTTATGCCAAGATTGGATGATATGTTAGATGAGTTACATGGAGCAAAGGTGTTTTTGAAGCTCAACCTTAGGAGTAGATACCATCAAATGAGGATAAGGGAAGGGGACAAATGGAAGATGGCTTTCAATACTAAGTATGGGTTATATGAGTGGTTGGTGATGTCATTTGGGCTATGTAATGCACCAAGTTCATTCATGAGGTTGATGACCGAAGTACTTAGACCTTTCCTTAGAGTTTTTGTTATTGTCTACCTTGATGATATTTTGATATATAATAAGAGGGATTTTGAGCACATGTAGTATTTGAAGAGATTATTTGATAAGCTTAGGGATGTGAAGCTCTATGGTAAAATGGAGAAGTGTGATTTTATGCTGAAGAGTGTGGCTTTCCTTAGCTACATTGTGAGTGGAGATGGTATTAGAGTTGATCCTTCAAAGGTAGAAGATATTCAAACATGGCCTATTCCTACTAATTTTCATAAGGTTTTAAGTTTTCATGGGCTGGCTTCGTTTTATAGGTGGTTAATCAAAGATTTCTCCACAATTGTAGCACCTATTACATAATTGATGAAGAAGGGAGAGTTATAACGGAATGAACATACAACAAAGGCTTTGGAAGACTTGAAGACAAAGCTTTCAAATGCATTGGTATTATCTTTACCTTGCTTTGATAAATTATTTGAAGTAACATGTGATGTCGGTGGTGTAGGTATTGGAGGGATACTTTCACAAGAGAAGAGGCCGATTGCATTTTTTAGTAAAATTTTGAATGGTGTAAGACTCAATTACTCGACTTATGATAAGGAGTTTTATGTCATTGTTTATTGTTTGGAAATATGGATTCATTATTTGAGACCCAAGCCTTTTGTACTTCACTCGGATCATGAGTTTGAAGTATCTATATAGTCAAAGGAACGTGAGTCCAAGATATGCTAAGTGGATCAGTTTGTTATGAACATTTGTATTCTCTACAACATGTGGATGGCAAAGAGAATGTGGTTGTGGATGCATTGTCGAGGAGGACTATGATACTTACAATGATGGATGCAAAGCTTTTGGGGTTCAAGATGTTGAAAAGTTAATATGCCATTAATGATGATTTTTCTTTGATTTTTGAAGATTGTAAGAAACAAGGAAGTCATGGAGCTTATGTTCTTCAAGATAGATTCTTATTTAAGCAAAACAAATTGTGTGTGCCAAAGACATCAATTTGAGATTTTCTAATGAAATATTTACATAAAGGAGGTATTGTAGGACACTTTGGAGTTCACAAGACTTTGGAGCTATTGCAAGAACATTTTTATTGGCTAAGAATGCAAACAGGAGTGCAAGATATAGTTGCTAGATGTGATACATGTCAAAGAAGAAAGAGTTTCTTCCATAAAGGGTTATACATGCCTTTACCCATGCCTAATCAACCATGGAAAGGAGTTAGTATAAATTTTATTTTGGGATTGCCTAGAACACAGATAAGCAAAGATTCTATCATGGTGGTAGTGGATCGATTTTCTAAGATAGATCATTTTATTCAATGTCACAAAACAGATGATGCTACTCATATTGCAGATTTGTATTCCAAGTAGATTGTGAGTTTACATGGGATTCCAAGGAGTATAGTTTCAGATAGAGACGTGAAATTCTTAAGTTATTTTTGGAAGACGTTATGGCATATGATAGGAACAAAGCTTCTATTTAGTACATCATATCATCCTCAAATGGATGGTCAATCCGAGGTTACTAATAAAACTTTGGGTACTTTGCTAAGGGGATTGATGAGTAAGAATGCTAAGGATTGAGATATTATGTTAGCACATGTAAAGTTTTCTTACAATTGGAGTCCTTCAACTACAACAAACTCTATTCCATTTGAGATAGTATATGATATTAATCCATATATATTGATTGATATAGTAACATTGAAGGAGGAAGTGAAGAATTATGATGCATTAGAGAGAGTGGAGTTCTTTCAAAAACTTCATCAACAAATAAAGCACAATATTGAGAAGGCAAATGAAGTATACAATACAAGAGCAAACAAGCATAGGAGTCAACATATATGTCAAACGGGAGATTTTGTATGGTTGTACTTAAGGAAAGAGAGATTTCCTAATCTAAGGAAAAATAGGCGGTCCTTTCAAAGTAATTAGAAATTTTGGTGAAAGTGTTTATGAGCTAGATTTACCTTATTCATATGGTAGGGTGTCTATAATATTCTATGTTGGAGATATTAGTCTTTATTATGAAGATATAAATTTGAGAGCAAATTTAAGTCAACAAGGGGAGAATGATGCAGAAGCAACTGATCAAGATTTAGCATTTATTGTGTTGGAACCTATTATACTCTATTTAGATAGGATCCCCTATAAATTATAAGATAAATGGATGACTATATTGCTAGTTATGAACAAAACTTGCAAAACAAATCACTAGTGATAGAGACGTGTGCATGGCATGTATGGAGGGCATGAATATGTTGCATTGAAGGAATGAGTGTGGCATTTGCATGAGAATACTATATTCAATATTTTGGACGTGTAATATTGAATATTGTCACGTTAATATTAGCTAAATGGATAATGAAGTTCAATTAGTCAAAAAGTAGCTTAATTCTATCTTTTAAGGTTATCTTATTTTATCTTATGAGTTGTGATTGGAGTAGGAAGTAAGCTATGACTTTATGGGTAAATTATTATCATATTTTTAGGATAATTATCTTGTAATATTAGGGAGGTGAAATGGCTATAAAAACCATAGAACACACGACATAAAGGAGAGACAAAAATTGATAAAAGTTACAAGTTTTTGCTTAATTAAATTTTATATGAGTTCTTCTCAATTTTAATCAATTATGCATGAGTGATTACTATTAAAATCATTAATCTCTTTGTCTGTGTGAATCAGAGATCAAGATCTATCATTCAAACCCTTCGCAAAAACCCACGCCATCCCAACCCTAATCACCACCTTTCAACTCCATCAACATCATCTTCAACACTCATCTTCAACCTATTTTTCTTACTTAATTTTATCTATTTTCAATCCTTAGATAATAATAATATTATTATCAAACGATCATCATTAACCTATTAAATTAATAATCTAATCACCAAATTATCATATTTCTAATCGTCTGTCATCAAAAAATTCATTTTACTACTAAACCCTAATCGTAAACCCTAACCCTAGCCCACAAACCAAACCGTTCCAAAACCTTCATCATTCGAGCATCATCATCATTAATTCTACTTTGTAAATCATCATCATCATCTCGTCATCACTTTCAAACCATCATAACCCTTTTCCAACCCCAAGTAAATCATAATACCACCCAAATAATAAGTACATATTCCTACACACATCACCAACTCCAATTACTTAGGTTATTAACAACATAACTATAACTTAAGGTTACCTTGTTTTGTTAAAGCAATGACAATAATAGGGGAACCAGCTACTCTTATAGGGATGGAAAATGTGGTGTTTGATATTAGAGATATGAAGATGCAAATTTTAGATGATTATAATGCTAGTTTTTTTAAGTGCGGAGCCTTATTAGAGAGGAAATATTGTTAGTAGTTAGGGGGGTTTTTTTTGGTGTTGGATTTATGTTATACCAGCTAAATGTGACATCGTTGATCCTCATTCTAAAACGGTCGAATGTGCATAAGTTCATAGAGTTCCACCCTATAGGGTGTTGTAATCTCTTATACAAGGTTATTTCTAAAGTTTTATGAATAGGCTTCAAGGTATGATGCATTTTGTAACACCCCCAAAATTTGCTACTGATTTTTTTTTAAATTATATTGGAAGCAAAATGATAAATTTTGGGGATGCTAACGTCACACTTAGTACCATATCGGTTTCCTTCTACTGTTCCATTACCAATTGCTAAGGCTTAAAAGAATATAACATAATTTACACAAATCTAAGATTACAACTAAATCATAGTAGCACGTTACAGACATTACAAAAATACAATCCACTAGTTGTGGCTTCAGGATTAAAATCATTAAACAAAGGACATATGAAGGTTAAAAGATAAATCCTAAAAGATTTCCAGAAAATCCTTACACTCTTAACTCTAAAAGAACTTGAATAGCACCTACGAGCTAACCTATAAAGGACACTACCCATTGAATAGGTAAGGGCTCACAAAAGGAACCCTTCAGTTATATAGTACTGAGTAACCCCTTATGCAAAACTAAAAGGTAGGGGTTGCATGCAACACATTATTCAAACATAAGAATAATAAATCACACATGTATGTATAGGACCAAATACAATAATTATTGGAATGGACATGTAATTCAAGATCACATATCATAAGGTTCATTCACTTAGGAGTAACAATACTTACCAAGAGAGCATCCAAGTGAAACTCTTTGTAGTATAATTAAAAGTATCCAACAACACAAACCACCACTTAGTCTAAGATAGGCACCAAGGCTACAATCATACCATAAGAATAGGTCATACGTTTAGTCATCATTATCTGGACTTAAACCATTAGTTAATTATTATTTATAATCATCTCTCGAATTATATCTACGTAGGTTTGGGAACCCCATTATTATGGCCTGTGGAACAGAAATACTACTCCAAGGCAGAACATACACAGCCACTATTATTTGTCGATGGAATGGTCTCTAGGGAAAAAAAATGCTCCTGGCCACTATTACTACTAATGAAATGGTCTAGCCCCGATCCACGTGGTGTTCTACTGTAAGTGATTAGTATCTTTTCCATGATTTGTTATCATCCAAGGTTTTGCTTATTGAGCTCAGAATCTCCCACTATTATAGTCGGTAGAATGAAAAATGCTACTCTAGGGTAAAAATGCTCTTGGCCACTATTATTTGCCGTGGGAACAGTCTTCAGGGCAAAAATGCTCCTAGCCTCTATTATTGCAGGTGGATCGGTCTAGTTCCAGCTCAATAATCTTTCACTTTAAGTGATTAATGTATTTTCATTTAATTAACACATCAATTCTATTTATTTAACTCGAGGGGGAGATCACGAATTCGGAAAGACAAAGATACACCAGTCATACTAGAGCATACAAGTAGTATAGTACCCTCCAAACCATCAACCTAAGGACGCAAAGCTATCCTGGTTGCACTAGTGCACGAAGACACATAGTACCCTACCTATAAGGACACCTACTCCATAAGTATGCATACCTCCTAAGTAGATCTGTAGAGTTAAATAGAGTAAGATGTAAGGCATGATTGGGATACTAAGGCACACTAGAAAAATTCAGAATAATCGTGGGCTAAACTACGTCTTTAGGGTAGTGACCCCTAATGAGTCACCATTACCAATCTCAAGGTCTTCCACTTTAATTGCTAGTGTCTTAATTAAGGTGACTAAGAGTAACACATCAATCACATACTTATTCATTTTTATTTGTTTCTATTATTATTTAGTAATCTTTATTAGTATTATTGTCCATGTTAACTTAAATAGTCCACTAAGGCCATCATAAGTTCAAATTCTCATACTTAGGCACCTTAGGTCAAAATGACCAGAATGTCCCTAAGGCTAAGGCTTCCTCTTATCATCCACTTTCATCATATACTTCATTTTTATTTATCCATATGTCATAATAAGTTATCATATCATAATTATACTAATGGTCATGGAATCGAGTACTCTACACACCAAATGATCATTGAACATATAAACCCTAACATGTACTAGTAACACATCTAACACACATTTTCATGTATAATTAACAATTAAAGCACATCTTGCATGATTATGAAATTAACATCATAACACACCCTTAATTACCCATTCAACCCTAAACCATGCATTTTTTTATGTTACACACTAATTTATTGAAATACCCTTATCCTTATAATATGCATAATTATACTTAAACAAGCAATACTAAGGGCATAAACCTTGTTCTATTATTTAACATTACTTATGACTTATTATGAATGTTTATTAGGTCAATTACCATGTTACATGCAAAATTACCAATTTATCACTTCTTGCCTACAAGGTTACTAAAATACCTTCCTTGCTTGTAAATTTACTAAAATACCTTTTTACTTAATAAATTACCAAAATGCCATTCTTAGTTGAGAAATTACCACTTACCCTTCTTACTTACAAAATTACCAAAATATCCCTCTTAGTTAATAAATTACCAATTTACCCTTCCTACTTATAAATTACCAAAATAACCTCCTTAGTTGCAAAATAACTAAATTATCCCTCTTACTTACAAATTTACCAAAATACCCTTCTTAGTTGTAAATTTACCATATTACCCTTTTTACTTACAAAATTATCAAAATACCCTTCTTATTTATTAAATTACCAAATTACCCACTTCTCATACAAAATTACCAAAATACCCTTCTTACTTATTAATTTACTAAATTACCCCTTTTTCATGCAGAATTACCAAACTATCCTTCTTACTTATTAAATTACCAAATTACCTCTTTCTCATGCAAAAATACCAAAATACCCTTCTTACTTACTTATTAAATTACCAAATTGCCCCTTTCTCATAAAAATTACTAAAACACCCTTCTTACTTATTAAATTACCAAAGTACCCCTTTCTCATGCAAAATTACCAATCTATCCCTCTTACTTTTAAATTACCAAATTATCCATTCCTCATGAAAAATTACTAAAATACCCCTAACACATAAAATATTAATACCGATGGCCCACATACATCATTTACACCATAAAACCCTTATTATTACTCTTAACACCCATTATCAACTACTATGCACATTTATTTAGGTCACTCCCTATGTATAAGTAAAATTACTAAAATGTCCCTAGGGCTCATATTAACATTATTTCTACTACAAATGGCCATATTTACTTGTCATGACATGTACATGTATCTAATATCATTATTAGCAACAAGGATCCCTTTTCTTAACCATCATTTCTACACATATCAAATTCCATATAATATTAGCATGCTTTTCATTTCATCATCTAGCATGCATTATAAATCATGACATTGCAAAACCCTAATATGCTAGCATATATAAATCCACTCATTTTAGTATAGTATAATGGTTACCTTATTTTTAGCAATAACTAAACTTTACCGGTACCCCAATTAAAGGTTTAAGCTTTTATTAGTAAAAATTGTACCTAAAGATAATATCACAAGTATCATATTTTAGAAGGTAATTAAAAGAATAAATTTTTATCAAGGAAAAGCTTATAACTACCATTATTACTAACTATATTATACCTCAAGGATTTGTGAAATTAGCTTAGAACATGCAACAACACTCATGTTGCATGAGCAACATGCATAAGAAGGGGGTAGATAGGGAAAAGGGAAGGTTTGGATGAGAAGGGTAAGGTTTCGAGTAAGGGATCTGAGGGACTGGAGGAGGGGAGTTGGGGTAGTGGTTGGGTGATAGGGTGTATATGGTGGCTTAGGGGTCAAAGAGTGGCAGGTTAGGGTGGCGGAGACGACGGCTAGAAAAGAGTTGCAAGGAAGGGAGAAGGAGAGGAATAAAGGGAAAAAAAGAGGATAAAGAAAGAGCTATATGGGAGATCTTGGGTAGGATGTGGTAGGTGGGTGTAGGGGTGGTGTCAGGTGTTTGAGGGGTGGCTTCGGTGGCAGCGTAAGGTGGAAGTTCAGGGTGGGGGTTGAGAGAAGAAGAAAAGAAAAGGAAGAGGGAGTTAGCTGTAGATGGAGGGCTTAGGCTACTAGGGGTGGTGCAGGGAGGAAGTAGGGGAGGTAGAGGAGTCGGTGTGGTGGTTGGTTGGGTGGGAAGTAGGGGTGGTTGGCTGGGCAGTGAAGCAAAATAGGGGAGAAGGGAAGTAGAGGAGAAAAGAGGTCTGTTAGGGGAGAAGGGAGAGCTTGAGGGGGATAGATAGGGCAGAGGAGAAGAAGAGAAAGAGAAGAAAAAGAAGAGGGAAAGGGGGCAAGCAAAGGTGTAGGGTTAGGTGGTTGTAGGGGAAGGGTGTTGTAGGTCAGGTGTGGACGGTATGGAGAGGAGAAGAGGAAAGAGGAAAGAAAAAGAGGCATGTAGGGGAGTTGTAGGGGATGTGTAGGGTTGAAAATGGAAGGGAAAGGGATGGGAGAGAGAGGCGGGTGTAGGGTAGTGTAGGTGTAGGCATGGGGTTGCAGGAGGGAGGTGTAGGCATAAGGGATGGTTTGGCACGATGTGTAGGAGGATAGAAGGAAAGAGAAAAGAAGAATAAGGGAGAAGGAAGGTAGGCTAGACGGGGAAGAAGAAAGGCAGCTGGTCAGGCTGGGAAAGGGAAAGAGGAAAAAAAGGAAGGGAAATTGGGCTGGCCCAATGAGGGGAAAGAAAGAAAAGAAAGAAGGGAAAGGGGAGAGGGTGGATGGTGCGGGGAGGAGGGGAGAAGGCCGGTTGGCCCAGTATGGAAAGGAAGGAAAAGAAGTAGGTCGGTCAGCCCAAGAAAGGAAAGAAAAGAAGGAAAAGGAAAAAGGAGAAAGAAAAAGGAAAAAGGAAAAGGGGGAAATGGGAAAAGAAAAAATAAAATAATTTTTGGAATTAGGGTTAGAAATTAATTACATGGAGAAATTATTTTAATAAATTAATTTATTTAAAAATTAAGGTATTAATTTAAGAGGATAATTTTAGTAAAAATATGGGTTTGGGAATTTATATAAATAAAAAGAGTATGATAAAATAATATAATATTAATTTTCATTTATTAAATAATCATATCTATTTTTATAAATCAAATGTCCAAAAAATAATTAAATTAATAATTTAATATTAAATTATTTTAAATAAGGGTTAATTATTAAATTCTAGATTTTAAAATTTTAGGGTATTACATATTTGTTAGTTGATTAGTCATGATCAATGTTCATTAAAGGAAGGAGTATAAGAGAGAGCATTTTGCTAACCCGTGGATTGGTGAGTAAAAAAACCATAAGAGCCACATCCCTCAGGTGTATGATCAAGCTAATTTTTTTTTAAAAAAAGGCTTATGATATTGTGAGTTAGCAATTCCTGTATGATATATTAATTAGTTATGGATTTCTCATTCATTTTTTAAATATAATTATGGCTTGCATGAGTACGGTTTCATACTCAATAATATGTAATGGTACCTTAACCTCTTCTTTTTGAGGTCATAGAGGTTTAAGACAAGGGGACCCCATTTCCCCCTATTTATTTGTGTTAGTTATGGATTATTTGAGTATAAGTTTGAGGTTATTATAGGATGATTATGATTTCAAAGGCACTCAAGATGAAAATTGTTGATGAATATCAATCTTAGTTTTGCGAATGAATTGCTCCTATTTTTCCATGGGGACATGAGAAGTGGGAAGCAGTTGATAACCTCCATTAATCATTTTTCTCACTACCTTAGGGTGAGGGATTAACCTAGCTAAATTCATGGTGTATTTTGGGAGTGTGGAGTATGGTGTAAAAGCTTTGATTGTGTCATATTTTTTATTTTTATGAGGGTTGTTTTCCAATCACCTATTTGGGCATACTATATTATTCTATAAGAATTGCCTCATCTTCAATCCCTAAAGATGGTATCTACTTATCTTAAACACTGGAGTATGCTTTATCTATCATATATAGGTAGGATCTAATTTATTAAATTTATCATGTGTTAGCTTGCAAGTTTATTTTAGTCAAGTTATTTTACTCCCCAAGAAAATCATCCATAAGTTTGTGAGTTTATGCCAATCATTCCTTTGGTCTGGCAAACTGACAGAAAAAAATGGGCAATAATTATGTGGGATCATTTGTGCGCCCCTAAAGATGAATGTGGGCTTATCTTCCTTCAAATGGATTTATGTAACACATGTGAATTAGGTAAGTTGCTTTGGAATAATTGCCTACTCGTTATAGGTGAAGTAGGTGCATGTTGTATATTCGAAACAAGTAGATATTTGGGAATATTTTCCTACAATATATGCATCATGGATGCTTCGAAGGGTGTTACCTTTGCATGGTGGATTACGTACACTCATTAAAAGGTGGAAGGCTATAGGGTGTGATATATATAATATCAAGGCATCATTTGAGGAATTATGGAACAGGAAGCAAAAGATGTAGTGGTCGAGGTTTGTTTGGAAACCACTCTCTATCCCCAAACATCACACTTCCTTATGGTTAGTAGCTTAGAGTACATTATTGATGAGGTTGAGGTTGGTAGAGTTCAAATGAATGTGCATCCAATATGCATTCTTTGTTATGTTACACTAGAAATTATGGATCATTTGTTTTGGCATTGCCCTTTCTCAATAACCATATAGAAGCATATAAGAGTGGCAACAAGTAGAAGAGATGTGATAGTATGCTGGGAACATGAACTTTGAGCTTTGGCAATTCGGTCCAAGAAACTCAAATAGAAGAAGCATGTGTTGGTGTCCTTATTTGTGGCATACATAGAATCTATTTGGTATGAGTGGAATATGCATATCTTCCAAGGTTAGTCGTGTGATAGTAATGAAATTTTGCACTCTATTGTGTTGGTTGTTGCGATGATAACACATCCCCATTTTAAAGCTAAATATAATAGGTGAATTATTGTATTATATAGTTTTTGTTAGCCATATATTAGGTGTGAATTCATTAGTTTGAAGAAATCAAATCATTCTTACTTATTGAAAATATATATATATCAAGCCACAAGCTAAAAAGTAAAAATAATGATATGGATTGAGGAGTTCCCCTTCAAAGTAAATTAGTTGGCATTTCCTTTTGTATGTTAGACATTGTAGGTGTCTTAGTGTTGACATATTTTCTTGACATACACCTACCTTATATTTTTGTCAACATATATGCTTGTATGATCAATGCTATATTTTTTTTACATCTGCACAGTAATCAACATAAATATATACATCATTGGGAAAAAATTGAGAAAACATGCACATAATTATATTACAATCCATCGTGTTCTATATTTATAAATAATTTCATCAATAGGAAAGTATACAAAGAAGGAAAGGAAAATCACAAGATAGTTCACAAACTAAGTCCAAAGAATGTGATCAATCGTTAGATAATGCAACTATATGTATGGAGCACAATGTATATGGTAACCCAATGTATTGATTTATAAGGGAGAAAAGAATACAACTAACTATAGTCTTCAATAGCTTAATTGGTGAAGTGATCGAGCTAATATACAAGTGGTCCTTTATTCAATTCCCATGTAATGCACCTTTTTTTTTGTAAAGATTTATATTATTTTGATGTAAAATGTGTTTTCTTAATGAAAATAAAATGTGTATATTTGTCATCAAAGATGTATATTAGTATGTCATAAAATATGTATTCGATATCAAATATATTATGCTTATAATATGTGTATTCATATTCTTTAGAATGTGTATTAATTTTTAGAAAATGTGTATTCTATATCATGTTTTTTACTTGCAAGATGTGTATTCCTATCCTTTAAACTTGAATATATATATATATATATATATATATAGTATCAAACATGAGTTGTGTAAAATAAAATGATGTGTAATCTTAAGCTAAAAAATACACATATGTTAAAATGTGTTTAAAGGTATTTGTTACATGTTAGGATAATGTATATTGTAATACCTAAAGATGTATATTTTATTTCTTACAAATCTATATTTTTATCTTACATTTATATGAAATAATTCATGTGTTATTATTTAGTAAAAATGTTTATTATATGTTGGATAATGCATATTTATATCTTACAAGATTTTTATTAAAACATTTGTATGCTAAAACATGTTCTGCTTATAAGATTTGCATGAATATACTTTAGAATGTATGTTTACTCCTAGAAAATGTATATTGCACATCAAATGTTTGTTTGCTTCTAAAATGTGTATTTATATCCCTTAAAGTGTATGTTTGTTTCTTGAAAAATTATATATTTATTATCAGTGTTGCATAAAATGAAATGATATGTATTCCTATGTTGGAAAATACAAATTTTTAAAAATGTGTATTATTGTCTTGGAAGATGTGCATCATAATATTAAGATATGTTTATTACATTATAAAAGAATATGTATTGTGATACCCAAAGATGGGTATTTGATTTCTCGTAAATCTATATATTTATCTTACATTTATATAAAATAATTTGTGTTCATTATTTTATTGTAAAATGTGTATTACATACAAGATTATTTGTAATTATGTCCTAGAAGATGTGTATTAAAACATTTGTATGATAAAATATGTGTATTTATATTAGAGAAGATGTATATTTATATCATGAAGTATGTGTATTTATATCCTTAAATACATATATTTTTATCTTGTATGATGTGTATTGATATCATGAAGATGTGTATTTATCATTTGGAAGATATGTATTTTATTGGATAAGATGTATTCTTATCAAGAAATATGTATATTTATATCCGAAATATGGGTATTTATCTCCTCAAAATTGTGAATTTTGTTATATAAGATGTGTATTGTAATATCCCAAAATTTTATTAAATTATAATTTCAATTAATTAATATTTTAACCTAATCTAAATTCTAATTTCTAGGTCATTGTATTATATTATATTATATTTTTTGCTTAACCTTAACCCCAAATAGTTGATAAAAACATAGATTAATTCTCCAAATTTTAAACATAAACCAAATCCTAAACCCAAAAATGGTCCTTTTTTCCTTTATTCTTTTTCTTTTCTCTCATTTATTTTCCAATTTGTTCTTTTCTATTTCTTTCTTGCCTCTTTTCCCTGAGCTACACCCCAACCCATCCTACCTTCTTTACTTTTTCTCCTTCTTTCTCTGCCTCCACCCTAGCCTCTCCCCTTCTCTCTTTCTTTTTATTCCTTGGCCTACATGCCCAGCCCAACCCATTTTTCTTTCCTTCTCAGTCAAATTCTTCTTCTTCCTTTCCCTTTCTCCTTTTCCCCTTTCAACCAAATAGAGCCTTCCCCTACTTCCCCATCATCCTTCCTTCCTTTCTTGGCCACGCAGTCTACTTCTTCCGTCCCCTACCACACCTCACCTGCCCTGGTTTCCTTTGCAACCTCTGCCTTCACCTCCTATCCTTCCCCCACACCAAAACAACCAGTCATCACCTATTGCACTTGCATGCCTGAGCCTGACCATCCTCGTTGTTTGCTTCTCCTCCCTTTCAACCCCCCACGCACACAAGTACACCTCCACTTTCTCCACTCTTCCTCTTTCCTTTACTCCTCTCATTCAATCCATTACCAAGCCCCTCCAACATTCATGCTCTATTTTTGTCACCACCCAATGCCATCACCCGACCTTCCTTCATCCTCTTCCCTGCCATGTCGTTGCCAATGCACCTCTAATAGCTACTATCCACCTCTCTATCATCATCCCTCACCCTAGCCAAGCCTCCTCCTTTTTCCTTCCCTATTTTCATCACCTTCTATCATGACCCATCACACCATCACCGATGCCTTCTTTTCCTATTTTACTTTTTATTTGCTCCACCCAACACCACCCTCCCCATGCCAAACAACCTCCCCTACCACTCTCCTAATTGCTACACTTTTTTCTCCCTTAAACAACAAAACATAGTGCCAATCCTCCCCCATAAGCTATGGCATATGCTATCACTCCCCTACCCCAATTTATGCTCTATTATATTGTTCCACAACCCCTATCCACTCGTCTTCACTCATCCCACCAACATCGCCAATACCATGGCCTTTCTCTTCTCCTCCCTCATGCCCACCATCCTGTGTCATTCCCCTACCTCATCGCCCCCATTTCCACCACCACTTCCAGCTCCTTCCTTCTCTTCATCTCCTTCATCCCCTTATCCTATTGCCTCACCCTTATTGTTGACCACAAACCCAATCCCCACCTTCCTTTATCCTTTTTTCTCCTTCTATCACCGACCACATCACCCTATTCCACCAGCCACCATAACCATCATCCACTCCATACCACAACTTTTTCCAATCCCAACACCACCACCACCCCCCTTAACCACCATCACCATCACCACCACTGCCACCACCACCACCACCACAATAACCCCCACCATCGCTACCCTTATGTTGCAAGTCATCACCACCACCCTTGTTGCCAACCCTTACCATCATTGTCGTATCCTTAATATCCTAAAATTTAGTTAATCTTAATCCCGAATTAATCTCTTAACCTAATTATAATATCAAAAAAATTAATATTTTTACCTTACCTTAATTCCCTAATCCTAAATCTTAACCCTAATCTTTATTTCATGCTATTAATATTTTTAATCTAAACCTAAACCCAAATGGTCAATAATTAATTTATCCTAAATACCCTAACCTAAATTATTTTACCCTAATTCTAATTTTAACCCCGCTTAATTTCTTCCCCCTTTTCCTTTTCTCCTTCTCCTTTTCTTTTCCTTTTTTTTTTCCTTTCTACCCGATCTTCTTTTCTTTCTTCTCCCTCTTCTTCTTGAATGAAAAACTCTATCTGCCATGCTACTATACCTCCCTAACCTACACCCTCATCATCACACCATCCCCTCCTACCTTCTACGAGACATGCCTATTGAAAATCTTGCCTTTATGGATCGTGCCTCACTCTCTATCTCCCTCTTTATCTGCATGCATGTATATGTATATATACCTCTAGAATTCCAAATTTAATACCCCAAAAACCTTCCTTCTTCCCTTTATTTTCTATCAAAAGATACACTACCAGCCAGGATGTAATACCCCAAAATTTTTAAAACCTAAAATTTAATAATTAATCCTCATGTGGAAATGATTTTATTTTTAAATTAATTAATTTAATTATTTTATGGACCTTTGGGTGTATAAAAGTGGATATTATTATTTAATGATTAAAATAAATATTTTGTTATTTTATCATACTGATTTTATTTAAATAATTTTTAAATCCATATTTTACTAAATTACCCTCTTAAATTAATATCTTAAATTTTAAATAAATTAATTTGTCCATTTAGATAATTAAATACCCTTATTCTAAAAATTAATCTATCTTTATTTTCCCCCCTTTTCTTTTTCTTTTATTTTTCTTACTTTTTTCTTCATCCTTTTTCCTTCTTTTTCCTTTTCTTCTTTTCTCCTTCCTTCGAGCCACCCGACTTGCCTCTTCCCTTGCTGGGCCATGGCCCCTCCTCCTTCTCTTCCCCTGTGTCCCCGCCCTAGCCCACTTGCTTCTTTTTTTCTCTCTCATTTCCTTCCTCTGTTGGGCCAACCCGACCCTCCTTTTCTTTCCCCGCTCACTCGCATGTAGGGCCGACCCATCTCTTCCTTTCTCCCTCGCCCAACCAACTGCCTTCTTTCTTCTCTTCTTCCTCTTCCCTCTTCCCTCTTCCATCCTTCTTTGACGTCGATGCCATGACAGCCTGCAACAAGTCATCTGTAACTAGGGATGGCAACGGAGTGGGTCGGGGATGGGGACCCCATCCCCATCCCTGAACCCGATAAGGAAATTTATCCCTGAACCCGACCCGATCCCCGTTTATTTCTTAACGGGGAATCCCCGACCCGATCCCCGTGGGGATGCAATCCCCATACCCGTCCCCGATCCCTGATCCCCCATCCTCGATCCCCGATACCCGATCCCCTATCCCCGATCCCCGATAAGATCCCCGATCCCCTATAAACTCCCAAATCCCCGATCCCCGATCCCCGATAAACTCTCAAATCCCCGATACCCGTTACCAGGTCCCCGATCCCCTATAAACTCCCAAATCTCCGATACCCGTTACCATATCCCCGATCCACTATAACCGCCCCAATCCTCGATACCTATTTTCCAATCTCCGATACCTATTTTCCAATCTCCGATACCTGCGTCCTGTAACTATAAGCTGAAGAAAAAATAAACGAGGAATAATTTTAAACCATTCATAGCTCGATCCGCAACCGCAAACAAGTAACAACCATGAATACCTGTAACCTCAACGGCTCAACCAGTCAACCTGTGCAATTTCCAGAGTTCCTAAAAAAAATAATTAATTCTAAAACAATCCTAATTCTAAAACATAAATTAATCAACCTGATTAATAATTAAAAATAAAAAATAACACAATAACTTTAACTTATACAATCCATATTCTTCAAGCATAATGTATCCGTAAAAATCTCATACAACGAATAACTCGCAAATTACAACGGATAATTGATAAATGACAACACTTCAAGCAATGCTAAAAATAAATTAGGTTGAGACGATGATAGACATCTTCATTCTTCTTCCATCACAAATATTTTGCACTGCATCCGCAATTCCGTATCCTGTATTCCTGTATAAACAATACGCTATGCTCACAATCATTAAATGACTAAAAAAAATATCTAGGATTGTACATTTTCAGCAATATAATTAGTTTACAATTTAATAGACTTACATATTCATAATGGATTTAGAAATCCATAAATCACGTCAAATCGCTCCCCGCAGTGTTGCTCTTATCAGTATACACCTCTATTGCCTACAATTTGTATTGGAGGTTAAGGTTATACACACACACACATATATATAATAGACATATATATATATATATATATATATATATATATATATATATATATACATATATATAATAGACATATATATATATATATATATACTGTTGGATTATTATCCAACGTTGGGCTTGCATGTGAACGATACGAATTGGACGTTGTCGTAACGGTTAGGCCCGAATAAACGTGATCGAGTTAGGTTTAATTAAGTTGGGCCTAATGTATCTGATTGAATGTGGACCGATATGTGTAGAGACTGTGGGAGTCCTAGATCGTTGATGGACCGAACTAGGATGGCCCGATAGATGACAGGCTTGTTATCTATATATACGTGGTTATGGTCCCTAGGTCAGACGTACTTCGCCCCATTGGTTCCCATCAGTCATTGGCAAGCAGCGAGTACGTGCGTGATCTAGAAGACTACAAAACCGACCGTTAGGGTTTGTTATCAGATTCGACGGTACTCGACAAATCTTTTATTATTATGGATTCAGGTACGCTTCCGCGATATATTATATATATTAATCTTGATAGATTAGCATTCGATCCTGTCATATATATATAGATTATATATTAATCTATCAATTGGTATCAGAGCCGTTGCTAAATTTATCCAGATTAATTAAAAAAAAAAATTGTGTTCATGCTATCGGTACTGTTCACTAGGTACTGTTCATCCGGGAACATGCATTCTTTTTTTGTCGGTACTGTTCATCGATCGAATACTGTTCATGCGTCGAGAGTTGTCCATCGGTACTGTTCATCAATAGATACTGTTCACGCGATTACTGTTCATTCGTTGCGTGTTTGATTCAGATTAAAAAAAAAAAAAAAAAAAGAGAAGATGGAGGGCTGCGGCAGGTGGCTGCCCCGCCTCCAATCTTTCTTTTCTTCTTTTATGTGATACGGATGGCCCAGCTTTTCAGCATCAAAAAAAAAAAAGGAGGGTTAAAGGAGGGCTGCGGCAGGTGTGCTGCCTCGCACAGCCGCACCTGTTAGGGTTTGTACGTGCCTCGGCACGTTAGCCTCGGCTTGTAGCTCAAGTATATATATGACGAGTTTGGCTCACACACATACATATATTTTTTTTGGGCTGATAAATTTTTTAAGTTGGGTCGATCTAACTTTGGACCTATGGTTATTTTTTTTTGTGGTCTAGTTTTCCTTTTATACTATTTGGACTTATAGTTTGGGCCTTATATCCGTTGTGTATTATTATTTCTATATTAAAATAATAATAATACATAATTGACTTATTTTTTTAATTGGATATCAAGTTCATCATTTTTTTTATTCCAATTAAAATTTCATATGGGCCTATTTATGTGCATTACTTGAAACTTATGCAAATAAAGTTAGATTTGATATTGTTGTATATATATTAAATCTAAATAAGGTTGGTCCAAATATTATTGGTCCAAATTTATGAAATAAAATTAAGGGATCAATTTATTTAAATGATTGGTTGTCTAATATTAATAGATAAGCTGGTTAAAATAATATGTCGCCAAAGTGACCTCTTTTATGGAAATTGGTTTATCGAACATATTAGATGTTTGTGCATATATCTATTCGTGCGGTTATTCAGTCGGCCCAAAGGAAGACAAATATCTGGCAGATTTTCATATGCACGTGCGATAATAAATATGTGACGATTGTTTGGTTGCCATGTGGATAATAAGTCAATCCAAAGATGGGCTTATTATCTGACAGGCCTTATTGTCAGTATTTGATTATTGCAACAGGAACACCACTTGCAGTTAATATTATTGTCCAAAGACTTGATATTAATGTTGCGCCGGTTTCTTGTGATGGGATCACCAATATTTAAATTCATTGATTCTTTTATTATGTGAATTATTTTTGTGAGCCTGAATATTTATTTATGTTTATGTTTTCTGTACAGCCATGTCTGCTACTACTATATCTGCTAACTTAAGCTCTATTCCCATGCTGAACGGGAATAACTTTAAGGAATGGAAGGACAATGTTATCATTGTCCTTGGCTGCATGGATCTGGATCATGCACTCAGGCTTTCGAAACCCGCTGATCTGACGGCTGAAAGTACCTCTGATGATAAGAGGAACTTTGAGAAGTGGGATCGGTCGAATCGCATGAGTCTAATGATCATTAAGCGCAGCATTCCGGAAGCCTTTAGAGGTGGGGTGTCTGAGGACATCACCAATGCTAAGGATTTCCTTGCTGAAATTGAGAAACGTTTTGCAAAAAACGATAAGGCAGAAACAAGCACTCTCTTGCAGCGCTTGATTTCAATGAAGTACAAAGGCAAAGGAAATATAAGGGAGTACATAATGGAAATGTCCAACATTGCTTCGAAACTAAAAGTGCTAAAGCTTGAGTTATCAGATGATTTACTCGTGCACTTGGTATTACTTTCACTTCCTGCACAATTCAGTCAGTTTAAGGTCAGTTATAAATGCCAAAAGGAGAAATGGACTCTCAATGAGCTCATTTCTTATTGTGTGCAAGAAGAGGAAAGATTGAAGCATGATAGGACTGAAAGTGCTCACTTAGCTAGTACCTTTAAGGGTAAGGGCAAGAAAAGAAAGGATGAAGCTGCTCCTAAGGGTCCGGTTCAAAAGAAACAGCAGAAGGAAAATGATAGCTGCTTCTTTTGTAACAAAACTGGACATGTAAAGAAGGATTGTCCTAAATACCACACTTGGCGTGCAAAGAAAGGTATAATCCTTACTTTGGTCTGTTCTGAGATTAATTTAGCCTCAGTACCTAGAAACACTTGGTGGTTAGATTCTGGAGCTACTACTCACATAAGTGTTTCTATGCAGGGTTGCCTGAACTGCCGAAAGCCTAGTGATGGTGAAAGATACATCTATGTGGGAGATGGCAAGGCAGCACCAGTTGAAGCGATTGGCACCTTTAGGTTATTATTAGAAACTGGTTTCTATTTGGATTTGAAAGACACTTTCGTTGTACCGTCTTTTAGACGGAATTTGGTTTCCATTTCCTTATTGGACAAGTCTGGTTATTTTTGTTCATTTGGAAATAATAAATTTAGTCTTTCATTAAATTCAAATACGATTGGCACCGGTTCATTGTGCGCTTACGATAACCTATACATGCTTGACATCATCGCTTCATATCATGAAATCCTGCACGTGGAATCACGTGGTACCAAACGCAAATTAAATAAGGAAAATTCAGCATCATTATGGCATAAGCGCTTAGGTCATATCTCAAAAGCTAGAATTGAGAGGCTTGTGTCTGATGGTATACTTAATTCCCTTGACTTTGCGGACTTAAACAATTGTGTCAATTGTGCCAAGGGGAAACAGACCAAAACTAAGAGAACAGGTGCAAATAGATCTTCGGATGTCTTAGAATTGATTCACACAGATATCTGTGGACCGTTCCCTACGGCTTCTTGGAATGGTCAACAGTATTTCATATCATTCATAGACGACTACTCACGTTATGGGTACCTGTATCTCATTCACGAGAAATCACAGTCGCTGGACGTGTTCAAATCATTTAAGCTTGAGGTTGAGAATCAACTCAACAAACGAATTAAGTGCGTTAGATCTGACCGTGGTGGTGAGTACTATGGCAGATATGACGGTTCAGGTGAACAATGTCCAGGACCATTTGCTAAATTCCTAGAGGAGTGCGGTATCGTCCCACAGTACACCATGCCGGGATCTCCTAACATGAATGGTGTAGCTGAAAGACGAAACAGAACTCTTAAGGACATGGTGAGGAGTATGATTAGTCATTCTACCTTACCAGAATCACTCTGGGGAGAAGCACTAAAAACAGCAGCTTACATTCTAAATAGAGTACCAACTAAAGCAACTACTAAAACACCTTATGAGCTTTGGACAGGCAAAAGGCCTAGTTTAAAGCACTTCCATATTTGGGGATGTCCAGCTGAGGCAAGGCCTTATAGACCACATGAAAAGTCATTGGACTCCAAAACAGTTAGTAGTTACTTTATTGGTTATGCGGAGCGATCTAGGGGCTATAAGTTTTATAATCCCACACTTAAGTCGATTTTTGAGACGGGAACTGCCACATTTTTTGAGGATGTTGAGCTTGGGGGGAGAAATGAGGTTAGAAACATTGTCTTTGAGGAGGAATTAGTCACTATTCCTACTATTGTCTCTGACGATGTGCAAGTCTCAACACCTGTCGTCGATCAGGAGGCAAATCAAGAACCTCAACAAGACAATGCAGAACAACCACCCATTCAAAATGAAGTGATTGTTCCAGAAGGACAAGCTCAACAACCTCAAGAGCTAAGGAGATCCACTAGAGAAAGGAGAAGTGCTATTCCGGATGATTATATTGTATTTCTCCTAGAACATGAGGTTGGCATTGGCATGATGGAAGATGATCCAATCAACTTCCGTCAAGCCATGGAGAATTCGAATTCTCAAAAGTGGATTAATGCCATGAATGAGGAAATAAAGTCCATGATGGACAATGACGTATGGGATCTTGTCCCATTGCCTGAAGGAAAGAAGCCCATTGGTTGCAAATGGATATTTAAGACTAAGAGGGATTCAAAAGGCAATGTGGAAAGATATAAGGCGCGTCTAGTCGCTAAGGGCTTTACACAAAAGGAAGGAGAAGATTTTAAAGAGACATTCTCTCCGGTCTCTTCTAAGGACTCCTTGAGGGTAATTATGGCATTAGTGGCACATTTTAATCTTGAGTTACATCAGATGGACGTAAAGACCGCATTTCTCAATGGTGACATTGAGGAGACGATCTATATGGTACAGCCAGAAAACTTTGTGTCCGGAGACCCAAAGAATATGGCTTGTAAACTTAAGAAATCTATCTATGGGCTCAAACAAGCGTCTCGACAATGGTATTTTAAATTTCATCAAGTAATCACCTCTTTTGGCTTTGAGATGAATTTGGTTGATGAATGTGTATACCATAAGTTCTGTGGGAGTAAGAGCATATTTCTGGTTTTATATGTTGATGACATATTGCTAGCAAGTAATGACATAAATTTGTTGCATGAAACCAAGAGATTTCTAGCTAAGAATTTTGAAATGAAAGATCTTGGTGATGCATCTTTTGTATTGGGCATAGAGATATACCGGGATCGCTCTCGAGGTATCCTAGGGTTGTCACAAAAGGCCTATGTTGAAAGGGTTCTCAAACGATATGGAATGCATAACTGCAAACCGGGAAATACCCCTGTCGCTAAGGGAGACAAGTTTAGTCTCAGTCAGTGCCCTAAAAATGACTATGAAAGAAGGGAAATGCAGAATATTCCCTATGCTTCAGCTGTGGGAAGTCTTATGCACGCTCAGGTATGTACGCGTCCGGATATTGCGTACATTACTGGGATGTTGGGCAGATATATGAGCAATCCAGGACTTGACCATTGGACAGCTGCCAAACGAGTCATGCGGTACTTACAGAAAACGAAAGATTACATGCTCACATATCGGATGTCAGGCAAGCTTGAGATCGTAGGATACACTGACTCTGACTTTGCTGGATGCCAAGATAGTATGAAGTCCACATCAGGTTTTGTTTTTCTGATGGCTGGAGGAGCTGTGTCTTGGAAGAGTTCCAAACAGACAGTTGTTGCCTCTTCCACCATGGCAGCAGAATTTGTGGCATGCTATGAGGCTTCTAATTATGGTATATGGCTGCGAAATTTTGTCACGAGGCTGCGTATAGTTGATGGTATTGAAAAACCACTCAAATTGTTATGTGACAATAAGGCTGCAGTTCAGTATTCCAACAACAATCTAAGTTCTACGAAATCGAAGAGTATCGATATCAAGTTCTTAGTTGTTAAAGAAAAAGTTCAGAAAGGAGAATTGTCTATAGAGCATATCAGTACAAACTCTATGATTGCGGATCCATTTACTAAAGCGTTACCACCCAAGCAATTTCTCGAGCATGTAGCTCGTATGGGTGTTATATCAGTTAATGATCTTTAGTTTCAGTGGGAGTTTGTAATCTCAGTTGCTTTATGTATAGACTCTCTTTGGTTTGACTTATGGATATTTTGACCATAGGTTTTCTGCAGAAATAAAGTTTCATTTTATTTCCTTTCTATCTTTTGGTATGGTTTGATCTCACTAAAGTTTTAAGGTGGACCAGTTGGAAATATGCATGTTAGGATCACATTGCATGATATTTCCATGCTACACATCCACATCTTGATCCATGTCATTCTGTCATGTCAACATATGTGACCATTGAGGGTTTAGTTACGTAGTTATGTGACGAAAGCCGCTTTGATCCTATGTTTATGTGATTGATGGACCGGATTGGTTAAAGATACATTTTATAACGACAACAGATTTGAGCTCATTCGGTTATGTCACAATTATTAACGTTGCACATATAGCCCAAGTGGGAGATTGTTGGATTATTATCCAACGTTGGGCTTGCATGTGAACGATACGAATTGGACGTTGTCGTAACGGTTAGGCCCGAATAAACGTGATCGAGTTAGGTTTAATTAAGTTGGGCCTAATGTATCTGATTGAATGTGGACCGATATGTGTAGAGACTGTGGGAGTCCTAGATCGTTGATGGACCGAACTAGGATGGCCCGATAGATGACAGGCTTGTTATCTATATATACGTGGTTATGGTCCCTAGGTCAGACGTACTTCGCCCCATTGGTTCCCATCAGTCATTGGCAAGCAGCGAGTACGTGCGTGATCTAGAAGACTACAAAACCGACCGTTAGGGTTTGTTATCAGATTCGACGGTACTCGACAAATCTTTTATTATTATGGATTCAGGTACGCTTCCGCGATATATTATATATATTAATCTTGATAGATTAGCATTCGATCCTGTCATATATATATAGATTATATATTAATCTATCATATACATATATATATACATATATATAATAGACATATATATATAACAAAACGATAACTCAAAGCTAAACAACAATTTGTCTTTCAGAAAACTAAATCTTTAGAAGTTTAACAAAACAATAACCCAAAGCCAAAGAACATTTTGTTTTCAAGAGGATTAGGTTGCTCACATTTTCTCAAAATTTAATTTGACAATCCAAATCTTCATTATATTACTTTATTCTTATATCTATATTGCTATGTAGAAAATATTCCTAAATTACCTCTGATTTTCGTAACAGCCCATAATATTCCTAAAATCTCATACATCCATCTCAGCCCATAATGTACATGTATGTATATATGTGTGCCTATATATATATATATATATATATATATATGATTTACATGATATAACAAGACCAAGAAATAAATCAATTACTTCCATATCATCATCAACATCATCATCAAATTTTTGACACTCCGAAGTAGCTGTAGAGTTTGAAAGAAAAAATAAACAGCAAAATAAGCAAATAATAATATTTACAATAAATAAAACTTACAGAAATAACTAAAAATATAGGATAATACCTTCAATTTCACTCCATAACCAATCTCGAGTACACATCAAAGCTTCTATGGTGTTAGGATGAAGCCTACTTCGATGAGCACTTATAACCCTCCCACTAGTGCTAAATGTTGATTCAGAAGCAACAGTTGTCACAGGAATAGCCAACACATCCTTAGCAATATTTTGCAAATTGGGATACTTGTAACCATCCATCTTCCACCAATATAAGATATCAAAATTAGCAACAGTCCTTGGTGCAAGAGGATCCTCCAAGTACCGATCTAACTCTGACTTTATAATTTCAATACTAGAATTGGATTCCATGAATCTTTCTAGTCTACCACCCTTAGGAATTGGAGGCTTCGAAGAAGAACAATGTTGTGACCCTTGGTGGACAACATGATATTGCTGAGATTTCTTCTTATATTCTTCAATTAAGTCACTTGCTACCTTTTTTACATCATCAATCTTCCTCAAAGACTCATCACCATAAACAAGAGGGTAATACAATTGAATGGTCTTTAACTTATACCTAGGATCCAAAATACTTCCAATCGCAAACAAGCAATTTATCTTATCCTAATACTTGTCAAATTTCTCTTTCATATTACTTTCCATACTTCTCACCCTAATCTCATTTGAATTGATCCATTCATCAATTGCCAACTTAATCTCACACATAGTAGGGAAGAATAAATTCATGGTGACATACTTAGTCCCTGAAAACAACTCTGTTGCATCATAAAAAATCTCTAATTTAGAAGCTATATCAGTCACATTTTGCCAATCTTCTTCGGTGGGAACTCTCTTATATAAAGGATCACGCTGCTTCAAACGATAAAACACATCTTTATATTGAATTGTAGTGTTGAGCATTAAATATGTAGAGTTCCACCGAGTCTTACAATCAAGTTCTAGCTTCTTATTGCATTGAATTTTCATATGCTTAGCTATTTCAACAAATTTTTCATCTCTTTTTGGAGTTGTTGTCCAAAATGCAACACTGTAACGGACATTTTCAATAGTTTCTGTAATTAATTCTAATCCATCCTTCACAACTAGATTCAATATGTGTGCAGAACAACGCATATGAAATAATCTGCCTTCTAAGATAAGTGAACTCGGATGAAGCTTTTCCAAAATAATATCAACCATAGCGTCATTGGAGGTGCAATTATCGATTGTCAAACTAGAACACTTACTATCTAGGTTCCAATCAAATAAGCAACCAACGAGACAATTTGCAAGCACCTCGACCGTATGCGGACATGGCATGTACAAAAATCTAATAAAAAAACAAAAACAAAGTTTAGTAATTAATTTAGTTTATGTGTTGATTTTTCTTGTAAAACACATAGAGCTTACCTAACAAGCCGACTTTGAAGCTTCCATGAATCATCAATAAAGTGCGCTGTGATAGCCATGAATCCTCTTTTCTGATTACTTGAAGTCCACATATCGCTTGTCAATGCTATGCGGCTTGCATTTGTCTCCAACAACTTCATAGTTCTCTCTTTCTCAACATCAAACATTTTTAGGATATCACTTTTGATTGTGTTCCGAGAAACCACTTTAAATAATGGTTGTAAAATACGAAGGAACCTTCAAAACCCTACATGTGTAACCATAGACAATGGGTACTCATGCAACACAATCATTTTACCAAGCTCCTACCTTGCATGATCTTGGTTAAACTGATATGTACTAAGTTTTGATGACCCATCAATGGACTTTGTTGGATTTAAAAGACATTGTGTCATGATTGATTGCTTTTTGTGTACACATGTCTTCAAGTGATCATGTAGATGCTTAGTACCATTCTTGCTCTCTCCTCCCAAATGCTTCTTACAATAGTTGCAAATTGCTTTCTATTTCCCTCCAACTGATTTTCTTTCGAAATGATCCCATACAATTGATCTTCTTTTTCTTTTTTTGGCACTATCCGCATCCATAATTTCAGTGTTTTCATCATCAGAATTCTGAATTGACACCTCTACATTAACTTCAATATTCTCATCTTGACATGTTTGTGCTCCACTTTCTCGAGTTGGAGCACTTTCCATAATGCTATCAACTTCTTTTTCAATATTTTCCATCTATTTATTAAAAATAATAGATATTAATAACCCATACATCAAATAAGATTAATGATTAACTTATATTATAGAAAAACAAATAATTATGAAAGTTTAGGAAAGATTATGAGAGATTGATGATTTGCGTTTTTCACTTGGTTAGTTGGTTTTTCTAATTTTCAAAATGATATCAACCTATATTTTATGATTATTTGTTTAGGTTAAACCTTTCAAGTGCAATAGTGCATCTATTTTCAAAGGAAGTGTAAGATTATCTGCAATAATTTTACTATTTTAAGACTTTATTTATGATTGTAGATTATTTTATAATTTCAGGATTGTATAATTGTTATATCGAAATGGAATTTTAACAACTACTCAAGTTTTAGTTTTTTGAGTTAAATTTAACTTAGTTTATTTGAATTGGGTAAGTTTTACTAGGTCTATTTACCTTATGATTATCAGCTGATTTTATCAAATATGTATAGACAAACTGTTAGTGCTGTCAACTAACAAATTAGTTAATATGGCACCCCATAAGGTTTACAATTTATACTTGCCTTTCTAACTCTAGGGCCCGAACCCCAAATTCCCAAGAATTGCCTATACTAATACAATACAGACTATACAATGAAGGATGTGCCCCTGCACCCCATTGCTCATCATTTGTGGCTCACAAAAATATATGAGATGGTGACCAAGTGTGTGGAGGGCTGTAGATGGTTTGAGCACTTACAAAGTTGATTAGAAAGCATGTAAAATGACAGGTAATGTGGATGAATCTAGAGGCAGTAAAAATAGGAGGATTGTGCATACAGTAAACAAAAAATTTGTAACAAGCATCGAATCAGTTGAACAATAATTTGCCAAAAATATCACAGCTCCCAACAAACACAACATAACTGAGAAAGCAAATTAAAGAAAGGCAAAAGAAATTAAACAATCCATTTTGCTATCAGACTCCCCAACAGATCCATTTCCTACCTATTATGTGAGAAATGTTAAGGCTGTAGGTGTGTGTGTGTGGAGTTTGAATGAGTCCAAGTAGTTGGTTAAAAACGTCCATGTCTTTAGCCAGAAAATTTACTTTAGCCAGAAATGTTAATGTTGATTTTAGTTTGAATGATTTTACTTAATTTCTTCTAATGTTATATTAAATGCATATATGATGTATGTCAAGTGCTTGGTCAGAGGTCGATTCTCTTTGCCATCGGCCCATCCATCGACAAAAATAAAATTATTTTGGCTCTGTTACGATGGCTCAGCTTCATTGCATAAATTAATTGTGGACAAGTAAAGGCTCAAGTTAAAAATAAAATTAACATAATAACATGTTCAATGGACAATGGTTGCAAAACCATTCCCGTATGCTCAATGACGTGCTGAATATGATTCAGGAAAAAATGGAACAGGGTAACAATCAAAATTTAGAAAGGAAAAGACATCATCACCACAATTTAGGGACTTCATGAGTCGCACTCACTGCAGATAAAAACTTAAACATACAAAAGGCTCAAGTCAAGGCTCACACTCACTGAGGAAAAAATTAAGGACTGTAGTGGCGGCGGCGCTGTATGCTGTAGCCTGTAGCGAACTAGCGTCTGTCGGTCTGTGGTCGCGAGAGGAGCTCCGCTGCTCGGCTGCTCCAGTGCTCCACTGCTCTAGGCGCTGGGTTGGGCAAAAAAAGACGGAGACTCGGGGCAGCACTCGGCAGTCGGGGTTGGGGACAAAGTCACAAAGAGTAGGTTAACTGGTTAGGTTACAGTCTTACAGACTTACAAGACTCAGGAGGACTGGAGGAGGCGAGAGGAGCCGTCGCTGTGGGTCATGGACATGGACTCAGAACTCATGGGTGCGGTGCGGACTTAGACTTAGTGGTTGCGTGCAGGGTGCAAGGTGTGGAACGATCGAGGAAGACCGACCGAAACCGAACACGAGACTGGACCACTGGTTGACACTGAGGTTCGGCCCGCCGCCCGCCCAATTTGGTAATTCGAAAAAAAAAATAATTCGGGGCGGGTTCGGGGACGGGGACCCCAAACCCATACCCGACCCATCCCCGAATTAATCCCCGATAATAATCCCCGACCCCGAACCCGATCCCCGAAATATTTCCCCAAACCCAAACCCGAACGGGGAATCCCCGACGGGGACCCGAACCCGTGGGGAAAATTGCCATCCCTATCTGTAACTGTATATCTTCCCCTACAGCCCTGCTCTCTCTCTCCCTCCCTCTCCTGTCCCTTTCCCTTCCATTTTTGGCCACACACGCCCCTGCACCACTCCCCCCGCATGCCTTCCATCCCCTCTCTTTTTTCTTCTCCTCCCCACCACCACAAGCCATGCACCTACCACCCCTACACCCTCCACCTAACCCAACAGGACAAGACTACTCTCCATCTCCTTTTCTTCTTCTCTTCTGCTCATTTTCTCCCCTACTCGAGCTTCCCTTCTCCCTCTACCAATCCTTCTTTTTTCCCTTCTTCCCTTCTACTTCTCCTCCCCTATTTTGCTTTTCCATCTCCAACCAAGGCCTCTATCACCAAACTAACCACCATAGCAACACCTTGGCATCCCCTGCTACCTCCCTACACCACCCAATAATCACCACCCACCCCTGCAGCCACCTTTCCCCTCATTTCCTTTTTCCCACTTCTTGGCCTCCACCCTACACCACCACCTTGCCCCACCCATTTCCTTCTTCCGTCGCTGCCGCAGCCACCCATCAACTCCCTGACACCTCCTCTACCACCCCCTTCCTCCCCTTGGCTGAAATTCCCCTGCAACCCCGTCCCTTATTCTCTTCTTTTCCCTTCCTTCTTCTTCTTCTTCTCCATTCCTTCACCACATATTCCTATCCCTGCAGCCGCCGTCTCTGCCACCCTAAGCTACCAACCTTCGACCCCCGACCACCACATACACCTCTACTCCCTACTTGCACCCGGCCACCACTCTCACTCCCCTCTATAAGCCCTCAACCAAGCCCCTAAAACCCTTACCCAACCCAGCTCCCCTCCTTTCTTTCATCTCCTCTTCGACCCATTTTCCCCGCTTCATTTCATGCATGCAGCTCACGCTACTCATGCAACATGAGTGTTGCCACATACTTTGAACTAACTAATCAAGTTTTTGATGTATAAAAATAGTTAGTATTAGTATGTATTAATTAAACTTTTGATAAAAAATTATTCTTTTAATTTTCTTTTTCTAATATGCTAATTTTTATATTATTTTTAGGTATCAATTTTTACTAATCAAAGCAAACTTTTTAACCAGAGTATCGCTAAAGTTTTTTTGTTGCTAAAAATAAACTAACTATTATATCATACTAAAATGTGTGTATATACGTATGCTAGCACATTAGGGTTTTTAAATATGTTTATGTGCATGCTTTATGATGTTAAGCATATGATGATTGTTGAAATGAAAAGCATATTAATTTATGTGTCATGTGTAGAAATAATAGTTAAGGAAGGAGCCTTATTGTTAATGATAATGTTAAATGCATGTATATGACATGATAAGCTAATGTGACCATTTGTAGCATAGATAATGTTGATATGAGCCCTATGGGCATTTTACTAATTTTTCTTGTACAAAAGGTGTGGCCTAAATAAGTATATATATGGTAAGTTCCAATGAGTATTGATAACAAATAAGAATAGTTGGTGGTGTTAGATGATGTATATGGACCATGGATGTTAATGTTTTATATGGTGAGGATATTTTAGTAAATTGGACATAATAAGGGTAAATTGGTAACTTATATGAATAAAAGGGGTAATATGATAATTTAATAAGTAAAGAGGGCATTTTAGTAAATTTACATGAAAAGGGGATAACTTGGTAAATTTGGTGAGTAAAAAGGTATGTTGGCAAATTAATTAAATGAGAAGGGTATTTTGGTAATTTTAGCATAAAAGGGGATGACTTGGTAATTTTATAAACATAAGGAGGTAAAATGGTAATTTTAATAAGTAAGAAGGGTATTTTGGTAATTTGGCATAAAAGAAGGGCAACTTGGTAATTTTGCAAGTAAAAGGGGTAAAATGGTAAAATAATAAGTAAGAAGGGTATTTTGGTAATTTGGCATAAAGGAAGGATAACTTGGTAATTTGGTGAGTAAAAGGGGTAAAATGGTAATTTAGTAGGTAAGATGGGTAGTTTGGTAATTTGGCACGATAAGGGGTAATTTGTTAATTTTAATAAGTATACAGGGCAATTTGGTAATTTAACTAAGCACAAGGGCAATTTAGTAATTTTAATAAGCATGAATTGCAATTTGGCAATTTAACTAACCAAAAGGGTAGTTTGGTAATTTTAATAAGTATGAAGGTTAATTTGGTAATTTAACTAACCAAAATGGCAATTTGGTAATTTTAATAAGTATGAAAGGCAATTTGGTAATTTAAATAAACAAAAGAGGAACTTGGTAACTTTAATAAGTAAGAAGGGCAATTTGGTAATTTAACTAACTAAAAGGGCAATTTGGTAAATATAACAAGTATGAAGGGTAATTTGGTAATTTAATAAACCTAAAGGGAAATTTGGTAATTTAACAAGTATAAATGACAATTTGGTAATTTAATCAGCTAGAAGGGTAATTGTACAAACAAGGGGTATTTTAGTAATTTTATAAGGATAAAGGGGTAAACTGGTAAATTGCATATAACATGACAATGGATTAAATAAGCCTCCATAATAGGACATAAGGGATATTAAATAATACAATAAGGGTTTATGGCCTCGGTAACACTTGTTTAAGTATAACTATGTATATTATAAGGATAAGGGTATTTTGGTAAATCGGTGAATATCATAAGGATAATGCATGGTATAGAGTTGAATGGATAATTATGGGTATGATAGGTTGTTTATTTCATAATCATGCCAAAGGTGTCTAGATTGTTAATTATGCATGTAAATGTGTGTTGGATATGTTAGAAGTACATGTTAGGGTTTTATGTGTGCCATGAATCTTGATATAAAATACTTAATTATATGATCGGTATGCCTTGTGTCTCTGGGATCGTGACCTCCCTCTCAAGTTAAATAAATAGACCTGTTGTGTTAATTAAATGTAAAATACTAATCACGTAAAGTGAAAGATTATTGAGCCGGACCCTAACTGATCCACCGGTAAAAATAGTGGACAGGTGCAAGATACCCTGGAGATCGATCCACCGCCGAATAATAGTGGTTAGGCGTGTTCTACCTTGAATACTTCCGATCCACCGGCTATAATAGTGGGGGATTTTGAGCTCAATAAACCAAGCCTTAGATGTTAATAAAATTATGGGAAGACACTAATCACTTATAGTGGAACACCATGTGAGTCGGGACTAGACCGATCCACCGGTAAGAATAGTGGCCATGTGTGGGGTGCCCTAGAGACCAATTCACCGGCTATAATAGTGGAGTTCTCATACTCACATGGATATAATTCGAGAGATGATGTTGAATAATATTTAATTAGTAGTTTAGGAACAAAAGTGTTACTTTCATCCTTACGATCCATTGATATGGTATAAGTATGGCCTTGGTGCTTGTCACTCTTAGTAAGTGCTGGAGATGTTAAACAAATGGACTTTGTGTTGTACAATTCTTATTGGTTGATATGTATAATTACTCTTATGTGGTCGTGATTATTTATATGCTTGCATATGATATTGTCTTTACTTTTTTTTTTAAGTATGATGTGTTGCATGTGGGCCCTGCCTTTCAGTTTGGTATAAAGGGGTTACTTGGTACCATAGTGCTAAAATGTTCCGTTTGTGGGCCCTTGCCTATTCAATGGGCAATGTCCCTTGTAGGTTAGTTGCAGGTGTTATTCAAGCTGTTATCGGATGAGAGCATAAGGATTGTCCGAGAAGATTTCAGGTTTCTCTTTTTACCTTCTATTTCCTTGTTTAAATAATTTTAATCTTATAACCACTAATAGTGGGTTTTACCTCTTGTAACAAATTTAATGTGCTACTGTGATTTAAATGAAAATCTGAATTTGTGTAAATCGAGTTATGTTCTCTTTTAGCTTTAGCACAAGGTACTGGAATTATAAGAGGAAACCGGTCTGGTACTAAGTGTGGCAATAATATCTCTGAAATTTATGGTTTTTGCTTCCACTAATTTTTAAATAAAATAAAAATTTTTAATAGTGACTTTTGGGGGTGTTACACGGGAGCCCTTCCTCCTTCTCGCCATCGCCAAAAACACCACATCAACCAAGCAACGCAACTCTCCACTATTCCTACTTCATGGCCAAAAGCACCATTCCCTCTCCCCCACAACCAACCAAAACCACCAAAATACCCCTAGCTTTGGTACAAACCACCGAAGCCCTCCTTGTTCCCTTTGACCAAAAGCACCTAAGCCTTCCATTTATCTTCTTCCGCTTGAGCATCAATGATCCACATTTAAAGCTCAACCCTTGCACTGGCCAAAACTACCATTACACACCTATTAATAATGGAAAAAGCTATTATTGCTACCCCTTTAATTTTTCCACTTCAACCATTCCCCCTCCTTGTTGCACAAAGTTTGACTGAGACACCTTCGAGCCTTAAATTTACTTTTTCCTTCATTCTTTTAGTCTAATTTTCCTAATCCTTTCTTTAATTATATCATTAAGTTCAAACTGTGCTTTATTATTGTTTCTTAGGTGATGTTTTGGAGATTTTAGAGGAGGTAAGATAGGATATACGTGTTTAAAGATCGATGTCTTTTTCGGTAGGGATATAAGTTGTAGCTAGGGTTTATGTGCTAAATGTTATTTATGATTTTGTGATTTATCATTGTTATGATTATGCTTTTAATTTCATGTTTTTTAACATTATGATGTGGTAATGTGATATTATATGGTGAGAAGTAAATAAGTTGAAACATATGTGCTTATATTATATCGTTGTGATAATTCTTATGTCGTAAGTCCTAATTAATGAGCATGATAATCTTGTTGTAATGTGGATTTTAAAAATTATAGTAAGTGGTAAATAAGTACATTACAGGTTTATGGTGATGTTATAAATTGAGGATTTGGAAGTAAGGACATCAGACATATAAGATTTTTGTGAAATAAGGGTGTTTAGTCATTATCAAGGGTATTTTGGTCGATATGTGTTAAATATGCTAATTTTAGTATTTTAATGTGTTTAATAGGTTGAAATATGCTAATAATATAATGTGTAATGATTGGGATATTTATGAATGCCTAAGTCCAAATAAAAAGAGAAAATAACTTAACATAGGAATAATAACCCTAGGAACAAGATTATTATCACATGTGTAAAAAGTTGGAGTTAAACCAATATTTTTGGATATATTGTTAATATTGGAACTTTAGGAATGTATATTTAAATTTTTTTACTATGTGAGTCTTAAGGAGAAAGTTATGACTTGTAAAATTAATTTTTTTTAAGTATTATAAATAGTAACTCTTGGGATAGGCACGTTATCGCATGTATAAAAAGTTGGATTTAGACCTTAATTTTTAGGTATATCAATAATAATAATAATAATAATAATAATAATAATAATAATAATAATAGTATTTAAAGAAGATGTACTAAATTTAGTGGATAAATGAGCAATATGGAAGAACTTATGCCAAAAATGTGATATTAGGGTTTCATAGGAAAATTATGAAACTATGCCTTTAGGACGGTCTTGATGACTATGTAGTTGTACTTTACATGTTTCAATGATGTGATGTGCCTATCAAACTAGTTAAGAATAAGATATTAAACATATAAAGTGAAAGATCATATGAGTTAGGATCGGATATACTTTTCCATTCCACTATAAGAGAATAGTATCCATAAGTGTTTTATCCTAGAGTTGTATATTTTTTATACCGTTCCATCGCTTGAGAATTTTTTCTCTTGGGGTTGTATATTGTTGATAACATTCCACTGATTGAGAATAGTAGCTAGGAGCATTTTTCCTTAGGGTTGTATATTATCGATATCGTTCCACTGGTTGAGAATAGTGGGGTTTCCGAATTCAATTTGAAATAAATCATGAGAATGGTCACTTAAAGTATAAGTCTACGTGAGTCAGGAATGGTTGTACCCATCCATTACATTAGACAAGAATAGTGGCTAGGAACATTTTTCCCTAAGTTTGTATATTATTAATACTATTCCATTGGTAGAGAATACTGGCCATAAGCATTTTTCCTTGGGGTTGTATATTATTTATACTATTCCACCGGTTGGAAATAGTGAGGTCCCTAGACTCAATGTAAATAAAAGAATGGATTATATTATATCTAATAAAGAGATCTAGAATAGGTAATTACCTTACGTTATTTTATGTATCACGCATGTATGCTATGCCTCTGATGTGGACGTATTCATTCTTTTGTATCCATTACCTGACTATATGGTTACCTTACTCATATATAGCGTATAAATTATCCTTTTCATGGGTGCTGCTCATTCCTATGAGTAGATGACCCTAATGCTTTTGTGTAGGTAAATAATGACCTAGTGGATGCTTTTGCTATTTAAGATGCCCTATGTGTGGAGGAGTGATATTATGTATTGGGGGTTAGGGCATAGAGTCATGTTATCTAAATATTACATTTTATCTATATACCTTTTTGGACTCTTAGCTCCATAATATTCCCATTTTTTGTATTTTTGGATATTGTACTCGGAGTTAATCTATTAGCTACATTAATTATGAGAATTTATCATGAAAAGGTTAAAAGACAATAATTTATAATATTTTAGTATGTGGATAAATTCTAAGATTTAGCAATTGACTATACTTTTCACTATGCATGCATTTAGCAGCTTACATGTACAACTCCTAATCATGCATGCATGCTTTCATGCTATTCATATAAACCCTAGCTACCATGAAATGGCAGTCATGGAAAACTTAATATGAAAATTACATCATAACTTGACAAGATTACAAACCCTAAAAAACCCTATGCATGCATACATTAACTATTCAACATAATACACATGCATATAGCTTATATTTAATGGTAAGTCGAACATATGTACCAACTATTTACGAGCATGTTATTCTAAACAACTTCATGCTTACACAAAAATTTTACCGTCTTATGAGTGATTGAATTTACCTAAATCCAAGCTATATAAAAGTCAACAAGATCGTCTTCTTCATGATAACTCAAGGATTACCTCAACAAAACAACAACAATAACATTTATATTAGCACCTAATACAATACAAAAATAACTAAAATTAACTCAAGAAAAAGGTTACAAAATAACTAGAGAAAATGAAGCTATGAAAGGCAATAACACAATAAGGAAATAACGGCACAAAGTAATGTAAGGTAGAAGGAGAGTAACATCACTTATTGTTATTACTAGGGGTGATCGGTGTTGGTTGTCGTTGCTTGGGGAGGTTTTGGTGGGGAGTGCCACAACTAAAAGGGAGGATTTAGTGGTTGTTACCGTAGCAAAGGGGAGGAAATGAGAAGAATAGCCTAAGTTAAAGAGGAGGAAATGGTGGTGGCTGACACAACCAGGGAAAGGTGATGTCTCTTGGCCCAAAATGATTTGATAATAATGGCAAAACAAAGCTTGGGAGCAAGGGGAAAGGAAATAAAGACTAAGGATTTGGTTTTTTAGTAGGATACAATACAAAAATAGAGGATGAAGGTGAGCTTATATGGGATAGGGGTGTGCAAATAGGAGACACATGATGAGGAGAACATAGGTGCAGAGGATGGTGTGAAGAGAGAAAAGTATTAGAGGAGATTAAGGTAGGATATGTCAGAAAATAAAATCATGGTAGGGCAGGGATGCCAGATAGGTAGAAATAGGGGTTATTGGTAAAGTAGATACCGGTTAGTGTTTTAATTAGGGTTAAACTTAATAATCCAAATTCTATTAAAGTTTAACCTAATTAAATTTATATCTAATATGCCATAATATGTTAATAACATATTTAATACAAATTATCCCATAATAATTATTATAATTAATTGCTTATGATTAATAATTTATAATTATAATTTCTACAAATGGAATATTATAGTAAAAAAGTAGATGATAAAAGGCACATCTAAATAGGTGAAAAGGAAGTTGGCTTTTGAAAAAATGGTAGCTTGAAGGATATGTTTCTTATCATTTGCTTCAACTCCCCCAACATAGATACAACACTTCCATGGGTGGATATTTCCTCATTATTAATAATATATATATTTTAGGTCATTTATTTTACCTTATTGTTTTTTAAATTCTAATAATCTCATTATCTAATATTTATTTATAAATTATTATTATTTCATAAGTAGGTTTTACCATTTTTAACTAAATACCTAAAAAACCTTATACTATTTACTTTAATTACAAATATACAATTATTAATTAAACCCCCACCCTTTTTAATATTTTCTTATTACTACTATTATTTTCATCCAGCCAATACTATGCTAATAAAGTAACTAGATGCTAACTATACGTTTATTTTTGCTTTAGCCACTCATTTTCAATACAATACGAAATTGAGTTTTAGCACCTCATCTTCAATATAATACAAATCATTCTTTTTTACTTTTTGACTTTACTAGTTAGATGAAATGATTGATAATTAATTAATTAATTACTAACTCCATTCCATATTAATAGGTAAGGTTTTAATATTTATCTCATAACATAGACTTGTTTCTATATTTTTCTTCTTCTTATGATAGCTTTGTTAATTAACTACATATGATAATGTATTTACTATGTTTCATGCAGTTGATTGGTGTAAATTGACTAAAATTAATATTACATATTCCCAAAGTGAGACTAAGCATGAAAAATCATTGAATAAGACATAACATTAATCATGATTTCTTAATATGTGTGAAAAGCTAAATAAGCCTATTATTTTAGAACGTATGGATAACTTTGAATTATTCACTAATATTTTTTTTTCAACAATTGTTTCTTTCTATAGTGCTTTAATGTATGTGTGCAATTGAAGCTTTGAATGGGGAGTACTAATAGATTATTTACCATAAATAACCCAATAGATTACCATCTTGCTCTATCAAATGTGTTTTAGGTGGAAAAACAAAATGTTACCATGACTGTATTAGTATATCTATAAAGATTTTCTTCCTAGACATAGAGGGAGTATATCTTTTCAACTATAATTACATGTTAATATCGGTTACATTTTCATTATAATTATATTTATAATAATAACTATAAATTGATACTTTGTGGTTAATATTACACATATTATGATAATAAGCATAACAATTAATCATAAACCATATCTTATTTGTTATACTAAATTGATAACAAATAATGTTAATTTGATTTTTGAACTACATGTATCCAATCCAAATTTGATTTGACCCAAATTAAACTTAGACTCTAAAGGCTCGAATTTGAAGTTCAATGAGTCAGATCATGACTTGACATGTAATCCACTTAACCCAACTTGACTCAATTTAACACAAACATGATCCAAATCATTGCAAACACAAATTGAACTCAAACCTAAAGTAGACTTGGTCTAACTCGATCACATAACATTTTTTATTTAACTTGATCCAAACTAATTTGACTATGAACTATTTACCACCTCTAGGAGAGGGTCATATTATTTCCCGAGGATTAAGACTCCCCTATCCCATGCACAAAACATAAGGATAATGAATTCCCCATGATCTTGTACACCTGTTTTCCACCGGCATTTTAAAAATTGGACTAAGAATTGGCTTAATGGACCTCTTGGTATACAGTCCAACCAGTCTAACCATAATTTGATTGAAAATTGCTTTTATTTAAAAAAAAATCCTTATGTAACATGATTTGATCCGGTTTAACTGGTCTTATCGAGTCATTTGCCCTTGTATTTTATGGCTAGGACTGAAATGACGACTTTTAGGGGATACTTGACTAAACTAATTCAATTGGATCAATTGGTCTAACCCTTGGGGTTTTTGATCTACTTCGTTTTTTCAGTTGGTATGCTAATTTTAAAACCAAGCAATTTTTTTATAAGTGGCCACCTCAATACCCTTTGGATGGGTTAAACCATCTGATCTAATTTTTTAATCAATGCTTTTCACAAATACCAAGATGCCTTGAAGGTGAGAACTTTTGTGGGTTTCTTTGAATTTGTCATAACCTTTCTTTTCTTATCCTATATTTGGTTGGCATACTTAGACATTATCAATGAGTAATAGTTAGAAGTAGCAAAAATTGACTTGACCCATCTAATCCAATCTGATACATAAGAATATAACTGACCTAACAAAATTTAAAAAAAAATTACCCGATCTAATTCAAACCTGACCAAACCTAAACACAACCTAGGATCCGATATCAACTTGACCTATCATCAACCTAACGTGATATCAACCTAATTTGACAAGACGACACTCAATATTAATTAGTTATGATAATAAAAAATATGCATGTTTTATTATTTATTTAAATCTTTGAAAAAAAATATTATTTTATAAATTTTACTAATTTTTCTTACTTTTACTATGAATATCCTTATTCAGTAACAATGTCCTAATTTCAGTGAGTTTTTTGCATAAAAAATATTAAAAAGTAATAATAATAAATGTGTAATTGTCAAAAACAAAATTTTAATTACAGAATTACTAATGCATAAAATTTTTACATATTTTATACTCTTTTTATCTTATCTTTTGGTCTTTTATTTAAAAAATGTGTGAGGATAATTATAATTTTGTACATAAGTGACAATAGTCTCACATATTAAATTTTCTGAGTTAAAATGATATAAAATTGATTGGTTTAAATTATGAGATAATTTATTAATTCTTTTAAT
Organism: Tamarix austromongolica; assembly: GCA_039764185.1. Lineage (NCBI taxonomy): Eukaryota > Viridiplantae > Streptophyta > Magnoliopsida > Caryophyllales > Tamaricaceae > Tamarix > Tamarix austromongolica. The sequence goes on from CM077809.1 coordinate 96,079,376, forward strand.
TATATTTTGTAGGTAAAGTTGGAAAAAGAAAAGAAAAAAGAGATAACACATTGTGGCATCCATTGAAGCACGAAAAACATCTCGAAAACATTTTCCATCTCAAAAACTTTATGTTGTTGAAATCAATACTGAAAGTATCCGATTAGTTTTTTTTTTAAATTAATAATAATGGTTTATATTAATTAATATATGTAGTAAGTTTATGATTTTTATTTATCTTCCTAAATTTTAGTAGATTTGATCTATTTAATATATATATATATATATATATATATATAATGTATGTGTTTGTGTGTGTGTATTTGTTTTTATTTTGTTTTCTTTCATTCTCATTTCCTAATTTTTTTTTCTAATTTTCTAAGAAATGATGTTTTTGCATTTTTCTTCGTCCTTATTTTTCTATCCTCGTCCCCTGGAACACTAGTCTCGTCTAAAGAAAAGAAGACCAACCTGACCCAACCCACCCTAACAAAAGCAGCACATACATGAGACAAAAAATGGACGCTCGAGCCTGGCAAGAAGAAAGAAAGAAAGACCAGGTTAGGTCCAAAGATGAAAAATAAAAAGGTGATAGACGAAGGCAGAAAGGAGGAAAGAAAAAGTGAGGCCAAAAAAGAGAAAAGAGAGGATGAGAGAAGTGGGGTGCAAGTGGAAAATGAAAGGAAAAAGGATCGGGGGCAATATGCACAAAATAGAAGAAAAAGGAAAGAGAATAAGACAAGACATACATGACACAAAGAGAAGATGAAAGGAAGGGTTGGACAGTGAGAGAGAGAGAGAGAGAGACATTGGGCAGCATAGAAGAAGAGAGAGATGGGCGACGAGGAGGGAGAAAAAGATAATGTAGATGAAAATAAGTAAAATTTTATTCGATTAAATTGTTAAAATTTTTGTTTATTTTTATTTTTGGTTATTTATTTTCTCTATTTCTAATATATAAATTTGCGTAATTAATTTATTTAGTATGATTGGCTAAATAACTTCTAAAGGGGAATAAATTGAAGTCTTATACTATGATTTGAGATATAATAATAATTTTTATTTTATTTTATGAGATTTTCCTTTTACTTCAATTTAATTGCTATAATTTATATGTGTGATTATGTTGAATGTGGTTTATATAACTTATGTCTCGTTCTGGTTTTCTCATAATTACAATATATAGAATTATATACTTATTAAGTGACTATATGAACACACTAGAATTCACATATATAAATTGGAGTTAAGTTAGGTAATAATTCATGTAATAGTATTGTGATTATAATTGGAGTAGTGAAATGTTTAGATATATATGAATCAAAGGAAGGGAGTACAGCTAGACACAATTGAGGTACTAGTTTGGTTTCTACTTGTGTTTAATACTTTAAATCTAGTTAAATATATGATTCACTTATTGCAACTATACTTTTAAAATTTAATATTGACGCTTTATTGTATTAATTATTTTATAAAAGTAATATAAGATGTATATATAAGTTTTTGGCTTGCAACTTGATAAGTCTCTTTTTTGTAATTAAAATATAATATATAAATTATTGTTATATTTTGACATATTTTAGTGGTGGATTTTGACTTTCTCGACACATTTGTCATTATAGTATTTACTCATATTTATTTTTTGATTTTATTTGATTTTTATTATTTTTCAATTTGCAATCCCGTAATTGTATTCTTCTTATTATTTGTTTTTTATGATTTATATTAATTTATTTTATTATTTATGAGTTAGCTAAATTTAGGTAATCTATCTCAATTCCCAACCTAAAATGATACCCTTGTTTATCAATATTACAATTGACAATGATAGGGTTTAAATTGTGTATTAGCTATCACCGCACCACTTATATGAAATTAAATTTAATAAACGTTTGCGAAGTTAATTAGTTGAACTAATCTTGGTAGTTAATGTCCGGTTTGGCTAAATCTAAAATAATTTAATTTGATATTAGCTTAGTTTGAATCCAACCTGATCCATTAAAACTTAATATTTTAAATTAACTCAAAACAATCAAAACTCAAACTAACTTGACTCATCAAATGAACATGAACTCAAAATTACCTGAATATGAGTTAACTTAGCTCAAACTTAACCCGATAAATTAATTTTATATGATCCAAATATTTAATGACATAAACTCGAATTTAGCACTGACCCGAATAATAAAATAATCTTACCCGACCTACAAACGGCTAGCAAAACAAATTGACATGCAATTACCTAATCAGAGACCACCCGAACTCGACACACCAGATTTGAAGCAATATTATAAACTTTTGAGTTGCAGTTAGAGATAGCAATGGGTCGGGTATGGGCCGGGTCCAGCCATATCCAGACCTGAACCCACTTATTTTACCTAGACCCAAACCCTACCCAGACCCATCAAGTCTCAAAAGTTTAGACCCATACCCAGATCCATCGGGTCGAGCGGATAAATGAGTCCTAAATGGGTCCAGCTATTTTTTGAAAAAATAATTAATAATCTATGTAGATATAAATATATTTATATTTTATATAACTTAATATGTATTTTTTGTTTAAAAAATCATCCATGTGAAAAAAATATTAAACTAGTTACGTTAACTTTTTAAATAGTATTTTCATACTTTTAGAATATAATATTGTATATATTACTTATAAAGTAAATGTATAAAAATAAAATTAAAAAAATGAATAAGGAGCTCAAATAAGATTATGACAATAATGACAAATATAATATTAGTATGTATTTATATATGTATATATATAAACATAAACTCATATATATACTAAACGAGTCTGACGGGTAAGATCTGGGTCGGGTCTGGATGGATCTAGAACTATTGGACCCAGATCCAGACCCGTTAAGATATATATAGACCGAGATTCGTCGGGTCCAAAAATTATGGACCCAGACTCGTTAAAAATAAGGTGGATCTAACAGGTCTGGATCGGATCCAAGACCCATTACCGTCCCTGGTTGCAGTTTCTATCGAACTTCAGCCCAATCACCAGGTTACACAAACAATATGACTATCTGTCCGCTCATTACAGATGAGGTCATTCTAAGATACAGATAGTGATAGTTGCCCTTTCAATTTTTTTTTACCAAAGCAAAGTCGAAGGATCGGACCCTGTTGAGGAAACAAAATACTCGGAGAAACCATCCGTGATCATGGCAGGGTAAGAAATAAATACGCAGGTGGGACAAAGGACAGATTTATTAAAGAAACTGGATTTTATTAGTACTTAGCTTTACGAACATATATAAATTGATATGACAAAATAAATGTACAAAAATTTTGCTGGGACTAGTAGGCTAGTATTAATTATTATAATACGTTTCAATTCTGCAAGGCCAAACGAGATCTTCGAACACCCATGATTGAGGCAGGTCTTCTTCGACAGCCACGACCGACACCGCCTCAACTTCGCCATAGCCACCGCCTTTCTTGCTTGCCTGTTGCTCAGACGATGATGTAGGTTGATTCTTCCGAGAAACCGAGGTAGATCTAGTCGATGAAGCAGCTGATGTAGCAGACGGATACCTTAACGACGCATGTTGTTGTCTTGCATTTGGTTGAAACAATTCAGACGCTAAAAGGACAAGAGAAGCCATGTGGGTACTTTGGCTTTATAAAAGGACTTTTGTAACTACTGAATTTAGATGAGATAGGAACAGATTTCAGGTTTGAGACGGATTTCAAGTTTTAATATTATAGAGTAGTATATATAGTACGAGTAAAGTAAGTAGGCAGACGGCTAAAAAAGTGACCCATTGTCGGATATAAAACGAGGTCCCCACTTTTGGTTCAACTGCTTTTCGGCTGATAAATGAATTGATTGAAAGGGGTAGAGCTGATTTGGGATTGCGACGAATTCAAGGTCACTTCCTTGCTGATCTTAGAGTTCTGGTTTTGGGGCAAACAAACAACGCGACTCGGAAGAAAAAAAAAACAAGAAAATTGCTGTAAGGAACAAATCAGAAGGCCACGAATAAACACTCAACCCTGCATAAAATGAGAGGTATAAGAATTAAGAGCTTTGTTCGTCAATCTAGCCCAGGTTTAAGCTCCGCCTGCCTGTCTGCCTTGTGTGAGGTGGATAGACTGTTAGATAGTTGTTTAACCATGCCTTTCTCATTAGCATGAGTCAAGCATATATACGATGTACAAAGCAATATTCTAGACAATATTCTACGCTACAATTCCAGAAAATATACATGATGATGATATTCTACGTGTTGGGGTCCCTCCTTAATTAAGGAGGTTTCCCAAAGTAATAATAATAATAATAATAATATGGGGATGATACATGTATAATAGAGTTTTAAAGATAATTAATACTTTGTACCTCTTAAAAATTTGGAGGAGATAAGTGCATTTCACTATGTGTAAGTAACTATGGTTCATTGGTTTAAATTAATAAGAGAACATTCAAGAGTTATCTTATGGCTTATAGGTTACACCATTTTACTCCTATAAATAGGGGTCTTTGGGAATGTTTAGATCATCAAGCAAAGCAAGCAATCCTCTACAAAAAGAGAGAAAGTGAGAGCCACAACAAAAGTGAGGTGCTTGAGAAAAGTTCTCATATTTTCTCAAGCGAAGTTTGAGTGTTCCACCACTTAGTTGGTAAGAGAGTCCATCCTTTGTAATTCATCATCTTTTGTACAAAGAAGTTAAGTGAGCCTCTAGTTCATACTGGAGAAGAATTACTTGTAATCCTACTATCATCATAGTGGAAGATATGTGGTTTTTCCCTTCAACTTTAAGGGTTTTTCATGTAAAAATTTGGTGTCTTTATTTTTTTATTTTTGCTATTTTTGCTTTACCCATTTTAATCACACAAGGAAGAAAAATGTCTTCCGCTATCAACCGGTCCTTTTCCGCAACACTACGCTACATACCGACCGACTCAATAATGTTCTCAGCATATTTATTCCGAGAGAGAAATAGACCATCTACAAGTTGAGTGAAAGCAATGCCCAAAAAATAGCTGAGAACCTAAGTCATTCATTACAAATTCAGAGCTGAGAAGATACATAATAGACCGTCGAAGAACAGCAGAAAAAGGAAATAAGAATAATGTCATCAACGTATAAATAACTATATACCATGGCATTACCATGACAATAAATAAATAAAGAATGATTAGATGAGTGGGATCTTTAAATCCCATAGGATGATGCATATAGACCGTCTCATTAAGGTGATTATGAAAGAAACTAATGAATGGACCAAGATTCGTTGAATGCAATGGTTAAGATAATTTGAATAGTAGTTGGTTTGACCGTTGGGCGGAATGTTTTATCATAATCCACACCAACCTGCTGAGACCTACCATCACCAGCAAGATGAGCTTTATACTGCTCAAAATAACTGTCATATCTCTTCTTATGCCAAAAAGTCCACATAGAATGAATGGCATTCACACTAGGAGGATGGGGTATCGACTCCCACGCCTTATTTTTAATTAGAGCATTATAATCATCCAATATAGCAATTTTCCAATTTTGTACATGGATAGCATGGAAGGGGTTATGGGGGATGGGATAAATGGAGGTGGTAGTGGATGTACTCAAATTAAATTGATGTTTTGGTTTGTAAATTCCATGTTGGCTACAAGTAGCCATATGTGGAACTGGTGGATGTGGTTTGGGATATTGTGGAGTTAGGTTTGGTGTCATGGGCTTGATTGGGAAGGATCTAAATTAGATCGGTGGTGATTGATGAGTGGGATGGAGAGGTGAGAGAGATGTGGGTCATTATTGAGGAGGAGTTGTTGGGCTACCAACAGAAGGGGAGGAAGTAGTTGTGGCGGGTTGGGTTTGTTGAGGAGTACTGTAGGGCTACTGCACTAGGGTAGGTGGAAGTGGTTTTTTTATTGAGTTTGGGCTTGTGGCTGCTGGGCCACAAGAGATAAGGTAGTGAATTGCATTTGGATGAGGTAAGGATAGGGATCGACATCCAAAAATTCATAATTAGTGGGGTTAGTTTTGTGTAGTTTGGAGAATGGAAATTGTGTGTCATAAAATATAACATGTTGAGAGATGATTATTGTATGGTGTGACATGTCATTACACTTGTAACCTTGGTGATGAGCACGATAGCCCAAAAAGATACAAGGTGTGGAATGAGCCTCTAGTGGTAGAAGGGAAGAAAGGATAGCAAAGACACCCAAAAACCCAAAGTTGAGAGTATGAAGGATTCTTTTAGTGTAGAATATGGGTTGGATATTTGTATCCTAATACTTTAGAAGGGAGAATATTGAGAAGATATGTTGCCATTTGGGGAGCATGATGCCAAAAAGAAGGTGGTATGGAGGAATGCACAAGAAGAGTCCTAACTATGTTATTAATGGATTTTATTTGTCCTTTTGCTTTACCATTTTGAGAGGAAGTATGAGGACATGAGAATCAAAATTGCATTCCATTTTGTTCACAAAATGTTTGGAAAGGTCCATTATTAAACTTGCTACTATCATCACATTGCAATTTTTTTTTGTTTTCCCTTTCAAATTGTGTACAAATGAATTCCAGAAAAGAGAGAAAAATTGAGTAAAGTTGTGACTTCTGTGATAGAGGGAAAGTTTATAAAAAATTTGTGGAATCATTAGGAAATAATATATAACAATGGTGTCATGATGAACTCAATGTGGGTGATGTCCAAAGATCACTATGTACAATATCAAATGGCAAAAAAGTGGACAACATAGAATTAATAATTGACAACTTAATGAGTTTCCCAAGAGGATAAGAAGAACGAAAAGAGTTACGGGCCTTATGACATTCAATGAAATTACTACTCTAAAGGGAGCGTAAAACAACATCTCCCAAGTTTTCTAGATAGATATGCCATAACCTTGGAGATAAAATAGCAACAACTGATGGAGTGGGTTGATTTGTGGAAGTGATAGGGTAGAGGTCTCCTGAGATATCACATCTCATCAGGTGCTTCCTTGTCTGTAAATCCTTCACAGAAAACTCAAACGAATCAAAGTCAACTGAAATTAAATTATCATTAGTGAATTTTTGAACAGATTTTTATTTTTTAATCAGTTTGGGGGCATTTAACACATTGATTAGGTATAATGGGGGATTAGGTGGAGGTAATGAGGTACTACCACAACCACAAATTGGAATTGTATGACCATTTCCAACAGCAATATCATGATTTTTTCTCAAATTAAAATAAGACGAGAGAGCACCATGACTAGCAATCATGTGGGAGGTGGCACCGGTGTCCATGTACCAATGATCATCAAGTGGATTGAGAGAAAGAGTGGGCATTGTTGATTCGATGTTGGTTGGCGTATATCTCGTTCTTGGAGGTGCGACAATGACATGATAAGCATGTTGGGGTCTTGAACCTACAAGACCTCGCTTATTTCCCACTAGAGAAGGACATTGCTCTTTGTAACACTCCCAAAATTTACTATTAAAAAATTTTATTTTTAAAATTTTTATGCGGAAGCAATTACAATAAACTTTGGGGTGTTACCACCACTCTTAGTACCAAACTGGTCTCCTTCCACTGATCTGCTTTTAAGTGCTAAGGCTAGAAAACATACTTTAATTAAATTCAAAGAAACATTTTACAATTTAGATTAGTGCGATAGTTAGGAAGGTTAACTCCCCTTCCAAGGAAAAATCCACTAATCATGGTTACAAATAAACTATTAGTGGAAAATAAATACAAAACGTTTCATGAAAGACATAGAAATACTTCCCAATTTGAAACACGGGTCAGTGGCCCCAGATAACCCTACGCTCTCAATCCCAAAGATAAATCCTGAAAGTAGTATGTGGTCTAACCTGCAAAGGACATTCCCAATTGAATAGGCAGGGGTCCAAGAAAGGAGTCCCTTCAGTACTATGGTACTGAGTAACCATTTATACAAGACTAATATGTAAGGCTCACATACAACACATCAGATGCAATACATCAAACACATAATCATGGGAGTGCACATACATCATCTGAAATACCATAATCACTCAAATAGCTACACACATCCATAAGATATATTAGTTCATTCATCGTTATTGTATTCAAGCCACGAGTGTCTTAATTAGCCATTAGTTTCGTCTTCACACAACTGTCAAATTATATCCACATAAATATGGGAACCTCACTATTATAGCTGGTGGATTGAAAATGCTACTCTAGAGCAGAACGCACTTGGCCACTATTTTAGCTAGTGGACTGGAAATATTACTCCATGGTAGAACACACCTAGCCACTATTATAGCCGGTGGACTAAAAATCATCCTAACCTGCCCCGACCCACGTGGCGTTCCATTGTAAGTAATTAGTATCTTTTTCATGCTTTATTACTATACAATGTTTGGTTTATCAAGCTCGGAACCCCCACTATTATAGCCGGTGGATTGGAGATACTACTCTAGGGCAGAACGTGTCTGGCCAGTATTATAGCCTGTGTACCGGAATACACTCTAGGACAAGAAGGCTCCTGGCCACTATTATAGCCTGTGGATCGGCAAACATTCTAATCTGGGCTCAACTCAATAATCTTTCACTTTAAGTAATTAGTGTTTTTATTCATGTCTTGCTCCACAAGTAAACCTTAACTAGAAATGAATGCTCCTAATGGACTCCCGACTCATTACCCCAGACTTCCTAAATGACCCAATCCCATATCTTGGGACCTCTACACTCCCCAAGACTCTAGAACCTCTTGTTTACTTTCCACCTTACTCACCATGAATCCAAAAGCCCCCATGAATGTGGGTCAAGGCCCACCTTCCCATTTCTCCTCCTAGACTCACCATCGCTTAATAGGGTTTCCTCTTGAAAACCCTAATCTGGTTTATGTGGCCCTAGCCTCTCTATTTCATACATAACCCATACTCATATTTGATTCCAACACCATCACTCCACTCAACCCACTCCAAATATCACAACCTTACTCTCCATCTTCCACATGTAATAAGGAAACCCTAGTTGGTCACCCCAAAACCCTAATACTCCTCTTTTCTTTTACACCATCCCTTCACACACAACTCCACCCTCCTTTTCACTTAAGTCTCACACTTCATATGACACACTCCTAATCTCAACCTAAATTCCAACCAACCTCTATAAATTCTCTTATAAACACTCCATACTTAGGGGTTTTCCCCAAAAAATCTAGTTAAACTCCCATGCACAATTCTATCAACCCACGTACTATCTTTTCCCCAAAGACTTGAATCACCCAAATACTCCTTCATCACCATGTTTAAACTTTAACCCAACTTTTTCCACATAAACTTTTCCCCCATACAAAGGCTAACCACCCCATGCAAGTCTTACACTTCCCATGCAAGATTTACTCCAAACCCTTCATTTTATTATTATTCTTCATTTATTTTTATCACCCATAGGTCATAATATACTTAGGAATTTCCCCCACTTCTTCTTACTCACTCCAACCTCTTTATTTCCTTTAAATCCCCACAACCTCTCAAAATCCCCTAAGGCCTCTAAGCATGCATGCTATACCATAACAATCATACATAAGAGTATGTCATAAATAACTAATCATGTCACCTATATTACACATATCTTAAGTCATATATAATGTACCTTAAATCCTTGCAAAGTAAGCTGCACTACACACATATCTAGTCCACATTCACATATAAATACACAACACATTTCATTACACCCATAAGCACACAAATCATAGCGAATCCAAGCCTTAACCATATCCTTATTCCCCTACATAGTCACCCCTTAACACTTAGCATGTCTATTTATTAGTAACTTCACCCTTACACCTCCAAAATTATCAAAATACCCCTCCACATATTTCCCCATTTACACCTAAACATGAAGTACCAAAACCATCAAACCTTATCTCAATACATAATCACCCTTTAACACTTAGCATGCACATTTATTAGTACGTTCACCCTTACACCTCCAAAATTACTAAAATACCCCTATTCCATCCGTTATCACCATTTGTACCCAAACATGAAATATTAGCACCACCAAACCTTATCTCCACACATAATCACCCTTTTAACACTTAGCATGCACATTTATTAGTGCATTCACCCTTACACCTCCAAAATTATCAAAATACCCCTATTCCATATATATCACCATTTATACCCCAAACATGTATTGTTAACACTTCAACGCCCTATTTCCATACCTATCACCCTTTTACCATCTATCATGCACACTTATTGAGTTGACCTCCATTACACATACCATATTACTAAAATGCCCTTATCAGACCCAACCATGTACTACCATCACCAAAAAACTCTTATTATTATTTCTAGTGCCACTTATTCCTTAACCATCACATTTATTATAATTATTGTCATCATACCATAAAATTTACCACAATACCCCTAGACCTTAAAATATTAATATTTCTACTATCACATTCTTTTATAACCCACTAAACCCCTATCTCCACTCTTAACAACATTCCTAACTCATTAGGCACCCCACTTAGGTTTAAAAACCCAAAGGTGTTCAAAAGACCAAATTGCCGCTAGGGCTCCTATTAGTTCTTTTTCATTATAGGTGTCCATACGCTCTTAGCCTAACATGTATATGCACCTAACACTTATCATTAACATCATCCCCATTTTCTTAGTCACCCCTTTCACACACATCACACCATATATAAGGCAACATAATAATCATGGACTTGAAAGGTAACACCACATTTTTACATAAATCACATACCAAAAATTCTAATGTGCTAGTATATGATAATCCACACATTTTAGTGAGTATAATGACTATCTTATTCTCAACCAAAGCAACCTTAATCGGTACCCCCATTTTTAAAATGCTTAAGCTCCATTTAGTAGAAATTGTACCTAAAAGTAATGTCACACATAACATATTAATACTAGATAAATAAAATAATGATTTTTATTAAAAATATTTATTAAATGTAACATTAATAAATAGTATTATACCTTAATATGTGTTAAATATATACCAAAAATACATGGTATAACTCATAATGCCATGTAGTGTGAGCCATGCATTTTGGACGAAGGGGGAAATAAGGAGGGAGGGGGAGGCTCGAGTAAAGGGGTTGAGGGAGGCCGTGGAGAGGTATGGGTGGTGGTTGTTGGGTGCATGGGTGAGGGATGAGGTGGCTGGGTGTTGGGGGTGTGGTACAGGCAGTTCACAGGTGGCAATAGTGGTAGCATGGGCTTAGGAAGGGAGGGATAGGAAGAAAGGAAGAGAAGGGGGCGACTAGTGCAGGGGGTGTGTGGTGGTTGTGGGTGTGAGGTAGGGTGTAAGGGGTGGTTGTAGGTCGGAGTGTGGTGGCTCAAGGGCAGTGGAGATAGCAACGATGGTTTCGGGAAGAGGGTGTAGCGGAAGGAGGTAGAAAAGGAAGGAAGGGGAAGGAAGAAGAGAAGGGAAGGGGAGAGGGGCATGTATTTTTGGTGAGGTGGAGGGGAGGATGTTGTGGTGGTGCTTAGTGGTTAGAGGGAGGCCAAAGCAGTGGCGAAAGGGAGGAGGAGAGGGGGGATAAGGTGACGGTGTAGGGGGAGTTGAATGGGGGAAGGAGGAAAAAGGGAGGGGTAGGTCGTAGGGTGGTTGGTGCTGGCATCTCAAGGCAGTGTAGGGGGCGTAGGGTATAGGAGGAGGGTGGCATAGTGGCTAGTTGGGAAGTGGAGGGGTGTCATGGGATTAACAAAGTAAAATAGGGGAAGAGATGGGAAGAAAGGAAGAGAGGGTCGGCTGGGAGAGGGAATCTCGAAGGGGAAGTGAGGTAGAGAGGAGGGGAAGAAGAAGAAGAAAAAGAAGAGAATTGAGGAAGGGGAAATAGGGTAGGTGGTGCCAGAGGGGGGTGTTGCGGTTGTTGTCACTTATCAGGCATGACAAGGTGATAGGGGCAAAATAAGGGGGTTGGTCTGCGGAGGAAGGAGGGGATCAGGGTGGTTGGGTTAGAAATGGAAAGAAGGACGCCAAGGGGAGGAGGTGGTGAAGGCATGGTTGGTGGTGGCTCAGGTAGGGTGTAGGGTGCATGGGTGGAGAATTCATGTGAGGGAGGTTAGGGGGAATTTGGCTTGGGAGGTGGGTGTAGGGAAAGAAGAAAGGGGGAAGAGGGCCAAGGGAAAAAGAAGGAGAAAGGGGGAGAGCAAGCTGACTCGTGCAAGAGAAGGAAATAAAGGGGGAAAGAGGAGTGGCCTGGCCCAAACCGGGAGAGGGGGAAAGAAGGGAGAAGAAGGGAGAAGGAGGGGGGAAGGTGGGTGTGGGCTGGCCTGGTGGGAGAAGGGAGAAAGGAGAAGGCGAGGGGGCTGGGTGGCCTGAAGGAGAAAGGAGGGAGTAAAAGGAAGAAGGGAAAAAAGGAAAAAAAATAAGAAAAAGAAAAAGAAAAGGGAAAGAAGAAAAAAAGAAAACTATTTTTAGAATTAGGATTAGGGATTAGGATAAAATTAGTTTTTGGAAAAAATATTAAATTAATTTATCTCAAACTTAGGCATTTATTTAAGATAATACTTTTGGTAAAAATTATGGGTTTGAAATTTATTTAAATAAAAGAGTAAGGTAACATAAAAGTAATTACATTCAGTTTGTTAAATAATTCTATCTACTTTGTAACTCAAGAGTTCTAAGATAGATAAATGAATAAATATTTAAATAAAATTTAATATTAAAATATCTCAATTAAGGGTTAAATATTTAAACTTTAGTTTTAAAAATTTGGGGTATTACACTATTGCTGCCATGTAGAGGTAGGATAAAGGCATGGTGGGGTTACCCAGGTTTGCGGTGACTAGGATGTCCATGGTTGCAGCTACCATTGTGGTGGAAAAACTTACATTATTTGATGCTACTGCTGTTAGACGTTGCCTCACCCACCCTTGTTGCATCCCCGAATTTTTTTTTAGTATTTCCTCACCCACGATCATTGCCTTTCTTACCACAATTGTTATTAGGCTATAACAAACTACCACTATTTAAGATTGCATTCTCCGAGGGCTGATTTAAGGTGGAAACTAGGGCAGATGCTAAGTCATGAGCATCGCGCTTTACCATACATAATTCCTCTAATGTAAGCTTGGATCGAACCTTTGAAAAAGAAAGAAGGGGGTTGCTTTGTTGTTGAGAGTAGTGATCCCACTATAGGCATTGTTGAGCCTTGTGACAAGTTGAAGAACAATTCATTGGTTTGGTATTGACTCTCCTATATTTTCTAGTTGATCTGTAAGAATTTTGATGGTTGGCAATATAACACCCCTATTTTACCAGCTGAAATTTTTTATTTTTGTGTAAGCATTCATTAATAAATTACCGGGTGTTAACGCCACACTTAACATAAGTCTGGCTTTTTACCTTTCTTATGCTAAGTGTTAAGGGTAAACCAAAACTCAACCATTATAATTCAGGGGAAATATAAATAATACATAATAGAGTTATAAATAGATGTTGTAGTACAAAAGTATAACAAAAGTACAGTACGAGACTTAAGAGTCTGAAGGAAAATTGCTTGTTACAAAAACCAGTACCAGAAGGTACTACTCTGATTTACCCTAACTCTTAGACCCAAAGGCCCATTCTAAAAATGGAATCTCTTTCTAAGGACTCCATTTGTCCTGCCTGCTCTTATAACCTTTATGCCATTCCATGACCCTCACATAATCATCTACAAAAATAGTATCAGTACGACTTCCTCGTGCTGACTAAATACCTCATAGGAGGCAACATACCCACAGACCACATAGCCAATAGAAACTAAAAAGCATATGTAAGCACAAGGTATAAACTATATAGAAAATACTCATGGAAAAACATATATCATGGTCCAAGTCTCAAAACATACCAATCCACTTCTCATCATTTCAAGGTGTAAAATCATATTTGATTAGTTAAATATATTCTAAACATATTGGTAGGGAACTAAGGTGAATATAGAAACAATTATCCAAAACTATACCAAAGAAGGGCAATGAGGTGAATACCAAACCAATAAACCCAACATAAACCAAGGTAGGGCAACGAGGTAATTATCGAACCAACAATCCATCATAATACCATGGTAGGGTATTGAGGCAAATACCGAACTAACAACCCATTTATTTTATTTAACAAAAAACATTTCCATTTTACTTTCTTACTCAAGAGGGATACAAATTAAACCAAGGATACAGTAATACAACTGGTCATATCGACACCCAAAAGCAACACAACACCCTTACCTCAAACCTAGGGATAAAGTGATACGTCTGGTCATATCAACGCTCGAAAGCAACACCTTACCCTTACCTAGAACCTAGGGACATAGTGGTACACCTGGTCATACTGGCACCCAAAATTAACATAGTACCCTCCCAACCTCGGTCACTTATTCCTTAAGTATTGATACCCCCTATAGGGCCCTTAGGTCACCTATAGAGTAGAGTAGGGCCTTAAAAATTAGGACACAACAACACGCTAATGAACCAAAAATGAGGGCTAATAGCTCACCTCTACGGTAGTGACCCCTATAGAGCAACCATTTTCAACTTGAGGTCTTTTAATTTAAGTATTAATATCTTATGAGGTGATCACATAAATTATATAATTCACAGTAATTCCCGTTTTCCATACTTATCAATTTTCTCCTTTTATTTTCAATTATTTAAATAAACCCTAAGGTCATAGGTCTATGTTAAGACAAGTCAAAGTTAAGGTCAACCTATCAACCTGATACATCCATCCTAGCATTCATTTATTTGCAAATGATACATTAGGTTAAAATTACTAAAATACTGTTCAAAACCCTAGTTTCTCGTTTTATTCATTTTTCGTATCAAACATCATCATCATGAGATATTTTTCATGTGCATACAACAACGCAATATTTTACATTATTTTAGACCGTAGGTAATCTTTGCATTTTGGTGATTAACTATATTTTCCACTTTTCATGAATTTATTGGGATGTGCCCATCAAAACCCTAATCATGCGATTACCATGCATCACATCTTTCATTCAGCATACTATTGTGCTATTTTTGCAAGTGCACAAATTTGTTATAGCATTTCAAGGTCATATCCCACAAAAACTTTGTAATTGATTACACTTCATTACTATTTTAACTATCTAAATCTACAAAATGTGGAGGTATGCGTTCGGATGAAAAGAATAATTACTAAAAGCATTCTAACTTGAAGATACTAAAAAACAGGAATAAAGCCTAGGATTGAACTTGGGCCTCCAGATTAATAATCAATAATGAAACAATACTTATGCCGCAGATTAATTCACTAATTATGGACAATCGGTCAAATCATATTCGTTAGCCTTTTTCAAGGTCCAAGAACGTATTTAATCTAATTTGCCAACTGCTTTCATGACTCACAAACTAAATTAAACCCATTAAGTGCCACCAATTATAGAGTCCCTAAGAATTAAACATCTACCTTCGTGATTGCTTAAATTCCCGTATATATGCTAATTTTCGATAATAATCTCAGCCTTTCAGTTGTAGATTACATCTATAGAGGTCATATTTCGTTAAATCCACTTTACGATAATCAAATATAGCATATATAAAAATATTAATGAATATTGATTACTAAAACGGTACCTAAGTCCAATCTTAGAAAAGAGACTACTCACTCATACTTGCAAATAAAATGAACAAAATAAATAACATGATGAGAATAATTAAAATACAATAGATAAAGAAAGGAAGAATTAGATTAACATAACCATAATTCGGAAGAGTGTAATGCTGATTCGAACCAACCGTCACCAATTACACAATTGAATTTCGTGAAAGATTTAAACTAAAGAAACAAGCTATTATAAGAAGCTATGCTTGGTAACGAAGGGTCTCAGACTCCTCTAAAACGTCCTCTCTCTTTCCTTAAGAAGTCCCTGAGGTGTGCCACAAAATTCCCCATCACGCCGGCCATGTCGCACATGTAGATCGTGGGGAGAACCACTACTGCACGGCCTGGCTATGCAATATTTTAGCTCTCGGCAATTTGGAAATTCTGACTTTGCACGGTTGTGTAGGCCTAGCACAGCCTGGTCATGTAATATTTTTGGCCTCGATTGTAACACCCCCAAAATTTACTACTGGAAATTTTTATTTTAATAAAAAGGTTTAACAAAAGTGAAATAACCAAAACTGTAAATTCTAGGGATATTACTGCCACACTTAGTACCAAACCGGTTCACTCTTTCCGTTCCAGTACTAAGTACTAAGGCTAAATAGGGTTAACATGAAACACAAGTCATTAATAAAAAAATGAGAATCCATGAGAGGACTCCCTCATAGTCATACAGAAATCAGAGTGCGATTTAAGAATTACAACCCAAAGAGCAAGTGAGTAAAGTTTTCTAAAAACATAAAATACCATACGATATGACATAACTAGAATAAAAAAAAATGATACATAGTCAAATCAAAGGAAAAATAGAGTCTGTCTGAGTCGTTCTTAATCCCCAGGTCAAGTCTAGTCTTAATTCTCAGCCTCGCCCGATGCCTCGTAAGTGACTTAGGCATCGAAGACGTCATCCCCTACCTAGTCAAATTCAGATGGGTCTTCTGCTTGTGGGAATGAGCACAACCCATAAAACGGGTGATCAGTACGCTATATACTAAGTAAGGTAACCATGCACTAAGGCTAAACATGCAAGGCATACAACATAACATGATCATATAAGTAGCATACAATAATACAGATAATGAAGGTCGGCTATGGTCTAGATAGATTTTTTCTTTAGATCTCTGGTAAGTATAATTGTTTCACATCATAATATTTATCAATCCATGCGAGTGCGGGGACTCCACTATTATAGCCAGTGGACCAGAATACATACAGAGCAGAACGCTCTTGACCACTATTATAGTCGGTGGATTGGTTATGCAGGGTAAAACACTCCAAGACACCATTATTCACCGGTGGACAGTCTGGCCCCTACTCACATGGTGATTCACTATAATTACTTCATGTCTTTTCCATGTCTTATCATCATTACGTTTGGTTTTTTGAGCACGGAAACCCACACTATTATAGCCAGTGGACCGGAAATCATGCAGGGTAAAACGCTCCTAGCCACTATTATTCGTCGGTGGACTAGTCATGTAGGGCACCCCAGCTCCTGGCCACTATTATTCATAGGTGGACAGTTTTGGGCCTAGCTCAACAATCTTTCTCTTTAAATGATTAGTATCTTATTCGTGTGTTATTCGGTAAGCATTTCACCCTTGACATGCATGCCACCAACCTTCTACTTCTGTCCTTTCAAGGGGGCCCGTCCCATATCTTGAGACTCCTGCACCCCTTATCATGCCCCGATATCCATTCCCCCTTACACTTACACATAACTTCCACCTTCATTCTACCTCTCCTTTTCCCAGCATCCAACTTTTCCTCTTTTCTTCTCTTTTTTCGGCCACCGTTGGTGCCGCTTGTCACCACCAACCTAGGGTGGAACCCTCTCAACCTTTTTCACTATTTATACAAGCCTTATTTTATTTTATTTTATTTCAATTATTTTGAATATATTATTATTATTATTGTTATTATTATTATTCTTACTAATGTTTTATTTTTATTTTTATTGAGGGTCGAAGCCCTATTCTATTTATTTTGATTTATTATTATTATTATTATTATTATTATTATTATTATTATTATTATTATTATTATTATTATTATTATTATTATTAGCTTCAATGTTAGTATTATTATTCTATATAAGGTTGAGGCCTTATTATGTCTATTTTGAATTTTAGTAGTAGTATTATTAATATCATGTACTACTACTACTACTACCATCAGTATTTATTATTATTATTATTATTATTACTATTACTATTACTATTATTATTAGTTTTATTATTTATTTAATGTAGGGTTAAAACCTTACTTTTTATTTTCTATTATTATCATTACTATTATTACCATTATGATTATTATTATTTTGCAATATTAGTATGGTTTTTATCATTATTATTATTACTATTTCTATTATTATTATTATTATTATTATTATTATTATTATTTATTATTATTATTATTATTATTTTGGTGAAGGGTCGAAGCCCTTATTCCTCCATTTATTTCAAATCATATTATTATTATTATTAGTATTTTTAGTATTATTATTATCGTTATTATTATTATTATTATTATTATTATTAGGGTAAAGTCTTCAAACCTTATATTATCAACTTTTATAATATTACTATTAATCTCATATCTTTAGAAAAATTAGTAATTAGTTAATGTCATTATTATTAATATGTTATTATTTTATCAAAAACCTAGTTTTAGAATAAATTAGTAAATAATAGTATTTTTGGTAGGAAGGAATTTAATCTTTAGATTTTCCCTCATATAGGTGAGACCAGTCAAAGTCCTTAGGAGGCATAGGAGCGTGCTCCAAGACCGGTGTCATTTTAAGTAAGGGTGTAACTAAGGCCTTATGTGTGTTATGTGCATTACATGCTTAGATGCCTTGTATAGTGTCATATTGTGTATCGTGTGCTATTAGTTGACTATTTTATGTATGGAGCAGCTTGGAATTAAGGTATGCGTACATGCCTTCTTATTGTATATGTTGATATGTATAAGTGGTGAAGTGTTGTGGAATGTGATGTAACGTGTTGTGACCGTTTAGACATGCATGTGAGGATGTTTAAGGTGTTATTGTGGGGTGGAAAGGATGAAAAAGAAAAATGGGGAAGTAAGTTGACCAAAGAGAAATAAGTTGACCAAGGGGTGTGAGTTGACCTGAATATTTTAATGGTCCATTATTGGATGAATAAAATGGGGATTTTAAATAAAATAAAAGAGTGGGAGAATCTATGGTTGTGCATGAGAGAGTCTATGGCTTTGTATGGGAGAATCTAGGGTTTCGTATGGGAGAATCTATAGTTTTGCATGGGAGAATCTAATCTATATTGTTGTATGAGAGAATCTAATCTATGGTTTGCATGGGAGAATTTAATCTATGGTGTTGCATGGGAGAATTTAATCTAGGATTTCGTATGGCAAAATCTAGGGTTTTGTATGGATGGAGCTAGGGTTTTGTATGGATGGAGCTAGGGTTTTTCATGTAGGAATATAGGGTTTTGCATAGAGGAATCTAGGGTTTTGCATGGATGGATATAGGGTTTTCATGGGTGAATCTAGGGTTTTATGTAGGAGTTTTAGGGTTTTGCATGAAAAGTTCGAAAGGTTGGATGGGATGTGGAAAGTCTACATGGGAGTAAATTGATTTGGGGTTTGAGGAAGGTAATGTAAGTGTTTTTTGGGTGTTTGAACACTTAGGATGAAAAATAGTATGTGGAACAATATAAGGGAACGTAGGAGACCGAGTTAGGGATTGGTGTGGCTAGCTAGGGTTTGGTGTGGCTAATTAGGATTCCGTGGTAGCACGTGTACTTAGTGATTAAAGTGTGATGATGAAGGAGGAATCTATGGGTTGTGATGTGCGGAGTGTTAAAATAATTTGGGTTGTGTAAAATGGAGTAGGATGGGCCATTTAAGCTTAAACTAGGGTTCTTGGGGAAAACCCTAGAGTAAGGTAATTAGTGGACTTGGAGGTGTATAGTAGTGGGTCTTAACCCATATACTCCGAAGTTGGACTTCTAGTTTGAGTTAGAGTATAGAGGAAAGGTTGTCGAGGCAAGTTAGGAGGTGCAGGGTTCGCATGATATGTTACAGGTCAGTTGGAGGATAAGCGTAGAGGGAGTGAGTCATACATGTCTAGGGTGAAATTTTCTGAATAAGACACTTAAGACATTAATCATTTAAAGTTAAAGATTATTGAGTCGGGTCCAGCTGATCCACCGGTTAGGAATAGTGGTTAGGGTATCTTACCCTATATGTGACCGGTCCACTGGCGAATAATAGTGGTCAAGAGCTTTATGTCCTGTGTTTTTCCGGCCCACCGGTTATAATAGTGGGGGATCCTTAGCTCCATAAATCAAATCTGATTTTTCTAAGGCACATAAAAGATACTAAGTACTTACAGTGGAATACCATGCGAGCAAGAACTAAACCGATCCACCAGTAAGGAATAGTGGTTAGGGTGTTTCACCCTATATGTGACCAGTTCACCAGTTATAATAGTGGTTAGGGTATGATGCCCTATATGTGACCGAGCCACCAGCTAAAGTAGTGGGAGGTTCCTGTACTCGCATGGATTGATAAAAGACATGGCATGAAGTGAGTTCTGATAAGAGATTAATTAATTAATTAATCCGTACTATAAATGGGTCTTTGTGTATTTATCGAATGATCGTATGATATTATGTTATCATGTTAGACTTTATCATCTTTTTATTATTCTTCATGGTTTACATGATCTAATGTGTTGGTCTTAGTACACAGTTACCTTACTCAGTACATAGCGTACCGATCACCCTTTTTATGGGTGTTGCTCATTCCCATGAGCAGAAGGCCCTTTTGACTTTGTGTAGGTGGGTGATGCGTATTTTGATGCCTTCGATGTTCATGAGGCATCAGGCGGGGCCGAGTGTTGATTTCAGGTTTGGTTCGATGATTGGAGTGACATGGTGGGATATTCTCTTATGTCATTCTCTTTCTTTATGATATTTATTTCTTGTATTGGATTTTCCTGAATTAAATATTAAGATTTGTAGACATTATTCCCTCCGAGGAATTTTGATTTTGCACTCTGATTTCTATCATATAATTGATTATAAACTTTTATGTGTACTCTGATTTATATGTTATGATCTTTCTAGTTCTTTTTATGAACTCTTGGATTAAGTTTGAAAATAATCCTTTTTAACCTTAGCACTTGGTACTGGAACGACTGGAGTGAACCGGTCTAGTATTAAGTGTGGCGGTAACATCCCCAAAATTTATGGGTTTTAATTTAAGTGTTTCTGTTTTAAAAAAATATATTGAATTTTGGGGTATTACAATTAAGTCTAACCAATCTCTCTACAAAATAGGGCATACTCAATGGTGTTGTGGTGTGAGAGATTTTACTACCCTAAAGCAAAAATTTCCTTGATTGTGGTGTTAATCTGATTTGATGGTTATCCTCAAGATTAACACAACATACTTTTTTTCACTCGCACTTGTGGGAAAAAAGTAGTGGAATGTATAGAATAATGCCCCAAAAATTAAAAATTGAGATGAAGAAAAAGAGTAAGAAGAAGTGCTAGGCCTCCACTCCTCGAAGATGAAGAGGAACAATTGAAATTTTTTGAAAATGACGAAAGAATAGGAACGGTGTTTCCCAAGGAAGATCAAAGTTTTAAATAACATTTTAGTAAAACCTATAGTTTTCAAAATCGGATCGATAATCGAATTGGTATCATAATTGGTTCATTGGTTTAGTGGTTGGTTCAGGGTTTGAACTGGTCAAACCAGTGGTAAAATTAAGTTAAAAATATGAAATATTAAAAAAAAATTAAACTACACATGAATTTGATTGGTTTGGCTGGCCGATTTTTTGACCGGTTCACTAGTTTTCACTAGTCCAGCCGATTTTTGACTGATTTTTACTAGTTCCGATATCTTAAGAACCGGTACATAGAATCTGGCTAATGACTTGATCTGTTCTCTTGTTGAATCCGCTGGTTTTTGAATACTATGGCAAAACCTATTTGTCTTCCATGTCTCCATTTAAAAGGCTAAATCATCTACTAAGATGGACAAGGATAAATGACTAATAAAATGGGAACAAAACCACTGTCTCCTACCTATGTGGGACTTTAGATATGCAATAGCAACTTCAACACCCTAGTTCTATTTTTTCAATTTCCCTAACAGTTATGAAAATGTTCATGCTAAATAAAACTAGATCAAGAAAACCCCATATACTTGCCTTTGTAAGGTTTAAACATGAAAAAATTGTGAGTAGCGCTATCTGTCAAGAAAATGGCCAATCGAGGACAAAAGAAAAATGGAAGTGCAATGGGAAAAATACCTGTAAAAGGATGGTGACAACGATATTAGATCCGCATCAAAAGTCGGGCGGAAGGACCAACCTCAATGTAGTTATAGATTTGGAAAATTTATCTATTTTGGGACATAGAAGTTTGTATAAAGATGTTTGCTTAGGGATGCCAATACAACACTAAGTTATGTACACCAAATCATTCCCCCGAAACCCTTTCATGAATATGAATATTGGCTAGCAGTAAGCCTAGTAGGGAGGACTTATTCTTCTCTTGCAAGCATGATTCTAGCCCATATTAAGGCCCAAGAAGTCGTTGGCATCAAGATTAGAACCATATATGGAGGGATTTAAGCATCTTATCACTCTCTTTGACATGAAAGATAAAATTGCAATGTTAGAAGAACATGTGTTTGGTTCTCATCATGGTACACATACATTCATGTATGGGAAGATGAGTCAACGATGTATCCATAAGGAGAGAATTTTGGCTGAACTGCAAAGGAGTTTGATATATGAGATTTATATGTTATTTTGCTAAGTAAAAATGTCATTTATTCCTCATTATTTTTATAACATTTAATCTTTTCTCGAGCTTTTCTCTTTTGGATAGATTTTGCAGGAAAAGATAAAAATGAAGAAATTCAAAGGAGAAATCAATGGAAAGAGAAAAGGAAGCAAAGAACACATCAAGAGATATGGAATCAATGGAAGAAAAGACTATAAATGAAGAATATATATCAAAGGGAATATTGTGTTGAAATTTCATGAAGAAATAATGAAGGAACAAGAAACACGGCCCCCCGTGTTTCCTAAACACGGGCCGTGTTTTTCTATCAGCACACAAATTTCAGCACTTAAAAATTCAGCATTTGGCCGAGAGTTCAAGGAAAAACACGGGGGTCCCGTGTTTTTCTCAAATTCTGTAACCGTTCGCGCAATGTTTCCCCGATATATTTCAAAAGTTTGAACATCCAAAAGGGTGGTTCGGGGGGAGTTTGAGAATGGGATTATCTCTTTCTCTCTATACTCTCTAGATACCACATGTAATTTGTAATTCCAATTCTTTTTCTCTCCATTGTATTCAATTGAACAATCAACAATCTGCAATTCAATTCAATAAGTTCTTCTCCATTCCTCTTTTAATTGCAAGTTTTTGATTTTTGATTGAATGCAATTCAATTCTCTTTGCTGCATTATTATTTTTCTTGTGTTTAGTGTTTCATTGTTAATTTATTCATAAGCATTGATGTTAATTATAGGTTATTGCATTTAATTGTGTGTTACTGCAATTATGTAGATAATATAAGGTAGGAGGATTTGATGACGGAATTAGGGTTTTGGATTTTGAATTCATGATTCTAGATGGAATTTAATTGAATTGATGGACGAAATTGAATGATCTCGCATCATAGATTAAGAATTTAAACTAATTAGACTGATCACCTATCTAGTTTAGATCTTAATCTACGCTAGGATAACGGAATTAATACGTAATTGTTAATTAACGTTTCCAAAGTAGCAAAAGATTAATTATTAATCTTGTCCATTAATTCGTTCGATTGCATGATCCGAGCTTATGTGATTATGGTCGTAGTTGACTGCTTTCCATTCGTAATGCTGCCATTAATTGAATCTAGTGTTCTTAACCTAGGTTATTAATTGGTTAGGTGATAAATTGAGAGCTTATTCAATTTATTAGAATTGAGAGAAAGCAAAGAGATGAATTAATATGAGTTTCTACAAGTCAACATTAAATCATTTGGAATCCTTCTTTTCTCCATGATTATTTGATATCCTAATTCCATAATCAATACCTTCCTATCCTTATTCAATTAATTAGTGAGTACAGTGTTTTATTATTTATCCATAGTTTAGATTTTGATGATATAATTACATGTTATTGCATAACTGGGGTTTTAACATCAATTACAGAATTATTGATTATATACCATTCCTTGTGGGTTCGACTCCTTCTTGCCTTATACTACGTATTTGGAAATTAGGATTTATTTATTAAATTTGTTGTACATACGACAGTGCATCAGAGTTCCCTTATGCGAATGAAGTCACACCACTTTCCACAAGATGGGAAATGTTTGGGGCTTCATTATGCAGTTTGACAAAATTACATCCAATTAATTGCACCAATTTTACTATCCTCACAGAGCATATAGAGTGTATCAACAAGAGAGTAAGGTTGCAAATGGAGGATAAAAAATATTGCATTTAGGTGGTGGAGGAATAAAAATGGGTGAACGGTATTAACCTCCCAACTGCGACGATTGGTGATGGATGCCATTGTTGCAACTCTAAAAAGCAAGACCCGATAATTCTAGTGATGATGTCATCTTGACTAAGGGAAAATAAGGGGGAATCGGGAAATAAAGTTGATGTGGGAGGAATGATGGACAAAGAATGCAATATTCATGTTGAAACTATAATTTCCAAGGTTAGAGGTGATTAAGTAATTTGGGAAGAAGACACATGCAATAATTCCTAGAAGGCCCTATCTAGGGAGATCTGTTCTTTCCCACCCTCTAGTTGCACACCTACTTTTCTATTCTCACTCCCCTATACCTCCACTTTTTTCCCACAATTCCCAAATTACCCCTCATATCACCCTCCTCTCTCATTCTCTCCCCGTACCTGCACTCTCATTCTCTCTCATTCGTGAGATATACCAGTGTCTACACTTCCCTTGATTTAGATTGCTGATTTTCAATGTAAATAATATATTTATTTATGTTTTTCATGTCTAACTTCTATGACTTGTATGATCACTCTCTGTATGTGCTTGATTATGTACAAAAATCTACAAAAGAAATGGAATAGGAATGTACGGGAAAATCATTCATAGGCACATGATGGGTGAGTGGAGTGCGACTAAAAGTGGGGCTACAGGTGAGTTGCCCATAGATACTCAAAGTGTCCGGGAAAAATTCTTGTAGCACTCCCAAAACCTACAATTTGACTACCCATAGTGTTTTCCATCTATTCACATGACCCATATGTCCCCTCCCCCCCTCATTCGTGCGAATGATGCGTCACTCCCCCCTCGCCCACCTAAGTATCACTCATCCGTCGACTCCCCCTACGTTGCAACTACCCATCCTTAAACCCTTTTACCCAAAGACCAAACCCTCAACCCTAACCACAAACCCGATACTCAAAACCCTAACCCCAATCCTTAACCCTAAACCCTAAATCATTAACCATAACCCTAAACCCTACACACTTAACCCTAACCCTAAACCCTATCCCTAAACTATTAACCATAACCTTAACCCTAAACCCTAAACCTAACCTTAACCCTAAACCATAAACCCCAACTAAAACCCTAACCCCTAAACCCTTAACCCTAACCCTAAGCCATTAAAAATAACCCCTAACAATAAACCATTAACCATAACCTTAAACCCTAAACCCTAAACCATAAACCCTAAACCCTAATTTGATTTAATTTAGTATAATATTCAATTATTATTTACTATAATATGTATTAATGATATTTTAATTATAAATTATAGATGGAAGGCAATAAAGGAAAGGGTAAAGACATTAGACAAGATGCTTCCGCTGGTAGGGTGTCCAAAAGAGTTGTGACCATTAGTGCTAGAGCACATGTTGCGGTCGAACATGGCATTGAGATAATGTTGTATAGTTCTCATGTTGGTTATTTGCCATTTGAGCATGAATACAATGTTGGCACTAACACCTCCAGCCAGGCAATATGATCTTCTTCGTCATCAGCAATTGACCGAACCTACAAGTGGTGGTTTAGAGATTCATGATCTCCTTACGAGCTTTAAAGGCCACGTGGCATACACTATATGGAATTTTGATGAGGTATTTTACTAAAATTTCTTTATTAATTAAATTATTTTTATTATAATTCATGTCATTTAATGTTTTTCTAATCTTTTTGTAGAAAGCACGTGGATCATTAAGGGTGCAGTTGAGGGTAAAGGCACTTGTGAAGCTACCTTGTCTCACTCCTAAAGATGGAAATTTCTATTATCTTATCAATCGCATAGGGTTGAGAGCTCTTTGTGATAGTTACTTTCACTGACATATCTGCCCTTTGATATTTGCTTTTGTAAAAAGGTAGCATCTAAAGACTAATAACTTCCATCTTTTGCTTGGTGAGATGACTATTATCCTCCATGATGTATGCTTCATTTTGCACCTAAATTGTCATGGGTATGCATATACGGGGGAGCCATACTTGTGCAATAATGATGCTGTGACTTTACTGGCACAAATATGGGTTGAAGATGATACAGTGGTCAAGAGGGACATGTGTAAAGGGGAAATCAGTCGCTTTGGATGCCATTATGAATAAGATTATGATAAAGCAAGTAGATGACGATGAGTCTTATGCTAGAATCTATTTATGGTACTTACCATCATGCATGCTCTTCGCTGATAAGTCTAGAAACTGTGCCTCATTATTGGTGTTACGATTAGTTGCTCATTTAGATAATTTGTGTTATTAGTCAATTTGAGCCCCTACATTAGGATATCTCTACAGGAAACTTGGAATCACTTCTAATGTTAGGTGCCAAAAAATAAGTGGTTGCATGAGTTTGTTGGAGGTAATAATTTATGTTGATTTGTTAACTTTATTAGTTAATTCATACAATGAATAAGATTTACATATATTTTTGTGAATATGTACAGGCATGGATATATGAGTATTTCCCCTTTTTCTGCCAGTCTTAATCCCACACATTTGTAAATTCATAGGACATTAGTGCGATGGCCATCAGACTTGTCCTCTAGATTCATTGGAGGACCTTGTTGGTTATAGGAAGTGTCTAGATGTAGTAGGGGTAGCGTAGGTGGTTTACTATCTTTCTTTTTTATTGTTCAATTATTGTTAATTCTTACTAAAAATTATTTTCATGTATTGATAGGTTGTTTTATGCCCTTCACTACTGATCTAGTATTGGCGCAAGAGGTGTCATCGTACCAGGGTGACCTCATCCATGTGGAATTTGTGGAGCCATACTTGCTAGATCGCGTTGAGCGGTAGTTTGGCTACACCTAGCTTGTTCCCATGCCTCCTATTAGATGCTCGACCATTGGATTCTACCGCGACACAAAGGTGCAGAAGTATAAGGTAGATTACGCTAGTTATGGAACATCATGGAATAGTTGGCTAGATCATACATTAGACTTCAGTTGCTGAGCTAGTCATTGTGTTTATCAGCATGATGCTTCCAATGGTTATCTAGCGCTATTCTAAGCTCGATCCCACCATATATTCCATCACTTGGTGGATGAAGGATCGACTGATCCAAACTACATTGCTACAGAAGAAGATATCCATAATGTGATGATAGGTGCGTACCAGTACTGGTTCAAATAAGAGTGGCGTGGACTAATTGATAAATAAACATTATGTGAAAAATTGAACGAAGTGTACTTAGAATTGGGGGGGGGGGGGACTAACCAGTACCTCTAGTGAAGAGGATACTGACCAACATGTTGACGTTGATGGTCATGATTAGTCGGACATGATTAGTAGTGTATTTAGCTATTTTTCTTTATTTATTTATCAACTTTGAGCAAAAAAAAGGTCTACATGTCAATAAAATATTTGCTAGAATACTCATGTCTCATACATGAAGATTACTACTATGACATACAACAAATATAATAATGTCAACACAATACAAATTTGTCAACCAAAGTCGCCACCTTGGTCATGTCTAATACCCGTCACATTTTGTGTGTAAAACTGAATATAATTCAAATACGACACATCCCATCCAGTAACGCTAGGATCAACATGAAGGTACCACCTATTAGATATAGGTGGTAATATTGCATCTTCTATTAATGTTATCTATATAAATGTACAATAAAAATAAAAGAGTTTTACATATATTATAATGAAGTTTTTATTCAAATGATAAATATGACATACTGATACGTAGTGGGTAAAATCATTGTAGTTCAAGATTCTAATAATGAGATCAAGCTATCGGTCATTAGGAGGAGCTTTGTGTGGAAAACATGTAATTGATCCTGACTGAATCAAGCAGACGAATACCACATTGTACACTGTCGATAATAGAAATCTGAAGTCATGTTGCTGCACCATTTACCTATTGGAGCTGGTCCATGAAAATGGGTAAGAAAAACCCTATTTAGGCAATCAAATCTAAAAGGCATGCTCATACAATCCTAAATTTGTGAGCAATTTGCTAAACATCACCCCTAACGTTCGCCTAGAGCTCCTCATTCCCAAAGATTAGTAGTGCAATAGCTCTAAATCCATAATTTTCATCCCCCACAACATTACACCATGATTCAACCCACAGAAGCATCACTGCCCCAATATCCAATGTCCATGGAAAATCATGAAAGGATCGGCGTATCATCTTGGTACTTTACACCCCACTACTACTACTACTACTACTACTACTACTCTGTCCTCAGCCCATTCCCGATAAACTAGGAGAATCCGATCCTCCACTACATCCTCAAAATGATCAACCACATCCCCTAGGTGAATTGGAATAAGTACGTGTTTTATGCTCCTACTCCGACAGTTCCCTCCTCGTATTATTATTAGAGCAACCCATAATTTGTTGAGCATTTGGCTCAACCATATTTATTGTAGCGGGTTTAAAGATTTTGTCCATGATATTTGAATATTGCTATAGATAGTTAGGAGAATTTGAATGGTCCAACATTCTTTGTACCTGAGGTAATAATGTTAGAATCGAAGATATAACAGTTTGTCACATTAGAATAGTTGTATTAGATTTGTACCTTTGATATAATATTAGAGGAAAAAGGATGTGTGGTTGGAGGAATGAATGAATCATTGAATTGAACTCTTTCTTTATCTTGTTTGATAAAGGTAAAAGTCTTCAAGAATTGATGAACTGCTAATTCTAGGATAGGTTGATTATCTCATTTGTACTAAAATATCTTGTGTGTACATGGTAGACCGTGTGTCCGCCAAAAGTAACACCAACACCCTAAAGGATCAGAACTAATCAAGTCACATCTCATATTCTCCTCATCAATCAAGTCTGGTGCTCTATGACATACAACATATGTGATCTCCTTGAACAACAAGTTATTATTAGAGTAATGTGGAATAATGACCCAAGACTGCTCCAAATCTTTCTTCAACTCATTCACTTAGAGTCGAATCAACATATCAATCTTTGGCCATAATTTATCAAAACTCCTCTGAGACGATGCTATTTATTTCTTCAACCTCGAATTCTCACTTTCCACTCTAAATTTAATATTTAAAAATATAAAGTTGGTTATATAATTGTAATTCAAATTAAAAATATCCACACTAATAAAATCATGCATGTTGGTCATATAAGTACCAAATTGAAGCTCATGGTCAACCCAAATGGAAAAACCCTCTCCTTATAAGGATTCAACAAAGTGTCATAGACATATTATATTAGATGATAAAATCAGCCTCATCTGTTGTGCATCAGTAAAAGCTCATTCTCATATGTCTGCAATGTGGTTGCCTTCACAGTATTACTCAATTGGCTCATGAAATATTCTCCGGATGCTGCAAATCCTAATTTTTTTGTTATATGTGAGAGAAAATTCTTACTAAGATGCCATCTACATAAGTGGGGGTCTACATTAGGAAAGACCTTAGGTACTACTTCTGTCACACCCAACTCCTTTTTAGTGATGAAAACATTTGGTTCATGGGGCTCCATCATCTTCTTCACCTTATCAAGTACCCATTGATAATTATCTTTCCCTTCCTATGAATGCTAAATAAATGGTAAAATTCCTATCACTAGAAATAAACCAATAAATTCCTAGAAAAGGAAGGTTGTACCTATTAGTTTTATATGTGAAATCCAAGCAAATAACATATGGAATGCATGAAAAAAGAGCAAAAAAATCAATATATACAAATATAATATCACTTACCATATCAAAGTCTAATACCTATGATACCAATATTAACAGTTGTTTGTTTCCATCAAATGTAATAGTTGTTGCATAACTATATGTCGGGCCAACTTCTGTGCCCTAAACTTGTGTCTTGCATTATATATTGTCTCAAGTGTTGATGCAGTATCAACATTACCTTGTTGTAATTTATCAATGATCTCCATAGGTTTCTTATTTATCGTGGTCAATTCCTCTACCAACTTTTGTTCTTCTGGGAATAACCATTGGCCAAAGAATACCCTTATCTGAACTTTCCCAAACTGTGGTTGTGTATGCCACATTCAACCTTTAATTCCCAACCTCTGTAAGGAATTTTTCTCTCACTTATTCTAAATTTATAGTCATATTTTTTTGACCTAGAAGATCGTACAATTTCTGAAATCGTTGACAAATGTCTTCTGTATGTGCCACCTCTCTCACAATGAAGCCAAAGATTTCTCAATTTTGATCATTCTATAGTGAAAATCATATTGTGTGGCCTTCTAGTGTCATTAACATGCTTTAATAGGGACTCACGATCACTAAAAATATAATCCATTGAAAATAAACCCGTCAAATCAGTATCAGTTGGGTCTTCCATCTGTAATAAACAAAAAATAAATATTTCATTATCAAATATATAAGGGAAATGAGGGAAAAATGGACCGGTCGGGCCGTCACTAGCACCAACCTATAAGTGGACCACCCACTACAAAACGCAAGCTATGAGTGGACCGCCGATCAACTTGTTAGAGCGCTATGGGTGAGTGGCTCATTCTTCATCATCTATAGACAGGTGATTCGCCCGTGCATTAGTAGAGATTTTGGGTGATTTACCTATCATACAATACTGGCAATAGATGGTTCACACGTACCTTTACCATATTATACAGGCAGTTCACCTGTATGCTTTAAATTTGCTAAAACAAATAATTACCATAATTTATTCTATTTTGGTTTCTGTGAGATAATAATCCATCAATTTTTTTTGAAAAAAAATTGGTGCAATTTGAGAGAATTAAAGATGAATGTGAAAAGATAAGATAGAAGAGTATGTGTGAATGGTATAAAGGTAGAGAATATTTTTATATGGTGTGAAGTTAGAAAATAGGGTGTGTACTTAACACCCTTTGATGGAAACCTGTTAGGGTTTCTCTAAGGATCGAAAGATTAATCAAGCGCAAAGTTCGATTTCGCCGGCACAGCCTAAGGAACAATTCCAAAGGAAGACCAAAGATTCAGAAGCACAATTTGTACAACGGCAACTGAAATTTGAAGGTGAATGATCAAGATCGATCAAGGTGAGAGCGAGAGCAGAATTAGAGAAGACAAGCGAACGAGAGAATCGCCGAGAGAGAGAGACAAGAAGTCACGAGAAAGCTCAAGAAATCAACCGGTATATTTCTATCAAAAGTTACCCGTATTACATGTATTCTGTCTATTTATATGTACACAATAGACCGTATATGTCGACACATAAAATACGGAACTGATACAAGCCTGGAATAGAACGGGAATTAAAACTTTGGGCCACAATAAGTCGACCAGCCCACTTCAACCCAACATAAAAAAATGTCCCAAATACAATTAAGCTTAAGGCTTAATTTCCCATAAGCTATAATAACTTTAGCTAATCATGGTTATTAAGGATTGATTAATCCTCAATCCATCTAGTCCAAATTAAGAACCGGGTGGCGGATTATACAACCGTCCTAATTTCCATTAGCCCATTTCGACCGGCGAATGCATCATATGGGATTACAAGTTATTAACAAAAATTACATAATTTGTACAACTCCAATACATATTCTGCACTTCCCAGCAACTGTATCCAAAGTTCCACAGAATCCATATGCTGCATTACACTCCTATTAATTCATCAAATAAGACAAACAATTATAAGTAATTAATTCACAGCAATTTTCAAAATTAATTAAATATAAATTCATAAGATTCACATCACCCTTCCCTTCTATTTATTAGGAAAGGTTGAATTGTCAGAGAATGTTATGTCCTGAGATACCACTAGGCGAATGAAGTTGTGGTTATCTGGGAAAAAGGTAAACGAATATGATGGGGATGATTATGATACTAGGTTTGGTGCTAATTCCAAGATCATGGAAGAAATATACGAGGAGGTCATGATAGGTATGAGGACGACGAAGGCGGATCATGATGATTTTTGAGTTCGAGTTACGTATATATATAGGTACACTCCCTCTCGTTACACACATACTTTTCTTTTCTCACATCCCTATACCCCCTTCTTTTTTCACATTTTTAAAAGTACCCCTCAGTCCTCCCTCTTGTCTTCTTCTCTCCCAATTCTCCCTTTATTTGTTTTCTCTACCAAAATTATCCATCTCCCCTACTCTTTATTGCTACATTTTAATGTAATTAATATACTTATTTATATTTTTTATATCTAAATTCTATGTTTAGTATGATTGGGTTGGTGTATTTGCTTGTTTATGTGCCAAAATCTGTGAAAGAAATAGGAGATGGAAAAACGGATGAGTCGTGTGTCGCTAAAAGTACGGGCAACTTGAGCATGATGGAAGGGGTACTTACGAGCAAGTCACCCGTTGAGGCTTTAAGGCTTCGGGCAAGAGCCCTGTAGCTCTTCCCCTTCTAATGCATTGATTGCCGATGCCCCTTCCATTCCTTCGCACTACCGACCCATCCCCTCCCCCCTCATGCACACCAACGACCCATAGACTACCCCCTTACGTGGCAACGTCCCATCTTTCCATCTGCTTTTCCTTGTAACCGAAGACCAAACCCTCATCCTAAACCCTAAACCATGACCCTGATCCTAACCCTAAACCCTATCCCTAAACACTAAATGATAAACCCTAAAGCATAAAGCATAAACCATAAACCCTAAACCCTAACCCTAACCCTAACCCTAACCCTAAACCTAAACCCTAACCCTAACCCTACACCCTAAATCCTAAACCCTAAACCTAAACCTAAACCTAACCCTAAACCATAAACTTAAACCCTAAACCCTAAACCTAAACCCTAAACCTAAAACCTAAAACCTAAACCCTAAATCCTAAACCCCAAACCCCAAACCCCATTCCCTTAAACCCTAAACCCTAAACCCTAAACCATAACCCTAACCCTAAACCCTCACATTAAACCTAAACACTAACTCTAACCCTAACCCTACACCCTACACCCTAAACCCTAACCCTAACTCTAAACACTAAAACCTATTCCCTAACCCTAAAAACTAAACCCTAAATCCTAAACCACAAACCTGAGACCCTAAACCCCATTCCCTAAACCCTAAACCCTCAAATACCAACCATCAACCCCAAATCTTCAATCGTAAACCCTAATTTGATTTAATTTAGTATAATATTCAATTATTATTTAATATAATATTTATTAATGATATCTTAATTATAAATTAAAGATGGTAGGTAACAAAGGAAATGGTAAAGAGAATGTCCAAAAGAGTCATGACCATGAGTGCTAGAGCATGTGTTGCAGCAGAATGCGGTACTGAGACAATGCCGCATTGTTCTTATGATGACTATACGCCATTTCAGCATGATTATGATATTGGCACTAGAATATCTAGCCAAGCAGTAGGATCTTCTTCATCATTAGCAGTTAATGACGATTGGTGGTTGACCGGACCTACAAGCGGTGGTCTAAAGATTTATGATCTTCATACTATCTTTAAAGGCCATATGACTTACGCCATATGGAATTTGATGAGGTAATTTTTACAAATTTATTTATCAATTAATATTTTTTTTATTATAACTCATGTCATCTAATGTTTTTCTAATCTCTTTTATAAGAACCACGTGGGCCGTTAAGGGTGCAGTCGAGGGAAAAGGCACTTGCAACGCTACCTCTTCTCACTCCTAAAGATAGAAATGTCTAAAATCTCATCAATTTCATAGGGATGAGAGCTATTTGTGATAGTTACTTTCATTGTCATAAC
This sequence comes from Tamarix austromongolica, assembly GCA_039764185.1. Classification (NCBI taxonomy): domain Eukaryota; kingdom Viridiplantae; phylum Streptophyta; class Magnoliopsida; order Caryophyllales; family Tamaricaceae; genus Tamarix; species Tamarix austromongolica. The sequence goes on from CM077809.1 coordinate 96,113,140, forward strand.
TTCCCTTTGATATCTGCTTTTGTGGAAAGGTAGCATACCGATACTAATATTTTCCATCTTCTGTTTGGTGAGATGACTACTACCCTCCATGACATATGTTTCATTATGCACCTAAATTGTCATGGCTATGCATGTACAGGCAAGTCATACTTGTGCGACAACGTTTCTATGACTTTACTTGCACAAATGTGGGGTGAAGACGAGATGGCAGTCGAGGGGACATATTTAAAGGGGAACTCAATCACTTTGGATACCATTATCGATAAGATTATGGCTATGTGGGTAGATGATGATGAGTCTTATACTAGACTCTATTTGTGGTACTTACTCTCATGCACGTTTTTCAGTGACAAGTTTTGTAACTGTGCCTCACTTTTGATGTTATAATTAGTTACTGATTTGGATAATTTGTGTTATCGATTGATTCGAGCCGCTACATTAGCATACCTCTACATGCAGCTTGGAGTTGCATCTAGAGTTGGGTGCATGCAAATAGGTGGTTGCATGAATTTATTGGAGGTAATAATTTATGTTGATTTGTTAATTTAATTAGCTAATTCTTATAATGCAAAAGATTCACATTAAATGTTGTGAATATGTATAGGCATGGATATATGAGTATTTCCCCTTTATCTGCCGCTCTTATTCTTGCACATTTATAAATTCATGGGATGTTGGAGCGATGAGATGGGACACTTCCTGTTAGACTCGTCCTCTAGAATCATTGGAGGAACTTGTTCATTATAGGAAGCATCTAGATACAGTAGGGGCAATGCAGGTGGTTTACTACCTTTCTCTTTTATTGTTCAATTATCGTTAATTCTTACTAAAAATATTTTTCATGTATTTGTAGGTTGATTTTATGCCCTTCACCACTAATCCGGTATTATCGCAAGAGGTGTCATTGTACTAGGGCGGCCTCGTCTATGTAGATATTATTGAGTTGTACAAGCTAGATTGCATTGCTTGGCAATTTGGCTACACCCAGCTCGTTCCCATGCCTCCTATTATACTAGATATTGGATTCTATTATGGTGCGAAGGTGCAGAAGTATAAGGTAGATTACTCTAGTTGTAGAGCATTGTGGAACAACTGGCCAGATCATATGTTGGACTTCAGCCAAAAAGCTAGCTGATGTGTTTATCAATATGATGCTTTCGATGGTTACCTTTTGTGGTTTTGATCTCAATCCCACCTAAGAGTCCATCACATGGTAGATGAAGCACCAGCTGATCCAGACTACATCGCTACAGAATTAGAGATCCATAATGCGATGATGGGTGTATACTGGTACTGATTCAAACAAGAGAGGAGGGGACTAATCAATAAAGAAACATTATGTGAAAAATTTAAAGAAGTGTACTTATAATTTGGGGGACTAACAATTACCTCTAGTGAAGAAGAAACCGACCAACACATTGATGGTGATGGTCATGATTAATAGAACATTTAGTAGTGTATTTTAGTTATTTTTGTTTATTTATTAGCTTTGAAGAACAAAAATGTCTGCATGCTAATAAAATTTTTGCTACAATATTCATGTCTCATACAAGAAAATTACTACTATGACATAAAACAAATATAAGAATGTCAACCTAATATAGATTCGTCAACTAAAGTCACCACCTTGGGCATGTCTAACACCCATCGCATTTTGTGTGTAAAGCTGAATACAATTGAGATATGGCACATCCCATCCAGTAACGGTAGGATCAACATGAAGGTACTGCATATTAGATATAGGTGGTAACATTGCATCTTCCATTAAAGTTATCTACATAAATTTACAAATATATATATATATATATATATATATATAAGAGTTTAAGGTTACCTATTAGATATAGTAAAATGAAGACTTTATTCAAATGAGAAACATGATATACCGATAAGTAGTGTGTAAAATCATTGTAGTTCAAGATGCTAATAATGCGATCAGGCCATTTGATGGAAGGAGGAGCTCTGTGTGGCAAACATGTAACTGATTCCGCTCGACTAAAGCATACGAATACGACATTATACAATGTTGCTAATAGAAATCTATATTCAGGTTGTCTCCTCCACTTCTCTATTAGATCTAGTCCATAAAAATGGGTAAGATTCTCCCCGATTTGGGTAATTGAATCTACAAAGGCATGCATATACAATTCCGAATTTGTCAGCAATTCCCTAAACATCAACCTAGAACTCCTTGTTCCTAAAGAGTTGTAGTGCAATATCTCTAAATGCACAATTTACATCGCCCATAACATTAGACCATGATTCAACCCACGTAATCATCACTACTTCAATATCTAATGGCCATGGGAAATCATGTAAGAATCGGCGTGTCCTCCCGATACTATGCATCCCATTACTACTACTACTCCGTCCTTTACCCATTCTCGACTGACTAGGATAATCCCATCCTCTACCATGTCCTTGACATGATCAACCACGTCCCCTAGGTGAATTAGAAAAAGCATGTGATGTATACTCCCACTTTGATCATTCCCTCCTTGTACTATTACAAGGGTGACCCTTACTTTGTTAAACATATATTTAAACCATACTTGTTGTAGCAGGTTCAAGGATCTTTTCCATGATATTCAAATAATTTTCTAGATGGCTGGGAGAATTGGAATGGTCCAACGTCATTTATACCTAAGGTAGTAATGTTAGAATTAGACAGTTAGAATTGAAGGCATAATAATTTGTTGCATTGGAATGGTTGTATTAGATTTGTACCTCTGATATAATATTAAAGGCAAAAGGACTTGTAATTGGAGGAACGATTGAATCATTGAACTGAAATCATTCTTTAGCTTGCTTGATAAAGGTAAAAGTCTTCTAGAATTGATGAATTTCCGATTCTAGGATAGGTTGATTATCTCATTTGTATTAATACATCTCATGTGTACATGGTAGACCATGTGCCCACCTAAAGTAACACCCACACCCTAAAGGATCATGACCAACCAAATCAGATCTGTTATTCTCATACTCAATTAGGTCTAGTGCACTACGACATATAATAGATGTGACCTCCTTGAACAATAATTTATTAGTAGATTAATGAGGAATAATGACTCAATATTGCTTTAAATCTTTCTTCAATTCATTCACTTGGAGTCAAATCAACATATTGATCTTTGGCTATGACATGTCAAAACTCATTTGAGATAATGCTATATATTTCTTTAGCCTCAAGTTCTCACTTTCCACTCTAAATTTAATATTTAAAAATATAAGTGTTGGTTATATAATTGTAATTCAAATAAAAAAATATCCACACTAATAAAATTATATATGTGGTCATATAAGTACCAAAGTGAAGCTACTATTCAACTTACATGGAAACAAATTTCTCCTTATAAGGATTCAACCAAGAGTTATAGACATATTGTATCAGATGAGAAAATTAGATCCATCTGTCGTGCATCAGTAAAAGATCATTTTCATATGTATGTAATGTGGTTGCCTTCACAATCTTCCTTCATTGGATCATGAAATGTTTTCCGGATGCTGCAAATCCTAATATTTTTGGTGCATGTGAGAGAACATTATTGCCAATATGTCATCTATATAAGAGGGAGGCTGCATTAGGAAAGACCTTAGGCATTACTTCTATCACACCTAGTTCTCTGTCAGTATTGACAACATTCGGTTCATGAGGCTCCATCATCCTCTTCACCTTATCAAGCACCCATTTATAATTATCTTCCTTTTCCCTTCCCATGAATGCAAAAGCAATGGTAAAATTTCTACCACTAGACACAAAACTAACAACTTCAAAGAATAGAAAGTTGTGCCTATTGGTTTTTTATGTGCAATCCAAGTAAATGATATATGTGAATGTACACAAAAGAGCAACAAAATCAGGATGTGCAAATATAATATCACTAACCATATCATAGTTTTGATACCTACGATATCAATATCGATAGCCATTGGTTTCCATAAAATGTAATAGCTACTGCATAACTATACGCACGGTTAACTTCTGCACGTTACTTAAGTCTTGCATTGTAGATTGTCTTAAGTGTTGCAGCAATATCACCATTACCCCATTATAATTTATCAATGATCTTTATTGGTTTCACATTTACCGCGGTCAATTCCTCTACCAGCTTTCGTTCTTCTGGCAATAACTGTTGCCCAAAATAATTTGCTTATCTGAAGTTACCCGATCTATGGTTGTGTATGCCACATTCAACCTTCAATTGCTAACCACTGTAAGGAATTTTCCTCCCCGATATTCTAAATTTATAGTCTTATTTTTTTAACCTAAAAGATCATGCACTTTTAGAATTTACTGACAAATGTCTTCTGTATGTACCACCTCTCTTAGAACGAAGCGAAGCCTTTCCTAGTTTTGATCGTTTTATAGTGAAAATCATGTTGTGTGGCCTTACGATGTCATTAACATGCTTAATTAGGGAATCAAGATCAATGAAAATACAATCCATTAAGAATAAACTTGTTCAATCAGTATGTAACACCCCCAAAATTCACTACTGAAAAATTTTGTTAATTAAAAAGGAAATTAGCGGAAGCAGATAAACAAAACGTGAACTTTGGGAGTATTACCGCCACACTTAGTACCAGACCGGTTCACTCATACCGTTCCAGTACCAAGTGCTAAGGCTAAGAAAATGAAATACAATTCGGAAGACATTCAACATGCATAAATCAGAGTAAATTGCAAGCTTCAACATATTTAAATCAGAGTAGCGCATCAAATCGTTTTCTGAAATAAAATCCACCAAGGGTGGTTACTTTAACAACGTTAACATTTAAAACCGAGAAATTAAATGAGAAAGAGAAAAAGCCATGATACCGGAAAATTCCTTACTCTCCTTCCCGTAACCCACTTGAGTAGCACCTGAAAATACCTGCAAGGGCACTGCCCATTGAATAGGCAGGGGACCCGTAAAGGGAATCCCTTCAGTACTACGGTACTGAGTAACCCTTTAATACCACACTTAAAGATAGGCCCGCATACGACACAAAATGCAAGCCACACACATATAAATAATGAGAGATGCATACATAACAATGACAAACACAATACTTTATAAGTCATGATCGATACTTTGGGCCTTAAGCCATTATTCTGTCATTAACCCATCAATATCATATTTTATATCCATGTGAGTACGAGAACCCCACTATTATAGCCGGTGGACCGGAAGTCATTACACAGGGCAGGACGCCTCTGACCACTATTATTGCCGGTGGACCAGAAGATAAACACACAGGGCAGAACGCACCTGACCACTATTATTTACCGGTGGACCGGTCTGACCCCGACTCACATGGTGTTCCACTATAAGTGATTAGTATTTTTCCATAATCTTATTCACATACATAACCAATTTTATTGAGCTCGGGACCCCCACTATTATTGCCGGTGGACCGGAATATATATGTAATCATCATCCAGGGCACAACGCTCCTGGCCACTATTATAACCGGTGGACCGGGATATATATAACTCATCATCCAGGGCACAATGCTCCTGGCCACTATTATATCCGGTGGACCGGTACTCATAATCACACACCAGGGCAACACGCTCCTGGACCACTATTATAACCGGTGGACCGGTACGCAATATCACATACCAGGGCAACACGCTCCTGGACCACTATTATAACCGGTGGACCGGTACGCAATATCATAAATCATCTGGGCCCGGCTCATTAATATTCCACTTTCAATTATCGTATCTTTCCTTTCTTAAATCAGCACATCAATCATATTTATTTGCCTCGATTGGGAGATCGATAACCCGGGACACAAAGGTACACCGATCGTACCGGTGCATATCAGCTACTCAGTACCCTTTAACCATGAACCCAAGGACGCAAAGGTACCCTGGTCGTACTGGTGCATAAAGCTAACTCAGTACCCTACCGACAAGGAAACCTAATCCATAAGTATGCATACCCCCTAACTAGGTCCGTAGAGCTAGGAAGAGTAAGATATAGGGCCTGGCTGGGGCACAAAGGACTAAACCACGTCCTTAGGGTAGCGACCCCTAAGGAGTCACCATTCCCGATCTCGAGGTCTTTCACTTTAAGTAATAGTGTCTTAATTAAGGTGATCACAGAAAGCACGATGATCCGATACTTATTCACTTTCAATCGTTTCGATATCAATAATCGTTTCTTATTCAGAGGATTATCAAGGATGTCACAGAGAAACCATCAAGGCCATACTAATAATTAGATACTCTTACTTGGCTAATCAACATTATTTAATCATATTAATGTTCCACAATCTCAAGGACCTATTAGGTACAAATTACTCATTTGCCCTTTTCTTATATAATTGTTAAGTATCCGTTCCTTACTTGATAAATTACCACATTACCCTTAAGGTTGCATAATTACCAAATTGCCCTTTGTCCGATTTAGATTACCAAATTATCTCATACACTTTTTAGATCATCATTCACCCCTCATAATTACTATACTCATCATATTTCCCTTTTGGTTGGTTATATTACCAAATCGCCCTTCTCCTTTGTTATAATTACTAAATTGCCCTTGAGTTGGATAAATTACTAAATTACCCTCCTTCATTATCATGATTACTATTTTGCCCCTTTAGTTGGTTAAACAATTATCACTTTACCCTTTTATCGGCTAAATTACCAAATTGCCCCTTTAGTTGAACAAATTACCAAATTGCCCTTCTCCTTTAACATAATTACCATTTTACCCCTCTCAATTATTTTAATTGCCATTTACCTTTTTTAATTATCACAAATCCCAAATTACTCTTCTTCATAATTACCAATATTAATTTACCCTTTTTCATAATCAAAATTACTATATTACTCTTCTCCATTGTTAAAATTACCATAATGCCCTTTAATTGGTTAATTTACCAAATTACCCTTCTATAGTATCGTACTTATCCAATTGCCCTTCTACAATCATAATTTAATTTCTAAATTATCTTTTGTCGTTATCATAATTACCAAGTTACCCCTTACTCCCAAGTTTACCATAATATCATTTCTTTTACAAAATTACCATTTTACCCCTTACATCCAACTTTACCATAATATTCTTTTATTTATAAAAATTACCACCATACCTCTTTTACTTTACAAATTACTATTTTACCCTTTTACATCCAAGATTACCATCTTTATCTTTCATTACATAATTACCATTTTTCCCTTCTTTTCCAATTTACCATATTACCCTTTTACTTATAAATTTCCACTTCGCCCTTCACTTATAAAAGTTACCATATTACCCCTTTACTTATGAAATTATGATTTTGCCCCTCTACCTCCAAAATTACCATAATGCCCTTTTCACTTGAACAATTACCATAATGCCCTCCTTCATCCAAAATTACTATTTTACCCCTACTTCCAAAATTACCATTTTACCCTTCTTTCTCACAACTTACAATTTTATCCTTTACTTGTAAATTATCATTTGGCCATTAAATTATAAAATTACTATATTATTCTTTTGTCTCAAAAATTACCGAAATACCCTTCTCCACTTATAGAATTTCCACTCAACCCCTTTATTCACCATTTTTATGAATTTTCTAACACTACATAAAATAATGATATTAATACTTCATTTTTATTAACTAAGTCCACCAACTTGTCATTTTTCAACATAATACTCATTAGCAACTACACACATTGATTTATATACCTCATAAGCATAATTACTAAAATACCCTTAAACAATAACATCATTCATGCATTAACAACATGGTACATCATAAACAAGTATTTAACATTTCTATCCATATTCCAACTCCTTCTTTATTTAACCTACCTAAATATGGCATAAAATTTATCATGCTATTTCTTTTTAACAAACAATATAAGAAACCATAAACATATCATGCTAAGCATACAAAACATGCATAAAATCATACTAAACCCTAAATGTGCTAGCATGCGTTTTTCCATATATTTAAGGGAGGATTAACGGTTACCTTAATCCCGCAAAATATCAAATCTTACCAGGCATATTTAGCAACTCAACACCTAAAAATTATATCCATCATTATTGTTAGAAATAAGAAGTTAAAAAGGATAAAACTTTATAAAACAAATTTATTTAATAATACAACACTTTAATTAAATATGGATATACCTCAAAACTTTTCCAAATTAAATCCAAAATAAGGGGGGCTCACGCTGCATGAGCAGCGTGAGTTTCATGCATAATCATGGGGAGAAAAGGGTTCAAAGAGGGTGAAGGAAGCAAAATCCATTATTTTCGGTTTAGGGTATTTAGGCTAGAAAAGAAGGTGGTTGGGGGAGGTTTCAAGGCAAGGGAATGGTGCAGAAGTGAAGAGGGGGTGTAGGTGGAGGCTAAGGGTGGTTTCACGGAGGCATAGGGTGGCGGAGACGGCGGCGGCAAGGCGGCGAAGTCGGCTGCCGAGAAGGGTCGAGGGGAAGGGGCTGTGAAGGAAGGAAAAGGAGAGGGAAAAATGGAGGGGTTCAAGGGCTGGTTTCGGCCAAATAACGCATGGCGGTTGTAGAGGGGGTTGCAGGGAGGAGATTGGTGGTTTGGGAGGCGGCAGAGGCGGCCGGACGGCGGCGAAAATGGTGGTTGCAGGTGGCTCGGTGGTAAGGGGAAAAACTGGGAAGAAAAAGGAAGAGGAGGAGAAAGGGGGAAGTGCGGGGCTCGAAGGGGCTGTGTGGGGGTGCAGGGTGGTAGCAGGCGGTGGCAGAAGGCGGCGCAGGGCTGGGCTTGGTGGTTCGAGCGGCGGCGGGCGGCGGGCGGCGATGAGAAGAAAAACGGGAAAAAAATGGAGGGAGAAGGAAGGAGATAAGAGGGAGCTCGGGAAAGGGTGTAGGGATCAAAAAATGGGGAAATGAAGGCTTGGAAGATGAATAAAAAGAAGAGGGAGAAGAGAGGGGGAAGGGCTGGCCGGCGAGAGGGTGCAGGTGGTAGGTGGCGGTCGGGTGGCAGGGGAAAGAGGGGGAAGAAGAGGGAAAGGGAGAGAGCACGCGGGGCTGTGGTCCAGGGCCGGTTTGGCTCAAAAAAAGAAAGAAAACGACGGGGGAAGAGAGAGAGGGAGAGGGAGGTAGGTGGTGGCAGCTGCAGGGTGGCAGTCGGTGCTCGACAATGGCAGAAAAGAGTCGGGCGTGGGAGGAGAAGAAGAAGGGGGGTGAATGGCTGGCGGCTGGACCGGCGCAGGAAAGAAAATGAGGCAGCCGGCCGGTCCAGGGGCAAAAGAAAGGAGGGCGGGCTGGTGGGTCGTGCGAGGAGGAGAAGTGGCTGGGGGGAAACGGGTTGGAGCGTGCGTCAGGGAGAGAAGGGGCGAGGCGGGCCGAAGGCCCAATGCGCGGGAGAAAGGTGAGCAGGTCGGGCGGGCGGCCCAAGGGGGAGAAAAAAGGGAAAGAGAAGAAGGAAGAAAAGGAGAAAAGGAGGAGAAAAGGAAAAAGGAAAAATGGGAAAATAGGGGAAATAAATTAAATTAATTTTATAAATCATAAAATTTAATATTCTTGATAATTTATTTAATTTAATAATTTAATTTAATATAATCTAATATATTAGTTTAAAAAGGATAAAGTTGGTAAAATACTAGTTTTGGAAAATTATTTAAATAAAACAATATGATAAATAGCAAATTATTTATTTTTAATTTATTAAATACTCTTATCCAAATTTACATACTCTAAAATCCATAAAATAATTAAAATAAATAATCTAAAAGCAATTCTATTCCAAATAAAAGTAATTTATTAAAATATAGGTTTTCAAAATTTTTGGGGCATTACACAGTATCAATTAGGTCTTCCGTATGAAATTAACAAAAAATAAATATTACATTATTAAATATATAAGGGAAATAAGGGAAAAAAACCCAACCAAATAGGCTACAGGTGGGCCTCCCATCACACATACCAAGCTATGGGTGGACCGCCTGTTGCCAAATGTAAGCTAAGGGTGGACCACCCATTTTCTTGATTCAGCTATGCATGAGTGGCCCGTTGGCCTTATGCTTGGGATAATTGGTTTACCCGTGCATTAACCAAATGTTTAGGTGAATTGCCCGTCAAATAATCTTGGCAACGGGTGGTTCATTCATAGTTGTGCCATTTTTTCTGGGTGGTTCACCCGTAGGCTTCGAATTCTATAGAAAAAGGTTAATTAGCATAATTTCTTATATTTCGTTTTCAGTGAGATAATAATCCTTTGATTTTTTTGTGTAAAAAAATTGTAGTACAATTAACTTTGGGAAAGTTAGGGAAGATAAAGTGTGAAAAGAGAATATAGAAAGTTAGAGGGAGTATGTGTGAAGGTTAGAAGGGTAGAGGTGTAAAAAGTTAATTTTTTTTAAAATTTTATGGGGTATCAACTTAGTAAATGGGGTGTGTATTTAACACCCCTCATGTAGATAAGAATAGAATAGTCTGGAAGGCTTGTGTGAAGAATTGAAACCCCTTGATCTTGAGTCAAGGGTTAAGCCCAATAATTAAGGAACCCAAGTTTGGTAAAGAAGAAAGAGTAGTTTAGGTGGCCGACAATGGGTATAATTCTAGTAGTCATCAATGTGATCTAAAGTTTGGAAAGGAGAAGGAGGATTCTTAATGGTATGTATTTGAAAAACCGATTGGTAATTCAAGGAGAAAGAAAGGATTTGAGAGGAGAAGAAGCAGAAAGGGAAAAATAAAAAATAAAAGTGTGCCCTATTTGACCAACTATGTGCGTGTTTAGTAAGCCTATTTCAACTAATTTTTAGTTTATTGTTATCCAAAAAAAATACATTTTTGATCAATTATAGAAGCTTTAATAAAATATTTACTTAAACTTAAAAATACCTTTTTAAAAAGCTTATTAGATAATTTTTAGTTAGTTTTTCAGCTAGTTATACCAAATAAATCATTAAAAAAAAGAAAATTCAATAAGGGATAAAGGTGTAACACCCCAAAATTTACTTTATATATACATATTTATATTTATATATATATATAAATTACAAACCTCTAAATTTTAAATCCATAAATTCTAGGGATGTTACTGCCACACTTAGTACTAGACCAGTTCACTTCTATAGTTCTAATACCAAGTGTTAAGGCTAATAAAAGATTTTCATCAATTCACATTAATCCATAAACCAAGGTTCATAAATGCACAAATTAGAGTACGCATGAATACTTATATGATCCGAAATATGAAAGCAAAGTTCCTTGAAAAGGAATAATGTTTACAATCATTAGAGTTGATTCAGAAAGCCAATACATAGGAAATATGGTGAAAAGGAATAATAATATCATCAGGAAAGAAACCGGCCACGCAGCTCCAATATTCAAACCAACCCCAAATCATCACTCGGCCCCATCTGATGTCCCATGGACATCAATAGCATTGAAGAAAATATCTCTTACATGCAACATGTCAGATGGGCCTCCTGCTCGTGGGAATGAGAAGCACCCATAATAAGGGTGGTCCATACGCTATGTATTGAGTAAGGTCATTGAGCAGTAAGGCCAACACATAAGGTACATAAAATCAAGCAGAATAATATACAGTATACGAACATTCAAGCCAACACATAAATGCCCATTTAGTCTGGATTAGTAAATTATAATCTCTTTTCGATATTCATTTCACACCAAGCTTTTTATTAATTTATGCGAGTACAGGAACCTCCCACTATTTTAGCCAGTGGCTCAGTCACTTATAGGGCATCATGCCCTAACCACTAATATAGCTGGTGGATCGGTCACTTATAGGGTAAAACCTTAACCACCATTTCTCACCGGTGGATTGGTTTAGTTCCTACTCACATAGTGTTCCACTGTAAGTAATTAGTATCTTTTATGTGCCTTAGCAGAACTCTTGTTTATGTTTATTAAGCTCGAGATCCCCCACTATTATAGCCGGTGGGCCGGTCACTTATAGGACATCCTTCCCTAACCACTATTATTCGCTAGTGGATCGGTCACTTATAGGGTAACACCCTAACCACTATTTCTTACTGAGGGATCGGTTGGCCCCGACTCAATAATCTTTCACTTTAAGTAATTAATGTCTTAAGTATCTTATTTAGAAGCTTTCACCCAGACATGCATGACTAACTTCTATTGTTCTTATCTTCCAAAAGTCTCGTCCCACGTTATGAGACTCAAACACTCCTTAACTTGACCTTACATCCTCCCTCCTTATTTTAACTCACATTAGAACCCGTCTCCCATATATGTGAGTTATGGCCAACTTTTATTCACCTCCAAGTACACACTTTACCACACTTTAGGGATTTCTCCATAAAGCCCTAATTTAAGTCTACATGACCCATCTTACTCACTTCTCATGAGCCAAGACATATGAACCCCCATTTTTCACAACCCATAGATCCTATATTCATCATCATACTTTATTCACCAAGTACACACATGTTACCACCAAATCCTAGTTAACCATATCAAACCCTAGTTAACCATACCAAACCATAGTTAACCACTCCAACCTTAGTTATCCACCACAATCCATAATTAATCATTCTAAACCCTAACTCAGTCTCCTCCATACCCTTATAATGTCCCACGTACTATTTTTCACTCGAAGTGTTTAAAACCCCATACGACACTTCTAATACCTTCCTTACATCCCATATCAATTTTCCATACGTAAATCTTTCTCTCATGCAAACTTTATATCCCCCATGCAGATGTTTGAACTTTTTCATGCAAAACCTCACGCTCACACGTGAAACCCTAAATTCCCATGCAAACTCTAGATTCCACCATTCATCTTTAGATTCCATCATTCATCTTTAGATTCCACCATTCATCTGTAGATTCCACCATGCAAACCCTAGATTCCATCATGCAACCTTAGATTCCATCATGCATGGTTATATAACACACAAGCCATCCTCACATCAATTCTCCCATATCATCATATTACAAAACCTATCATATATGTCTTATGGGCCACACCATATCACCATAAACACAACTCATCCACATAATACACATGCCATAAATTATTACACAAACTTACCTCAACTCCACATCATGCTGCATATATGACAGTTATACAAATACACATAAAATACATTATATTTCATATCACATGGCATGCATGGCATATAAAACACATAATACACAAACGACCTTAGTTACCCCTTACCTAAAACGACACCGGTCTTGGAGCATGCTCCTACGCCTCTTTAGGGATTTGAATGGTCTCACCTATATGAGGGAAAAACTAGAATTAGATTCCCTCCTACCAAAAATATTATTTTTTACTAACTTATTTTAAGACTAGGTTTTTAATAAAATAACACCATACTAATAATAATGATAAGAAATAATACCAAAAATACTAATAATAATATCAATATGATTCAAAACAGATGGTGAGACAAAGGCTTCAACCCTTCACCAAAATAATGCTAATATTATCACTAGGACATTATTAATAAAAAAAAATAGTAACAATAATAGTAATGAAATAATAATAGGAATTACATAGTATTAATACTAATACTACTACTACTAATAATAATAATAACTTAAACCTAAAGTAATATAAGGTAGGGTTTTTGACCCTACTCCAAAATAGTAAAAGTACCATTAGTAATAGTAATAATAATATTAACACATACGACTTATAATAATAATAATAATAATAATAATAATAATAATAATAATAATAATAATAATAATAATAATAATAATAATAATAATAATAATAATAATACAAGTAATAGTATTCGTACTATATAAATAAGGTAGGGCTTTAGCCCCCCCTAAATAGATAACAAAAATAACAAGAACAATAATAATACTAATACTAGCAATAATAATAAAACTCATAATGATACTAATAATATGAAACTAATAATCTAAATAAATTAAATAGGGTCTCGACCCTGATAAGAAATAATAATGGTAATATTGAACCTAATAATAATAATAATAATTGAATAATAGGTTAAAAATTGAAATAAAATAAAATAAGCTTAAATAAATAGGAGAGAAGGGCTGAGAGGGTTTAGGGTTCCACCTTAGGCCGACGGAGATAGGTGGCACCGACGGTGGTGCACGGCGGTGGCGACGGTGGCCAGAAAAGAGGAAAGAAATGGAAAGAGTTGAGTTTTGAGAAAAAGAGAGGAAGAATAAAGATGGAGGTTGAGGTGTTGGTGGTAGTCCAGACTAAGAGGAGTAAAGTGAAGGTATGGACGCAACCAATGGTGGCGGCATACAATGGTAGGGGTGGTGGCTGAAATGAAAAGAAGAAGAAAAGGAGAGGATAAGAAAGAGGAAGGGGAAAAGAAGGATTGGGCAAGGTGGAGGAAGATTGGTATCTGCTTTTGGGTGGTGTAGAAAGTAGTGATAGTGGCGGATGTGGTGGTGGACAGCGGCGTGAACGGTGGTAGGGGAAGAGAGTAAGTTGATTTAGAAGGCAACTTTGCACTGTTGGGGTGTCTCATGCAAGAATAATCGAGGGGGATCGGTAGTCTAGTTCGGCAGTGTAGGGAAGACTTTGGTAGGTAGAGTAGGCGGCGTAGTTGGCCGACGGTGGAGTAAAGGGCGTCTGAAAATATAGTGGTGCATAGGGTAAATTTTTAGGGTTTTGGGATAAGTTTCAAGATCAAACAAATGAGGGATATTTATAGAGTTTGGAGGAGAGGGTAGGGTTCTAAGGGTCGGTAGGAGGGTAATGCAGGTAGGGTTAGGGTAGCCGGTAGCGCCAATTGGTCGGTACAAAATTCAAATCGTGGTAGCCTAGTTGCGTAGGAAAAGGAGGATTTTACGAGGAAGAAAAGGTGGGTGGCTTAAGTCATGTTGACTGGCGATTCGGGGGAAGGAGAAAGAGAGGAAAAATGATCGGTCAAGACGAGCATAGTCTGCGGTGCCATTTTTGAGGGTGACGGAGTTGCAGGTGAAAGGGGAGGAGGAGGAAGGAAGAAGAAGGGGGTAGACTGGCTGGTTAGGGGGAAAAGAAAGAAAAGAAAAGAGAAGAGAAGGGACAACTAGGCTAGCATTGGTTATAAAGTTTTTAAACGGAACACAACATTCCATGGAAAAAGGGGAGAAGGAGCGTCATTTTACTCCTGGGTTGTGCCGAAGGAACGGAGGGGGATGGAAACGAGCAACCGGAAGAAGAAAAGAAAGGAAAAAGGAAGAAAAGAAAGAAAAGAAAGAAAAAGAAAAGAATAAGGAAGAAAGAAAAAGGAAAAGGAAAAGGGAAAAATAAAAATAGGTAGGTTGGGGTCAATTAAATTAATTTAAATATTTTGGGTATTAAAAAATATTTTAATAAAATAATATTAAATTACCTTTTTAGGATAATTTAGGATTTTTAAAAGATTTTCCCTAAATTTCTTTTTAATTAGCAAAACACCCAAATTTTTCCTTATAAAAATATTTATAAATTTCCTCTTAAGTTGCACTAAATAATTTCCTCCTATTCCAATAAAAATAATTAATTTAACTAATTTCTCTAATAAATCCTTATTTAACTAAAACTCTCAAAACTAATATTTTTTAGGCATTTCAAAAGGTGACTCAAGTTCATATGTGGATGTAGAGGCTACAAAAACAGGTCTACTTGCTAAGAAGCTAGTGAAATGCCTAAAAATCATCAGAGTCAGAGAATCAAGGAGAAAATGGAAAAATGTCCATAAGTAAGGTAGGATGGGACAACAAGGTGTCTTATCCAATCCTAATGGAAAATGATGATTCAATTAATGAGTTTTATTTTGGCATTGAGATTAGTCGATTGCATAGGAGCTCATCTTTCAATCAAGATTGATGTTTAACAAATAGGCAAGTTAACTATGATGGCGGGTTGGGGTTGCTTATTTGGTCATAGGTTTTGTGCTTTTGATAGGTGGCATGAGCTAAACTCAACAAAAAGTTTCTCTCGGTCTAAATTTTTTCATGGGAGCTTAGGGAGGTGTTTTTTTTAATTGAGTGTTTTTATTTGTGTATATGAGAATCATCCTTTTGGTTTCAATTAATGCACACCCATACTTGTAAACATAAAAACCCCTCATTTTTTTAAACCAACTAAAAAGCCAAAAAAACCCATAGATCATACTTCATCCAAAACCTTCCAAACCATCCCAAAACCTTTGTATGAAAATCAGTTACTCTAGTTGACAAGAAGCATTATGAATAGTGGAATCCAAAACTAAAAACAATAAAGACAAAAAGAGAAAGGGTAAAGCAGGTAGTATAAGTCAGATGAACGGAAGTTGAAATAATCATGTATGTATATAAAGTGAGAACCATCTTGGTGAAAACCGAGAACCATTCTAATTTTTTGAGCTAATTACAATAGTTTCCACCATCTACTTCGGGTAGTTTCTACTATCTAATATGGATAATTTTTTAACTTGAAATAAAAATATATAATATTTATAAAAATTCCGTTTCTTTTCTTTTTTACATTCAAATAATATAATTTTTTGAAAGATTTACAATAGTTTTCTTCACCCACTAGAGGTAGTTTCCATCACCTATTTTGAATAGTTTCCTAACTTTATATACTTAATCTTTACAAAAATATAACTATTTATTTAGCACTCATATATTATATTTTTATGAGAGAATTATAACGGTTTCTTTTACCTACTGAAATTAGTTTCCTTTACCTACCGTATATGGTTTCAAAACCTAAAACATAAATACACAATATTTACATAAATGTGAACACCTTTTCTCCTCTTTTTTTTTTAACACTCAAATACTATAATTTTTTAAGCTACTTCCTAGAGTTTTCTCTATGTACTAAGAGTAATTTTGATTACCTAATGTGGGTAATTTCTTCAACTAATAGTACTATTTGCTTAAATCAACGATCATACAAATGTCATACTAGCAAAATAAGGTCGTATCATCATGAACTTTGGTGTTAACTCTTGATTTTCATTATTTTTTAATTTAAAAAAATTAATTAAAAATGGATGGATGATAACCATGGTATAATAAAATGATGGAGACTACTAACTATGAATTTAATCAATTAGAAACAAGCTTAGGATTAAATTTAGTTACAACTCAAATGTAATTTAATAAATTAATCTATCTTATATTGGATTTGATCAATACATTAGGAATAATTAGACAAACTTAACAATTAATCTCTTTTGAAAACTAAAAGTCATGCTCAATTATATCTAACAACCTATTTTCATGACTATAGATTTAATTAAACTCATTAAGCATAAGCTAATTCAGTCAATTTTTGAGAATCACTAATATACTTTTGTGAGTCATCAATTTCCATTCAATTGCTAAGTTCTAATGTTAACTATATTATTTTAATTATAATTAATAGCCTAATTAGGTTTAAAAAATTATCATTTGTTCTAACTCTAATTCATTAACTACTAGACGTTAAATAATGAAAGTCGAACAACTCCGAAAACAATTCAAATAATTCATTAAATAGATAATGGAATCAAACCTTTTTTGATCCTAGAACAAATAATTACTTAAGCATAATTGAAATCATAAATTATAATAATGAAATAAAACATATAATAGTAGAAGAGAAATAGAAGAGTTCAATAGATAAAACCGTAGAGATGGAGTTTGATGTGGTGCTTCATATCTCTAGGATTAATGTTAAAAAAATGAAAGAAAATGAGTTAATATAATGGGGCTTTTCATAAAAGAGATGAAATTCAAAGAAAAATAAGGAACAAAGAGAAGGAAATAGAGCCTCCAAATATCCTTTGGGTCATGCTAAATTAGGTTTAGAAAAATTTGCCACTGAATGTAAATGAAAATCCCTTAAAATTATGCTAAGAAAATAAGAAATGACATCCAACACGGCTAGGCTATGTTGGGGTCAGAGACTGAGTATTCACGCTGAAATCTTTCTTAACCTTGTTGATCAACATTAGTAGGCTATGCTGGCTCATAACTCCTTTTCCCAGAGTCAAAATGGTGTGGTATTGGATGTGTTGGAAAGTTGAGAAGAAGATCTATAACTTTTGTTCTTTTTAATTTTTCAAATTGAGATTGAATAAAAGGAAGAAAAAAAATTAAATTTTCAATTAAATGTAATTGTCTCATAAATTAATAAGGCCATATACATGTAAGATTCTATATAAAGTATACTTAAATCCATCATATTGTCTCATATTAGCCTTATTTGTATCCATTGAGTGCTCTTACAAAAAAAATGCCAAGAACACAATATCCATGAATCTAATAGAAAATCTAACAGCATACTTAAAGAATCCATGAAAACATGCATATATAAAGAGGAAAAATTATCCTAATATTTGTCATTTTACTAATTTATCAATTTCACCATGCATGAACTATTGCTTATCTTGAAGAAAATTAGAGCATAAAAACATGAAAGGATGATGATGAAGAAGAAAGTAAAGAAAGGGAATAGGGATCAAGGCTTGAGATAATAGAAAAAAACTATGCAAACAAGACATACATTTACAAGACCTACCTAAATTGCGAGCATTAACAATAGGAAAAATGAAAAAAAAAAGTTTTGAATAACCCTCAATTTACATTCTCAATTTAGTATTATTATGGAACTCTAAGATGGTTTAAAATTGTGTAGCTGCACACCCTTAATAGACAAAGGTTAAATAATGAAGTAGAGTTTCTTACTATAGGTAGATGTAGATATTCTACACTCATGTATTTTAAGGATGTAACCATTTTGCACGAAATTCTCCAAGAAAATAATGATCGACCATATGCTGGCATGTATTATCATTCACCGCCAATTAAAAGACATAATGCAAAGCAAAAATATGAGGTCTAATAAAGGTTGTAATGGGGCTAGGATAAGAGTTAGGGTAAGTCTAGGATTGTACTTAATGGCCCAAAAATAAATGCAAAGACAACTACAAGGATATATCACAAATGTTAAGATCAATAATGCAAAAACACGCTCTACCAACCACACTTTCATCACACCCCCATACTTATTTTTAGAGTACCTACACCAAATACATAAAAGAGTTCTCATTCCTCAGTTTTTGATAAGGGTAAGGTATCAACTCGGGATTAGGGGATACAAATGAAGGTGTAATAAAAAAAAAGAACATGTCTTGAGCTTATTAAGAAATAAGGAAATAAATATCATTTGGTAGGCAATTTGGCTAATGTAGCTATAAAAAGAAAACATGTGCCTCAATCATGTTAATGGATGCATAAGTCATATGTGGCCTTGAAGAGAAATAACGCAAGTTCTAGTTTCACACATTAGAGGAGAATACATGCAATTAGAACATAGTGAGATTGTATAAAATATAAAAAATTTGTAATGCTCAAGATCTCACCGGTTTCAATGCTACCAACTCTATTTTTAATGTCTTAGTTTAGATGAACAAATCAACTAATATAAGCTACTAGAGTGATAGAATAATAAGTGGTTGGAGATTTTATCAATTGAAAATTTCATGATTAAAAATATTTTAAATGCCTTTTTTTGTTATACTTGATTGTAATATATAGGTCTCACTAATATATTATCAAGCCGTATATATAATTCTATCAAATTTTCATCATTAGCCAATCATTTACTAAATTTATTTTTTATAAAGAAAATAACAAGGAAATCAATTAGAAGTAAGCACATCGTAAGAAAAAAAAACACATTAAAGAAAATAAAGCACATTAAAAATATAGGAAATGGACACACTAAAAATAAAAGAAGTAAATAAATAAAGAAATAAAAAGAAATGCACACCAAGCTATATGGAAATAAAGTAAAGAGAGATAACAAAAATGAAAAACTAACACCTTACAATGGTGATCTTAAACTTTGAATCATTACCATCATCACAACACTTCAAGCATTAGACAATCATCTGAAAGAGCTTCAAACAAGAATGAAAAATATATACCATATATCTCACATAACACTCTTGTACATGAGCATACTTGTTACTCCAATCTTTATTTTTTCTCTTTATAGGCCTTGTATTTTTTTGTAAAAGTGCAACATCAACTTATCAAGCTCATAATTTTTTTGTACCCCATAACTTGTTGATGTAATCTAAAATTACTACATAATTTACTCATTTAAGATCCATTTAGATTAAAAATCACAATCATAATATATGTATAGTTAGGTGCATAAAACTCATACCTAAGAATCAAAGAAGGAGATTCAAGTTCTACTTGTGGGGACTTTGCTTCCTTGAAATTGAAGGTCTCAATACCATACTTGAGCTTCTCTTCTTTTAGAGGTTGAGGTGAGAGCATTCTTAATCCACATGGTCCTCTCAAATAATGTATTAAATCTCTTCATCCTCTTGAGGTTCACTTACTGAATTGGCCTAATCCTTACTTCCCTTCTCCTTGTCATTCTTCTCAAAACTTGTGCAAGGAAAATCTAGAATTCCCTTGCCATTGCTCAAGGTAATTGTCATAACTTCCAATTTTGGATTTGTCTTTCTATTCCTAGGTAATTTTCCTTGATCTTATTTAACTAACACGTTGGCTAATTGCTTTGTTTGCACCCCCAAGTTCCTTAATGATACCTCTTGATCCTTCCTCCATGACACTTGCTCTTAAAGACTGATCTTATTTTCATCAAAAAACTAATATACAATATCCTCCAAACTAGGTTGTATCTCTTAAATTGAATCTTGAACTTTGAACTTGGAGTGACTGCCACATTGGGTACTTGTTTGGGATGGGATTTTTATTCCACCATGTATAGTCATGATAATCACACCATCTTGAGTAGTCCATGTATGGTTGAAAAAATGAATTACCTACTTGACAATCTATACTACCATGCAGTCCCCTACAAAAATAACATCTAATGTTATAGACCTACACGTTAGCAATGATCAAACTATCTAAATGAGAATTCGTGATTATTGGCTTCTGATTCCTCAATAAAGTACAATTGCACTATGTCAAATAACCACTAGAGAAAAGATTAGAAGAGTAAAAATTAAAGAAAAATATTTTTTCTATCCAAACAATGAAGGGTTCAATATCAACTAGCGAAATATTTTGGCAATGGCGCTGACAACTTGTTTGCTTAAATTCGCAAGTGTACGAATGTCGTAGTAATAAAATAAGGCCGTATTCTCAAGGAATTGGGTGTTAACTACTATTTTTATTATTATTTTTTACTACCTAAATAGATTAATTAAAAAGGGATGGATGATAACAATAGAAAATAAATTGATGGAGACTATAACTATGAATTTGATCAATTAGAAACAATCCTAGGATCAAATTTCAGTTACATCTCCAATGTAATTTAATAAATCAATCTATCTTGTATGTGATTTGTTCAACACATTAGGAACAATTAGTCAAAAATTAACCATTAAACTATTTTGACAACCAAAATTCATGCTCAATTAAATCCAATAACCTATTTTCACGGTTATAGATCTAATTAAACTCATTAAGAATAATCTAGTTTAATCGATCTCGATGATCACTAATCTACATTCATGAATCATCAATTCCTTGCTAAGTTCTGATATTATTTATTATCTTTCAATTATAATTAATAACCTAATTAGATTAAAATGGTGATAAATTGTTCTAACCCTAATCAATTAAATGTTAGCATTTAAAAAATACAATCCAAACAATTCTAACATCAACTCAATCAATTCATTAAATCAACATTGGGATTGAACTTTATTTAATCTTATAACAAATAAATATTCAAGCATAATTGAAAGCATAAAGTACAACAATGAAATAAAACACATAATAATAGAAGAGAAAGAGAATAATTTAATAAACAAAACCATAGAGATGGAGTTCAATGTGATGCTTTAATTTTTCATAATTAATGTTTACAAATCGAAATTAATGAATTTAATCTAATAGATTTTTGCATAAAAGAGAGATGAAATCCAAAGAAAAATAAGGAACAAAAAGAAGTAAATATGGCCTCCAAATATCTTATGGGCCGTGCTAAATTAGGTTTAGAAAAATCTGTCATTGAATGTAACTGTAAATCCCTTCAAATTGTGCCAAGAAAATAAAAACTGACACCTAACACAACTTGGTTGTGTTAGGGTTAGAGACCGAGTATTCACGCTAAAAGCCTACATAACTATGTTGATCATCATTGACAAGCCATATTGGCTCATAAATTATTCGTTCAGATTCAAAATGATTCGATCTTTGATGCATTGGAAATATGAGAAGAAGATCTGTAACTTTTGTTCTTTAAAATTTTTCAATCTGAGATTGAATCAAAACCAAAATTCTTTACTTTTTCAATTAAATGTAATTGTCTCAAAAATTAATAAGGTCATATACATGCTAGGTTCTTTACAATGTATGCTCAAAGCCTTCATACTACCTTATATTAGCCTTATTTACATCCATTGAGTACACTAACAAAATAAAATGCCAAAGGAAACGATACCCACGAATCTAATAGAAAATCTAACACTATGCATAATGAATATATGCAAACATGTATATATAAAGAGAAAAAATATTTTAATATTAGTTATTTTACCAATTTATAAAGTATTAATTCTTATTTTACACTAAAAAAATTAATTCTCATTATATATATTATATATATGGTATATTTCAATTGTGACCCACATGTCATGACCCACTTTGAGACTTGTTGTGAGGTTCCACGGAGTTTCAAAATAATCTAGAATGTTCTAGTATAGTCTAAATAAGTATAGAGATATTTATAAAGTTCTAAACTCTCCTAAATGGTTCTAGAGGGGGATGTCTCTAGATCCATCTACACTTGTGTAGAAGTATAGAGCTTTCTAAAAATCCTAAAGGAGTAATCTAAAAACCCTAGTGAGCTCCTCCAGAAGCCGTAATAGATTCTTCGAGAAACCCTAGAAGGCTTATTAGGCCATTCTTAAGAGATCCATTAGGATCGTCTCTAGAACCTTCATGGGAGGGGAAGGGGTGGAGCTTCACTTATAAATAGAGGGGATGGAGTCATTTGAGAATCATCCACCAAGAGTTGTATTCAGAGTTTTTCTCTCTATAATACATACTTCTTTCTCTCTCTCTAAAATTTCTCTCTTAAGTTATCTTGTGAAGTGTTTGGATTTTTTCTCTCAAAGGCATCATTTGCCTAAGTTTTGAGTACACTAGAAGGAGGAAGGGTGATTTAGTATTTCAAGGAGTCAGGAAAGTATAAGGTCACACATATTTTGGCTCAGCAAAGAAGTTGGTACGTGTCAGGTGGTATCAGAGCTTGGTTCACAATGGCATAAAACCCCTAATCATCACAAATCATTCAAGGTGGTCAAGGTGATAAAAATAAGAGATCAAATTCTACCTTCAAGCCTCATACCCTGATTTTGAAGGAAGTTATAGAAAGGATGGTTCACTTCATGGCAATGTGTCAGGAGGATGTTGCCACCTTAAAGGGAAAGGTAGATTGACTGGAGAAGGACATGGAAGCTTTGGCCAACCAAGAGGAGGTATGTAATCCCCCAAAATTTTAGAAAACCAATAATTTAATAAATAGCTTTTATTTGAAATAAATTAGCTTTTAAAATTATTTAATTTAATTAATTTATGGATTTTTGAGTATATAAATTTGGACGGGAATATTTAGTAAATTAAAATAGATATTTTGTTATTTTATCATGCTATTTTTATTTAAACAATTTTCCAAACTAATATTTTACTAACTTTATCCTTTTTAAACTAATATATTAGATTATAATGAATTAAATTATTAAATTAAATAATTTATCAAGAATATTATATTTTATAATTTTATAAATTAATTTATTTTATTTTCCCTATTTTTCCATTTCCCCTTTTACCTTTTCTTCTCTTCTTTTTCCCTTTTTTCTCCTCCTTGGGCCGCCGCACCTGGCCTGTTCTCCCCCTCCCCTGTGCGCTTGGGCCAGGCCCGTTCCTTCCCTCCAGCTCCTCCTTCTCCCACACACGACGTAGCCCAGACTTTCTCCTCCCCTGACTGGAGCGGTTTAGCCTTCTTTCCTTTCCCTTCGACCGGACGGCTTCTTTCTTCTTCTTCTTCTCCCTTTTTCATCACCGCCCATGCCTGACACCCTATGCACGCCCGACCACCACCTGCAGCTACCATCCTGACCACCCCTGCCTCTCTCCCTCTCTCTCCCCATCCTTTTCTTTCCTATTTCGAGCCAAACTATCCCCTGCACCCTCCATCCATTCCTGACTCTTTTCCTTTTCTTCTCCCTTCACCTCCCTGTCACCCGACCACCATCTGCCACCCTACAACCTGCCCAACCAGCCACGTACTCCTGCCTCTCCCTCTTCTTTTTCTTACCCTCACCAGCCCTTCATTCCCCATAATTTCGAGCCCTCATCTCCTTCCCCGAGCCTCTTCTCTCATTTCTCCTCCTTCCCATTCTTCCCTGGTTTTTTTGGCACGCCACCGCCAACTGCCGCTCAAACCACCGCACTAAGCCCATGCGCCGCCTTCTTCCACCACCTCCTACTGCCCTACACCATCATGCCACCCCCTTGAGCCCTTGCACTTCCTCCCTTCTCCCCCTCTTCTTTTCCTCCCCACTTTTCTCCCTTATCGGCAGGCCACCTGCAACCACTGCTTCTGCTGCCTATGCCGCCACCAAACCCACCATTCGATACCCTGCAACCTCGTCTACGATCCCCATACATTGGTTGGCCGAAACAAGTCCTTGAACCCCTTAATTTTTCCCTCCTCTTTTCCTTTCCTCTCAGCCTCTCCACGTCGACCCACCTTGGCAGCCATCTTCGCCGCCTCGCCGCCACCGTCTCTGCCACCTTTGGCCGCCAACAACCCATCCTTAGCCTCCACCTACACCCCCTCTTCACTTATGCATCCTTACCTTGCCTCCAATCCTCCCCCATCTACCTCCTTTTCTAGCCTAAAGTCCCTAAACCGAGCCATCTCCCCTCCCTTCTATCTCACCCCCTTCTAACCCTTTTCTCCCCCTTATTCTGCATGTGGCTCACGTTGTTCATGCAGCGTGAGCTCCACCTTGATTTGGAGTTTATTTATCTAATATTTGAGGTATATTAATAGTTAATTAAAGTGTATTATTATTAAATAAATTTTCTATAAAGTTTTATCCTTTTAATTTCTTACTTCTAACATGATAATTATTGATATTATTTTTAGGTGTTGAGTTGCTAATTAAGCCTTGAATCCTTAACCGGGATACTGGTAAGGTTTGATTTTTTTTTCGGGGTTAATGTAATCGTTAAACCTCACTTAAATGCATGGAAAAATGTATGCTAGCACATTAAGGATTTTAGTATGATTTTATGCATGTTTTGTGTTGCCTAGTATGATACATATATATATGGTTGCTTATATTGATTTTTAAAGAGAAAAGAAAAGAAAATTATGATAGCTTTTGTGCCATGTGTAGAGATGATACTTAAGGAATGAGTTTGATATTTGATGAAAATGTTAAATGCTTGTCTATGATGTATTATGTTGCTAACGCATGAATAATATTATTGTCTAAGGGTATTTTAGTAATATGCTTATGAAGTATGTGATCTAATGAATGTAGTTGCTAATGAGTATTATGTTGAATAATGACAAGTTGGTGGAGTTAAATGATAAGAAAGAAGTGCTAATACTTATAAAAGTGGTGTAATAAAGGGGTTAAGTGGAAATTTTATAAGTAAAAAAGGGTATTTTGGCAATTTTATAGTAAAGGGGTATTTTGGTAATTTTGAAAGAAAGGGGTAAAATTTTGAGTTGTAAGAAAAAGGGTATTTTGGTAATTTCAAATGAAAGGAGTGAAATGATAATTTTATAAGAAAAATGATAAAATTTTAAGTTGTGAGAAAGAAGGGTATTATGGTAATTTTTGAGGCAAAAGAACAATATGGTAATTTATGATTAAATGGAAAAATGATAATTTTATAAGTAAAGGGGCATTATGGTAATTTTTGGAGAAAAGGGTAAAGTGGTAATTTTGGAGTCAAAGGGCAATATAGTAATTTTATAAGTGGCAAGAATGGTAATTTTGGAAGTAAGGGGTAAAATAGTAATTTTGGATGAAGGAGGGTATTATGGTAATTTACAAGCAAAAGGGTAATATGGTAAAATTGGATGTAAGGGGAAAAATGGTAATTTTATTTATAAATAAAAGGATATTTTGGCAATTTGGAAGTAAGGGGTAGAAGGGTAATTTTGTGAATAAAAGGATATTATGGTAAACTTGGGAGTAAGGGGTAACTTGGTAATTATGATAACGACGAAAGATAATTAGGTAATTAAATTATGATTATAGAAGGGCAATTGGATAATTATGATATTAGAGAAGGGTAATTTGGTAAATTAACCAATTAAAGGGCATTATGGTAATTTTAATAATGGAGAATGGTAATATAGTAATTATAAAAATGGAGAAGGGTAAATTAATAATTATAAATATGGAGAAGGGTAAATTGGTAATTATAATTATGAAGAAGGGTAAATTAATAATTATAATTATGAAGAAGTGTAATTTGGGATTTATGATAATTGAAAAGGGTAAAATGGCAATTATAATAATTGAAAGGGGTAAAATGGTAATTATGATAAAGGAGAAGGGCAATTTGGTAATTTAACCGACTAAAGGGTAAATTGGTAATTATTTAACCAACTAAAAGGGTAAAATAGTAATCATGATAGTGAAGGAGGGTAATTTGGTAATTTATCCGACTCAAGGGCAATTTAGTAATTATAACAAAGGAGAAGGGCAATGCGGTAATCTAACTAACCAAAGGGGAAATATGATAAGTGTAGCGATTATGAGGGGTGAATGGTGATCTAAAAATTATAGGAGATAACTTGGTAACCTAAACCGGGTAAAGGGTAATTCGGTAAATAAGCAACCTAAAGGATAATAGGGTAATTTATCAAGTAAGGAAGGGATGACTTAGCAATTATATATGTAAGGAGTAAATGATTTATTTGTACCTAACATGTTGTTGTGATTGTGGAATTTCATAATATGATTCAAATAATGTTGATTAGCAAGGTAAGAGTATTTGATAATTAGTAAGTATCACGAGAACGAATCCGGATTCGGAATTAGAATGGAATTATGATGGCCTTAATGATTTCACTATATTATCTTGGATAACCGCCTGAATAAGAAACGACTAATGATATAAGAACGATTGAAAGTGAATAAGTATCTGATTTTTGTGCTTTTCGTGATCACTTTAATTAAGACACTAATACTTAAAGTGAAAGACCTCGAGATCGGGAATGGTGACTCTTTAGGAGTCGCTACCCTAAAGATGTGGTTTAGTCCATGATTATTCTGGTATTTGCTGGTGTGCCTTTGTGCCCCACCCAGGCCCTATATCTTACTCTATCTAGCTCTACGGACCTAGTTAGGGGGTATGCATACTTATGGATTAGGTGTCCTTATCGGTAGAGTATTAAGTAGCTTTATGCACCAGTACGACCAGGGTACCTTTGCGTCCCTGGGTTCATGGTTGAAGGGTACCGAGTAGCTTGTATGCACTGGTACGACCGGTGTACCTTTGTGTCCCAGGTTCTTGATCTCCCATCCGAGGCAAATAAATATAATTGTTGTGCTGATTAAAGAAAGGAAAAACACTAATTACAAAAGTGGAAGATTAATGAGTCGGGCCCAGATGACTTATGATATTGAGTACCGATCCACTGGATATAATAGTGGCCCAAGATAGTGTTGCCCTGGCAAGTGATTATGAGTACCGATCCACCGGATATAATAGTGACCCAGGAGCGTTTTGCCCTGAATGATGATTATATGAATTTCGGTCCACCGGCTAAAATAGTGGGGGTCCCGAGCTCAATACAAAAAGCATTGGATATGAATAAATTATGGAAAGATATTAATTACTTATATTGGAACATCTTATGAGTCAAGGCCAGACCGGTCCACCGGCGAATAATAGTGGCCAGGAGCATTCTGCCCTGGAGACCGATCCACTGGCAATAATAGTGGTCAGGAGTGTTCTGCCCTGTATGTATTCCGGTCCACCGGCTATAATAGTAGGGTTCCCGCACTCACTTGGATATAACCAAAGAGATGATTGAATAATGATGGACTAATGGCTTAAGGCCCAAAAGTATCGATCGTACCTTATAACTTGTTGATATGTGGCAGCCTTGTTATATATGTGATTGATATGTATGCACCTCTCATTGCATATGTCTATAACTTGCATTATATGTTGCATTGTGGGCCTGTCTTTAAGTGTGGTATTAAAGGGTTACTCAGTACCATAGTACTAAAGGGTTCCCTTCGTGGGGCCCCTGCCTATTCAATGGGCAGCGCCCCTTGTAGGTCTTTTCAGGTGCTACTCAAGTGCGCAACGGGAAAGAGAGTAAGGAATTATCCGGTACCGTTAGGGTTTTTCTCTTTCTCTTTTAAATTCCTAGTTTTAATGTTAATGTTGTTAAAGTAACCATCATTGGTGGATTTTATTCTTATAAATGATTTGATGCGCTACTCTGATTTGAAAATGGATTGTAAATTGTGTTTTATACTTTTATCCTTAGCACTTAGTACTGGAACGGTAGGAGTGAACCGGTCTGGTACTAAATGTGGTGGTAATATTCCTAGAATTCATGATTTTATAATTTGCTTCCGCTAACTCTTTCAAATAAAACAAAATTTTTCAGTAGTGAATTTTGGGGGTGTTACAAGGTACATGGCCCAGCTCTTTCAGGAGATGATGGCAACACAACAAAAGTTCAAGGAGGATGTGACGGCTCAAATGGACCAGTTTATGGCAGAACACATTATGCTCAAGGATTGACTTACCAATGTTGAGCTTCATTGTGCCCGATGCAAGGAAGGAGTATCGCTCAGTATCAGAAGTTTAAGGGTTTCCATGAGGATGTTGGACACACCCCGACTGCATAAATTCAAGGGATTTTGGAATGCGAAAGAGATAAACAACTTCCTATATGTCATAAAATTGTATTTTTCCATCACTCATTTACTTGATGAAAATCTACGCATTATATAGACCATGTTGTATCTAGAGGAAGATGTTATGTTGTGGTCGTGTGGCCATCATTGGGAGATTGAACGGGAGACTTGTGTAATGAACACATGGAATGATTTAAAGGCTGAATTAAAGGGAAAATTATACCTAAAAAATGCCGAGTTGGATGCAATAAGGAGACTAAGGAATTTAAATAATACTAGAACCATGAAGGAGTATATCAAGGCACATGGTTCCCTTATGCTTGAGATTTCTGACATGCTAAAGATGGAGAGATTATTGATGTAGGAGCAAACACTCAAGAATTGGATTTCATAATTATAGAACCAATTATTATTCATTTGGAAAGTGTCTCCCATAAATTTGAAGACCAACCAATAGTTACGTTGCTTGAAATATAACAAACAAGCAATTTAATGTCTACGTGCATGTGCATAGCATGCAAGGAGGGAGTAACCACGTGTATGAGGTGTATGTTGGCAGGATTTTTGAGTATTATTAATTTATTTAGCTAATTTATTAATTAAGTAATAAAGTAGGAGAATAAAGTTAGCATAAAGTAGGATAAAATTAGCATAAAAGTAGCATAATATCTTTTAGCTTGGAATCTTTTGGAATATGCTTTAGCTAGTGGTAGAAATATTAAATTATTCATAAATTTCAAGCATATGGCATGTATTATGATTATGAATAATTGAAGTTGAAGATCAACATTGAATAAATTATGTATGAGTTCAAGTTTAAGCAAATCGAATCTGTGTGAATAGTTTGGCTTAAAAGTTTTAATCTCTTTGTCTGTGTGAATTAGAGACCAATCCATATCTTTTCTACTATTATTAATCCATATTTTATTACCCTAATTACTATCAAAATCCTACCCTATTTCATGGTTTAACCAAACCCTAAATCAGTATACAACACTGAAACCCTAAAATATTCCTTTGAAACCCTAACCATCCATACCAACCAAACACCACCTTATTTCCTCTTCTTCGAACCAAACCCTAACCCTAACCATAAACCACAAATTTAACCATCATCCAAAACCTAACTTTCAAAACCTCAGCATCATCATCTCTTCATATTTGAATCACATTCATCATTAATTCATCACCATTGAATCATCATCACCATCAATGAATCACCATCATCATTTTTCTACCATAATTCAAACCACCATCATCTTATTTGCATCACTTTAGAAACTTTAGTCTTTTAACTCACCATAACCAAGCCTTTATCATCTCATCCAAACTCCATTAGAAACATTAGATCCACATAATTGAATATTACACCCTCCCACACACATCAATTATTATCCTTCTTTGATGGGTTACATTCTTGGGAAAAACAAGAACTCTAAAGGCATAATGTCCAAGATCTCTCCACAACATATCGAGAGGCCGAATACCTAATTAAGTATAGATCCAAGAAGAAGGATAAGGTCTGAAAGGATAGTTCAAACAAAGGTAAGGGAGGCAAGTCCTAGAATTCCAATAAAAAGCATCATGAAGGAAAGGTGAAAGAGAAAAATGATAGTGGCAAAGATTTTTTGAAGTTCAAGCATGAATGCTTTATGTGTGGGGGGTAATCATCTCCTTCATGATTGTCCCCAAAAGAAGGCTTAGAGTAACATGGTGGTAGGCCAAGCCGAGAAGGAGGGCACTAATGAAGCATAGATGGGGTCCCTAACTCTACCAAACTCTATTAATTCCAAGCCCAGGGAGCAAGCTACATGCTTGATGTATGTTGAGGTCTAAGTCAAGGGCATCATTAATAGGGAATTGGTGGACATAGGTGTCTCTCAAATTTTATTTAGTCCTAAGGAAGCACAAGGATGGAATTAAGAGTCACCAAGAGAATGAAATCAATCAACTCCAATGCTAGGCCCATCGTTAGGGTGGCTTATGGATTCTTGATCACCCTTGGATCATGGCCAAGAATGGTGAATTTTAAAGTGACTAAGATGGATGATTATGTCATAGTGCTCAGTATGGCGTTCATAGATGTGGGAGCTCCATTTATCTTTCCAGTAGATACCACCATGCATTTAGGGAAGGGACAATAGAGTCACGTTGTTCCCTTGGAACAAGAAAAGGTAGAGTACTTTCATCTATGCAATTCTCTAAGGGATTTAAGAAGGGAAGTCTTGTTACTTGGCTAATTTTATATAGGAAAATTATTCAAAACCTATGGAAGTTCCTAAGGAGATTAGGAAGGTACTTCATGAATTTGAAGACATGATGTCGAAGGAGCTACCAAAGAAGCTTCTGCTTAGAAGGGATATTGAGTTAGAGCCAAGCGAAACACCACCCGCAAGGAGTCCCTAGAAGATGAGCCCTCTAGGGTTAGAAAATTTAAGGAGGTAGCTAAAAGATTTGGTTGATGTAGAATTTATCCGGTGGTTGAAATCTCCTTACATATCCCCGTGTTATTTTAGAAAAAGCATGATGGGTCGTTGCGGATGTATGTGGACTAAAAAGCCTTGAAAAAATCATTGTAAAGAACAAGTATACTCTACCTCTTATTGATGATTTGTTTGATCAGTTGGGGAGAGAAAGGTACTTCACAAAGATGGATTTTCTCTCGGGGTACTAGCAAGTGCAGATGGCCAGTGGAGATGAAGCAAATGCTATATGTGGCACAAGGTACAATTCATATGAAATCCTTGTCATGAAATTTGGACTTACATATGCCTTAGCAATAATTTTTTCCCTTGATGAACAAGTTATTCTATCCGTATTTGGATAAGTTTGTGGTGGTTTCTCTTGATGACATTGTGTTCTATAGCGAGTCCTTAGAAGAGCATAATCTAAAGGTCATTTTCCAGTTACTCTGAGAAAATGAACTATATATGAAGAGGGAAAAGTGCTCATTTTCTCTCACAGAAGTGAAGTTTTTAGACTACTACATTAGAGAAGAAAATATCAGGATGGACACAACCAAGACATGAGCTAAGAATGGAAATCCCTAAAGAATGTGTCAGAGCTATGGAGTTTCCTTAGATTGGTTAATTATTACTGTAGGTTCATCCTGGGGTACTCTGGACGAGCTACACCTCTCACCAACATTAAAGAAGAAGATTCCATGGAGTTAGGATGAGAGTTGTGTGAAGGATTTAAAAAATATGAAGAGAAGCTCATATGGATGCCTCTGATTATTCCATTAGAGGGGTTCTTATGTAATAGAGGCATCTGATTGCCTATGAGAGTCATAAGTTGAATGTTACCGAGATGCAGTATCCTATGCATGATAAGGAGACGATACTTATCATCCATTTTTACGGGTATAGAGGCACTATTTATTGGGAAGTAAGTCCGTGATCAAGACTGATAATGTTGCAATGAGTTACTTCTAGAACCAGAATAAATGAAGTCCCAAGAAGGCTTGTTGGCATAATATCTTGGCTGAATTTGATTATAAGATGGAGTATAAGCTAATAAGTTCCAACATGGTGGCAAATGCATTGAGTCATAAGGCTATGCTTGCCAGCATGAGTGGACCTACAGGAAACATCCTAGATTGAGTCAAATAGGGAAAGTTGCACTATTTCTTTACTCAAAGTTTTTTGTAGATGGCCAAAGAGGGTAATACTAGGAGATTTTGGGAGAAGGATGGAGCTCTCTACATTATGCAAACCATCTATATATATATATAAATGGGGAGGCCTTCAACATGATATAAAGAAAGAGTCCACGATTCAAAGTGGGTTGGATAATAAAGGATGAGACACACACTAGATTTAGTTGAAGATACTTAATATTGGCCACAGATGCAAGATGACATCGATGGACTTGTCTTGTGTGCCGACAAGATAAGAATGAACAGCAGAGCCCTGCAGGTTTGTTGGAACCCTTACCGGTTCCTAAAAGACCTTGGGAGAGTGTCTTTATGGATTTCATCTTAGCACTCCCAATGTCATAAGGGAAATGATCTATTATAGTAGTGGTTGATAGGCTAAGAAAATATGAGACGTTCATTCCTGTCCTAAGGGATTATACACCGAATGAGTGTGCTCAGTTATTCTTCAATAACGTAGTGAAGTATTGGGTATTAATAAAGAGCATCTTCAGTGGTAGAGATCCCCATTTCACCATGAAATTTTGGAGGGAGCTATTCAAGATGATGGGGTCCAAATTGCACTTCTCTACCAACTTTCACCCATATATAGATGGATAGACGGAGAGGGTGAATGCCTTGGTAGATATGTGTTTAAGGTAATTTGTGAGTGCAAATCAAAGAGACTAGGAAAATTTATGGAGTGAAGACATAAGGTATAGTGACAGACGGAGAGGGTGAATGCCTTGGTAGAGATGTATTTAAGGTAATTTGTGAGTGCAAATCAAAGAGATTGGGAAAATTTTATGGGAATGGCTCAGTTCTTGTATGCATTGTAATGGAGTGAAGACATAAGGTACCGTGCTTTTAAGCTCGTCATGGGACAACAACCCCTTAATCTACACACAGTGCAACATGGCTATAAAGGGAGTAGTCTTGTGGCACATTCATTTGCTCAAGGATGACATGAGAAACTTGACTTAGCCAAGGAAAATCTACAAAAATCTTTGAAGAAGTGGGCAAATGCAAACTAAAGAGCTTTGGAGTTCGATTAAAGGGACTTGGTTATGGTTAAGCTGTCACCCCAAGTATTCAAGGCTTATCGCCAAGTGCACAAACGCTTAGTGGGAAGATATGAAGGACCATACCTGGTTTTGAATAAAGTGGGGAAAGTGTCCTACTAGATAGAAATGCCATAAAATTTGAAGATTCATCCTGTCTTTTATGTGAGTTTGCTTAAGCCTTACCATACAGATAAGGAAGATCCAACAAGAAGAGTAAGAAAGCGTGCACCTTATGCAAATGTGATTTCATTCAACCATGAGGTTGAATAGATTTTGTCTCATTGGGTAATCAAGAGAAGAGGGATGCCAAATTATAAGGAATACCTCATTTGATGGAAGGGACTACTATGAT
Organism: Tamarix austromongolica; assembly: GCA_039764185.1. Classification (NCBI taxonomy): domain Eukaryota; kingdom Viridiplantae; phylum Streptophyta; class Magnoliopsida; order Caryophyllales; family Tamaricaceae; genus Tamarix; species Tamarix austromongolica. Next base: position 96,147,002 of record CM077809.1, read on the forward strand.
TCAAAACAGATGGGAGATAGCAGAAGATTTATGGCAATTCAAGGAGGCAATTAATAATTACTTGTCTTCTGTCATTGCCGAGGACAACAATGGATTTGGTGGGGGAGGATTTCACGACCCACGTCAAGACTTGTGGTAAGGTTCCACAAAGTTTTAGAATAATCTAGAATATTCTAGTGTAGTCTAGATAAGTGTAGAGAGATGTATAAGATTTTACACTCTCCTAGATGGTTTTAGAGAGGGATGTCTCTAGATGCATCTACACTTGTGTAGATAAGTATAGAGCATTCTAGAAACACTAGAGGAGCAATCTAAAAACCCTAGCAAGCTCCTCCAGAAGCCGTAATAGATTATTCTAGAAACCCTAGAAGGCTTATTATTTCATTCTAGAGATGATCCTAATTTTTAGAGACATCCATTAGGATCATCTCTAGAATCTTCCTAGAAGGGAAAGGGGTGGATCTTCACTTATAAATAAAGGAGGATGGAGTCCTTTGAGAATTATCTACAAAGAGTTGTATTCAAATCTTCTCTCTCTATAATGCACACTTCTTTCTCTTTCTAAAATTTCTCTCTTAAGTTCTCTTGTGAAGTATTCAGAGTTGTGCTCTCAAAAGCATCCTTTTTCTAAGTGTTGAGTATACTGGAAGGAGGAATGTTGACTTACTCTTTTAAGGAGGGAGGAAAGACTAAGGTCACGCATATTTTGCCTTAGTGAAGAAGTCAGTACATGACCCATTGCTTTAAATGAGATCTGGGAACCATTATTTTCAGTCCTCAAAAATTGAATATAAATAAAGCTATCATCCCTTCCATTCTTCTCTAGCAACCAGCACCCCCACTGCCACCACGTCTAGCAGTCTTCGCCACTAACACTACAATAGCTGCTGACAATAATGCCAACTGCCGATGATGCTTTTCCGGTATCACATGTGCACTGTTTTTTCACAAAAAAACAACACTAATAATCGGTGAATCAGCATCAAACCGCCACATCTCTTGCCAGCTAGGAAATAGTTATCCAAAATCAAGCTAAAAATGAACAAGAATTTCGAACAGAAAATAAAACTTGAACAAACTAAACAAAAAAAATGGAACCATAAACTAGAGAAATCAAACTATAAAACGAAATACTGGTGTAATCAAGTCACAAAATTGATCATCGGTAAGGATTTCTTCTTAGTACTCATGGTGATTCAACTAGACAAAATCAATCGATGACTCAATGAAGAACAACCGGCAATTTGGCAAAGGTGAGGCGACAACAATGAGGTTGTTGATGTTTAGAAATGAAGAGGTTGGAGAAGGATAAGGAAAGAGGGGTTGGATTTAAGGCTATATAGTATGAAATTTAACTTACATTACGCCAAAGCAAGGGTTAAGGCATGAGGGTAGGGAATTATTTATATTTTAATTTAGTGTAAATCTAGACCTCTAAAGTTTAATCCAAGGGTTGAGAATAATAGTAAAAAATTTCATATATATATATATATATATATATATATATATATAACATTATAATTTTTGCTAATTTATTTTGGAAAAATAAATAAAAATAATAATTCATTATAAATTTTTAAGGATTGTTTCAAGATCCCCCATCCCGATCCCCGATACCCGATCCCCTATCCCCGATCCCCGATAAGATCCCCGATCCCCGATCCCCTATAAACTCCCAAATCCCCGATCCCCGATCCCCTATAAACTCTCAAATCCCCAATACCCGTTACCAGGTCCCCGATCCCCTATAAACTCCCAAATCTCTGATACCCGTTACCATATCCCCGATCCACTATAACCGCCCCAATCCTCGATACCTATTTTCCAATCTCCGATACCTGCGTCCTGTAACTATAAGCTGAAGAAAAAATAAACGAGGAATGATTTTAAACCATTCATAGCTCGATCCGCAACCGCAAACAAGTAACAACCATGAATACTTGTAACCTCAACGGCTCAACCAGTCAACCTGTGCAATTTCCAGAGTTCCTAAAAAAAATAATTAATTCTAAAACAATCCTAATTCTAAAACATAAATTAATCAACCTGATTAATAATTAAAAATAAAAAATAACACAATAACTTTAACTTATACAATCCATATTCTTCAAGCATAATGTATCCGTAAAAATCTCATACAACGAATAACTCGCAAATTACAACGGATAATTGATAAATGACAACACTTCAAGCAATGCTAAAAATAAATTAGGTTGAGACGATGATAGACATCTTCATTCTTCTTCCATCACAAATATTTTGCACTGCATCCGCAATTACGCATCCTGTATTCCTGTATAAACAGTACGCTATGCTCACAATCATTAAATGACTAAAAAAAATATCTAGGATTGTACATTTTCAGCAATATAATTAGTTTACAATTTAATAGACTTACATATTCATAATGGATTTAGAAATCCATAAATCACGTCAAATCGCTCCCCGCAGTGTTGCTCTTATCAGTATACACCTCTGTTGCCTACAATTTGTATTGGAGTTAAGGTTATACACACACACACATATATATAATAGACATATATATATATATATATAAATAAATTTAGATGGTTGTGTGTGTGTTTCTCTATGTGTGTGTGTGTGTAATTTTTACTTACTTGATTTAGTATTTGGGACAAATTTTAATTTAGTTGAAATTATATTTTTGATATAATCTCTTTTTAGATATGATATAATCCAATCAAACTAGTGATGTAACATCTTTAATTTTAGTATTAACATCAGATATTCGTTGAGCAAGTCGGATATTTACGGAGTGGATAAGATATTTGTTCAGAAAATTGGAAATATCAAATATATTTGTGATTTGATGGTTTTTTTATATTTGAAATTTTATTTGGATAATATCTGTTATATTTGATATTCGATCTGAAAATTCAGATATCTGATCTTTCGAATATCTAAAGTTTCAAATCAAATAACAAATATCATTTTCAGATACCCAAAATCTTGGATTGCCAAAATACTGGATATTTGAACCGTGAACAGTCCTATTTACCATCGCACCTAACATAAAATAAATGTATACGGCCCATCCCAGACTAAGAAACCAAACTGGCCAAAAATAAGAGTGGAGTGTGCGATAGATATGATATAAAAGTACTAAAGGAAAACATTGAAAAAGCAAGACCTCAATGGGTCTCCAAATATCCAAATACATGAAAAAGAGTAAATCAAAAGTGAAAAGATATGATAGGCATATAAAATGACAATAGGGAAAATCCCCAAACCTGGTCCACTAAGGACCAAACAACGGTCTCTGAATGTCCACGTTCTCAAGAGGTAGGCTCATTACAAGTATAATACCCCAAAAATTTGCTTAACCTAATCCCGCATCATTATCACCCTAATGTGATTCTAATCTTAAGAAATCTTACTTTAGCCTTAACCCAATTTCTTAATCCCAAAACTTTAATCCAATTCGAATCCTTGACCCGGATAAATTGTGTTTTATAAACCGAACTCAAAACCTGCCAAAATTTCCACCAATCCTATCTATTTTGGCTAATCCAAAATCATCTAAATTAATTCCCAACCTTTCTCTTTTTCCTTTTTCTTTCTCCTTTTCTTTTATTTTCTTTCTTCTCTTCCTTACAACAACCTTAAGCTATAATGTTTGAATTTCTTGCAACTTGCACCCGCAACTTCCATCCTTCCCCACTTGCACCATCTCCCATCATCTCCTCTGCAGACATTCATCATCCATCACCAATCTTATTCTTCTTCTTCTTCTCTTACCTTAGCAGACCTATACATACACATGCACACCCAGTCATTTCTTCTTCCTCCTTATCCTTAAGAAACTTATACACACAACCATCACCATCCCTACTGCACCCTCTGCCATTTTTCACTACAATACACAGCCATCACCATCCTTACTGCACCCTCTACAATTTTCTACCACAACACACAACCATCACCTCCACTACCATCCTAGTGATTTGCACCACCATCCTGCACCCTTACACACACGCCTCCCCCCTTTGTTTCTTTTCTTTCCCATTCGCACCACAAACCACCCCCCCCACACACACACACACATGTGTGTGTGTGTGTATACCACACTCTCCTTCCCTTTCTTTGTTTTACCACCATTCAGCACATTTTTGTGTCAAAAATCCATTGCCTGAGCGCCCTCTTCTTTTTCATTTCTTCACCCTCTTTTCTTATTATTTTTCCTCCTTCTTTCCCCTATTTTCGGCCTGCCCACCACCATTCCCATCACCGTGCACCACCAAAACCACCACTCACTGCCCTTTAGCCGGTGGACCAACCACCAAAGTCACCCCAACCTTCCCCCTCACTGTCGTCGGTCATCGTCACCGACCACTACCTCTTTTTCCTTCTCCTTTCTCTTATACGTTGCATTTTGATGAAGCACATGGCCCGAGCACGACCTCAAGCATGGCCATGCAGCACTAAAAGTTCCTATCACACACCTGTGCAACCCAGCACAGTCTGCCCGTGCACCATTGCACGCCCGCGCATGGCCCAAACTCACACCCGTGCACATCTATTCAACTTGCTACCTGTTTGCCCAGAGATCAAGCACGGCTATGCCACTTTGCACTGCTTAGCCATGTGCAATTCTTCCTCTCGACTTGGGTGTGCACTGCCTGCAGCCCAGCCTTGTAGTCTCCTTATTTCAGTTGTACACCCTTATTTTTCACCCCCAAACCTTGTCCAAACACCACCAAAATTTTACCACAACTCCACCACACATTCTACTACACATCCACACATCTCAAGATTCCATTTAACTCCAGTTATTTCCATTTTACCCTTCTTTACCTTAATTTCTCTCTTAGTGATAATATATGAGCCTGTCGTGCAACCTCTATAGCATGAGTTGTGTTTGGTTGCAAAATAATTTATGGAATATATTATTAATAAGTAAGGGTATCTTGATAATTTCATAAAAATAAATATTGTATTAGTATAAGTATTATTTTGTGTGTTAAAAATATTAATATGGTATTTTGGTATTATTTTTAGGTACGAGCATCGATTAGCGAGATCTCATAGTATTTAGTAGGATACTACTATTTTTGAACTTTGATGGATTTCAGGTAATCGTTATACTCTACTAAAATGATAGATATTGCATGGTGCTACATTAAGGATTTTGGTGTATGAATTGTGTTAAGTATGTTGCTATATTGTACTAATTATACTTTACTAAAATGATGAATGTTGCATGTAGCACATTTAGGTCTTGACGTACGAATTGTACTAATAGTGATTCGTTACTTGATAATTATGTGTTATTTCTTATTATCCTAAAAATCGATAAGACAATCTTGTTATCTTATGTAAAATATTTTGGTTACGAAGGTATGATTAATATGATTCTAATGTTGAGAAAGTGTTTGGTATGATAAGTATGTGTAAATAATGGATTGATTATGTTTGAATCTAATTATGGAATACTTAGCACGGATGTGAGCCCTAAGGGCAATTTGGTCAATTTACTTGCATTATGATTTTTACCATGACCAACATGACCAATGTGTATTATATTTTAGTAAGTATGCGATTACGTGATCATGGATGTAATGGGTAAGCATGCTGGAATTTTATATGCAAAATCTGGAATAAGAATAAATTGTTCATTTAGTTTATTTAGAAATGAAACTATAGGGTAAATTGGTTTAATTATTATTATTTGGCCTTTTTATGTCAACTTGATAAATAAAATGGATTTAGTAACTAAATGGATGATAATATGGTAATTATCGGTCTCAAGGGCATTTTGGTTATTTACAGCCTAATGCGCCCAATAAGGATGAATAACTAAGCCTAGGACGCTCTTAGTGTATTTTACTGATTTATCGTGGTAATGATCTTAACTATGGTTGTCTCGTATAATTATAAATAAATGGAATGGTTATGTATGAGAATCGAATCTATGTGATTTATATGTAATTTTTATGGTTACCTAAATAAAATACTAATACGTAAAGTGAAAGACTTTGATATCGAGAATGGTGGCTCTTTAGGGGTCGTTACTCTAGATACTTATGGATTTTATTTCCTTATCAGTAGGGTACTGTGTTACCTTCATGTAACAGCGCGACTAGGGTACATTTGCGTCCTTAGGTTGATAGTTGGTAGGATACTGTGTTGCCTTGCGCTGGTATGACTAGAGTACCATAGTGTATTCAGGTTTGATGTGATCTCCCCTCGAGTGAATAAAAATGAAAATTATTGATGGATTATTGGGTCATTAGATGATTGGATTTTTTTGGTAGTATCCTTTGTGCCTACTTGTGTTTCGATAGCAGCATTCTTGCCTACATGTGCATGGTATTGTACCTTTAAGCCTTGCCTGTGATGTTGTGGAATGTGTTGATCTGTGCTTGTGAGCCTACTAGCATTATGAGATTTGTCGAGAGTGATGTGGAGGTGTGGTATGTGGTTATTATATTCTATTTGAGTTTGATGTGTTTCTAAATATACCACAAAGAGCATCGATTGGATGTTCCCTTGGTAAGTCTCAACTAATTCTAGATGAATGAGTATGATTGATATGATGTATGGGTGGTATGTGATCATATGAATGATTAATTGATGTCTGTATAGTCGATGCTTTATATTGATGCCTTGCATGAATCCTATGTTGGTTTTTCATTCTGATTTAGTATAAAGGGTTACTTAGTAACGTTGAATTGAAAGGTTCCTTTCGTAAGCCCCTACCTATTCAATGGGTAGTGGTCTTTGCAGGTCATCTTATAAGTTCAGTTGAAGCTAGTGGTATGTTAGAGAGGGTAGAACTGTCTAGTGCTCTTTTATCATTTTAAGTCCGATTATTTTAAACTCATGTGTCCTCCTATATTTCTCTCTCTTTGAGCATGTACACCGTTGAAGTTGTTTTTGTGTAGTACCATATTCATATGATATTATATCTACTCTAATTTTTGTAATCATGTTATTAATCTAAGTAAAGTAATGATTTTAGCCTTAGCACTTGGTATGAGAATGGTAAGGGTAATCAGACTTATACCAAATGTGGTGGTAATACCCATCGTTTTATTATTTTATCTTCCACACTTAACTCTAAAAATAAAAATTTTCAGTAGTAAAAATCAGGGTATTACAACTGGTTATCCTCAAAAACCTACATATGATCTCTTGCTCGTAGGATTGATCAAGTGACCCAACAAACGGGTACATCAGTACCAAAACGAGCAGGCTCACTACATACTGAGTAAGTCAAGTTATCTCTTCAATGAGAATTACAAGCATACAAGGCCAAGACATAAAGGGAAAAAATTATGCTAAACACTTATCATGCTCACCATATAATTACAGTTACATATTCTACCATGATCATATAATGCACCAAGATTTTATGTCATGCAAAGATTTAAAAGACTCATAACTCATCATACTTAACAAGACAACATAGGTACAATGGATAGCAATGAATGAATATTAACAAGTTATTCCATCATGTCCATATTCCATGTTTACATGACCCATCTAATTAATTATTTGCATGTCGTTATTTTTTTCTTTTTTTCTTTTCCTTTATCCATATCCTTGTTCTTATTATTATTCTTCTTATCATTATCCTTATTGAGTGATTGACTGTTTACCACCTCATAGTCTCACATATTATGGAAGCCTATCCAAATCAGATAACTTAACATATGGCTGAAGCAAAGAAACCACCAATGGGTATAAAGTCCTGTAGAAGCAAAAAAAAAACTACCTAGGTGACCAAACCCTTTAATGTCGATACCTCCTAATATATCATCAGTGTATAGAATAAGAAGACACCGGGATCTACTTAGATTCCGTCCGAAGGAACCAATAAACACTTGAAGGTAGACTAACTCTCAATAGCTAATCAGGGGTTGGGAAACACATACCTATGCATAAATCAATCATCTTTCACTTTAATTGATTAGTATGTTATTTTTTAAGATTATGCTAGCACATAAGATCCATGTAACATCCAAGTAGCAGATCTACATAATCATTCTATCTTAACCATTATTACCCTCCAACCATGTGGTGGGATTTCCATTAGTGTTTAACCATGATTAAGTCAACCTCTCAAGATAATTTACTTAGGCCAAAAATTTGAACTACGTTAACCTTTTGAAGTTATAGCATACTCATTTCAGTTTTTCCATTGAGACCCTCAAAACATTTAGTGAGAATACCATAAATTATGAACTATTTAATCCACCTAATGGTTAGTTAATTCATGTTAAGATGTGTGTTCTCATTATTAAATAATCATATTATAGCATTATGCATAGTCTCATCAACCTCTTCATGACAGACTATTTAATTGTTCATGTTACATGAACAACAACAACAACCAACAACCAAAAAAAAACCTTGCTCGTTCATGACATTGATATACTCAAAATCATTGAAGAGGGAGCAAAAGAGGAATGTGGAGCAAAATTGAAGGACAGCGGTGGCAAAGGGTTGGGGTGCTCAATTTCTCTTAAACTTCTTCAAAAGTTGAAAATCTCAACAATTAGAAAACTCTACTTTCTCTCTTTGCCTCCATGTCCTTTTCTGCATCAAATCCAAACTCCTCTCTATTTCATTGATGTTCCTTCAATTTTCAAAACTCGGTCAGCTCAATCAATGAATGGATTGTTGGTCTTTAATATCATGCTCCTAGCCTATGGGATTCTATATTTGAAAATTTTACTATCCTCCTAAAAATTTTCACCACCCTGGACTTCTTCGCAATTAGTTAGCAACAGAAGAGAAAATTTATGATTTACTGCATAAATTAGTGTGCAGAACAAAAAAGAAAAGAAAAACAGATGAGAGATAAGTGTTTTGAAAAAGAAAATATTTTAATGACATTGATGTTCTACTTAGACTAAATTGAATGAAAAAATAGAACCCCACTTTCTCTATTTTGATTTTTAAATTATATATATATAATATACCCTTTTTATTTAGATTCTTTATTCATTTAAATTAAAATAAAGATAAACATTAAAAAATATTTTAAGAACAATAAGAGAGGAAACACAAGATAATAGAAGAATAATTTTTTCAACATATGACAAAATTCATTTCATTTTTACCATTTATTTCAATTATCCCTAATTTTAGTGGCAATATTGTCACCGTATAATATAAATTTACGATTACCTCAAAATCTTATAGATAATAAATATAGAGTGAATTGGAATAAAAGTTTAAACTAAGTAATAGAACAAATTAATTACCCAAGTAAGATAAATTACTTGATTCACCCTCATCCAAACACAATATAATTGAGAGACTAATTTAGATAAAACCTAAAAATTAGATGAACTAAAATATAGAGAGGCTAAAATATAAAAAGACCAAAACAACCAACTCTCAAATCATTTAAAGAAGCTACTGGGAGAAATAAAAATTCTGGGTCAATGAATGGATTGCTTTTGGGGCATGGTGTCACGGTCCGTGACTTGCCCCAAGCATCTAGCCAATGAGCCATGCGAATATGGGTGCTCCCTGGTTGCCTGATGGTTGCTAATGTCGATATTATATTTCAGGTACGACTCGGTGTCCCTCTTATGTATCTCTTTTGTGTTATTATTGCGGGATATTGCGCATATTCGGCATGGTGCTCGACGGTTCGTAATGTGGGATGCTGGCCTCGCCAGAGGCGCTGGGGCCGAGACCTTTGAGCACGTGACAAAGTGGTATCAGAGCAGCTCGTTGCCCGTGTCAATCAGCAAGCATTTTGCCGTATTGTTGGCTACCCCGAAGAACTATGGGTAGGCTGTGGGTGTCAGGCACGTTGTGAGACGACCGGCTTCGAAGGAGTGAAGCCACGGGGGAGGTCGTGAGTGCCGCACGGGTCAATTGACAAGGGTGTTGGTGGACGTGGTTTGGTGTGGGATCCAGGCCATTGAAATGGGTTGCTGAGGGTCGCGCGATGAGTCGATCTCGGGCACGCATGGAGTCGCTGCGATGGGGTCGGATATGCTGCAACAGATATGTTGAGTACGAGATGTTGGGTGGACTACGAGCCTTGCGGGGCAACGTATAGTTTTTGTCGGATGTTTTCCCAACATAGGGCGAGCGTTGAAGGACTGTCGCGTGGACAGCGCTGGAGATGTAGGGAAGCAATGTTGGGACCCTTCTGTGGTGCAAACGAGGGCGTTTGCGATTTTGGGTAGGGGAGAATGTCACGGTCCGTGACTTGCTCCAAGCATCTAGCCAATGAGCCATGCAAATATGAGTGCTCTCTGATTGCCTGATAGTTGCTAATGTCGATATTCTATTTCAGGTACGACTCGGTGTCCCTCTTATGCATCTCTTTTGTATTATTATTGCGGGATGTTGCACATATTTGGCATGGTGCTCGACGGTTCGTAATGTGAAATGCTGACCTCGCTAGAAACACTGGGGCCAAAACCTCTGAATACGTGACAATAGGGTGGGGATGAGATCTCCAAGTTTCGCTTGATTTCACAGTTTCGTCATAAAATTTGTGTTTTTCCAAATTGCTTCCACGCCCGCAGAGGTTCATTATGTGTTAGAAAACAAATATGAAAAGGTACAATTTAAAGTCTAAAATGAAATCTGCATGTCATAAAATTAATATTGAATTTTACGACTAAAAATTCAGAAATTAAAAATCATTTAATCTATTAATAATAAAAAACAAACTTACAGCAAAACATTATTATTTATTAAAATATCAAATAAATAATAGCACATTAAGCTAATATATTTAATTAGCACAGTATATTAAATTTTCTATATACATTTAATAATAATTAAAATACCATATTTATACATAAATAATATTAATTTAATAAAAAACACTTTCTTAGAATATATCTCAAAAGTTTATATCTTTAATATAAAATTAAAAATATTTTCCTGAATTGGAGCAAATCCATAACTCATTATTATCTCATGGATCAATGGTGAACATACTAATTCCCACCAAAATTTAACGTAATGTAAATTTCCATGCGAGGATTACGCCCACATTGTGCCGCTCTTATATCAGCATTCAGCAACTTTACAATACAAAGCTTCACTAACTTTTAGTGAGTGGATCACAGTGCCTCAAAGGAAAACTGGAACAAAAACACGACGACAATTGATTACCTCCACCCAACTTCAGGAGTGAAGAAAGTTAAGGCAAGATTTAGGAGCTGAATTGAAGACAAGGCAGGTCTAATTAATTCTTCAGATCATAACTTAGCTCGCACAGCTTGCCTATGTGAACAATACTTCTCACAGTATTTAAAAATTTTCACGTCAGCCTCAAGGTCAAGTTTATTTCATGCAGCTATCTTCTGAGATTTATTTGGCCGACCCGCTGGCGAACCACGTTCTCTAAAGTGTCCTCGTTTCCCACCTCTGTGGTGTCTACCTCCCCTGAAATTGTGACAATGGCAATTTGATTAGTACATCATGGTGAGAGAACACTGCACAAGATTCAACAGTCACGTACTACACGTAAAAGGACATTGTAGAAAGCCTCGTCCAAAAGTTTCATGAAAATTGTCTCTTAGTCTTGGCTCACCTCCCTCTGTTGCCCTTCCCTTGGAATCTGTCCTGACCGCCACGAATTTGGCTCCAATATTCCTTTTCAGCCTCACCTATTAGCAATATTAGAACGACCAAAACCATATTAGTAAGAAATCGTCAACGTAAAACAAGCAGTAGTTATAGGACATCGGTGCACATTGAATGCTCTCGAAACATATTCCTAAGCGATGACAATTCTGATGAGTAAGAAAGGGAATAAACAATTCGTCCTAGAAGTATGGCGAGCTTCAGATAGCTTACATCCATAAAGCTTGCCATGAGCCAGACACAAACAACATATCCATAGGAACCATGACAATGATAAAGCTAGTAGTAACGACATAACATGGAAATGAATATACCCAAACAGTATTCAGAAAAGCATGGCGCCACCTACCAGTTACAGGTTCCAGGGTAGCAATACAGTTCTTTACAGCAATCCCACCCTCCTCGGAGAGAACAGCAGCAGCACGAGCTTTCTGGCCAGCCTCAGCTTCCTCAAACCGAAGATACCCAGATTCTTGCCCAATTGTGAAATCTATGTACTGTACAACAAAAGAGGCCATAAACATTAAACAATAGGACTGGAGCAGTATGGAAAGGTACTTGAAACTCAGTTACAGAGAGCTAGACAAGAATCTATTCGTGGTGTCATGACTGAAATGAGAAGCAGACTGCAAAAGTGAAATTAGTGCAACTCCAAGAAGCTGCTAATTAAAAGGGTTTAGCCTGTACAGACATCGGTTTCTTAACACAAAAAACAAAACCAAGCTTACTAGCTAGCCAAGCATCCAACCCAATCAGAGAAAGGTCTAGTAAAACCAATCATAACTCACGAATACACTAACAACAGAAAAAAAATATATTAATTGACTGAGATTATACAATGTTAAAACGTACAGCAGTTTCTGACAATATTGGTACCGAATCAAGTATACCTTAACAGTGCCAAACTTTTGGAATACAGCTTTCAAATCTTCCCGTGATACAACACTTTTTCCATTGTTGTCAGCAGAAACTGTGGATTTGTCATCTGATGATGTTATATTGATCTCACTTTCACTCCCCTCAACAGACTTCTCACCATCTCCAGCTTCCTTGTTTTCACCAGCAACATTTTCTGTGGTCTTCTCATCAACAACCTTTTCTGCCTCTCCAGAGACAACCACAGATGACTCCTCTCCATTTGTCTTGGAAGCTTCAACTTCTTCCCTGGCAGGCTCATCAGAACTATTTTGCTTCAAGCCATCCCCAGATGGCATGCCTTTCAATGTAAATGCAACAATAAGGCCTTTAGGGTAGCTACAGAGAAACAAAATGAATGACAGCATCAGACCATACTGGAACAATACATTTTGGCATTGAACTTCAATCTTGTATATCAGCACAGATGGATTACTCACTCCGCACATTCTGAAGCTGAAGCTTTACCATTTGAATTGGCCTGAGACTTCTCATGATTCTCTTCTTGTTTTTCTCTTTCAGTGTCAAAGTCCTTCCTGAAAAAATGTTAAGCAAAAGAATGATGATGAATGAATAATTAGAATTTCACTCTCTCCCACCATAAAGAAAATCATAGCCAATAAAGCATCATTTGCTCCATGGTCCCCACATTGTGATCATAGCCACTTATTAATGGGTGGCAAATATTTCAAAAAAGAAGAATACAATTTAATGCAAAGTATAAAGTAGCAAAATCTCAACTAGCACCCACTCCAACATAAGCATTTAGAGTAAGTTTACAGGATAATTAAAGAAAAAGAAAACTTACTTTGTTTTAAGTTCCAAATCAGCACCAGCATAAACTAAACTCTGCTTCAAAACATTTTGCACATCTTCCTCCGTTGACAACTCAACTAGAGCAGTTCCACAGAATAATCTTTTATCAGAAACATGGCGTGGTAGTCGTACACTATTAACCTACATTAAGAATCGACCCACTTGAGTTTTCTTTCTTACCTTGATACCATTCAGATTAATATATTAATCAATCAGAGAGAACTTGAAATACAATTTGCATTCTAAAGGACTGTTGCAAATTTCCTTGTTTGGAACTGATCCAACTAGAACAATTCAAATACCTCAGCATTCATATGATTATTTTAATATTCTACTTGTTGATAGATAACAAGAGATATAGACACCAGAAACTAAATACAACAAAGTGCTTGCTTGTTACGAGGGTAATAGAGGCGAAGAAGATACCCTCATATATTAGATCTATATAGTCTATTTGACAAGTAAGAAAACTTTTTCAAATGAATACTCACTCTTGGTATTTGTTTGAACTAAAACAGGTATTTCATTGAAAAAAAATTGTCTTGCCAATACACAATATAAAAGACACAAAATATACGGGAATATTTTCTACCCTTATTAACCCCATACAAATTGAGCACCAAGGAAAGCCTTTCAAACAAAGACCAAAATAATAAACTTGTCCAAAATGTGGAGTTTGATAATGGGTCATCCAAATTACAACTACTTCCATTTTTCAAAGGTTTCAATAGTTCCAATCAAGAAGAAGCAGCCTTAAGTTCTACAATAGGCCGCAGTTGTGATTGCGGTTGCAATTGTAGTGTTGCTGTATCAAGGTATCACGAACAATATTTTGTACGTCGCAGAATAATTTTTTCCCCCACAACATATATCAGCAAATATCAAAATATTGGAATATATCAGCCAAAGCGTATCATATTGGCTGATATGCATACGAATTTATTTCTACATCACATATCAGACATTTTGCATAGCGTGCTAGTGGCAAACCAAAATTCCAATATGTATTGGGGATATTTCGGTGTATCTGATGATATTTTACTCCATGTTCCACAGTGTGTTTGATGGAATTAGAAAGAAAGGAAATATTCAAGAAATGGTAAAGATGTTGAATACTATTACTTATAAGAGCCAAAGAACCGTAAGCTGAAGAGATTTAGCTGTTTACAGAAGAAGAGATGTAGCTCTTATTTTATTCATAGTTTAGTTTCAAACACAGCTTCAGTATGCTACACTCATTTTCTTTTTCACTTTTACAACATAGCATCTAAAGTGATACACAACAGATGCCAATACAAATGGAAAATTATTCTTGTCAAGGGAACAATTCATACCTTTGCAGTTTGAGCAAAGAAAGACTCAACTTCTTCAAGCTTCACATCATATGGTAATGGTGATGCAGCAATTGTCCTATTATCTACTTGCTCAATCACTTCTTCTGGTTCGGCAAGTTCAGTTTTCCTCCCCACCTTCTTTCCTGAAATTGATTACCAATCAGTAGATAAGTTCATATTTAAAATGACCACACAAACTAGACGGAATTGAACAATTGATGGACAGCTCAATGGAAGCATAATAAGTCCCCTATACCCAGTATCGTATCTTAATAACTTAAGCTAAATAATCAGACAAAATGGAAGATAAATATCCAATTTATAATTCTACCTTTAACCAAAATGACGAAACTATATGTCCATATCTTTGGTGAGCGAAGAACCAAGCCTCCTTTTTTTACTAAATAGCAGTTAAGTATAGGGCTTGGTCCAAAACATCAGGAATAAAGATGATCACAAGAAAAACGCAAATTTAATGAAGTTATATATGCAGCCCCGCAAAGTCGACGTCATTTAAAGAACAAAATATATTAAGACACACACACACACACACACACACACAAAAAGGGACAAACTTTACCATCATCAGAAATCTTGAGAAAGTCAGAGCTCCTCAGAGTCTCAGCCACAGCGTTAATTTTTTCTTCAGATACGCCATCAGCCTTAACATCTCCTAAACCCAGGTGACTCCTCATCCTCGCAAACGAACAAATCAACGCCAAACTCACCACTAGTAAATCCAATAGTCAAATATTACAATAAACACAAAAGGGGAAAAAAATTTAATAGCACTATAGAGTCGAACTAATTTATAGACACTTACTTCCATCATCATTCTCACTAATAGTTTTCCTCAAAAAATTATCCCTTGGCAGATTACTATCACTGAAGTAAAATTCAACCTATATATACCAAATATCAAGCCAATTTGTAATTAACTGAAGTGAAAATTTGAAATCCCAAATAACATAAAAAGGGCATTCATACAGGTATGAATCATACCTGGCGTGTAACTTTCTTCGAGGTTTCGTCATCAAGCGCCATGGTTGCTCCTTTTTTTGGACTGTTTTTGACGTTTCCCCGAGCAAGTGAGAAAGAGGGAATGAGATTTTGTTAGGGTTTCGCAAGAAGGCGAAGTTGTATCTCGTATGGGCCTTTGAAGGGTTTTAAGGACTTGCTCTGATGGGATTTCAGGGTCAGAGTTCTCACGTGGGACTGTGGGAGTGAGTTCAACTGAGTCGAATGACTAACGGGTCTAAATGACTACTAAACGAACAAAAAAATTGAAAATGGTGAATAGAATTGGTAATCGGAAATTTTTTATTCAAGAAAGAGGTGTTCGAAGTTTGTTGAGGTATAATAAAAAAGGGTCTTATTATATTGAAAAATTAATTTTACTCCTACAGATAAGAACTACAATAAAGTATCTTCAACTATATGGTTTTGTGCATTATAGGGAAGAGAAAAAAATCAAACCAATAGGTAGAATGAGGTCGGATAAGCATTGGTTTTAAAAAAAAAATATGTCAGATACAAGTGTATGGTTTCGATCTGTATAGTCCGAATTGACGTATATAAAAGAACAACTTCAACACTATTATTATTCGTCCTAGAGAAATTAAGTATTCATTTTATTATAAATTTTTCATTGGAGGATGTCTTTGTTCAAACTTTTGATAAAACTTCACGTTCTTTTTTTTTAAATACTCACAATAAATTATAAATATAGAAGCTCTTCAAACTACGACGAGTTCGGAACTCCAATAGAATTCGAAGATGGGGTCACAACCCCAACGTACTACGATAATGAATTTACAACACTGACAAACTATGGAGACACAGAATAAATACAAATGAATTCTCCAAATATTAATTACCACTTAGACGAAAAAGTAAAATTTATTTTTTAGTATTGTAAATTGTATTGATGAATTAACCATGATGAAAATAAATTTTTTTCATTATATTATTATGGTAAACTCTTTTTTTTCAGAATATGGATAATACATGTTTCACGATCCAAAATCGTCAAAGCTTTTTCATAACAGAGCAAATATTTTATGATCATAAAGAACTTGTAACATGAGTTAAATAAATGGGTAGAACTCATAAGATGATTTTAATCATCAAAGGTTTTAGGAAAAAAATTGTATAAGGGCAGAAAGACTATTAATAAGATGTGAAAGAATTAGAACATACGTCCGTATTAGACCTATAGATACTGAAGGTGCACCTATTATAAGTTCTAAAAAGAATGATTGTCTCTTTTTATTATTGGTGTTGAAAATAATGAGAGTGGGTGGCAAGTGGTAGTTAGAAATGGAACACACAATCACGACTTGACAAATTATAAACTAGGGTATGTTGTTATGAGTAAGTTAACTGAAAATAAAGTTCAATTTGTTGATGAACTTATTATAGCTAACGTAAAGCCACAATAATTCATACCACTTCTTCAAAAATAATTTGACTGAAATGTAAGTACGAGAAGGCATGTATGAAAATGGACGGTCAAACAATGTTATAGCATGTTGGTTGAGAATTATTATTTTCAGTGGCATCGAAGTAAGTCAGAATCAAATGTAATAAGTAAACATATATTTCCACATTCCGTATCTGTTATTATTTTACATGCATTTTCTTTTATTTTACAAATTGATTGTACATATAAGACGAATACATTTGGAATGTCTTTACTTGAAATTGTTAGACTAACACCAACATAGTTGAATTTCAATGTTGTATGTACATACATGCCATCTGAAAAGGAAAAAAATTATTTGTAGGTACTTAAGAGATTGAAGACTTTAATTGATCCATCTATGCTTCGAATCACCATTATTACCAACCAGAAATTGGCTCTAATTTCAGTTGTAGAATGTATTTTCCCCACTTCAAAGCATGTCTTATGTAATTTTTATGTTAACAAAAATGTGGATGAAAGGTACAAGAAAGTCTCTAGTCGTTTATTATTCGCACGTGGTTTTATGTCACAATGAAAAAATGTGATAGATGCTACAGATGAACAAACAAATGAAGAATGACTCTTGTTATTGAAGGAAGATTACAGAAACATGTTTAACCTAATTTCATACCTAAAGACGAATTGGCTACAACCATATAAATAAAAAATCATTTCTACTTTATTCGGTGATGTGTTTCATATCCATCAGATTAAAACGAATAGGTATGAATGTTATTTTATCGTCTACTATAGTTGGTTTTAATTATTTCTGGTGATAAAGTAATATATTGATTTTTTTGACAACAAGATTGAAGGTGATCATAGATCTTTGAAGAGATTTCTAGAGACATCACGAGGCAGCTTCAACATAGTGTTCAAACAAATGCACACCTTCCTTAAATTATAATATAATGAGATAAAAGCATCAGTAGAGATGTCTCAGTTCAATATTCCTCATTTCGCTACATGTGGCCTTTACACCAATTTGAGAGGTATCATTACCTTATATGTAATGAAGTTAGTCAATAAGAGTGTCAAAGAAGTAATTATGTAGGTGTCATTGATGATTTATTCGAATGTTACATGTGGCATACGCATGGGATACCATATACGCACGAGATTAATACATACTTTCATAACTATATGCCAACCCCCATTTTGGCAATTCATCCATTCTGGAAGAAACCTAACATAGATGGGTCGATTAATCCATTGAAACTGCAAGAACCAATAGATGTTGTATCTCATTTACTCCATATTTCCATGGAAATTGTTATGAGCCAGCCACTAACAACACAAAATCAGTTGTCCAGAGAGATATTTAATATTATTATTCTCTAAAAAATACCTCTCTAGGAACCACCGGTATGACAGCATAGGGGTTACCCAAGGAACTCCACCAAAAGGGAACAATCTAGTTGGGAGTATACAGAACAACAACTTTCTAGTCGTTTGAGATCAACGCAATGTCAGGCCTAGGGTTGAGGTCGAGGACAACAATCAGCATTTATGTCGTTAGGCCAATTACAATTTTCATATGTGAATCAGATGAATCAACATATAGTTTCATATATTAGTACCCGGTATAATGTGTTAGGAGATGGAAACTATGGTTTTAGAGCATTGGCGTATATTATACTAAGAGATGAGGAATGTTGAGTTTGGATTCGTACCTACTTATATCATGAGATATTGGCAAGACGATAGTTGTATGAGAATGTGTTCATATATGACAACATTGATCAAGTCCTTAATACTATTGCCCACTGTGAAGGGTCAGCTTTGATGCCATACTAGATGGAAATGCCAGATATTGGTCATATTATAGCAACCCATTATTGTGTTTTGTTTGCATATTGCTCATTGAATGTGTGTAGTTCATTCCTACCTTTAGTGGCGCAACATAGAATCCAAGGTCTTGAAAATGAAGTAACTATATTTTTATTGCAAGACATTCATCACTACACATCGGTATGCGGGTGTTTTGTGACCTTTTCTCCATTTCAATATTATATCAATACCAATTGTTATCTCTTTGTGTCTGATAAGTATATCTTTTGGAAAAATTTACACTCCCATCACTATACGCAAATTGGAATAGATACCGTGACAATAACGTTTCAACATGGAATACATTATATTCTTTAAAATTCCAACAATGGCGCTCATTAGTTAATGATGGCACCCAAGAGTCACATCCTCTATCGTCAAATAAGACTCGTATCTAGAATTGTTATAATTTTTTCTTAGTTTATTTATATTTACATCCTTTGAAACATCGACATGATTCTTATTACAAATTTGGGTTTTTTTTATATTAGCTTTCCATGATAGCCTAATTATCAAACATATGGTAATCAAATATATTTGTATTTTATTTAGCTTAAGTATCTCAAAATTTGACATAATTAATGTGGATCGAATAATACTTTCAACAAATATGTATAAAATAAAAACTATCTAGCATTAATTGTAACAAACATATTTTAACCAAAGTATACACCCATACAGTAATACATCAAGTTCATTGCAAACTCCCACGTCCATGACCACTCCCACACCCGCACATATGCCCATGCCTAGGTAGCGTAACTCCTAAATCATGCATATTATTTTTAATACATGTAACTAGATATTGATAATTTAGAGTTGACTCTCCCCTCCAATAGAATCAATGGATATTTTTACGTGCTTCATTCAAACATCTTTTAGCTAGAATTTGATGTTCATCATTCGAATGTTCAACCAAATATTCTTTTGTCGTTGCCATTACATACTTGTGAGTTCTAAGAGCATACCAAACTAGATAGTCTTGAGCCACATCCCATGGGTATTGAGCCGGTGGTCCGAAAACATCCAAGCTCAATATGTGTTCACACCTTAAGAACCATTATTTAAGCACGTGTACATAATAAACTTTATGCTTCTTGAGGGAAGGACTTCTATACTTGTTCCTAGTGGGCTTGATAGGCTCCAAAGGGAGTACTTATGTATATCTAAACTAGCGCATGACTCTATCTAGCATATATGGTTCCACATTCTCTAAACAATGTAGATAATTGTGATATAAGGCCATAGGATAATCCCTATATGGATTAGCTACTTCGTATGGATCCTAAATGACCTATCATAAAAAATTTAAACCAAATACGTATATCGCTAACATAATATCGTAAGAATATGATAATTTGAGCATACCTTTGATGCAGGCATAATATCAATCTTTTCTCAAAATAACTCGAGCCTCTCCAATTGATTATCAAATTTATGTCCACAAAACCAACTCATACAATGAGGATACAAATTTATGTCCAACGTTTGAGTAGCATCAGCTCTGGAAGCCATCCCAAGTTGTCGATACAAAAAAGAAAGTGTAGCTGTACCCCATGCATAACCTTCAACCCAGTTAAGATCTTGAAGAAAAAGAATATAGTATGAATTAACTTTCTCAACCGACTTATCGACAAATAATGATAAGCTGATCAACCATAATAGATATCCAATTGCTTTTTCCTCATCCCCTAACCAGTATGATTCACATACTTCTTGTAGCCATTTAAATGGGAGCCCTCCCTTTAGAGTGACTTCATTCACTTTCATTTCCTCCATCCCAAATAAGCCACCCCATTGCATCAATCGATTGCCTATGTGTGTCAGTAGTCATCTCCAAATGTAATGGATTACCATCAACTCATGGCCCTGATATGCGATGTACGTCTAAAAGTGGTAATTGTCATCTCACCCCATGGAATATGAAATCTATTGGTATCTAGTAACCATCTCTCAATAAATGCTAAAATAAGTGTCACATTAGTATACTCAAATGTACAAGCAGGAAGGTGTTGCAATCCTATTTGGTGTATCAGAGCGAACATTCTTTCATTGATGTTTTCAAGAAAAGTTTTCAGAACCTCCTATATGTGGTGGATCCTGAGAAAATTAAGATCTTAAAAAATAAAAGAAACATATGTAATGAATATATATGATTGGTTACAAATAAAATAATATATATTTAATGATGCATATGATAAACTTACCTTTCCTAACCATAAATCTAAAGTCGCGTGACAGACAAAGTTGGGGTTCAAATCAGAGATAATTGGACCTCTAGGACATGGCCCAAGCAAGTACCATTCATCCTTCAACTCTATACTACATTTATCTTCACTAACATCACCAACATCCATCTCATCATCACCATCATCATCTTCATTGCCGTCATCTTTATCATCATCATGACATACAACATCATCATGACGCACATATGTTGATGGCGATGGTTGATTAGTAGTGTGGAGTAATGATGCTGGTAAATCCAATGATGATCTAGAACCACCAACAACAAGTGGGTAAACAGAGGATAATGGTACTCCCATGTTAGGTTGTGTTGGTAAAGTAAGAAAATTTACATATTCTATAGATAATGGAAAATCTCCATACCTAGAACCTCGGACCCTTAAACCTTCGTACCCTGAACCATCATTCACCAAACCTACATGCCCCAAACCTCTATACCTTGAACATTTGTACCCTAAACCTCCAAACACCAAACGCCCTGCCCCTAAACCTTCATACCCAAGGCATCCAAACCCTGAACCTCCATATCCTGAAATGCCAACATTGTTCATAAATGATGGATGGCCTACATAGTCAACAAATGTTGGAATGGTAGGAGCTTCATGACTAGACCTTGGTTGTTCGAAAGCTTCTGCATATTCTTTTTGTTCCAACGCTTCTTCTAGTTTTTGTTAGCTACTTTTTTTTGCCTCATTGTAATCCTCTGGTAAGACTATTTAGATGAGACATCGAAGTAGGTTGTTTTGTACCCATTTTGTTACATTATGAAGATGCAGTAACAAGACGACCTTTGATTCTATCTACTACTTTGTCTTGTCTGTGACTCATCTGAATTTTAATAACAAAATTAATCTATTATCCAATCAATATAATTAAAAAAAATTCACCAATAACCCTCACCACATAACAATATTTAACATATTTAATGAAAATATAAAAAAATTTAATAAATATCAAATCATATATAAATAATATAATAACAAACCATAATTATTAATTAACAAACTATAATTAATACAACCATAATAATAATTAATAAAAACATAACTAATACAAACATATTTAACAAAACAAAATAGCCAATTTCTTGCCAACCTCCGTCCACTCGGAAACCCTTTGGTTTCTAGGGCAAAATTTGCCTATGCTTCATGACAAACATCATTAATTTTGCATATATTAATCCAAAAACCATACACACCATAATTATTAATTAATAAACCATAATTATTACAAACATAATAATAATTAATAACTCATAAGTAATAATAATTAATATGAACAAATATTTAACAAAAAATAATTAATATCCCGTCCCCCATCTTCAGCACATTATGTCATTGTTCTCCCCCATCAAGAAGTTGTGCCATTGACCCCCTAGTGGGAAAAATTGGCTAATCATACCCCCTGGTAATATTTGCCATTTATTTTCCCAAACGATCGGTAAATGTTACCGTTCTTATATCCCCCACTAGGCATATTTTGCCAATCACCATATTATCCTAGATAAAGTGATTATTTGCTAAACAAATAGAATTATGGCAGAATCAGTACTCACAATAGCCTCTGAGAATGATGCTAGCTCATGCACATCAACAATGGTATTTGCACTAGATAATGCATAGCTATCTAATTCTTCATAACCGTACCTGACCAAAGGCATAACAATCCTTTGTCCTCTACCTTAAGTAACTCCTCTTTGCTCCATTTGCTACCTAGATCCACCCACTTTAGAAATAGTGGGTCTATCAGAAGGGTCTTTTCCGACCAATTCAATCTCAACCTCCACCTATCCGAAACACTATCCTACTTCACCTCCTTAGAGACACCATCACAAGACTCAATCTTTTGGAGGAACATAGACTCATTGAAGGTAATATCCCTACTAGTCAAGAACTTGGATGTAGTTGGGTCCCATATCATGTACCCCTTCACTTTGGATGTAAAGCTAAAAAAGACATACTTCTTGGCTCTAGGCTCAAGTTTACCATCAGTCACATAAGCATAAGCAGGAAAACTAAAGATATGCAAATCAGAGTAATTAGTTGGCTTACCAGACCACAAATCCTCAAGTGTCTTCAACTCTATGGATCGATTTGGTGATCGATTCACTAGGTATGCTATTATATGAACCGCCTCAGTCTAAAACTCTCTACCTAGTTCTTCCTGTGATAACATGCACTAATTTTTTTCTAATAGGGTTTTGTTCATCCGCTCAGCAACCCTATACTGTTGTGGTCTTCCAACATAAGTGTGGTATCTTGCTATCCTATAGTCTTAGCATAAATTAATAAAACTCTGCTCAACAAACTCAAGACCATTATCTGTACTGAGACACTTAACCTGCTTCCTAGTCTGATTCTCTATCAAGGTCTTATAGCATTTGAAAACATCAAACACATCATTTTTATGATTTAAGAAATAAACCCATGCCTTTCTAGAGAAGTCATCAATAAATGTAAGAAAGTACTATGAACCTCCTTTAGAAACCACTCTTGGTGGACCCACAAATTTGAATGGACATACTCAAGAAGCCCTCTTATACTATGCTTAGCTATTGAAAAGCTAACTCTCTTCTGTTTGCCAAACACCCAATGCCGATAGAAGTCTATGCACCTGTACTCTATCCATCTAGCAACCCCCTCTTAGAGAGCTCTATCAGACCCTTAACACTCACGTGTCCCAATCTCATGTGTCAAAGTCTCGTAACATCCTAGTTTGACAACCTCAACGATGTCACCGTTGCTGTCCCTATAACAATCGAACTCAATAACTCATATAATGTCCCAACTCGCTTCCCCTTTATCACCACCAAATCCCCATTTGTAACTCTCTGGGTACCATCCACAAAAAAACATCGGCACCCATTACAATCCAAGGAACTCAAAGTTATGAGGTTCATAGTCATCTTCGAGACAAGCCTCAAGTTGGATAGTGTCCTGATCACACCGTCATGTACCCTCACCCTTACCACCCTAATCCTAACTTTGCAAGCAGTATCGTTTCCCATCAATACAACTTCACCCTAAGTCACCTCGAACTCCAATTTGGATATATATGGTAAGAGCACCTAGAATCTAAGATCCATCTATCACTGATTTTGTTCTGTCTATCATTAGTCGACAACTCATCTCCATCACTATCATCATGGGTAGCTAGAGCATCATCCTTTATACTAGATGTATCACCTAATGTAGCAATGAGCTTCCTAATAGGACAAAATTTTCTAGCATGCCCCTTCTTGTGGCACCCACAACATGTTGCATTCTTCTGCCAACTCGTCGATTTAGATTTGAAATTATTATGGTTAGTAGATTCCCACTCCTATGTCCTCCCCCTGGATACCAATCCCTCACTATATAAGTCCCTAAAAGTACCACTTTCATTCAAATGACTATCAATCAACTTT
Organism: Tamarix austromongolica; assembly: GCA_039764185.1. Taxonomy (NCBI): domain Eukaryota; kingdom Viridiplantae; phylum Streptophyta; class Magnoliopsida; order Caryophyllales; family Tamaricaceae; genus Tamarix; species Tamarix austromongolica. The sequence goes on from CM077809.1 coordinate 96,171,606, forward strand.
CATTGTAGCAGGGTTGATTTCACTTCCTTAAGAACTAACTTATCCTTCCCATAAAAAAATAGTCTCACGAAAATGTATAAAAGTTTCAAGAAAAGAACATAACAACGCAATAGCTAAATCTTCATCATTTAATAAAACATTTATATTATGCAAATCCATAAATATATAGATGAATTCATTCAAGTGACTTTTTAAAGATTAAACCTCACCTAATTTTAGGTCATGAAGTTGACTCTTCAATATTAGCCAATTTGCTACTGATTTTCTCATGTACAATGACTCAAGCTTCAACCACAAGACAACCTCGTTTGATAAATACAATTATATGATAGAGAGGGACTTCAGATCTAATTCTTCAAATCTCTAACCCATCATCAATTATGGCTTATTTGAATGGTTGGATAAAGCTTTTTCCAATTCCTTTTGAATTAGAAGAGCTCACATATTCAATTTCCATTATTTGAAATTAATGAATCAATTAAACTTCTTTGAATCTTATACCCATCCCAATAACCATATCTCTTTAACAATGCATCTTTGATACCAAATTGTTGTGGAATAGTTTGGATTGAAAAGGATCCAAACCAAATCTTAGTGAATAAGATTATGAACAATTGAAGATTCAATCACTAAATAGAACAATTGAGGAAAAATTAGAGATATTTATTCGTACTCTTTTGTAATAACAAGATGATTAAACTAATCAATCAATCAATTTCAAAAATCTACAATTATCTTTTAATAGAGAATTATATGGAGAAGAAGAAAAAGTTGGGTCATACGACTTGACGGCTAGGATTTCATCATGTCTCCTTTTATTGAAAATAAAACCCTATAGGATAAAATAACATATTTTAGAAATAAAGAAAAAAATGGACTCCTAGCTTAGAGTTTTCAGTGAGAAACATGATCTGTGTTAATAAATATGGGACTCTCGCACTTCTCACATAATTCTCATTCTACGCTTAAACTTTTCCATCACCTACACGAACCAACACAACGTTATGTTGTGCTTCAAATACCCAATCAAAACTCACATCTTATGATTGTATTGTTATCTTACTAATACATAAGTATTTACCTTTCTTTTTATGGGTGTTGCTCATTCCCAGGAGCATACAACCCAGGTTTTGATGTGTAGGTTACTAGGCATTTCCTTGATGATTTTTCTATTTAGTATGCACTTCTTGTGGTGGAGTGATTTATCTACTAGGTTTGGGTGTGGTGTCAATGCTATTTGATAGTTAGTTTTTTGTTTGGATACCTTATGGACTCTTAGTTCAATTGGATCTCTTTTGTCATATTTTTCTTATATTGTGTGTAGAGTTTAATCTCCAAACTCTTATTTAAGATTTATGGAAAAACCTCTCATTCTCTTTTTTTATCTTATTTAAAGTTATAAATGGTTTGCCTTGTATTAGATATGAGAATGGTACGGTAAGCTAGACTCATGTTGAATATGATGGTAATACCTAATTATTTTAATATTACACTTCTATAAGATAAAAATTTTTAATAGTATATTTTGGGGTGTTATAGATAAGATAGATCCAAGTTGGTAGATAAGGGAGTTTAAGAGTATCATCCATCATTAGCTTAAGCTTAAAGGAACAATGCACATGTGTTTTAGGATCTTAAGTATTTTCCACTGACAAATTAAAGGTGACTTCAAGGAGCAGCATAAAAGGCCTTGGGATTATGTTGCGGAGATCAAAGGGGGAAACCTACACAACACTTGTTTCCTTAAGGTTAAGTAAGGAACAAATGTGTTTGACAAACTTTATATGTGTTTTGATGCACTAAAGAAAGGGTGTGGGGATTGATGTATATCCATTATTGGGGTTTATGGTTACTTATTGAAGGTAAATTCCAGCTTAATTACTATTTTTTATTTGTCACATTAAGTTAATAAGAAAATCGATTTAGATTTAATTATTTTATTTCTTTTTCAGGGTTGTATATAAAAGGTAAAATATTTGTAGCTACAGGTGAAGATGGGAACAACTAAATGTTTCTAGTTGTCCATGGTTGATTAGGAGAACATTGAAAACTAGGTGTGGTTTTTAACCCAAGTGGTTGTTAACTTGGGTCTACTATAAGGTTAAGGTTTAACAATAATCAGTGATTGAATGAACACCTCTTTTTTCCCCCTAGAACTTAGACTTAATCAAAAAAATTATTTTCTATACCACATGGAATATGGTGAAACTAATATGTTATATTATTTATGTGCATATACTTAAACATTGGGTACACCTCTTCTCCCTCTTTTTTCTATATTGTGAAACTAATATGTTATCTTCTATATTACTATTATGTGTTCTATTATTTTTTGTAGAAATTGGTCTATTATATGCTATATTATTGTTCTATGTTTTTTTATGGTGAAACTAATATGATATATACTATATTATTAATCTATGTTATGTTATACGTGGTGTATTTGCTATTTGATATTTTCTATCTAATAATGATTAAATACATTTGTAAGGGATTGTTAGAAACCATTAAATGTATACTTCCTCAAGGTGAGCATATATGTTATGAAAGACATATCTATGCCAATTTTGAGAATAAATTTAATAGCATAATGTATAGAAAAGCACTTTTGGATGAATGCAAATTCCACCATTCCTATCATGTTCATAGATAAGCATAGGTAGTTGAAGTAACTAGATGAAGAAGCTATTGTGGATTTGGAAGGTAGTGATATTATATTATGGTCTAAAGCTTGATTTATGATGCACAATAGTTGTGATTATGTGAGAAATATTTTCACTAAATTTTTTAATGGAAGTACCATTAAAGCTAGATACAGACCAATCTTAGGATTGTTGGAACAAATAAGGGATGTATGCATATAGAGGAATAAAGAGAAGACAGATGTGGTTAAGAGTGCTGACATCTTATTATTCCCTTGAATTCAAAAACTCATAGACAAGAGAAAATAAGGAGCATAGAAATGTAATTGTGTGTGGAATGGGATTGTTGGATGTGAGGTTAAAATAGGTAATAACCCTCTAGGTGATAGATACATAAGGAAGACTGATGCTAGATTAAAGTTGTAGTTGCAGTTCATGGCAGCTGAGTAGAATTCCATGTGAACATGCCATACCTGCTATTTAGGAAATGAGAGACAAACCTAAGGGTTATGTAAGCCATTGGCACACCAAGAATACACACATTAAGGCTTAAGATCATACTAGGGAGATGCTAAATGGACAAAATTCATGGCCAAAATAGGGAAATGAACCCATTACGCCTCCAAAATTGATAAAATGGAGAGGAAATCCATGTAGGAAGAGAAGAAGGGAAACATGAGGGACATAAGTCTTAATAAGAACTTAAGAGCAACAATTTAGCCATTATAGTCAAATAGGAAATAACAAATATGATTGTTGAAATACATGTGTATCATTACCGACTCATTTTAGATATAAAGATAATTACAATATTGGTGTTTTTAACTTGTATTATATATATTTATATCTATAATTTATAATTGTAACAATGATTCTATAATTTTTTAGAAAGGTACCTCATGAAATAAGAGGAAGGAGTGGAAGAAGGGGAAATAATAGAGGAAGGGGTGCTCAAGGAATGCATGCTCAGGGACAAGGAACCTAACCAACTTTAGCTTAGGGAATGCCAACTTAGAGATAAAGGAATTAGGGAGGAAAACAATTTGAGGTGTGGGAGGAAGAAGAAGATGAAATTATCTAATGAATATAGAAAAACAAGCTGCAATCTCAGGCTCAAATCAAGTATCACAACACATTCCTTATCTGAGTTAAGAATTTTTCAACACAAAAAGTTGATAAGAATAGTGGATTGTTGATGCATTAATATTTTGTAAAGTAAGTTTGGATTACTTAGACTAGTGATGCACCTATTTTTGGAATTATATGCAATGTAGTTTAATTGATAACTATTGGAAAACTAGTTTAGAGGGATTAAAATAGTGATACAAGTAGGTTGGTGCATCTCTTTTTTTTTGATAAAATCATTGTAAAGCAAGTTAGGTGTAACTTGTGGAATTGTAGGGAAGTTTTTTTTTTTTGTAAAAATATTATTCAAGTAATGTTGTTACATTACTCAAAAATTGTTTTTAGAAAATGAAATGGAAGTGTTGTTGTCAAGATATTGTATTTACTTTTCAATTGACTTAGTGTTATATGAAAGTGAAGCTCATTTATAATAGTAGCAACAACAAAAATGAAAATAGGTTTAACTATTTCAAATGTTCTTTATTTTTTGTAATTCAAATTATCTTATATTTTTTCCTATTAGAAATATGAGTGTCTAATTATATTGGATGCTTGGAACTTATTTTAATTCTAATCAAGTCTTATATAATTATATTTATTTTTGTGTACCTTTCTTGTGGAAAACATGCTTCATTGTAATCACTTTTTGATATTGGATGCTTAGAAGTTGTTTTTAAGTGTTGTTAACACTAACTTAGTATGCATCAATATTTTTTGGGTTTTTTGAACTATTAGGAACATATTTTACCTCTTGAGGTTCTGGCTTATTGAATTTGTAACACCCCAAAATTTTGTAACCTTAATTTTGAGTGTTTAGTCTTTTATCCAAAAATCAAACTCTTAAATAGTAACTTAAATATTTTATTTAATCCTTGACCTACAAATACAAATAAAAATTTTTAAATAAATTTATCATAATTATTTTATTATTTTATTTTTATTTAAATCCACCCTAAAGTAATAATTTTATCTAATCGAATACCTTATATTTGGATAAATTAATATTATCTTTAACCTAAATTTAACCTAAATCTAATTCTAACCCTAAATTTACTTTCTTTTCCTTTTTCTTTTTTCCCCTTTGTTTCCCTTTTTCTTTATTTTCTCTTTCTCTTTTTCTTCTCCTTTCTTTTTATCCAACTATGCTCAACCCAACTAACCTACCTTTCTTTTTTTTACTTCTCCCTCAAATTGCTCAATACCATTCCACCTCTCTTTTTTCTTCAATCCCAACCTTCCTAGTTCAACCTAGCACCCCTTCCTTATTTTCTTCTCCCCCCCATGCCCAAAACTCCCCCTACGCCCCTCTGTACGCACCAATGACCCCCTGCAAGACGCCCCCAACATGCCGCTACACCCCATTTGTCCTCCTGTCCTCTCCTAAACCAAACTAGCCCTACCTTTCCCCCCATCTCATTCCTCATTTCCCTTCCATTCATGGCTCTTACACCAACCATCCCTTACAACCCTACAACCTCTTTGCCTGACAACCCTATGCCACTAAGCCTACAATTTTTCTTCTCCTCACTTGCCCCCCGACAAGCGTAAGACCCCCATCTTCCCATTGGTTTCCCTCTCATTCACCCCAACCATGTGTGTGTGTGTATACACATACCACATCCTTCCTTCCCTCCTCCCATTGAGCCCTTCCCTCTGCCACCTTCCCTTGCCTCTATTTTTCTTTTCCCTCACCATAGCCCTACTATGTCCTTCTTGCCTCACCACCACACACCCCTCCCTAAAATAGAGCCCAAAACTAATAATCCACCATCCAGCCTGTGACTCCTCCCTGTTTCCCATCCCCTCAATATCACTTCCTGCCTCCTCACACCACCCACACCATCACTAGCCCCGACCAGCTTGAACTCTCCCCTTCTCATATTTTATTTCCTCCTTGCATTGAGCATTGCTACTAGAACATACCACCTCTATCCATACCCAACAATGGGCTCGTGCGTTGCTTCCCTTCGCCGCACCTCAACCCCAACCTTCACCATCTCCCAATCCCTATCTTCTTCCTTCTCCTCCCTATGGTCATGACTTACGACTAGCTCCCCCACATATGTTTTTCTTTACCATCACAACCACCACCCAACACCTCTATCTCCTTTATCGTGCCCCTTGTCATCACCCCAACACCATAAGCCAACTCCTCCACCTCACAGCACCTCCCCTTATCTCCCCAATAACTGAAGCTGACCAACATTTCCATATCCTTCACTAACCAAGCCAGCCATTGGCACACCATGCATCACCTACCTTGGCCTCCCCCGTTGCAGCCTTCCTTTACCACCATTGACCAACCTCGCTGCCACCAGCGCCACCCAGCTCAGTCATCACCTCTACCCAACCAACCTTTCTCCCCTAAAGCCCCTCCTACCTTCCCCAGCTCACACTGCTCATGTAGCGTGAGGAACCCTTTGTGAAATTTTTTACCCCATTTTCAGTAATTTCCTATTTAATACATATTTTAATAAAAAAATATTATTATTTTATTAATTAAATATTAATTTGGTTAATATGATATTATTTTTAGGTACAAAACTTTGATTAGTAGAGTCTAATAATCTTTAGTAGGCTACTCGTAATTTATAATTTTTCTAGAAATCAGGCGATCCCTATACTCTACTTATATCTTTAAATATTTTATGATAACACATTTAGGTTTTGATGTATAAATCATGTTAAATATGTTTGTTACATTGTAATCCTTATACTCCACTAAAATATTTAGATATTATATGATAGCACATTAGGCTTTTAATGTATAATTTTAATTAAGTATGTTTGTTACATGGTGATTATTTGCCCAATAATGATAGTATGGATTTTGGTAAAATAAAGCATGTCAACTAGTGGAAATTATTATATGTACGAAATATATGTTATAATGGTTTAAACAATGGAAATAAATTATATATACCATGAATGTCCAATATGATAGGTTGAGCATGTCTAGGCATATTTTTAACATAAATATTATTATATTAGGCCCTAGGGGAAATTTGATCATTTAAGAATATTGTGATATTTAATCTAATAATAATTCTTAATATGCCTAAATTATTGTTTAGTATGAGGATGTGTGCTTTGATGTTTTAGAAATGCATGCTTTAGCATGAGTATTATCATTATATATCTTAGGGTTATTTAGGTCATTTTGAGTGTATTATGATAATTTTTCTTATAAGCATGCCTAATATGTATTATTTATTGTTGGACATGTGAAAATTTGGTTTAATATTCTAGAAACACATGTTAAGGTTTTACTTATAAAATCATGTACACGCTTAAAAAGGTAATTTGGCATATTTGGTAATTTATTTAATTATTTTATTTTAGTATTTTTTTGAAAGTTAATAAATAAAATGGAATTAGTATTTAAAATGGATGATAATGTGGATATTTTAGCCTTAGGGGCATTTTGGCCATTTTTTATACCTAAAATGCCTAAGTGTGAATAATAGAGCCTAGGATGGCCTTTGTATATTTTTAATGACTGAGCTTAGTATTGAATTAATTATGGTTGTCTCAGATATTTTGTAATGAGTTAAAATGGTTAAGTATGAAAAATTGATCTATGTGATTAATATGCAATTTTGTAGTCACCTTAATTGAAATACTAGTATTTAGAGTAAAAGACCTCGAGATTGATAATGGTGGCTCTTTAGGGGTCGCTATCCAAAATACATGGTTTAGCCCAAGGTCAATTATGGATTTTTGCTGGTGTGCCTTAGTGCCCTATCTAGGTCCTATATCTTACTTTATTTAGTTCTGCAGACTTATAGAGGGTATGCATACTTATGTATTAGGTGTCCTTATAAATAGAATATTATGTTACCTTCGTGTACCGCTATGATCAAGATAACTTAGTGTCCTTGTGTTGATAGTAGGTAGGATATTGTGTTGTCTTAGTGCTCTGGTATGACCAAAATACCTTAGTGTATTTGGGTTTGATATGATCTCCCCTTGAGCTTATAAAAATGGAAAAGAATACTATTGGGTCAAAATGATAATTATTGGATTATTAGGTTAGTCGGTAGTTGTAACACCCCCAAATTTACTACTGAAAAATTTCGTTTAAATCAAAAGGTTTAGCGGAAGCGAAAGGATTAAAACCTTAAACTTGGGGGTATTACCGCCACACTTAGTACCAGACCGGTTCACTCCTACCGTTCCGATACTAAGTGCTAAGGCTAAACTAAACAATCGTTAAGTAAGGATCATCAAAATATAGGTTCATAGATCATTCACGAAAACACGAGTCAACAACAGTTAGGATATTGTTTAAGAATACAACTTAAGAGTACCGTTTCGAAACACGAAGCATAGTACAAAATATAGCTAAATAAAACAGATCCCAAGGGACCAATATCTGGATCGCCTATTCACTCAAGCCAAGCCTTCCACCCCACAATTAGTAACCGATCAAACTTGCATAGGAGGTATGCTCCCCACCATTGGTGGATCATCACAGGACTCATTCAATCAAGGTAGTATCAGTACAGGTCCAATACTGAGTAAGGGCGCTGGTGTGCTAAGGCCAAGCATACAATCATACCACATAGCACACATAGCACAATCATATAGACAACATGCGATAACCCGCAAGATAAGGTCTGAATACTTTTCTGGTGACTTATTCTTTATTCTCATTAATGATAATAAGTCCATTTCACACATTCTTCAATAATCCATGTGAGCACGGGAGCCCCACTATTATAGCCGGTGGACCGGAAATAAAAACACAGAGCAGAACGCCTCTGACCACTATTCTTACCGGTGGACTGGACTGGCCCCGCCTCACATAGTGTTTTGCTGTAAGTACTTAGTATTTTTCCCATGGTTTAACTTATTTACTTTGGGTCTATCGAGCCGAGGCCCCCACTATTATAGCCGGTGGACTAGAAATAAACACACAGGGCAGAACGCCTCTGACCACTATTATAATTGGTGGATCGGAACGAAACGCACAGGGCTGAACGCCTCTGACCACTATTATAGCCAGTGGACTGGAACGAAACGCACAGGGCAGAACGCCTCTGACCACTATTCTAACCGGTGGACCGGACTGGGCTTGGCTCAATAGTCTTTTGCTTTACGTTATTAGTGTCTTATCCGTATCTTATTGAATCACACAACACCCTTGATATGCATGCAGTTAATACCCTACTACTTTCCCCTCCAAAGGGACCGTCCCATATTTTGAGACCCGTACCTCTTCTCACACCCGACATCCCCCTAGGGTTCCTCCTCGGAGACCCTAATCGGGCCTATGTGGCCCAAATCTTTCTTACTTACCCAAACGTTACTCTTTTCTCTATCTCACACCTCATTCTTATTAGGAATTTCCCCAAATGTATTGCTTTATCTCCCAAGTCCCCGTGTAACCGACAAACCCTAGTTGACCACGCCAACCCTAGTTAGCCGCGCCAAACCCTAGCACCTTACTTCTTCGACAAGTAACCTCCCTCTTGCATCCCAAAATCTCTTCCCTCATTTAGAACCCATACTCATCCTTATATAAGTGAGTTCTCACTCTCAACCCCATACTTCATCCCTCCTTGATCATTTTTACCCTTGTACCCTTCAAATTGCTCATTTCCTCCTGAAACCCTGATTGGAACCCTTAGACACTCTTACACCGACCCACGTAAAATTTTGCACCCAAGTCTCCAATGGGTCCATAACTTTGACATTATTTTATTCACTTCCTAAATCAACTTTCCTCATATAAGATTCATTCCCATGCATAATTTAAACACTCCATGCAAACTCTCCAACCCCCACTTACACCCAAAACCCTAATAAGGTCGCTTATGCACCAACTCACGTACTATTCTTCATACCAAGTTTCCAATCACTCCAAGACTCTCCCAAGCTCTTGCTTACAACCCAAATCAACTTTTCACACGTAAGGATCATGCCCATGCAAGGTCTAGTCCCCCCATGCAAACTTCCCAAACGTCCACTTCCCCGTTGTTCTTTTATTATCATTTCATGCTACCCAAAACCCTAGCATGCATGTCCTAGAGGGCCATAACAAGTCACATCATCAACATCAACATCAAACATAGAACATGTCATACACGTATAATATAAGGTACACACAACATACCTCATGATCCACACTGCGCTACACAAAACAGGTTATTCATAACACTTGCATAATACACATCAACATGGCATGCTCATCATTCACCCACACATTACATCACACATAGCACAAGGCCATAGCTTCGTTCTTACCTAGGTAGGCATCGGGCTTGGAGCACGCTCCTCTAGCTCCTTAGGGCTTGGATCGGGGTCACCTATGAAAAGGGGAAAAAGCTAAGTATTAGTTTCCCTTATAAATACTATCAACCCTTATTCTAGTTTAAGGTTAGGGTTCTTATCCCTAGTAGGGGCGTTGTACAAAACTAGGGTTTTTGCTCTAAATTATTATGCTAAGTATTACTCATTGATATATCTTTAGTTTCAAAACTCATTGTTACACTTATATCATTAGACCCGTTAGTTCCATCTTTATAACATTAGTGTTTGCTAGACATAGTAAAATAGTGATAATAATGGTAATAATAAAACTACTAATAGTGATACTTATGTTGCCAATACTAGAACCATAGCGCTTCTAAGATTAAGTCAAAAAGTGGTGCTAGTGTTAAAATACTAATACAATGGTTGTAATATCAACAAGTTAAAACACTCCTAGAGGTAGTAATGATAAAAGTCATATTTTGAATAAATAGTATAAGGGCTCCCATATTTTGTCACCCTAATAGAATTAGCATATGGGTAATAGTAATAATAGAAATGACACTAATGTTAAAGGTATTAGGTATGGTAAAACAATATTACATAGTTACAATACTTCACATAAGGTTGGGTTAAATAGTAAGAACACTAATAGTGGTAGTAATCTTAGCGATAGTATTAATAATAATAATAACACCAACACTAATGGTTAAGCATGTCGAAAGCTAGGGTTTTGGGAGAGATTATGGCTTGTAAGAAAATAACACCTTTAGGATACAGAAATTAATAATGGTAATAACAATAATAATAGTAATAATAATAATAGTATTAGGAATGTTAATAATGAAGATAATGATACTAACCCTAAGTTAAGTATAATAGGGGTTAGGGTTGGAAGGGGTGATAGTATGATAACATTAAGGATAATAACATAAATGGTATTAGTTAATAAGCTAATAATAATAATAATAATAATAATAATAATAATAATAAGTATAATAATACTAATATTAGTTAAAAACTACTATAGGTGGCATAAGAAAAGGGTTTTAGGGTTCAGATGAGTGGAAGACCACCTGAGGACGATGGTGGTCCTGCGGCGGCGCGTGGCAGCGGCGGCGATGGAGGAGGAGAAGAGAGAAAAGATGGAGGAGGTGGTTAGATGGGAGGAGGAAAAGGAAAGTTAAGTGTGGGGGAGGAGACAACAGGGAGAGGGGAGTGGAATGAGGGTGGTGGCGTGAGAAGGGCGGCGGCACGCGATGGTGGACGCGGCGGCCGAAGGAGGAAGTAGGTGGTGGAAGATGGTGGAGGTTGGTGGAGAAGGAAGAAAGGGGTAAGGAGGGTATGGGCAGGTAGGGGAGGACCTGCAGGTTACTTTGGGAGGTGGAAGGAGGGTGGATCGCGGCGGAGATGGCGGCTACAGGCAGCGTAAGGGGCGACGGTGGCTGGAAGAAAGGTTTTCCAACAGTGAACTTCGCACGGCTAGGGCGGCACATGCAAGGCAAGGCAGAGGGCAGTGGTGGTTTGGTTTTGTCGAGGAAGGTGCAGGGGTGTTTTTGGTGGCCAGTGGTGGCGGCGGCGATCACCGGCAGTGACGGAAACCTCGTCTGTTTTTCAAGCGACAGAGAGGCAGAGTTTCGGGGCAAAAATCACAGCACTGGTTATGGCTGTCGATGGGGGGTATTTATAGGCAATTGGGGGGAGAAAACGACGAAGGAGGAGAGGACAAGCCAGGTCACGACAGTACGCCGTCCAGCGGCAGTTGGGCAGGCCTACAGATTCTCTAGCAGGCAGGTTTTGGCTCGAGTTGGTGAGAAAGGAAAGGAGGCAAGGACTGGGCGGTGTAGGACGGGTAGGTTGGGACAAATTGGGAAAGAAAGGGACGAAAAAGGACGGGAAGGACGGCCGGACGGAGATGCTGTCGGCGCTGCAGCGGCGACGGCGGTTATAGGCACGAGGAAGAAGACGACAACGGGGAAGGTTGGACTGGCGGTCCAGGGAAGAAAAAGAAAGGGGAGAAACCGGCCGGTCGACAACAGTTATAATGTTCATAATCTCGACGCGTCGTTTCATTAATTATAAGATCGAAACGCATCGTCGTGACGTTGGCTGGCAACGGTTATAAGATTCATTAATCGCGACATGGGGCTTCAGCGGATTGAAGGGCAAAACGCTGCGTTACACACAAGCGTCGGCCACCAAACGACGCTGGGCCGCGGGGAGGGAGAAAGGTAGGGGAAGAGGCGGCCTGTACGCGAGACGGGGGAGAAGAGGAGGATCTGGGCTGGTGGGCTGGCCCAGCCGGGGGGGGAGAAAGAAAGAAAAAAAAGAGGAGGAGGGAGAAAAAGGAAGAAAAGGGAAAATAAGAAAAGAAATAGAATGAAAAATGAATAAAATAACTTATGGGGAAATTGGGGTATTTTTGGGTTACTATACATTTATATTTATATATATATATATTTATTTTCTTTAAAAATTATTATAATAATAATTTAATTCCCTTTTTAGATTAATTTTGGCTATTTTGGGAAATTTTCCTCCACTTTCATTTTGATTAGTAAAATGTCCAAAATTTTCTAAATAATTTATTTATCACTTTCTCTTTATCTTCCTCAATTGATTTCCTCTTTATCTAATAAAGTAACCTGTTTTCTTAATTTTCTCTAATAAATCATTATTTTACCATAATTCCTAAATTAGGATTTTTGGGGTATTATAGTAGTAGTCTTTGTGTATACCTATGGTTCGGTAATAGCCTTTGTGCCTACATGTGGTCGGTAGTAACCTTCGTGCCTACTTGTGGTCGGTAGTAACCTTCATGCCTACTTGTGGTTTAGTATTAGTCCTCATGCCTATCCATGGTTCAATAGTAACCTTTGTGTCTACTTTTGGTTTGGTAGCAACCTTTGTACCTATCATTGGTCTGGTAGCAGCCTTTATGCCTACCTATAGTTCGGTAGTGACCTTTGTGCCTACTTATGTTTGGTGGTTTGCCTTTGAGCCCTACCCATGGTATTATGGATTTTATTGGTATTGTACCTTTGAGTTTTACCTGTGGTATTATGGATATTATTGGTTTGATGTTGAGATATGAGATATATTGTGAAGGTTATGGTTGTTGTGCTAAGATTGATTCTAATCATTATTTTAGATAGTATCTCTTGTATGCTTAGTTGGTAACTTTTATTATGTTTCAAATGAATGAGTATGAGTAGTATGTGGCTTTGTTATTATTTTTTATATGATATGATTATTGTATTTTGATCATCGTATGTATATTTCAATGTTTATACCATGTATTGTTGTAATACCTCTTATGTGTTCCATGCAAACCTTTCATATTAGTTTTGTATAAGGGGTGCTTAGTACCGTTGTGCTGAAGGATTACCTTTCATAGGCCCATGCTTATTCAATTTGTAGTGGCATTTACACATTAGCCTATGAGATTCAGTGAATGCTAGTACTTAGGTTAAGAGTAGGTCCATCCGATGTTTTGCCCGATATCTTTTGATCCGAAGGATTCTGTACTCTTATACTCTTATGTAATTTTGTAATCAATGATAGTTGATTTTATTTGGAATGATGTTAATTTGCTTTGATTTTATCTACTCTGATTTTTATAATAGTGTTATTAATTTAAGTGGAGTAACGGATTTAGCTTTAGCATTTGGTATAAGAATGATAAAAGAAACTGAACTTGTACCAAGTGTGGTGGTAACACCTTAAGTTTTATTGATTTAACTTCCATAATTAATTAATTACAAAAAAAAAATTGGTTTGTAAATTTTGAGGTGTTTGCAGAATTGGTGACAAAAATTTAATTTAGTTTCCTACCAAAAATATGAGCTTGATATCAACATTCTGCTCCTTTAGATAATGTGAGTGCATTTAAGCTCTTTTTAAAAAAAATTATATCTTTTGGCTTCATTAGTGCAACTCCTATTCCTATATTAATTTGGTAAAAAAGACTCATAGAATTAAACAGAGTTTCTTTGTTGGTGACATAGGTGTGAATTATTGTTTTCATTACATTTATAAAAAAAAATGACTTCTAGATGCTCTTGTTCAACCTTGCTTGTATGCTTAGTTATTTTTTTTTTGTAAAAATTGAAAATAAATATCATTTACACTAAAGTAACCAAATAATAATATAACTAACAACAATATATGAAATTTGTAATATCATTACATGCGTTAGTATTTACAACACAGTAATGCCATCTTGAATAACAACATGAACTAAACACAAAACACAATTTCATCTTAAATACACAACGTAAATTGATTGAAATACGCAAAAAAATCACAATAAGAACACAACATAAACTAGAAAAAAGCTATCTTTGCTACCCTCCAATCAATCAACCTATTATATCTTTCATTTTCATTTGATAGTTGCTCTTTAAGCTCTTCAATTTCCTTTTTTAGCACATCAAAATTTCCCTTTAAATAATCTTTTTTTATCTACATTGTTGATCTCATAAGTTAATCCACCTTTATTTTTATGATAACAAACTTAATTATGAATTTAATTTATCTTGATAAGTTTGCATGTGTATCATAGCAAAATCAAAAGAACTTAGCACTTAAATAAGTCAAGGAGTTCTAAGGAGATCAATTTAGCAAATTATATCCTAAGCACAAGACAACGATCAACGAGGATGATAATATAAGACTCTAGCTTCAAGTACTTCAATTTCATATGCGGAATACTCAAACTATGAAGGGATTAGAAATTGCTCTCAAGAAACAAAGACTCATTGTTTAAGGAGTGTGTTATAGTTTTAGCTTTTATGTACATACAAATTACACATCAAGCACATAGTGTAACACCCCATAAACTAGACCTATAATGTGTGAAAGATTTATGTGCTTGATGGTGATTTGATGGTGTTTGATATTATTTTTGAAATGTATTATGTGTTTGATTTGTAAAGGATTTGTAATAGTTAGGAAAATAAGGAAGAAAATGACTTTTTGGGCTCATCATTTGACTGGTAGTATGAATTAATCGACTGGTCAATCATTTTCAACTTGGTTTTTGGTTCATGATAACCAATTTACTGGTGGAGCTAGTTGATGGGTGCATGAAATTGATCAACCGACTTACTTAACCTATGAGAATTCAAACTCATTTTTCAATGGAAAAAAATTCTTCTAATAATATTAAATCTTGGTAATCAAGCTCCAAATTATTTCTAAATCATCTTTGATGGTTTGTGACCATTAATCTAAGCCTTTTCTTACCTTGAATGAATTCAAAGATCAACATCAAAAAAAAGAAAATGATCTCACACATTTATCTCCTTCTTACTTTCTCTATTGTGTAGGCCCAAATGGATGATTTTCATTCTAGAAATTCCCTACAACACCTGATGCTTGTTTCCCTTACCTTTATGTTCCTTTTCCTTTCTTATGTTCGGATTTTCTAAGGCACATTACCCTATGACATTTGTGTCATGGGAGAAGTTAACTTGGTTTCCTTGAGAAATTTTCCTAAATTACCTGAATTTTAGTGGGAGGATTAGGGTTTTGGTGTTATAATTTTCCATAAGATTGTGGGTGTATTAGCAACCCTTACTTTCATTTTTCTTCATTTTTTCTCAACCACCAAATTGCCTCTATTTTTCCTTTTCTTGTGCCTTCACTGAGTTCTCCTTCATGTTTTCTACTTCCGATCTCCTACTCCTCTTCTAATCATTCCTCTAGTCATTACTTATTTTAAGAAAGATAGGGTTAGATTTAGGAAAAATATTGAGGAATTGAATTAGCTTTTCTTGGTGTTCACTTTGGTGAGGGTGTATCTTCAATTTCCTAACCTCTTGTTCTATTTTGTTTTATATAATTTCGAGGAATTTTTTAATTGAGTTTTAATCTTTTCTTTTAAAGTGTTTAAGGTTGGGACATTTTCAGCTAAGATTTACCCTACTTGGTGTGAGTTTTTCTAAGCTTCCTAAAGTAAGTATTCTTGCCTTGTAGTGTGGAGTGGATGAGCATGTAAGTTGGCGTAGGTATGAAATTATGATTTTTTTCATGCCTAAATAATGGTATTAGTGTTGCAGTGAATTATGCCTTGAGTTGTGTTATTTTGAGAAAATGAGTTCATACATACATCTCAATAAATAGTTATAAGTGAAAAATGATTAAATAGTTGAGCATAGTAAATCTTTTTTTTTACAATTGTTAAATGATATGAATGTGATTTGGTTGGTATTTGAGACCTAAATTTAAGCATGGAAATGTATATACAGAATGTTTTGCAAGGACTAGCCAATGGGTTCACTTAAATAGATCAACTTGTCTATAGAGTAGCTGGATGGTTAGGCCAACTCATTAATTGGTTTATTTGTGGTATTATTTGGTTTGATATTAGATTGACCCCATTGACTGGTTTGATCAAACCAATCAATTGGTCTCTAGAACAGTCAATCGGTTAGATAAATTGATCGACTGGCTCATATAATCAGTCAACTGATTTTGGCTAAAATGCTTGATTTGGTTCCTTTTAACCTTGTAAGTGTTTGAGACTTGATATTATGTTATGATGTGATTCTTGGATGATAGCAATCCACTTCTTGGCATTACCTAATTAACTCAATTGTGGATCAAATTGGTTAAATGCTAATGATATTATTACTAAGTGCCCATAATGGGTTATGATTAATAACTTGGATTAATTATTTGCTCATGGTTGACTTGGGATGCTATGTGGGCATTGTTTGGTGTGTGGATTGGTAAATAAAATACTAATCACTTGAAGTAGAAGATAATGGAGACTTATATTGGACTAGATTATCTAATCCTTAATTATCTGCCAAAGTTTAGTTTTCCCTTGAGGGTTTTTGGTATTTGCCTTTGGGCACAATCCTAATTGATCGTGGTGGCTTTCCTACTCTATATACTAATGATGTACTAATGGGTATCAATACAAAAGGGTCTGATCACTTAGGTAGCTTCAACCAGACTTATGTCTTTTGGTTATTGGTTTGACTTCTATGGGTAATAAGAAACCATGGGGGATAATCTAACCCATTTCTCAAAGAAAAGAAGCAAGTAAACAAATTAACGGTTATATAACATTGCAATCTTAATCTCATGAATGGTTAAGTTGAATAGATCTTAGAGTTTATCTAGTAGTTCACACCTTGGTTTTTCACTACACATGATCAAATGTTTTTATTGATGATATTTGATTTTTGTGATAAGCATGATGAACAAACAATATCCTTTAATTGTGTGAAGTATGGAATTTCCTTTAATTCCATGCCTATTGGTGAGCATGTTACTATCTACTTCCATATGCACAATTAGAGTACCATGATGAGAAATCCATGTTAGTAAAACATGTAAGTTAGCATGTTATTGCATAAGCATGAGAATGTGTGCTAGTATGACCTATATTCCTTTTCATGACTATATGTATATTTTACAATTCTATGATGAGGTAATTTAGTTGACTAAGTATATAGCATACTGACATGCCCATTTAATCAGTCACTTACTCAATCCTACGAGTAGGGGACCTTGTTTAAGTATTTTAAGGTGGCTAGTACCTGACCTATTTATGTGTTTGGGAATGGGGAGACCAAGCGTGCAACATCGGTGGTTATTCTTTTATTAGTCTTTGAAATGCCTAGGTTACACTTGTATTGTCCTATTATAACAACCATTATCTCTTCATGTATTTTAGTTTGTTTTGGACATGAAATGGTCTTGGTTTTGTAAACCCTAATTTTTATTATCTTTTATGCTAACTATTTTGCTCACTTTTTTTTTCATATTTTTTGGTTGGTTGGATACTTACCCTTATATCCAACATGGGACAAATGGTAGGATGTCTCTCTAATTTTAAGTTTGATGGAAACATCCCATTTTTCTCAGGAGTATTTTTATAATTATGCTTTCGCAAATATTTTATTATAAATATTTTGGTAGTGAAAACTAAGAGTGCTACAATTATATTTTTAATTATTTAATATTTATAATATTATTTAAATTTTATTTTAAAATATCTTAAAGTGATTTCATACATCAAAAATGTTTTCAAGTATTTGTACAAAATGTTGTTTAAAATTGATTTTATCTTAAGCCCTTTTGCATATGAGTTGAATTGAAAATTTCACCATAAATTATATAGAAATTATTTTTGGGTGAATAATATCTCTTTATAAATATTAATATGTCCACTTTATAGGAAAAAAAATATGACACTTAATTTCAATCTTTGTAGCTCAAGTTATGATCTTTTTTGTAAAGGTGTTCAATGCTGAAAACAAGTTGATCGATTGACTAGTCTCCAAACTAATCAATTGGTTTACTATCTAGAAAATTGTGATTTAGCATAAGCTTCAACACATTGACTAGTTATTCAAATTGATTAATTGGTCTGTCAAATCGATTGCTAGGTGTGAATAATTGATCGACGTGTTTTTGAAATCGATCAACTAGTTTATGAATCTAATCAATTGGTCCATGTGTTTTTGAGATTTACTACTCAATGGAATTTGATAGTTGGAGTACTTTTACACCCAATGTCTAATGTCAACTTCTCTTATCTTTTAAAACTATGAATAAGAGTTATTAGACTTTAATAAATAATGATGAAGCTAACATAACTCTTCTAAAACCATCATTTTTATATGTTATAAAACTCATAGAGAGTTTTGATATCACAATTTCAAATCTAAATCAAACTTTTATAGTACTCAATTAATTCTTTTTACTTAGCTAGATTGTTCTTATAATTGTAATATTTATTCATCTAGCTTTTTTACTTCTCTTACAACTTATTATACACTTTATTTTTGTATTTTGTGAGGAATCATTTGTAAACATAACAACATTCTTCAAAACACATTATCAATAGATTTTGTGTGTCTAGCATTCATAGATAGGCCATTAGATTTTTAGATTTGTAAAATTAGACATGATAACTAGTCAAAGGTGTAAATCACCTAAATCACATTTTAGTGATGCCATTGAGATTTTAGGCCCATAACCTAGCAGAGTTATCGTTATCAATACACAATAATGTAAGATTTCAAATTTTAAAAAGGAAAATATTTTGGTAATAGATGTAAAGGTACGTTATAATCTTAAACCACTATAAATCATTTTATAAAATTTCAATTCCTCATCATCATTCAATATACCCTATTCACCCCCCTAGAGTGTTTTCATACATATCATTGGTTCACTTCTTCCAAATGACTTAGCTAATTCCTCATTTTCTCATATTCCTCTATTAATCATCGCATTACATGTAACACCTCCATAATGTAGGACCAAAAAATTTTATTTTGGAGACAATGCATAAATGTAAAATAACAAAATTGGATGTCACCCCCACATCAAACATATGAGAGTGTAATTATCACCTAACACATATTTGATGCAAGAAAAAATAGGATAAATGAACAAAAGAATGCATGCACTGACAAGAACAATAATAGTAAGGATAAGAATAATATAGAAGGGAGAGAGAGTTTTACCAAATATAAATATAGGAACCTAAACCAAGAGTATAAATAATCAAAAAGAAACAAAAATATCCCAACATAGTGGGAAAAATAATTTAAACCAATTACCTTAAGTCTCAACTAAAGAGATACCCACATCATTATCCTCATCATATTTTAGTTGAGAATTATAACCCGCTAAATTGTCATATGTTCACCAGAACAAAAACTAGATTATCACATTAACCACACAAATATAATATTAGTACTATAACGTATCGGCAAAACAAACTATTTAAAACATGATAAGGGCTCATGCTACACATTAAGATCACACAATAGATGGTATAAGAGATACTTGGGAAATATAATTTTTAAGCTCTTGATTATCATATTATAAAGCATGCTTGCATATGAATCATGAAAGGGTTCATTAAGCTCACATAGAATAAACCATATTATTACTTATCCAATAGTAACCATATTCTTTCTAATTATTAATATGTTCATTTAACCACATCCTATAATAACCCAAAATTTATTACTGAAAACTTTATTTGGCAAAAACATAATATTAATATAATTTAGTGATATTATCATATCCGACATCATTCTATTTTATCATACCATCCTCTCATCAACATACAAGGCAAAACATTTACAACTTTAAATAAGATAAACAACAAAAATGAGAGAAATTTTCATAAATCTTAGATAAAATTTTGGATATTAAAATTTGAGTACAACATAAGAAAAAATACAATAAAAAAGGATCAAATGCAACTAAGAGTCCAAAAAAGTATCCATGCAAAAAAAAACTGGCTACCAGATAACATTAATTCTATGCCTAAACCCCAACAAATAATCTAGTCCTCCATAGAAAGTACGTCATAACTAGCAAAATCATCAAGGTAGTCCCCAATAACTTGCACATCAAAACTTGGGTTGTTTGCTAGTGGAAATGAGCAATACTAATAAAAGGGTGGTCAATACTTGCGTATTGAGTAAGGTAACAATACAACCACAAGTAAGGGCATACATAATACATAAGGCCATATTAAAGGACTGAATAAGTTAATTGATCATAATTGTGGAAGGATTCAGGAGAGTAACCAAAATAGAGTTCCTAATTCGGTTGATTACACATTTCCACTTATTTAGTCACTTAGATTCAGGTAACCCACTATTCATAACCGGTGAAACAATAGTAACTACCCTTCCAAAGAAAGACGCACATGAGAACCATTATAACATGGACCTTTTAGAGCAATAAGCTCTTAGGAGACATTCAGTGGACTGGAAACATAATCCTTCTAGTTTAATAAGCTCCCAGGAACCACTATTATATCCAATGGACTATTAACACAAACGTTCTAGGGTAATAAGCTCTTATGATCCACTATTATATTTGATAGAATAGTATAACCATAAACCATTCCTAGGGCATAATGCACCTAGATACTATTATATCATGTGGAATGGTAACCATACAATCCTAGGGTAGAATGCTTCTAGCTACTATTATATTCGGTGGAACTTTAACAAGTACAACCAATCTTGACCCATGTAGTCCTCTACTTTAAATATTATTATCTTATTATCTCTTCATTATCTCATCAATGTCATGAAACTTGGAACAATATACAAGGCACAACAAAAAAATTAGGTCATTCCTCAATGGGGAAAGACCACAATGCCCCCACAAAATCCTAGTTTCATAAGACAGTATAACTCCTTCCTAAAGCTCATTTAAATACCGAATTTATCACACCATCCTGAAATATCATGCTTAAATACATATCCCAAAAAAAGGTCTAACTCTCTTATCTCGCACATGCGATCACAAGCATACCTTTATGGTTACTACTCTTATTTTAAGCCAATTTTTATTTAATTGGACTTATGATACTCATAATTATATTAATTATTTCACATAACATAATTAGTATATTTTAATTCAATATCTTTTTAGAAATACTGAAATTTCATATTTAGCCTAATCTGACCAAAGTGCCCCTATCTTACTTAACTACCTAAAAACCTCCTTTAAGTATCTTGTGGCCTACTCACCTATACTTGATCATACTACACATGAAATTAATTATAAAACTCTCAACGTTACCATGCCATATCTATTTATCCCACAACACACATAAAAAGACCCAACCACTCTTAATACCAAGAATCACCTAAACTTGTTATCAAAACCCTGTGAGTATTGACATTATTAACTTCCAACTTTCAACATATTTTATCATGATAATACTTTATCATACTTACAATCAAATATTCACAACTCAATTAGGAAAATGGATCTTGCCAATATGCTAGGGTTATATGATAAGATTTAACCAAGGAATACACATAAGTTCATAATTTTTCATAACACTCATATATATGTAATATAATATAACAAGATCATGGTATAACATGTAGGAAAAAAAAAAGTTCACAAGATGTGAATGCTAGAACTTGATCTAACAAGAAACCCAAAAATTCCAATATCTAATTGAGATAATAATAAAAATAGAATAATACTTTGGTACACAATGATGATCTTTATTGTATACAAAACAAGTGATTATAAGGAGAATCAAATAATCCTCACAATATCATTTAGTATACAATTCTCTTAAAAACACAAGATAATACAAGAAGAGAGGGTTTGGACAGGGTTTAATGGTAGACCACTCATTGCTAGGATTTTATACACATCTATTTATAGTAGTACATAACCGACACAAGTGAACAGTAGAAAATAGGAAAAATACGATCCGTGTTCATAAAAATGAGGACCCCATGTTTTTTCCATAACTCTTCATTTTTTCCAAAATAACGCAGGACCGAGTATACCATGAAAACACAGGTTGTGTTCACAAACACACCCCAATGTTTTCTCCCTTGATATCCTTTTGGTTCTAAACTTCTCTAAACACTCGTATGCATCAATCCATGTTAAACTACACACACAAATATAAGTCATGATATCACAATGTCCACCTTGACACAGTATTTCTAACAATAAGCAAAAGGATCACAAGAGATCATCATAAACCATTAGGTCCAAATAACCCCTCATAGAAATGAATAGGAGAAAATAATAGCTTTATTAGCATACACACTAGATCAAAATCAAAAGCAAATTTTTATATCATTCCAGCTTCACAAGCTAATAGCCCAATCCAAACCATATTATCAACTCCAATCATAGCTAACCACATAACCTTAGAACCTCTAAGATCAAACACTAGCATACTAGTGTACCTCTGATCATCATGACCACAACCAATATTAGAGTAACTTGTCAACAAAACAACTGAAATCACATACTCCACACAAACCAATATTGTACGTACTAAGTAACTCAAAATACTACTACTACTCGTAAACTTTACATCTAACAATGGCTCCAGCACACCAATACTACTACTCGTAATATACAAGGCATAACCAGCTCTACCTAAAGCAATACCTACCCACTACCTAGATTCCTCCTCACCAGAAGAATCTATATCATCTAAACCAATAACAACCTCCACCTCGTCTAAAGCACCCAACAAACTCTCCTACTCCACTTTCTTGTTAAGAAATAATTTAGACTCACAGAAGGTAACAAATACGGAGGTAACCAAGTTACAAAACAAGGGCCCCCTAGTCATACTAATGACACTCCTGTGTCCCAAATGCCTCAACCCAGGACCAACAACATTTGAGTCACACACTCTCAATGTCGTCCTAACTATACCCTCAATAGTTGTGCCAATAAGCTCATACAATTTCCTAACTTGCTTGCCAACAATCACCACCACAACCCCTTTAGAAACCTTCAATGTGTCACTCTAAATGGCACACCTATAATGTTTGCTATCTAAGGAACATAGTGAATTTAAGCTCTTGGTCATCTTAGGAACATGATAGAAATTAAATAATGTCCTGACCATGCCATAATGCATCTTCACCCTCAAAATTCCAATTCTATCTACTCTACATGAAGAACTATTTCCTAAGACAACTCCATCTCAAATAGTATCATCAGTTTAAAACTATTTTTTTTAGACATACATGGTAGGAGCGCCTAAAATTGAGAATCCACCTATCAATCGATATAGTATGTCCATCTATGGTAGTCAGTACATCACCATCACCATCGCCATAATCTATGTTAGCATCACCCTAATTAGATACACCATCACTAGTATCTTTATCTTTCCTATAAGGGAAGTATTTAAAAATATGGCATTTCATGCTACAACCATGACAGACCACAACCTTAAACACATCCTTCCTTGATTCAGACTTCTTTTTGTCACTGGAACCCTTTGCTATAAGTCTCTCATTACGTGAGTCACTTGTACATCCTCCAGTCAATTGATTCTCAATCAATTCACATTGTAGCAAGGCATTCTTGAAATCTCCAAGAACTAATCTGTAACACCCCTAAAAATTACAGTTGAAATTTTTTGTTTAATTAAAAAAATCATGAGAATGGGGGTATTACCGATGTGATCAACACAAGCCTGAGCCCCGACCAGTCTCGTACAAACAACAAAGCTAACAAATAATGTTCACATACTATTATACTAGCTAAGACATGGAACTGTAAAAATATAAAATATTCATAGTAAAGAGAATTCAGAGTGCAAAGTTAAAGCATTAATACAGAATTAAAAACGGATACAAGTCAAGCCCCCAAGGGAAAAACTAATACAACGGTAACATAAAATTAGAGAATATAGAGAGTCCGTTCAGCACTCGCTCTCCGCCCTAGGTAAGGTCCAACGATCATCACACAGCCCCGCCCGACGCATCTAGTGCATCATAGGCATCTAACATGGTACCTCCTACATGCACAAACTCAGAAGGGCTCTTTACTCATAGGAATGAGCAACACCCATGAAACATATAATTAGTACGCTACGTACTGAGTAAGGAAACCATATGGGTAAGGCCATGTAAGATAATAGACAAGTAAGGCATACAATGCATAATCCAGGTTCATATCATCAATCCAAACTTAGACCAATATTTTTATCTTACACATTCCTCATATTAATTCTGCGTGAGTGTGGGGACCCCACTGTTATAGTCGGTGGACCGAAAACACTCCACAAAGCAAAACACACCTGACTACTATTATAGCCGGTGGACCAAAAATTAACCTCATTGGCCCTGACTCACGTGGTGTTCCACAATAAGTAATTAGTATCTTTCCATGACTTATTACCATGTAAAGTTTGGTTTATTGAGCCCAAAATCCCCCACTATTATAGCCAGTGGACCGAAAACACTCCACAGGGCAAAACTCACCTGAACACTATTATAGCCGAAGGACCATAATCACTCTATAGGGTAGAACACACCTGACCACTATTATAGCCGGTGAACCGGAAAAATATCCTCACTGGGCCCGACTCGATAATCTTTCACTTTAAGTGTTTAGTGTTTTATTTGTATCTTATTCCACACAACCCATACTAGACATGCATGGCCCACTAGGCTTCCCATGCTCACCCTTTTACTTTTAGTTCTTCCAAAACCCTATCCTATATCTTAGGACCCTTACACAGCCTACAACCTTGAGACTTATTTCCCATCTTTTCCTACTCACCATGAGAACCCAAAACTCTTCTGCACATGGTTCAAGGCTTACTCCCCATAACTTGGTTTTGACTACTCTTTGCTCTCTAGGGTTTCCCTCTGAAACCCTAATCTGGCCTATGTGGCCTTGCTTCCCCTGATCCTACACAACCCATAGTCTTTTTTGCTACCAAAGCCATCTCTTCCCTTAAACCACACCCGACATCACAACCTCACTACCTAACTCCCACATGTGATCATAAAAACCCTAGTTTTCTCCACGAAACCCTAGTGCTTCTCCTTTCTTTTATGTCACCCCCTCAACACTCAAACACCCTTTCTCACTTGTCTCACCTTTACTCTATATGACACCCCTTTCATTCTTTATTCCCCATTCTAACCATTTCCATTAGTTTTCCCTTCCCACACTTCTCTCACTTAGGGTTTCCTCCCAAAACCCTAGTCAAGTCTCTTATGCATCCTTACACCAACCCACGTACTATTTTTCACATATTGACTCCAATCACCTTAACAATTCTTCCCTTACCTTACTTAACCTTCAAGTCAACTTTTTTCACGTAAAGGTCATCACCATGTAAAGGCTAACCATCCCATGCAAACCCTAGTCTCCCCATGCAAGATTCATTTCACCCTCTTATTTCATTCATATTATCCTTTTATTGTCCACCCATAATTCATGAGATATTTAAGCCATCCTTAACACCCTATAGTCAACTCATTTTCCTTACTCTTTTTCATTTCTCTCACAACCACAACACACTACTTAAGGCTTCCTATCATGCATGTTATCAAGGGCAATAGTATGTAATCACATTCCAAGTACAAGGAGCAACACCATATTACATAAGTCATAAAGCACATGCAACTTACCTTAGCTCCATGCTTAGCAAGCTACAATACAAGAGCATAATCCATAATATATAAGGCACACACATAAAACATTTTACACACACATTAGGCTTTAACCATATCCTTACTTAAATGACACGGGACTTGGAGCATACTCCTACGCCTCCTTAGGGTTTGGACTTGGTTCACCTATAAGAGGGGAAATACTAGGGTTAACTTCCCTCTTATCAACCTTTTCATTAATTTCAACTTACCTTTATTATACCCTAGTATTAGGGGTAATAATGATAATAGTAGCTTTATTAGTAAAAATAAGGATATTATCCTTAAAATGGTTAATCATGCTATTATTAGCCAAAATAAGCTTAAGTAGTTATATTAGTCAATGATAAGGTATTATTAACAATATTAGTCATAATAAAGATAATAACTTTAATACAATAATAATAATAATAATAATAATAATAATAATAATAATAATAATAAGAGCGATAATAATAATATATTTTACTAGTAATAATAAAAATAGTAATGATAATGATAATAATAATAATAATAATAGTAATAATAATAATGATAATGATAATAATAATAATAATTATGATGATGATGATGATGATGATGATAAGGTTAGAATAATAATTACACAATTATACTTAAGGCTAGGAAGGTTAAGGCACGGCCTAGTGGAGGTGGCAGCTAGGTGGCGGCGGCGACGGCGGAGGCAGTGGAGGAAGTGGGGGGGGGGGGGTTGGAGAGGTGGAATTTTAGGGATAGAAGAGGGAGAGTGAGATGGTGTTGTGGTGGTGGTGGATTCTCTAGGTTGAGAGGGTTGGAGTAGTGGTGGTTGCGCAGCAAGACGACGGAGTAGGTGGCGGTTGTTGTAGTGGTTGAGGGTGGTGGGGAAGGATGAAGGATAAAGGAGAGGGAGAAGGGGAGAAAGGAAGGTAGGGGAGGTAGGGGAGGCTCTGCTAAGTGGATTGGGTGGTAGGGGAGGTGGTGATTGGGATGGAGGAGACTGTGCATAGCGGCGAGAGGGGCGGCGATGGGTGCAAGGTTGTAGGTCAAACATTCAACTTTGCACGATTAGGATGGCTCGTGCAGGGGGAAATAAGGGTGGTGAGTGGTTTGGTTTGGTGGAGGGTAATGTAGGGAAGGGTTTGAGTGGTGTTTTAGGTGGCGGTGTTGTGCAACGGCAACCGGGGTGGCGTCTGAAGTGGCAATAGCGCAAGGATGCTGAATTTTCTAAGTAGAGTAAAGAGGGTCCAATGGGGTCGGTAAGGGGTATTTATAGGCCATTTGAAGGAGGATAAGACTTTAGGAAAGAGGAAAAAAGGGTAGGTGAGGCAAGGCTCGCCGGCAGACTGTGGCAAGCCGATACGAGCCTATGATTTGCAGGGCGTAGGTCGGCAGATTGGGGGGAAAAGGAAGGGAAGAGGAGCAAGCAAGGGGTAGGTGCAGGGGGTTTGGCTCGAATTGGTAATGAATGGGACGGGGGAGAGAAAGGAAGGGGATGACTGGAAGTACAATGGCAGGGCAGGTCAAGCAATGCAGAGTTGCAGGCTCGACCTGCAACACGTGGGAGGGAGAAAGGAGGAAGAAGAAAAGGGGGTCGGTCGGCCGATCTGGGGAAAAAGAAAAGAAAGAAAAAGAAGGGGGAGAACAAGCGGGCGAGGGAGGAGAAAAAAAGAACAGTGGGCTGGGCCGCGCGAGGGAGAGAAGAGAGGGAGGAGGGAGTTGGGCTGCGATCGTGGCCCAATCCTAGAGGAAGAGGGGGGAAAGAAAAAAGGAGAAAGGAGAAAAAGAAGGAAGAAAAGTGAAAAAGGAAGGGCAAAAAGAAAAAGGAAAAATAGGTTGGTTGGGGTATTTAGGATATTTTGGTATTTTTGAATATTTAAAAATAATAAAAATTAGTAAAATAATAATTAAATTTATTTTTATATTAATTTAGGATATTTTGGATAATTTTTCCTAAAGTCTTTTTTAACTAGAAAAATACTCTATTCTTCCCCAAATAAATTCTTTATGATTTTCCTCTTTTTTGTCTTAAATACTCCCCTTATTTAAATAAAATAATATATTTAATTAGTTTCCCTAATAAATCCCTATTTTATCATAATCTCCTAAATTAGGGTTTTGGGGTATTTCATAATCTATCATTCTCATACAATACAGTCTCACAAAAATATTTATAAGCACCAGACAAAGAACATAACAACATAATAACCATATCCTAATCATCCAATTAAGCACCTATATTATGCAAATCCATAGCTATAGAGTAAAATTTATCAAGGTGAGATTTCAAATATTGGCCCTCATCTAATTTTAAATCATGAAGCATACTCTTCAACAATAGACAATTCATCTCAGATCTTATCATATACAAGGATTCCAACTTCAACCACAATGGTGCAACAATTATCTCTTTGGCCACATCATGAAAAACCTTTTTTTACACACACAATTGTATGGTGGATAGGGTCTTTAAATCAATATCCTCAAACTCCTTATCATACAATTTTTCTAGCTTCTTTGCTTTCCCAGATATGCCTTCTCTAATTCATTCTGGACAAGGCTCACTTTCATCTTCAATTTTCATAACCCAAAATTAATAAAATGTTCAAACCTCTTAATTTAAAAACTTGTCAATGCCATCCTAATACAGATTGATAACACACCCAAAGCTCTGATACCAATTGTAAGAAGAAGAAAAATACACAAGGCGTGAATGCCCGAGACTTAATCTAACAAGAAATCAAAAAATTCCAAGATCTAATTAAGATAACAATCAAAATAAAATAACAATTGGGGAAACAATGCGAATCATTATTACACATAACACTAGTGATTACAAGGAGAATCAAATAAACCTTATAATATCACTAAGTATAAAATTCTCTCACAAACACAAGAGAATACAAGAGGAGAGGGTTTGGATAGAGTTCAATGATCTACTGCTCATTGCTAGGGTTTCATACACATATATTTATAGAAGCACATAACAAAGACTAAAGGGGAATAACTCACTCGGTAATTCTAGCCAAGAATGTAGGAGAATAACGCAACTTAAAAAAGAGAGAGGGAAAAAGA
Source organism: Tamarix austromongolica (assembly GCA_039764185.1). Lineage (NCBI taxonomy): Eukaryota > Viridiplantae > Streptophyta > Magnoliopsida > Caryophyllales > Tamaricaceae > Tamarix > Tamarix austromongolica. The sequence goes on from CM077809.1 coordinate 96,200,626, forward strand.
CACAATGGTTGAAGGTTGTAGGTTCATCAATTGAGTCAAAAATAGTGGTGGTAGCTACTATGGATGAATAAAGAATAAAGGGGTGGAGATGGATGAGTTTTGATGATGTTTGGCTTAGTAAGTTATGAAGGACGACGATGGCAACAACGAAAATGAAGATAACCTTTAAGGAGGTGATAGAGAAATGGGTTAAAAATTAGGAAGAAAAAATTGTAGAGTAGAAAGAAAGAGTTTTTGTGACATGCAAAAAATGACTGGAAGAGAGAGGCGGTTATATGACCTATTGTGTGAGGAAGGATGACCTAGGAAAAACTAGGAAGTGAGGTCATTTGATGGAACTAAGATGTAAAAATTAGGGGGAGGAGAAATAGGGATGGGATTTTGCGTAAAAAACACTGAATGAAATGAGGTAATGATGTTGGACTAAAAGTTTGTTTGTATTTGGGGAATTGGTTTGAATAACTAGACTACAAAAACTTGGTTATGTGGGGAAAAGGTATACACATAACAGAAAGCAAATGAAAGAAATAAAGAAAAGAGAAAAGGAAGAAGGAAAGAGGAAAAAAGGGTTTTAAGGATTAGAGTTAGAGTTGAAATTATGATTAAAGGATTAGGAAAATGATAAGATGTTATTCACTTGAGATTAAGGTTTGATTAAAAATTTGAGGTATTACACACCCAATTATCCACCATAAACAAAAGCTATGGCAGTATAACACATGCAATGAGATACCACACCCACCACATGTGGTTAGAATACATCAAGGAGGACTTCTCAAAGGATACCACACCCACCACAACTTTATTGAATCTTTCGTGAAGGCTAACACAAATTGGGATACCACACTAGTCTCGGTTATGGACATATAAAGTGTTAGGAGGATTATATAGGGACACTACACCTGCCTAATTTGGGCACTAATGTCATGTTTCTCTGCCATAGTATTAATCCTATACCTTATAAATACACAAACACCCCCAATTGACCATAAGCTAGTTAGAAGAAAATTAGGTACTAAGTGAAAATATAATAACCAAAAGGATGGCCCGTCCACTTTCTCTCAGTTAGCTACCCTCGAGAGTTGAAAAAAAAGAGGCTTGAATAAAATCTTAATTTCCATGTTAATTGTTATTAAGTGATATCACAAATCACAAGTCAATTCCATTAATAACCAATTGGATATTTCCAAGTGATAACATAAAACACAAACCAAGGAATCCAAGCCCCGAAATTGGGTGTTTAAAGATAACACCAAACTCAAAACAAGGTATCCAAGCCCCACCACAAAATTCATCATTTTAATCTTTCCTTAGTTCTAATTATGCATGGTCAAGATCATGAGTTAACACCACAAACTAATTGAAAAGTTAAAATAGAATCCCCAAAGAAGGATCAACAACTTATAAACAAGATTGGTGAAATCTAGAAAAACCAATTGATCGATCCTTATAACAATTTACTAGTCTGGGCATATCATACCCAAGGAAAAATGAACTACAAAAAAAATAGTCAATTAGTTGGTTCAACCAATTGACAATTCATAAGAACCATTCGATGTATATAGGCTGAGACCAAAATCACGTTAGACACAAAATAACTATCTGATGAGTCTATCAAACTAATTAACTTTTCACGTGGGCTAAATAATGTGTCTAGCAAACTGATCAATTAGTTTGAGTTAAATAGTGCGCAAACCTATATTTTCATACTTAACAAAATCAAATACACTTCCCAAAATAATGCTATCATGCTCCTATATTGTAGAGCACATAATAAGACACATAACACACTTAAAATTACATGGATTCATAATAGAAAAATCAATACTCATCATATTCATGCTAAATTCATAAACTCATGCTTGATATCAAAATACTCAAAATATTCTCTAATTTCTAAAGTTATAAACATTCTACCTGATCAAAATTAAGGATTCAAAATAACAAAAATGTAGCATAGAACACACCAAGGACATAATACCATAATTAACAATATAAATCCTTAGTCATATTAAAGATTAGGATCTCTTATCTCCAAGCAGAACTCTTCTAGCACAAAAATATACTCCTAACTTGATGGTCTCTACCAAGATTCTTATTTCAGGAATCAACATAACCAAAAACCCCTTTAAAACCCAACAAAAAATTGAAAGAAGAAGTCACTCCTCCCTAGAGTTGTTTTTATAATAGGAGAAAAAATCCACTAATATTTGATCATTTTCTCAAATTTAATCCTCTTTTGTTTAGAGAAAATAAAAGAGAATTAAAATGAAGATCAATACAAGGAAAAGAAATAATCTAGGTGAGAAAAGGGAGAAATATGGAAGCTTAACCTCTAGTTTTGCAGAAAGAAAATAAAGGGAGGAAGGAGAAGAATAAGGTGCACAATTTAAAAAAATTAGCTCAAGGAAAAGAGAGAAAAATGGAGAAAGTTTTGGGGAGAGTTGAAATGAATTAGGAGGGAGGGTTCCTATCCTTCTATAGACAAAAATGAGAAGGAGGAAAGAGAGAAAATAGTGAATTGAATTTGGTTGAATACAGGGAACCTAATTGAGAAAAGGTGACTGATGAAAATAAGGGACGTGGAATGAACTTAGGTTATGTCAAAGGTAAAGTAGGTCGGAGGAGGGTGCAAGGGGCTCAACATACAACCATAGCTGCTATAGGAGAGAGGATTGGAAGAAAGTGAAGGAGAGTAGGTAAAAAAAGTATCTTAAAGGTGCTTTTGAGGAATTTTTAGCTAAATAAAATCATATGATGATCCAAATAGTGTTAAAAAAATTCAAAAGCACCAAAATATACTTATTAGTATAAATAGACTCTAATTAGAAGTTTTCATAAATATTTTAAAGAGAATAGAATCCAAAATTGAAAAGGATATGAAATCATAGTATACCTAGTCAATCTGTTTGGGAAATGAATCAACTTGTAATCCTAAAAATATAAATGCAAGTCCATGGTCATACCGATCGATCAGTTTGAAAAACTAGTCAATTGGAAAGCCTATATTTCACATTTAATCCAAATTTTAAGCCTTTTTCAAAATAAAAACTATTTTTTTTATATCAAAATAATTTTAAGACATTTTAAATAATTTTAGGATGGGACATTACACTAAATCTTTAGGCTAGGGTGGAAGATGATCATCAATAAACCCAAACACTCTACAACCACCAGTCTTCCAATATCTATGGCACATGTGAAACCTTCTAAGTAGATTTGTGGGAGTCTTGGACACATATTAGCAAGTAGGATTGCCAGAATCATATATCTCCCAAATCACCCTAGTTCTACTTCTTTGAGAGGGTGATGATGAACTTCCACTTATAGCTATAAGCTTTCAAAGTATGAATTGCTAGAATAAAAATTAAAATATAAAGCTAAAGCACAACAAAATCAAGCTATTAAACATTCAAACCATTTCAAGAATGTATATCAAGCATTAACAAAAAAGGCGCAACCTATTTTTTGAAATAACAACCAATATTGTTCTTATAGGCATGTATCAGCTCAACAAATAAAAAGAAACAAAAAGCACAATAAAAGAAAACGTCTCAATTAAGATCAACCACAACTCCTAATTGCTCACAACACATGTAATATGCCTTAATCTCTCATTATCAATCTACTATATCAATCCTAAGACATTGAAGGGTAATAAAGTGCATTGACCATGGTTACTACCAAGTTCCACGGTTGTATCCCCATCCAAAAAAGAGAGAGTTATTGTCTACTTATTCCATAGACCCAAAATATGAAGTCTACGTCAAATATACTCATCCAATGTTCATAATAAATAGATACCATGATTCAATGTTCTCTTGCCAATAAAAATCAATATTAATATGAAATAGACCTAATAAAGCTGAGCTTGGGGAGAGACTATTGTACTCAATTGTGCAAACAAAAAAAATATAATCTTCAAAAATTAGGGTTTTTTAAAACCTAATCTAAGCATAAAAAGAGAAGATTCAACATTATGCGCACTTTCAAAATAGTTTATATCTAATTAAAATCTTGATTTAGATCAACGGAAAAGAAAACTTAATAGATGAAGATGTACACAAGTGTCTTGTCCAAGCGATGGAAAAAACTTAAGGGAGATAAATATATGGAAAAGGAAAAGGAAGAATAATAAAGAAAAAAAAGAGAAAAGACATATACCTCACCGCTTCTTTTCTTTTCAACCAAGAATGAAGACCATAAGCTTGCTTGGTAGCCATATAGATTTTTTTTTTTGTATGAAGATGTATTTGATTTTATTTCAATTGATTTTGTATGTTGCCAGATATATTTGATTTTATTATTTTTAATTTTAATCTAAGATAGAACATGGCTACAAATGTATATTTTTAATTTGGTTTCAAATACTTAGATTAAATTGTTAGGTTTGCCTAAGTTTTTAAGATATGTTACTTTTGATTTTTGAAAATACTAATATTTTATTCTATATAAAATACATAAATGCATATAATATGTCGGTATATTATACATAGTACATCATATTGTATAATATACAAAAATATTAATATTTTAATGTATTCTGATGAGCTCAAAGAGGAGACTAGCTTGAATTTTCATATTCAAATCAAATGTTCAAACTTTTTATTCTTAATTGGAAAATTTGAAACATTTGTTTCAAAATTAGAATAAACTTCAAACATTTCTTCCTTAATTAACATTTTTCTCGAACTCAAAAGTAGTGGTATACTAAGGGCCTGTACTCTATGGGTTACTTTTACTAATATGATTTAATTGAATCTAATATAATTGGTGCTTATCTAATTTGATTTGATTGGTACTTATCTGATTTGATCAGATTAGTACTGATGAGAATAATAATTATGATGGTAATATTTATAATATTATTCATATTAATAATTATAATAAAAATAATTATAGCAATGATTATAATTAATGTATTAGTAATTATGTTATGAGTTATAATTGTAATAATTATATTAACAATAATAATTGTTATATTAAACGTAGTAAGAATTATTTGGTTAATTAGAATTATAATAGTTATATTAACAATAATCATAATAATTATGTTATTAATTATATTATTAATACTAATTATATTAGCAATAATAATTATAATTATAAGCATTATAGTAATAATTAGAATAATAACTGTATTAACATTTATTATTACTATAATGATAATCATATTAATAATTATTAAAATAATATATATATATATATATATATTATAATATTATCAATAATTATAATTATAATAATTATAATATTAATTATAATAACTATACTAATAATGATAATAATTATACTGATAATTATTATTATACTAATAATAACGATGATAATAATAATAAATCATTATTAATATAATTTATTAACATTAAAATTGATATTATTAAAATAATTTTATTATAAAATTTGTAATAATGAATATATTAAATGAATAATATTTACTATATAATATGAAGCACTAATAATGAATATTATGATTATTACTAATTATTAATTAATATTATTAATTCATTATTATTTCAAAGCATTATTATTTTCACTATTCAATTAATTATTATTGTTAATTATTGTTATTAATAGGATTTCTACTAATTATTATTTTTTATTATGAATTATGAATTTTTAATAATCATAGTATTCATTATTATGACTTAAGAAAAATAATATTACTTTGTGTTTTCATTGTTACTTATTATTATTATTATTATTATTATTATTATTATTATTATTATTATTATTATTATTTAATTCTATTAAATTAATTATTATTAATATTATTAGTCATATAATTAAATTAATTATTTTTAATATTTATCATAACATTAAAAAATATTATTATTATTATTATTAATCTTCTTATAATTTTTTAATTAATTAATTATTAATAATTATAATAATTTAATATGATCTTATAAGCATTGATTTGATATGATTGGTGCTTATTTGCTCTGATCTTATATGATATGATGTGAAAATAAATTCTAGAGAATTGAGCCTAAAGCACTATTTGGGTAGGATATTATATTCATCGTATCTAATAAGCAATATTTTTGGGACTTTGGTTTATTATTTTTAGATTCTTATAATCTCATTATATAAAATTTGTTTACATTGTATTCTTATTTTATTAGTACGTCCCACCACTTTCATCTAAACACCTAAGAAAATTATGCTATTTATATTTATTACAAAAAATATCCTTTATTCATTAAATCCCACCTACATGTCTAAAATTGTTATTTTACATCCATTCATTTCATTTCAAATAATTTATCAAACACTTTTAGTTCTTCAACTACATTCATATAAAGATAATTTATGTTTACCAAACACTACCATATTATCACTTCATTAATTATTACTTCATATTAGATTCATATCATGTATTATTTTATCCAAATGATACTTAAGCAAAAGATTGGACCATTGGTATTTTGGTTTTGATAATCCATTAGTTTCATTTATATTTTTGGTAGTGTGGGATAAATATACATGTTGATTGATGTTAATAAATACAAAATATTTTCATTCTTTATAATTTCTTAACCATAACTCTTAGGCATATCATTAGAATTTATATTTTTAATATTTTTACGCCCTTCGTTGTTAAAAGAAAGATTTTTAAATAATTTGAATATATTTTTTAAAAGTAATAAATATATTCATAATATTGTAGTTACAAACTTCTTTGAAAATAACATAACAATTAATGCGTATAAGGAAAAAAATTAAGGGTAAAAATAAAAAGCAAGCATTAACTTTTCTAAAAATACTTTTTTTTTAAATAAAATTTTCCACATGAAAGAAATTTCTTGGAGTATGAGTTAAGTTTGACCATTATCGAAGAGTATTTAGCAATGAAAGGGTTTGGGGTGTGAGTATCTAGAGAAAGAAATAAGAGGGAGGACCATAGAAAAATAAGGGTCATTGGTTGTTTTAAATAGCTAAATGCCAATATAATCCTCCTATGGTGTAGGAGCATGCCTTGCAATTAGAGAGTATCCTAAGGAAGGTCCTATAAAGTATCTTACAAGAGGTATAGACGATTCTATAGAAGAGAGACACCCCCATTTTTCACTACCAAAAAATTTTGTTTAAAGCAGTGTAGAAGCTAAAATTACACCTAGGAAAACTTTGTGTTACCACTGTACCTAACAGAGGTTAAACATCCACTGCTTACCCCATATTAGATACAAGGCTAAAACCAACCAATACATTTAAAATAGAGTGCACCAACTTAAATTGCATAAACATTTTAAAAGATTGTTTACATCAAATGATCTCATTGGTCCCTAACTGAATCAATACAGAAATATAAATAGATAAGAGTATAGGGTTACATTAAAACTAGATTAGGGTGTGACCCCAAAACTAAAACCACGGTCCACTACAAATCCCACAAAATCTCCAGATATCCACGCTCTTAAACCCCATACCCTAAATGAGGTAGGCCCGCCACTGGTCATCCCCAAAAATCTACACATGACTATCTGCTCATGGAAATGAGTAGGTGACAGAGAAAATGGGCACATCAGTACACTAAATACTGAGTAAGCCAAGTTGCCTCCTCAACTGGAACATAAGTATGAAATGTAAAATCTATCACACATGGATAATGTAATTAACATGTGTTATGCTAATGCCATATACGTAAAGATAGGAATACACCAGAATATACTATCATGCATGACTCAAGCAACATAAGGTATATCATGCTTGTTTTCATATTATAGTCACGTAAGTACTCTCACTTGTACTAAATGTATTAATCCAAGTAATCACTAGGGTTTATTTTCCAACTGCTCAATCGATTAGCTTGTATCATTTCCTTGTCCATATATTAAAATAGGTCAACATCCAGCCAAACATTTCCATCATTAACCAGTTGGTCATTTAAGCCATTATCTAAGTGTATGAACCAGATTTTTTCCCTTTTTCTCATCCAAACATTATTTCCATCCTTATCCAATTATTCACTATATGAGTTTTTATCATCCAATTACTTATCATCCCACTTTTTATTATTATCAAGTGATGGACTATGCACCACCAAATGATATCCCATACTATGGAAGCCTATCCAAATAAGGGACATAAAGTTCAATCCGAAGCCAATCACCAAACCAAACATAAGTTCAGGCCAAAGCCAATCACCAGAATGGACATAAGTCCAGGCGAAGCCAACCACCAGAATGGACATAAGTCTAGACTAACGCCAACCACCTGGGTAATTAGATCCTTTAGTATTGATACCCCCTAGTACATCATCAATGTCTAGAGTAGGTAAGACATCGAGACCTCTAAGGATCCCATTGAAAGGCAGAATAACCCTCAGTAGCTAATCAAGGATTGGGTAACTCAGACCCATACACAACTCGATTGTCTTTTGCTTTACGTGATTTGTATATTATTCATAAGGATAAGTGATCACACATGGCCCATAAAAAGAGAAAGCAAAACATTTCCATGTTTATTTCATATCAATCCTTTCCATTTTTCCAACCATGTAGGGTTTTCATTTTTCTTTGTCCCATATTATTCAGACCCATCATGTTATTTTATTCAAGCCCAAGCTGTGCTTCATTACTCTTTCCTCAAAACATCACATGTTATAAGTGGATTACCCATTTTGATACAGTAGCAAACACTCAAGAATTGGATTTCATAGTTATGGAACCAATTAGTCTTCATTTGGAAAGTGTCTCCCGTAAATTTGAAGACCAACAGATGGTTAAGTTGCTCGAAATGTAACAAACATGCAACTAAGAGTCTACGTGCATATGCATGGCATGCATGGCATGCAAGGAGGGAATGACCACGTGCATAAGGAGTATATTGGCAGGATTTTTGAGCATTATTAAGTGATTTAGCTAATGTATTAATTAACTAATAAAGTAGGAGAATAAAGTTAGCATAAAGTAGCATAATATCTTTTAGCTTGGAATCTTTTGGAGTATGCTTTACCTAGTGGTAGAAAGGTTATTTTATGTATGAATGTCGAGCATATGGAATTGATAATTGAATATTTAACTGAATTGAAGTTGAAGATCAACATTGAATGAATTCTATGTGAGTTCAAATTCAAGCAAATCAAATATGTGTGAACTGTTTAACTTGAAAGTTTTAATCTCTTTGTCTGTGTGAATTAGAGATTAATCCATATCTTTTCTACTATTCTTAATCCATATTTTCCTGCCATAATTACCATCAAAATTCTACTCTAATTCATGGTTAATCAAATCCCTAATTCGGTATACACAACCAAAACCCTAAACCATCTATTCAAAACCCTAAACCATCCATACCAACCAAACGCCACCTTATTCCCTCTTTTCGAACCAAACCCTAACCCTAACCCTAAACCACAATTCCAACCTAAATCCAAACCCTAAATTTCAAAACTAAACATCATCATCAATCCATCATCGAATGCATAAGCTAATTAGTGTGTTCCATTCGAACCATCATCATTGTTAAACCCTCATCATCGAATCACCATCATCACTCTTCTACCATAATTTCAACCACCATCATCTTATTTACATTACTTTTGAAACTTTAGTCTTTTAAATCACCATCAACGAGCCTTTATCATATTATCCAAACTCTATTTGAACCATTAGTTCCACATAATTGAATATTACACCCTCCCACACACATCATATTTAGCCTTTACAATACACGTAGAGTAGGTCATAAATTATGATCAATCTAATCCTTTCATTAGGCCATTAATCCATGATAAAAATTTTATTTTATTCTATTAATAATCATAGGATAGTCCCAAACATAGCCTCAAAGCATAACTGAATTGAAAGGAAATAAAGCACACAAACTAGTCAAACGAGTTGATCGGTCTAGCCCAACCAGTTGATTGATTTGACTCGACCAAACCATGATCTTCCTCAAACCAATTGATTAGATTGGGAAAACCAGTCGATCATTCATAGACCAGTCAATTGATTATATCCAACCATTCAATGGGTTTAAGTAGAGAGCGAAACCAAGGTCTCTATAGACTTACCAACCAATGGGTTGGGTCAACCAGTTGACTATTCTAGGAACCAATCGACCAATTTGACCTAACTAATTGATCAGCTTACCCTATAACAGCATTAAACCATTATTTTCATGCAGATTCATACTTATAAATCATCATTAACCATATTGGAACATGTATTAACATAATATAACACACTTTTAACTAAATTAGCTTACATATCTCAACATTTAATCATTGTATCCTATTCTTATCAACTTACATACTAATAACTCAAAGTATACAATCTAACTATAATACCCCAAAAATTTAAAACCCATAATTTCATAAATAACCCTCATTTTGGATAAATTAACTTTTACATGTATTTAATTTAATAATTTTGTGGATTTGTCGGTATATAAAAATGGATATGAATATTTAATAAATTAAAATAAATATTTTTTTTTATCATACTTATTTTATTTAAATAATTTTCCAAACCCATATTTTACTAAAATTACCTTCTTAAATTAATATCTTAAATTTTAAATAAATTAATTTATTAAATTAACTTATCTATCTAAATAATTAAATACCTTTATTTCAAAAATTATTTTAATTTTATTTTCTCCCATTTTCCTTTTTCCTTTTTTCTTTTTCCTTTTCTTTCTCCTTTTTCTTTTCTTCCTTTTCCTTTTCTTCTTTTCCTCCTCTTCGGGCCACCCGATCTACCTCCCTATGCTGGGCCACCGGCCCACTCCCTTTCTTCCTCTCTCTCCCCCTCGCACCCAGCCTGCCGCACCACCTCCCCCTTCTTTTTCTTTCCTTTCCTTTCTCCCCTGGGTTGGGCCAACCCGACCTTCTTCCTTTCTCTCTCCCTCGCGTGCATAGGGCCGACTCGCTCTCTTCTTTCCTTTCTTCGCCTGACCGGCATGTAGCCCCTCCTCCCTTCATCTTCCCTTCTCTGACTGTCCTCCATGGCAGCCTGCTACAAGCTTCCTACAACCACCTACCTCCCCCTACAGCCTTGCTCTCTCTCCTTCTCTCTCCTCCATCCCTTTCCTTCCATTTCGGACCAAACACAGCCTTGCAGCCCTCCCTGTATGCCCTCCTTTTCCCCCACTTTTCTTCTTCCCCTACCACCGCAAGCCATGTGTCTACCGCCCCTACACCCTCCACCTAGCCCAGTCACACCTGCCTCCTCTTCCTCTTCCTTTTCTTCTTCTCTCCTGCCTATTTTCCTTCTGGTTCAAGCTTCCCTTTCCCTGCAGACCTCCCCTATTTTCACTTCGCCACCTCCAACCGCTGTTGCTGCTTCCCAACCTACCACCACAACCACCTCCCTAACACCCCTTCAACCTCCCTGCAGCCTCTTTCCCTTCCTCTCTTTTCTTTCCCTTCCTTCTCGGCCTCCACCCTACACTACCACCATCAGCCACCCTCCTTCCTCTTCCACCACCTCCAAAGCCACCAATCCACGCCTTAACACCTCCTCTACCACCCCACTTCCTCCCCTTGGCTGAAAGTCCCCCTACAGCCCTCTTTTCTTCTCTTCCTTTCCTTTCTTCTCCTCCACCCAAACTTGCACCCATCTTTCCAACCCTGCAATCGTTGCCTCCGCCGCCTTGAGCCACCAAGCTTCAACCCCCAACCACCACCTACACCCCTAATCCCTCCCTACACCTAGCCACCACCCTAAATCCCCTCCACAAGCCCTCCACCCAACTCCCAAAACCCTACCTAAACCACCCCATCCCTTCTCCCCACTTCTCCCTCTTCGACCCCTTCTCCCTTTCATTCTTGCATGCAGTTCATGCTACTCATGCAATGTGATTTCTACACCCCTTTTAGCCAAATCTTGTTTAATTTTGAGGTATAACCATAGTTAATATTAATACGTATTTGATTAAGCTTTTGATAAAAATTTATTCCTTTAATTTTCTAATTCTAATATGATAAATGTTGATATTATTTTTAGGTATTGATTTTTATTAATCAAAGCTCAAACCTTTAACTGGGGTACCAGTAAGGTTTAATTATTGCTAGAAATAAGGTAACCATTATACCCTACTAAAATGTGTGGATATACGTATGCTAGCACATTAGGGTTTATAATATGTTTATATGCATGATGTATGTTGTTAAGTATAATGTGGTTAGTGGCAAAAGAAAAGCATGTTAATTTATGTGCCATGTGTAGAAATTATGTTTAAGGAGGAGCCTTGTTGTTAAGGATAATGTTAAATACATATGTATGATATAATATACTAATGTGGCCATTTGTTGCATAAATAATGTTAATATGAGCCCTAGGGGCATTTTGGTAATTTTGCTTGTGCAAAAGGTGTGGCCTAAATAAGTATGTATAGTAGGTGTTAATGAGTATTAATAATAAATGAGAATAGTCGGTGGTGTTGGCTGAGGTATATGGATCATGTATATTAATATTTCATATGGTGAGGGTATTTTTGGTAAAATTTACATAATAAGGGTGAAATGGTAATTTATAAGAGTAAAGGGCGTAAAATGGCAAATGAATAAGTAAGAAGGGTATTTTAGTAATTTCACATGGAAAAGGGGATGACTCGGTATTTTTTGTGAGTAAGAAGGTAAAGTGGTAAATTAATAAAGAAGGGTCTTTTGGTAATTTTGTAAAGTAAAGAGGGTAAAATAATTATTTAATAAAGGAAAAGGGTATTTTGGTAATTTTGTAAAGCAATGGGGGTAAAATAGTGAATTAATAAAGGAGAAGGGTATTTTGATAATTTGGCATAAAGGAAGGGTATTTTGGTAATTTTGTAAGTAAAAGGGACTAAATGGTAATTGTAATTAATTAAGAAGGGCAATTTGGTAACTTAACTAACCAAAAGGGCGATTTGGCAATTTTAATAACTAAGAAGGGCAATTTGGTAATTTAACTAATCAAATGGGCAATTTGGTAAATGTACCAAGTAAGAAGGGTGATTTAGTAACTTAAAAAACCCAATAAGCAATTTGGTAATTTAAACAAGCATAAAGGGCAATTCGGTAATTTAACCAACTGGAAGTTTAATTCGGTAACTTAAAAAGTATGAAGGGTAAAGTGGGTGATTTAATAAGCACAGAGGATAATTTGGTAGTCTAACTAATATAAGGGGTAATTTGGTAATTGTGCAAATATGAAGGGTAATATGGTAATTTAGCAAATAAAAAGGGATAACTTGGTAATTTTACAAATAAGGGGTATTTCAGTAATTTTGTAAGGGTGATGGGGGTAAATCGATAACTTGAATATAACCCGTCAATGGATTACATTAGTCTCTATAATCAGACATAAGTAGCATTAAATAATAAAATAACAGAATTTGATAAATCAGTGAGTATTACAAGTACATAATATAACCTAGTGTTGGATGGACAACTAAGGGTGGGATATGTTGTTTATCTCATATTCATGAAAGAGATGTATTAATCATTAATCATGCATGGTAATGTGCGTTGGATGTGATATAAAGGCATGTTAGGGTTAATTGTTCCATGATCCTTCGATGTGGACTAATCGGGCTCTAAGACCGTATTATGATTATGATGTGATAACCCTTTATGGCATATGAATAAATGGAAACAAATTCTAAAATGGAAATGGATGATATAAGGATGGCCTTAGTGGTTTCTTTAAGTTAACATTGATAACTATATGAATAAGGATTACTTTATAATAACAAAAACAAATGAAAATGAATAAGTATATGGTTGTTGTATTCCTCGTGGTCACCTTAATTAAGACACTAATAATTAAAGTGGAAGACCTCAAGATCAGGAATGGTGGTTCTTTAGGGGTCACTATCCTAAAGACGTGGTTTAGCCCACGATTATTCTAGTATTTAATGGTAGGCCTTAGTGCCCCAACCAGGCCCTACATCTTACTCTATCTTGCTCTATGAACCTATTTAGGGAGTATGCATACTTATGGATTAGGTGACATTGTCGGTAGGGTACTATATGGCCTCATGCACCAATGTGACTAGGGTACCTATGCGTCCCTAGGTTGATGGCTGAAGGGTACTATGTAGCTTGTATGCACCAGTATGACTGGTGTACCTTTACGTCTCTAGGATCTTGATCTCCTCCTCAAATTAAATAAATGGACTTATTATGCTAATTAAGTGGAAAAGCACTGATCATGTAAAGTGATAGATCATGTGAGTCAGGGCCAGACCAGTCCACCGATAAATAATAGTGGCCAAGAGCGTTCTGGCCTAGAGATTGGTCCACCGGTGAATAATAGTGGCCAAATGCGCTCTACCCTGATGTGTATTCAAGTCCATGGTGGGGTTCCCTCACTCACATAGATATAATTTGAGAGATGATATTCAATGATATTCATTTAATGACTTAAGGCCAAAAGAGTTACTTTCATTCTCATAATCTATTGTTATAATAAAAGTTCAGCTGTGGTGTCTGTCTCTCTCTCAATATATGATGAAATTACTAAGTACGTGGATGTTGTGTTATGTATTTCTTATTGTATGTTGTATTGCCTTGTGTATTAGTCCTTATATCGATCCTGATTTTCCTAAGCCTGCATATGTTATCATTTTATATTGTTTATGTATAATGTGTTGCATGTGGGCATTGCTTTTCAGTTTGGTATAAAGGGTTACTTAGTATCGTAGTACTAAAGGGTCCCGTTCGTAAGCTCCTGCCTGTTCAATGGACAGTGTCCCTTGCAGGTCTATTGTAGGTGCTACTCAAGTTAATATCGGGAAAGAGAGTAAGGATTGTCTGGGAATAATTTTAGGGTTTCTCTTTTACCTTTTTATTCCCTTGTTAAAATGATTTATATTCTTGTAACCACTAATAGTAGGTTTTATTCTTGTAAACAATTTGATGCGCTATTCTAATTTAAATAAAGTCTGAATTTAAGTAAATCATATTTTGTTCTTTTTAGCCTTAGCACTTGGTACTACAATGGTAGGAGGAAGCCAGTCTGGTACTAAGTGTGGCGGTAATATTCCCAAAATATACGGCTTTTACTTCCGTAAAATTTTAAATAAAATAAAAATTTTCAGTAGTAAATTTTGGGATGTTACACTAATCATCCAAATCAATTCTACAAGATATAAACATTCATGCCAACATACAAGATTAACTTAACGAAACTCATATCATGCAGGAATACTCATAAACCATTTTAAAACCAAGAATTACTTACTTGATACAGGAAAAACTCCCTTAAACCAGATATTTCAGTCCGTGAAAATATCAAATTTTAAAACCTTAAAATAACAAATCTTAAACTCAAAATTTGGTACAAAACCTTAATAATTTTGAACTTGAAACAGAAAGGAAAGAAGAAACATACCACACTTAAGATAAAATAGGGAATGATCAGCTGAACCACTCAATCCTTTTTTCTAAATCTAACACTTCCTTTCTTAATAATTAAAACAATAGAGAGTTAGAGAAAGGATCTGAAGAGTGAAAGGAATTTCGAATTGCAAAAAGAAGAAAGGTGAGTATTGAGAGTTAAGGATTTTTGGTGGCTAAAAGAAAGGTGAATAAAAAGGATGATTTAGGCTATTTATAGCCAACCAATTAAGAAGAATCACAAAGGGTTCAAGAAAAATTCAAAAACCCTAACATTTACTATTTGAATTCAAGTTAAACAGACGAACTTCATCCAAGATATGGTGACCTATTATCTAGAGCTCAAATGGTATTTTTGGACAATGCATGTCAAGTAGGCTTGAATTGAAATTCACAAGAGAGGTAATGGAAGGTCATCATGAAAGGAATCTTCCAGCCGCTCAGAATCATGTCTAAGATCAAAGCATTAATCTCAAAAGTGTGTAGAGGAGAAAGGTATAAGAAGATAAGGCTAAGGTCATCCCTCCCCCTCAATTGTCCTAAGCGACCTCCAAATCAATATAAAGCAGTGTTTATGGCTAAATGTATCATGAAAAAGGTTAAGAATTTATTAAGGAAGATTCGGCATGGGTTAACAAAGTTCCATTTCAGTATAAGAAACTTTTCAGAAAATTTGAGTTTGAAAATAGGCCCAACTTGACAAACTAGTCAATCGGTTTGGGTCTATCAGTCGACTGTTCTACAAACCAGCCAATCAGTTCTCCAACTAATCAATCCGTTTAATTGAGAAAATCCATTTTGCCGAAACGGCCAACTAGTCGATCGATTCTCCCGAAAAACTCATTAAACTTTATTTTCCAACCTTATTTCAAATCAAACTTTGCCTCAAACAAAATCATAATACCAAATTAAAATTAATTGTCTAAAATTGGCATACTTATCATTTCAATATTTTACAAAAATATAAGGTATTACAGTGCCCTATAAGTGAAAGCATGATATACCCTAGGGAAGGGATAATATGCTCTATAGGAGGACACTCCAACTTAGGATCAAGCTTTATCAAGGAAGATTTAGTTAGTTAATTGTTATTTTATTAAATATAACGTTATTTTATATTATGGTGTAAATTATCTTATCATAGGTTGTTAGTTAAGATAAAATAAAATTTGATAAGGTTTTATGTAACACCCCCAAAATTCACTACTGAAAAATTTCGTTAATTAAAAGAAAATTAGCATAAGCAAATTAATAAACCGTGAACTTTGGGGATATTACCGCCACACTTAGTACTAGATCAGCTCACTCCTACCGTTCCAGTACCAAGTGCTAAGGCTAAAAAGGTAAAAGATGATTTTTACGAGAAACTGAAGCATATAAAAATCAGAGAAGCACAGTAAATAATTTACGAGAGTAAAATCAAACAACGGTGGTTACAAAATAACAAATACATTAAAGTTAAACGAGATAAATCAAAACCCTAGAATTTACCGGATAGTACCTTACGCTCTTTCTCGAAAGCCCACTTGAGTAGCACCGAACACGACCTGAAAGGGGCGCTGCCCATTGAATAGGCAGGGGCCCCATGAAGGGAACCCTTCAGTACTACGGTACTGAGTAACCCTTTAAAAACGTACTTAAAAACAGGCACGCAATGTCACACATGATATACTAGGATATCCGTTCATAATGACATATGTAAATATAACAATCAGATCCATACATTCACGTATTCAACAGGTCAATCAGATATTCATGGTGTATACGTAACATTTACCTTTGTCCATTTGAATACTTAACAAGTTAACCGAATACTAACAGGCCATAATGAATAATCGATACTTTAGGGCCTTAAGGCCATTAATCAATCATCTCAAATTTTAAATGTCCATGTGAGTGCGGGAACCCCACTATTATAGCCGGTGGGTCGGTCTCCAGGGCAAAACGCTCCTGGCCACTATTATTCGCCAGTGGACCGGTCTAGCCCCGACTCACAAGGTATTCCACTATAGGTGATTAGTATCTTCCCCATATCTTATCGAATTTACGTTTGGTTTGCTGAGCACGAAATCCCCCACTATTATAGCCAGTGGACTGGAAATATATACAGGGCAAAATGCTCCTGGCCACTATTATTCGCCGGTGGGTCGGTCTCTAGGGCACCCCGGCTCCTGGCCACTATTATTCGCCGGTAGACCGGTTTGGGCCCGGCTCAGCATCTTCCTCTTTAAGTAATTAGTGTCTTAAACGTATCTTATTCGGAAGTATTTCACCCTTGACATGCATGGCTAACTATATCCACACTTATCCTCCCAGGAGGGCCCATCCCATATCTTGAGACTTCGACACCTCCTAACTCGGTTTTCTCCAAAAACCCTAACTGCGGCCTATGTGGCCCATCCTTCTCTGTCGTACACATCCCAACTATTTTAACACCCCACACTTCACGACCCTTAGATCCAACCCTCACTTTCTACCCCACTCATTCTCTTTTACTTTTATTATTTTCTTTTTCTTTTTCCACCTTCTTACATTAGGGTTTCTTCCTAAACCCTAGTTTGGTCTCCTACACACCCTTATACTGTCCCACGTACTATTTTTCGCCCGAAGCTCCCAAACATTCAAACGAAACTTCAGTTACCTTCCTCACATCCCGAGGTAACTTTCTATACATAAAGTCTACCCCTATGCGGACTCTAACCATCCTATGCAAACTCTAGTTTCTCCCATACCTACTTTAGCCAACTTACTTCCCCTTGGTCATCTTTCTCTCTCATTACTCTTTTTCATGCCTCCATACCCGATTACCACATTAATTATCCTAGCATGCATGTACCTAAGGGCCACATCACATCACATCATAAAATATAGCATATCCATATCAGCACATACCAAAAGGGGCACATGAACACACCTTGGTTCCAAGCCATGCCACACATGAAACAATTAAAATAATAACATATAGATCTCGACATAAAAATTATACAGGGCATCCAAGGCATGTAGGACATATAGCACACATTCGACTTTAGCTACACCCTTACTCGGTTTAGGTTACCGAGCTATCTTTCACATAAATTAAGCCACTAAACGCCCTTTATAACCGTTGCACTTATTATATTTTCCATTTAGTTGGTTAGATTACTAATTTTCCCTTTTCCCTTTACTATAATTAATAAATTATCCTTGAGTTGGTCAAATTACCAAATTACCCTTCCTCCTTATCCTAATTATCAAATTAATCCTTTATTTAGTTAATTACCAAATTAACCCTTTATTTAGTTAATTACCAACTTATCATCCTCTATTATCAATTACCAACTACCCTACTCCGTTATCAAAATTACCAAATTACCCCTGGTTGGTTAAATTACCAAATTGCCCTTTTATATGATCATAATTACCAAACTACCCTTCTCCTTCATCAAATTTACTAAATTACCCCTTGGTCATTTAAATTACCAAATTGCCCTTTTTAATTGTCATGATTACCAATTTATCCTTCCACTTACAAATTTACCATCTTACCCCTTATTACTCCACTTATATTAAATTATTATTATTATTACTACATAAAATATTAACTTTAATCCCTCATTTTCAAATCTTATAATTAATGTAACATTATTAGCACCCATTCATCAACCAACACAAGAAAACATATATAATATATTAACAACATATATCAAGCATAATACACATTAAAAATGCCTAATGTGCTAACACACGCTAATCCATAAGTTTAAGCGGGATTTAACGATTACCTCGGTTTTCACAAAAATGAACCTCACCGGTATTCCGGTTTAAGGTTCAAGCTTGATTTATCAAAACCAATACCTAAAAATAATTCAAGACTCATTAGATTAGAAAAGATAAAAACCAAATTATAAGGCTTATAACACTTAATTAATCAAATTATTAAACTAAAATATTATTATACCTTAAAAATTATTAAATAAATAAACCAAAGAGGGCAAAAGCTCATACTACTCATGCAGCATGAGCTGCATGCAGAGAAAGAACAAGGAGGGGCTCGAAGGTGGTAAAAGAGGGGGAAATAGGCATTTTCGGGTTGGTAATTTGGGGCTAAGAAAGGAGGGGTTTGGGGAGGATATAGGGCAAGGCAATGGACCAAAGGTGGAGAGGGGTGTAAGTGGTCGTCGAGGAAGGGTTAACGACGGCTAAGGCCGGCGGAGGCGGCGGCAGCGAAGCTGCGAAGGTGGCGGCCGAGGAGGGAGGTCGAGATGGGGCTGGCGAGGAAGGAAAATGAGGAGGAAAAATGGAGGCTTTCGGGTTACGGTTTCGACCAAAGGAGGATTGCGGATGGTAGAGGGGGTTGCAAAGAGTAATAAGGTGGCTTAGGTGGCGGCGGAAGCAGTGGGACGGCGGTGGAATGAGGCGTTGCAGGGCAGTTGCCAATAAGGGGGTAAAGAAGAGAAAAAGAGGAGAGGAGGAAGGATGGGGCTGCGGGGTGGCTTGATGGGAATGCGATCTGTCGGGGGGAGAGGCAGAGGGTGGAAAAAGGTGGTGCAGGTGATGGTTGAGGCGGCGGAAGCGGCGAAGATGGGCAGCAAAACCAAAAACAGGGGGAGAGGGGGAGGAGAAGAAAGGAAAGAAGAGAGGATCAAGGGAAGGAATTTCGGCTCGAAAAAAATGCAGAGGAGCATGGAAGGAGGAATAAATAGGAGAGGAAGAGAAGGGGATGGATAGGGGATCGAGGGGCGACTATAGGTGGTAGGGAAATGGAGGTTGTAGGGAGGGGGAGAAGGGTTATGGCAATGGTAGGAAGAGGGAGAGGGAGACAGGAATGGGCAGAGAAAATGACGTGAGGGAGAGAGAGAGGGGGAGTCAACGGGGAAGAGGGAACTGCAGATCGGGAGGCGAATATGGTGGAGGAAGGCCGGGATTATCGCCGGTGATGGTGGAAGAAGAAAGAAAGAAGAAGAAGAAGATGAAGAAAGGGTCGGGGGTGCTAGGTGTGACGGGTGGACCGGTCGAAGGAAAGAAAAAAAAAGAAGCAGACCGGTCGAGGAAGAAAGAAAAGAAAGGAGGAGGGACGGCCGGCTCGACGCAGGAGAAGGCAGGGGGACTGGGCCTGTGGCCCAGTGCGCAGGGGGGAAGGGCAGGCCGGCTGGCCGGCAGCCCAAGGAAAGAGAAAGAAAAGGAAAGAAAAAGGAAAAGAAGGAAAAAGGGAAAAAGGAAAAGGAAAATTGGTTTTAATTAAAATAATTTAATTTATAAATAATAATTAACAATATTTTTGGATAATAAATTTATTTAACAATTTAATTAAAATATAAGGGTTTAGAAAGATAATTTTAGTAAAATAATAATTTGGAAAATTATTTAAATAACAAGAGTATGATAAATTAATAAAATATTTATTTTAATTTATTAAAATATTTATACCAAATTTCATACACTCAAAAATCTATAAAATAATTAAATTAAAAATATTTAAAAGCTAATTTATCCTTAATAAAATTTATTTATTAAACTATAGGATTTTAAAAATTCAGGGAATTACATTTTATTTGGTTTTATTCATGATTACTATTCATATAAATAGTATTGATAGTAATATTTAGTTATTAGAGAGTTAATAAATTTTTTAAGATACTAGTTAGTTGTGATGTGTTTCATCTTATATCTTTTAGAAGTTTTATCTCATATATATATTTGATTCATCTTATTTTGAGGAGGCTATTATGTGAAGGTACAATATAAGTATTTAAATTGTGTGTAATGAATGTTGCTAATTATAGTTGAGTTAAATTAATGAATTGAGATTTTCTTTTGTTGAAACTCTATATGAGTTTCAATGTTCTAAAATAGATCTCTCTATTTTTATTTTATCTTTTTGGGTGATAATTTAGAAACTTATTGATTATTTTCTATGTGAGCATGACTAAGAGTAGTTTGTGAATGTTTGTAATTCACATTCATATCCACCAACTAAAAAATTGTTGTTTTACCAAACCATCATATTTATAGGACTAAGAAGGAAAAGGTGATATGCCTTAATGGTCTAGTGTCCTATGGTGGTTCAAGTTTAGTTAGGACAATGTTAACACAAGTTATGTTAACAAGATTACATGTACATTTAATCATTTAATTACCACATTGTCATTTACACTATTTTTTAATCAATTTAAAGTAATTCTTCAACCAAATACTTCTATTACAACCACTGTTACACGTGTCACATACATTCCTCCTCCTCCTCCTTAGACTTGATCTGGTCTTCTTTTATCTTATCTGGTGAGAATTGAACTTGAAGTATGTAATAACTACTACAATTTTGAAATGTAATAATAATAATAATAGTCATTACAATTACTCTTTGTATAACTAAGACCCTCTTTTAACGTTTTGGATTTGATCCGATCTTATCTTATCCAATGATAATTAAACTTAAGAGTAACTTATTATTATTATTATTATTATTATTATTATTATTATTATTATTATTATTATTATTATCATCATAAAAACTATAAAAAAACCAACAATAGAAATAATAATAATAATAATGATGATGATGACGACGACGACGACGACGTCGACGACAATCATCATAATTGCAATAAAAAAACTAGTGTAATTTTGAATTCTAATAATAATAATAGCCATTACTAATATTATGAGTAATACTAATGATGATTTTTATTATAATAATTATTAATGATACTAACTATCATTTTCATATTTGTAAATATAATAATTAATGCTATTATAATTATTATTTTAATTCATGATAATATTAATATTAGTATATTTATAATAATGTATATTATTAGTATAATACTAGTTATTTTTAATAATGTAATCATATCATTATCATTTTATTTAGCATAATAATTGATAACAAAAACAACAAGAATATCTATAATATTTATAGCTATAATAATAATACTTCATTTTTTTTTCTTATTTTTATGAATAATAATATAAAAATATTATAATAAATATAATAATAATAATAATAATAATAATAATAATAATAATAGAAATAATAATAATATTTACAATAATAATTATATGAACAATATGATTTATATCTATCATGATTATTATTATTGTTGTATGTAATTATTACAATCATCTATTATATATCATATATAACATAATAATTAATTATTATTCTTATGATGCATAATTATAGTCTTTTTATTATTTTCATTGCTTTTATAATTATTATTATATTATTATAATAATTTTTATTATTACAATAAAAATTACTGTACTATAATGCAATATGATGGGTGCTCATTTCCCATAAAAAAAAAATGAGCAGAATAAGGCCCAACTCGTTCACAGCCCGAGCAAAAATATTTTTACCTCGGAGGATATATCACGCACGGACACAGGATGCCAAAATAGTTCAATGGCGGACATATATAATGAATACGAGAGGGCAGTTGTACGCAGGAGGATTCTACGTAATCCAGCTGAGGCATGGTAAAGAACGAGATCATAATCAAAAGTTCTATAGGCTACTGGTCTAAATAGATATTTTGTATATATCAATAGGTATCATGCAAGTTTGTCTTATTTGATATTATACCACGTGTAACGATGACAATCGCAACGTGAGAATGCAACTTGGGTGCCAACAGGTCAGAGGGCCTAGTAACTGGTTAGCATTATTTTAATGGTAACTGTAGAACTAGAAAGCTTCGGATCAATAACAATACCTGAACCAGTGTGTTACAAGGAATGTTATATTGGGCCTATAGAAGCTTTTGCGTCGGATATATAACTGGATTTGCTATCATTTATTAAAATAAGCAAAATCTCCATTGGAGTCGCTGCAAGCTCGCGCTCCTCAACCACAGTTAGGGCTGTTGACAAATCAAGCCGGCTCGCAAACCGGCTCGACTCGGCTCGTTAACGGCTCGACTCGGCTCGCTTGATTAGATAAACAAATCAAATCCAAGCCTCGATCTTAGGCTCGTTTACTTAACAAACCAAACTCAAGCCTAGGTTGACTCGGCTCGTTAGCTCGCAAACCGGCTTGATTCGAACCCGACTCGAATTCGGCTCGTTTGCTCGTTTATCAAATAAATTTTGAGAATATATATAAATATAAAATAAAGTTAAAAAGAACTAATTATTTTTTTACAAATAATTATCATAATTTAAGTCTTTTTTTAATAAAAATAATTCTTATAAATTTTTTATTTAATAAAAATATTTTTTATAATTTAACCGGTCGGACCGCTGTATCGTTGGAACCAGGCACGACGAACCGGGCGGGGCTTTCAAGCCGATTCAGCAGCACTGGAGCGGGATTTTTTGTTTTGAATTCCCGTCCTCACTCGGCCCACTCCCCAAGTCCCCGTCGCCAATTTCGGATTACGACTCGTCATTGTGCTTCTTCTCTTCTGTGAATTGAGTCCTCGTCACCAGTCACCACTGGTCGTCCTCGTCCCCGATTCTCGACTCCCGACCCCCATTCGAGTCGGCCAGTCCCTCTCCCCCCCGACTCTCGACTCTCGTCTCGAGTCCCTGTCTCCCCGAGCGACGCACACGGCACATCACCAGCGGGCGGCAGCAGCGGGCGACAGCAGCAGCTGACAGCGACGTGCCGCGCTGGTTGCGCCACCGTTCGGCTCCGGCGAGAAGGTCTGACCACCGGCGAGCCACCCCCAGCCTCCGACGAAGCTTCCCCGGCCTTCGCTTGACTCGAATCGTTGATTTTCGTGTGGTATAATTTTATGAAAACCCCTAATATTAATTTGTGTAATTGAGTATGTTTTAGCTTTTGATAAGCTAAATTAATGGTTTGGTTGTGTATATATGTGCTGCGGGAATGATTTGGATAGTTAATTGTATGGTTATGCTGGAATTTTGGAAAAATTGGATTTTTGGTTGGATTATGCCCGAATTTTTTGGATTCGTCCGATTTAGCTATTTTAGGTAAATTGATTATACAGTAAGTTTTAAAATGTATCCAATTTCATATTAGAATTGTCAATTTGAGAAATTTACGCAGGTTTTATCGAAATTTGATTCCTAGGTCAAAATTCGGATGTAATGAAATTGGGTCATATAAATGAGTCGTTCCGCTCAATTGATTTTATAATATCATTTGAAATGTATTTAATTTCATATCGGAAGTGTTGATTTGGACAAATTGTGTGTAATTGACCGGAATTGGATTTTTAGGTCAAAACTCTTACGAGATTAAATTGGATTGTGTAATCGGGTTGTTTTATTCAATTGACTATATAATTTACATTATAATACATTTAGTTACATTTTCGAATCGTTAATTCATATATTCTAGCAATAATTGATCGGATTTGCGTTCCGGGCTTAAAAACCCTAATTATGCTCAATTGTGTATTTCTTTTATTGGTTTTGAGCTATTGATTATTTGATATGTTATAAAATGTGTTTAATTGCATTTCTAAACATTCAATTTGATTAAATTAATAGAATTCAACCGAATTGTATTTTTGGGCCTAAAACCCTAGATTTCAAGTGAGATTATGAAATTGGTTATTGTATAGTTGTTTTTCTAAAATTAAATTTATAGAAGTAGTTGAAATGATCCTAATTGTATTTGGGTGGAATGCTTGGTTTGAGAGAGTAAGCAATCCGGAATTTGATCTATCGGGTTTTATCTTGTTTAACTGTATTCCTCTTTGGAAGTTACAAGTGTTGTATTTAAAATTTCAGGTTGGAGATGTTTGGAGATGTTTTCAAGCTCTTGTAATTGAAAATATCAATAAAACACTTGGTCAGTAGTTACTAGCTAGCAGCATCTTTTGATTCTTTTCTACTACATTATTATATAAATATTTTGTTTAATTTTATGTTTTTAAATTGAGCAATAGCATTATTACTTTCTTATTTGGTGTTATGATGAACAATTTTGTTATTACGTTATTCTTAAAAGCTGCATATGTTATATTTGTTGAAGTTTATCAAAAATGAATTCTTTCTCAAATAACTATTACTAATCTAGTTCTCTTATTTATTCATAAAATTATCCTTGCAGATATGAAGGTTGGTGGATTTTGGTGCCATATTTTGAGATTCGGTGTAGAAGTGCTTATGAATTATGATGGATTGGATGAGATGAAGGTTGCAAATTTGCTATAATTCTGGATATTGGAATTTAGAATTAAGGATTGAAGAATATTTTATTTTGTAAAAGCATGCAGGGTTGAATTATGATATTTGAAGGCACAATCTTTGAATATTTTGTATGAATGATTTGATACTGTATGGTCTATGGTCTTATTTTAGTATTTATAATTAAGCCAAACAGGTCTTTATTTGATATTTAATTTTTGTTGAAAGTTACAGGTTTAATCGGCTAAATTTTCTAGTAAACGAGCTGAACAAATCGAGCCGACCAAATCGAGCTCGAATCGAGCCGACCAAACCGAGCCGGTTTGGCTTGTTTAAAATTAAACGAACCGAGCCAAACCGAGCCACAAATCGAGCCACGAGCCGAGCCTAACGAACCGAGCCGATTTGGTTTGTTTTCAATTAACAAACCGAGTCGAATAGTTCGCGAGCTTTTTTCGAGCCGAACTCAAGCCTCAAATACTTGACTCGATTCGAGCTCGAGCCGAACTCGAGCCTTCCAAAAAATTTAACGAGCCGAATCGAGCCAGGGAAGGTTCGGCTTGATTCGGTTCGTCAACAGCCCTAACCACAGCCAAACCTCAGAAGCTTTGCTACTGCGGATCATAAGCTTTGCTACTGCGGATCATGGCATAGAATAGGAAACGGCATATTTACCCATTCGCTTAGACTTATTTGGTGGGGCGTAGTAAATCTTAAATAAGTAATCGAACACACGGAAACGATTTTAGTATTGAGAAGAAAAATTTGTAGATCCGACACAAGATAAGAGTTTCAACTTTCAATTCAATTCTCCCTCCTGCGTTTTATAATGATGATAGAATGACTGGATATGGAACTCAGTACATCATTATTTTTCACAGTTGAAGGCGGTGGCTTATAATCCTTCATTACCCATGAATGAGCGACCGAGCGATGGGCACCCCGCGATTAAATCTAACAGTACATATTTGACTTTCACATGAAGTCCTCTTCCAGCTCTTGCAGGGACTTGTTTGCCGCGGCAATATCTTTGTTCGATGTCATCTTGTCAGAGGACATCAAATTCTTGTAGCTCCTCAGTTCTGCCTGCCTCTCTTTCTCCATCCTATCCATGTCCTCCCGACGTTTCTGCAAAAAGTCAGCAAAGTTTTTGTTCACATACCGCAATTTCACAGACCACAGGAAGCTTTCAACCAAAGACATGAATGAATTATTACTAAATTAAGTTCTCTCCATACTGTCTCAGAACTTAAAGTGCATGCCCCACCTCGATTTCAGGCATCAGAAAAAGGATGAATAACGGATAAAACTAAAAAGAATTCTCCATCATACTAGATGAAACCCATAACAGTACCGAGTGAATAAATCCTATGTTATCCCAAGAGTTTGGTCAATCAAAACCACGCCTGGAAAGGAGAGATCGGTATACAAGTAGCAGCTGTTTGGAAATTGGCTTTCAGTTTCCTTGCACGAGTATAGAATTTGATGAAGAAATAAAGGGTTGCAAAGAATACTCCTATGTTAATGTAAAATTTTATTTTTCACACAATATATCCCTTTATTTACAATTTCTCACACACTATATATGCCAACGATGTTAAAATTTTCTTTTGTTCCAAATTTGTCCGTAAATCTTCTAATCTTCTTTCTCTCTCTTCCTCCCCTTCATGTTCAACCTTACCACACCATCATCTTCAACCTCACACCCAAAATGAAACCAACAAAAAAGGGAGCTTCAAAAGAAACAACCACAAAGAAAAATCATCGTTTTACTTCTTTTCTGATCCACCTTCCTCTCCTCCCAACTCCCAACCAAAAGCTCATTCTTAGTTCCACCAACCCACTGATTCAACCCACCATTTGATTCCTCCTCCTCGCCCAGTGGGTCCCCCACCTTCTCCAATCCCTGTTATCATTTTGTCACTTTATTCAAAGAGAATAGTCCAGAGATGAGCAAATTAAATAGCAACACAAATCCTTCTCTACATAGTTCTAATCTTTTTTCTACTACTAGAAGAGCAAACCACCACCATCCTACCGCAATTCTTTCATTTATCTTCCATTTATGTTGTAGAAGTCTGGGGTCATGGGAGTTGAATTCAACTGTTTCTCGCAGACATCATGAAGGGGTATTTTCATAGGACGTACTGAAGTTTGAATCAATTGTTGTTTCCTCTGCCTCCTATTGCTGAACTAGGTTCCAAATCTGAAAGAATTTAGTTTTGTGTAGCTAATTATTGAAGTTTGAGTTAGCTAGGAATGTGATACGCCCTTGGTTAAGTACACTTATATGCGGAGAAACAGTTGAGGACAGTGAGAGTGGAGGTGCCACAGCCGTGATTGCTGCAGCAGATATGAGAATCTTAGAACTTACTAGTAATTTTGCAATTTCTTTACTTTTTTCCTTTTTGGTTTAGCTGATGGGAATTCTGGGGGCCATGGATATTCTGTTAGCTGATGTCTTTTTTTCTGATATTGACGTGTAGGATGAACTAGGATGGTTTAAAAAGTAAACCATATTGATTCAAACCATAATTTTATGGTTTGGTTTCGTTTACGGTTTAAAATTTTTTGTTTTGATCCACAATTTTTTAGAACTGTTTGGCTAAGGTTTTAAAAAAATAAATTACAGTTTATAGATCACAAACCATGTATATATATTATATACTATTGGTAATATCATCATCAAGTGAGTATAATTCGATGAAATTCTAGCTAATAACTATATTGTAAGTATATGCATTTATCGTGAATCGTTTGTTATAATGAGATATTTCTCTCAATATATCTCTAAAATTATCCTCTCTTTTTTTTTTTTGCGTACTTAAAATAGTTAGAGAGTTGCATAAAAAATATTATATGATTTGTGCATTACTTCAATATTATTTCCATTCTTTTTCTTCTTCTTTTTTTGTGCTTGTGCATTATTTGAATTATGTTTCTGTTCTATTTTTTTTTTTACACAATCAAAAATATAGCTTATTATGTATAAATGATATTTATATATATACGAACATATCTACATAAGTTTATAATAAGTCAGAAATTACTATAAAAATGACATTTCAAAATTACAATTTAGAATTGACTGTTCATTAGCTCCAATCATTTTAAAGTAATTTCGAGTTGAGCAATTAATTTTTGATATTTAAGAAGCAAAACCGTAAACCGAACAGAACAAAACCATAAATCCCTAACATGGTTTGGTTTAGTTTGGATCATTTGAAAAATAGTTTGGTTTGATTTGAGATTTTTTCAAACCGCAAAATATGGTTTGGTTCGGTTTAAGTCTGAAACGAGCCTAAATCAAACCATATTCACCCCTAGATGTGAGTACCACAACTAAGTCTTAGGACTAATCAGAGAGGGAGCGGTAAACTGGATTTGATTGTTATGGTGGGAGGTGCCAGGACCGTGAATGCCTGGATGTATCGTTCTCTCCTTACCCTGAATCAATACATTGTCCTCTCTACATCACCCTAACCCACCTCTGGTTCTCTAATTTGATTTGATTACTTTAGCAGGTTGCATTGATCACAGTCCTAACAATAATGGTATCAGAGCATTTATGAGTGGGGGATATGGTGGCATGGGAAATGTAGAAGAGGAATGGCAGAAAGAAATTGATTCTCTTAAGAAAGGGAATCAAATAATACCTATCATAGGGGAAAAGCTAAGCTCCATTGAGCAATCGGTCAATGCCATTTTGGAGAAGTTATTTGGCTCTTATCAGCATGGAGTACAAATGGAGTAGGCAGTATATCATTGACTAACCAAGGAGCTTCGCCACCACCCTTGATGACGAATGACCAAAATGGACTTGAGGGTGACACAACGTAATGAGTACCAACTACCACACCAACTGGAGTTTCCAATCTTCCACGGACTGGATCCAGATGGGTGGTTGTTTTAGGTTAAGGGATATTTCAACCTGAATCAATTGACAGAGACTAAGAATCTTGAATTGGTGGCAGTGGTGGCGATGGAAGGGAAGGCCTTAGTTTGGTTTTCAACCTGAATCAATTGACAGAGACTAAGAATCTTGAATACACCTCTCTGGACATATTTTTGACCTAAGCATGAAGGGTTGTTGCGTGAAAATTTTCTATTGATCCGTCAGGTAGCCACAGTGGAGCACCTTGAGGCTTTAGAACTTCTAGCATGCCGATGCATGGACGCTTGTTGGAGGAGGTGTTCGAGAGCAACTTTCTGAATGGGCTCAAACCAGTGATGAGAGCTTAGGTAAGGATGAGGAAAAAAATTAGGTAGTCCAATCTAGATGGTTGAGGACGAAAATTGGGTAGTCCAATCTAGATGACACGGGTCAGGCAACCTGGGTACCGGAAGTGCGATTGGATCTAAGGTAAGATCTATTTGTAATTCAATTTCCAGCCCAAAAAGCCCAAACCCCTATGTTTTTTCTTTGTTGACCCCTTGCAACAACCAATCCTCATACTAGACAAAGCTTAACCCAACTCTTAGCAACCATCACACCGCTGCCAAAGAGTCCCAAAGCAGCTGCTGAAATTGGTTGCCGGATGCAGAAGTGAGGTGCCAACAGGAGCAAGGCTTATACTAGCAATGCGATGAGAAATATTCACCCGGACACATTTGTAAGAACTACTTACTACAGGTGTTCATTCTAGGAGAGGCAGAGAACGCAGAGAGAGAAGAAGGGCTCGTGCAAGACAATCCGGAGGAGGAGGTGACAGAAAGAGAGGGAACTGTTGAATTATCCATGAATTCTGTGGTGGGCTTCAACATGCCTAGAACAATGAACCTACAAATAAATGGGGAAATTGTTCTAATCAAT
Organism: Tamarix austromongolica; assembly: GCA_039764185.1. NCBI lineage: Eukaryota > Viridiplantae > Streptophyta > Magnoliopsida > Caryophyllales > Tamaricaceae > Tamarix > Tamarix austromongolica. The sequence goes on from CM077809.1 coordinate 96,230,853, forward strand.
TGCAATGCCACAAACAATTCCATAGCTCGGCGCTTAGTTTGCAGGCTGCAATTGCCTCTCTCCAGTACAACTACTTATGGGGTGCTTATGGGTATGGGGAACTATATTCAAGCTGCTGGAATTTGTATAGGGGTATTACTGACATTGTTGGAGATTGAAGCGCTAGATGATTTCCATCCGTTAAAGCAGTGTTTGAAAATGCCTAAGGCGCACCTAGGTGATAGGGATCCTGGAGCCTAGGCGTTAGGCGCAAGGCGAAGGCGTGCGCCTAGGTGATGTGCGGTGCCAAAATTACTTGAAGCTAAAAAAATGATTAAATGATTAAGTTTTCAGAAAAAAAAGTATACCATAATAAGAAAATAATTAGAAAAATAACAACCTATGAGTTTAATACTACCAATACTATCAGATAGTGTGGACTGTAGACCACTTCTTCTTGCTGTCTCTGGTTCTTAGCTCTCTACAATATATCTCTTTATCCTTGACTTTGTTTCTTTTTTGATTTGAGCTTAATACTACCTCTGTGTTTAAAAAGTGAGTTTTACTCTCTTTTTTATATTTACCATATGACCTTGACTCTGCTTTTAGGCTTGTAGCCTTGTTGATTGCAGAATGTGCATCTTTTCCAAAACAACTATTGCTCTCCCCAATCAAAACTATAATAGGCTTACCCTTTTCCAAAAAAATGTCTAATCTTCTCCCCTAAGTCCCTAGCTCCCTACATGATTTTTTTTTTCTACTAAAAAGCATGTGCATGTCTACTCCTCTCTCCTAAGTCCCTAACTCTCTGAATGATATTTTTTTCTGCTGAAAGGCATGTGCATGTCTACACCTCTCCCCTAAGTCCTTGCTTAATATTTCCAAAACAATTATTGCTCTCCCCAATCAAAACTATAAATAGGCTTCCCTTTTTCCAACATATGTCTACTCTTCTCCCCTAAGTCCTTGGCTCCCTGTGTGATTTTTTTCTACTGAAAGGATATTTTGCTCAAAGGCACGTGCCTCTTTTTCCAAAAAATGTCTACTCTTCTCCCCTAGGTCCTTGGCTCCCTGTGTGATTTTTTTCTACTAAAAGGATATTTTGCTCAAAGGTGCGCACCTCTGCGCCTGTGAGCTTCTGCGCCTTAGGCGCGCCAGACCCGCCTTATATTCGCCTCACTCACATCTCCTCGCCTAGCACCAAAAAAGCCCCCATCCCCTATTGCCTTGCGCCTTGTGCCTCAAGCGCTTTTTTTCAAACAATGCGTTAGAGTTAGGGAGTGCAAACACTTTGGAGTTAAGCAAGTTAATTGGAACTCTTTGACAATACCTAAGGGAAAACAATTGTGCCTATAAGTGGAGAGGCAGACTAGTTCAAGACTCAGACATCTCTAAAGTCCCTAGTGTGTACAATATGTAAGGAAGGTTAGGGAATCCCACTGTAATGTTGCACATTAAGCACAAAGGAAGTGCACCATCAATCCGGTGCAATTCCACCTTGAGTGCAAGATATGATCAGTAGACTTCCAAAAGTGCTTGAGGCGCCGTAGGGTCTACCTTTTTCCATACCATGAAATATTGGTATCACAATTGCATATCCGCCGCAATTTCATATTTTTGGGTCAAAAATGTGACCATTTTAGAAAATTACTTATTTATAGCCACAATATTGGCAAAATATTGGATATATTTTGCCGATATTAGCTAATATTTGCCGATAATTGTTTTGAAAAAAAGAAAACACGCCGCGACATATAAAATATCATTTGCAACATTCCGATTACAATTTTATTACCTGCTTCTTGCCCAATAATTTCTTCATAAAATTCCACCATTGCCAGGGGCTAAACCAATAAGTGTGCGCCCTTATCGATAGCCATAGATAGAAAAGGGCAAAGATAGAGCGACTAGTGGTAAAGATGTTAGCAGCTGGGATAATTTGACCAAACCATAACCGTTTCTTTAGCCCAATGTTATGGGTTAGAAACAAGGATGGAAGCTAGTGATTATACATTGATTACAGGGCATTGAATGATGTGATAGTTCTGAACAAATTTCCAATTCCGGTGATTAATGAGTTATTGAATGAATTGTTTGGAACAACAATTTATACAAAGCTAGAGAGGAAATAGGGTTACCAGCAAATTCGGGTGAGCCCTGAGGACATTCACAAGACCACCTTTTGCACTCACAAGGGGTATTACAAGTTTCTTGAGATGCCTCTTGGATTCACAAATGCTTCAGTAACATTTTAGGCCCCGATGAATGAGGTCTTCAAGCCTTACCCTTGCAAGTTTGTATTGAAATTCTTTGATGACATATTGGTACACAACCTCAATGTGGAGACACATGATGGTGTTCAGCGATTTGAAGGAGAAGGGTCTAATAGTAAATGAGAAGTGTGTATTAAGGCAAGCAGAGTTGGAATACTTGAGACATTATTTCTACTAATGGGGTGGTTGCTGATCCTTCCAAGTTGAAATACATGATAGAATAGCTAGTGCCCAAGACCTTATGGTAGCTTAGGGTTTTTTTAGGCCTAACCAGCTACTATAGAAAGTTTTTCCAGCATTTCAGATACATCACAACTCCGCCAACAACCCGATAAAGAAAGATAGCTTCAATTGGAATGAAGAAGCACAAAATGCCTTTGAACAATTGAAGTAAGCCATGGCTTCTGTCCCAGTCTTGAGGCTACAAAACTTTAAGCAACCTTTTCTAGTGGAAATAGAAGCATCAAGCATTGGGATCGGGGTTGTGCTTATGCAGCAAGAGTGACTGATAACTTATTTCAGCCAGGCCTTGGGTACAAGAGCTTGACTTAAGTCAGCATATAAAAGAGAATTATGATGATAGTACTAGTGTTACAAAGATGGAGACATTACTTGATGGGGCAGCGGTTTAAGGTACAGACAAATCAGCAAAGTTTAAAAGTTCCTGGTAGAGCAAAGGGAGATTCCAGTGGAATATGCTGATAAACATGAAAAATAAGCTTTATATTTGTGTCTTTCAAGCATGATTTATCGATATTCAGTGCATGTTTCGTATTTAGATCAAGCATACTGTCATGGTCTATGCTCTTGTATGTAGGTATTGACCCGACATTGAAAGATTCAATGATTGTTGGAAGTTTGAAGAAACGGGGATAAGAATGCATGGTTCAAGAATGAAATATATGTGCAGCATGAAGAATTGAAATTTCGTACATGATCCACTCTAAATCTCGAAACCATTAAGCATGAAAATTGTAGCTCTCTTCATTAGCTTTCTATCATGAGTTGAATACCTCATTTTGAGGTCAGACAAAAAAATTTCCAAATAGCAGAAAAATGGAGAAACATAGCTGAATACGGCTTGACTGTGTTGTGTTACACTATCATGTTCAACAACAACATGATATTGTCTGTGCCTCTAACACAACTAAGCAGTGTTCGGTTAAACAACCATGTTGGTGCCTGCATTTATGGTTTTTACACGATTTCAAGGCCATTATTATTTTGGAACAAATTTTCAATACTTCTTGAGGACAAATTAGGGCATTCTCCAGTTGTTCTCTCTCAGCTTTTTCCTCTGTATTCTCTCCTCTTCTTTATCCTCTATCCAAGCAACTGTAGATTAGGATTTTCATTCGCATTGTAATTGCTTAATCCGAAGATTTGTATGATGCTAGAACTGCAACACTACAGTTTTATCTTTCAATCTACTCTCTTTTCTCTTTTATTGTCATGCATTTCCATTTCACTATGTGTGAGTATTATTTCATTCTCATATCAAATTAAGTTTGTTTTTTATGCTGGCTTAATGAATTAGTATAATTGATTTCAGAAATTGCTTGGGTGTATTATTTGATTGCTAGGGTTTAATTGCTTAAGGTTGTTCAACTGGCCACCGATTTAACTCAATTAGGTTGTTAATCAAGGAACTAAAAGCTAAAGATTGATGTCAGAAAGTAGTAATTAATCAGGAATATATTGATCACGAAAGTAGGTTAGCAATTCTCAGGAATATATTAGATTAATGTGAATGGGTTTAATTTGATATAGCACCATGAAAATAAGTTGTTGAACTAAATTAGACATGACTTATAATCGTCAAAAAGAGGCTAATAGCTATCATAGCTTAGTCATTCCTAACGCATAGAGCGATATGAGATGCAATTGATTGATTTATTAATTTACATCAGAATTGGAACTGATGTTTGATTCTAGGCTTTTCTTATTAATTGGCATTTGTCATTAGAATCAACTAGTATTTGTGATGTTTTCTATCATTATTATTCACCTTGCCATTTCAATTAGTTTAGATAATCACGGATAATGGAAATCAGTCATTAACATTGAAGTCTCCGTAGATACAACCTTGTATCACTATAACGACATCTATGCGTTGCGGATTTGGGCTAACAAATTTTTGACGCTGTTGTTGGAAACTTCGGCATTGTTAATATTATCTCTTTTCATTGTTTGACTAGACTAGACTTTTTACTTTATTTTATTTTTTCTTTTAACGTCTGATTTGTTCCTTACTTTCTTATGCAAACACCCTTATGCCCTAATCTATACAACTTGGAGAACCAAGAAAGTGTAATCCCGAGATCAAAAGGACCTTGTGACATATCAAGAAGTGGATATAAGAAACAAAAGATAGTTTGAACAACAAGATCATCATAGCAAACCAAGAAAATTAAGGTAAACAAGACAAATCCTTGAAGGAGTTTACGTCACCAACCTCCCGGGGCACGTAATCATGAATCCCCAAACCAACTATTGCTGCCAACTACTTTGAGCTTAAACCTTCACTCCTCTTCATGGTGCAACAAAATCAATTTGAGGGTACTCAAGATAACAACCTCCACAACTATATCTTCCTCGAGTATTGTGATACAATCACTACCTTCGGGATAATGGATGATGCAATTAGATTGAGGTTGTTTCCTTTATCGTTAAGGGACAAGGCACAAACATGGCTACAATCACTACCTCTAGGATCCATCACCACTCGGGACCAACTCTCACAAACCTTCCTAGCTAAGTACTTTCCTCCAAATAAAACTTGGTTGAGGAATCAAATAATGACCTTTACTCGGAGTCTTTGTATGAAGCTTGAGAGAGACAGAAGTACCTCTAGAGGATGTGCCAACATCATAAGTTAACGGATAGGTTGATAATCCACACCTTCTACAATGATCTCTCTGCAACACAAGAATGACCATAGATGTCGTAGCTAAAAGAGTCTTGATGATTAGAGGTGTGTAAGACGTACGGCAACTCATCAAGGACATGGCCTAGAACCATGGTCAAGTGAGCGCACTGCCCAAAAAGAAGGATGTATAATGTAGACGCACTAAACCACATTACTTCTAAGATAAAATCTTTATTTCAAAAGTTTGATAAATTGCGCATGAAATTGGTAGCATCTAGTTCTTCTATCGATGAAATTTGTGGAATAGTAGGACAACCTACTATGGAATATCAAGTTGGAAATCCCTCATCATCTTATGCACCTTTAAATGAACATGATAAATACAAAAAATATGCATTACCATTTCATCTAGACATTATACGAATCATAACTTGAGCACACAAAATTTTCGCACGAATTTTTCCAAAGTTCTTAAGGACGGCTTTAGGGCATTCTCCAACAGTTCTCTTTCAGTTTTTTCTTTCTATTCTATCCTATTCTTCATTCTCTATCCAAGCAACTCTAGAATATGATTTTCATTCATATTGTAATTGCTTAATGCGGAGATTTGTACGACTCTACAACTTCAACACTACAATTTTATCTTTCAATGGAATCTTAGTTCTCATTTATTGTCATGCTTTTCTATTTCATTATGCCTAATATTTTCATCATGTGCAAGCAGTCTTTCATTCTGGCATCGAATTAAGTTTGTTTTCAATGTTAGCTTGATAAATTAATCCAATCACTTTCAAAAAGTGCTTGGCTGCTTTATTCTGTTGCTAGGGTTTAATTGTTAAAGGTTAATTCAATTGGCCACTAATTGACTCAATTAGGTTGTTAATCGAGGGACAAAAAGGTGAAAATTGATGCCAAAAAGTAGTAATAGAACAAGAATTGATTGATCAAGAAAATAGGTTAGCAATTCTCGGCAACGTATTGGACTAACGTGAACTTAATAGGTTTAATTTGGTTTAGCACCAGGTTTTTAGATTGAATTGGGCACAACTTTTAGTCTTCCAAAAAGGTTAATAGAGTTAGTTGTTCCTAATGCATAGAACGATATGAGATGCAATTGATTGATTTATTAAATTACACTGGAATTGCAACTGGGGTTTGATCCCATGGATACAACCTTGGATCACTACATCATCATTCATGAACTTGTAGATTTGGACAAACACATGTTAAATGGGTCTCTAAATTATGAAGTTAAACCTTCGAGATCGAATATAAACCAGGGCATGGAAATAAGGCAGCAGATGCCCAGTCTCAAGTGGAAACAACGTGTTTATTTGCCTTGACCACGGTGTGGGTAGAGAATTGGTGCAACATTCAATCTGAAATAGCCGCTGATGGACCACTAGAGCCTCTGAAACAGCAGCTGCAACTAAGTCAAGATGAGGTGCAGAGTTAACCTCAGGCCAAGGAACTTGATGTACTAGGGGCTTTTAGTGATACCGGCTAAATCAGCCTTGATTCCCCAATTGATATCTGAATTTCATGCTAGGGAAATGGATGGGCATTCTAGAATACTGAAGACGTATAGGAGGCTGGCATGAGAGGTTTGTTGGACTGGTATGAAGGATGTGCAGCAATTTGTGGCAAACTGCACAATCTACCAGCACAAATATCTGGCACTAAGTCCAGCAGGGTTGCTCCAACCCTACCGATTCCCCAATAGGTATGGGAGGACTTTATTTAAGGGCTGCCTAACTCACAAGTCTATGATTCTGTTATGGACCTAAGGTAGTGGTTGATTGGCTAACAAAGTAAGAACCTTTTCCTCCACTTAAGCACACTCTTACTGTGCAAACAGTGGCTATCAGTTATGTTAAAAAGGTGGTGTGACAACATAGGGTGCCCCAATCAATGATCTTAGACCAAGACAAGGTGTTTGTGAGTCACTTTTGGAGAGAGCTCTACAAGCTCCAAGGGACAACTCTACGTTATAGCTCTGCTTTCCATCCCCAAACAGACAGTCAGAGAGAGATGGTGAATCACAGTTTGGAAACCTATTTGCGTTGTTTTGCAGGGGATAAACCAAGACGATGGGTATTCTAGATTCCTTGGGCAGAATATTGGTACAATACCTCATTCCAAACACACAAACCACACCCTTCAAGGCTTTATACAGTCGGGATCCCTCACCGCAGTTGCGCCATGAATATGGGAGTACCCTCTTTGTTGCTGTGGACCAGGAGCTACGAGATACACATGTCATATTAGCTGAACTCAAACACCATCTCCAAAGGGCACAGTCTTGCGTGAAGACTCAAGCTGACTGTGAAAAGCATGAATATGAACTGGATATAGGCAGTTGGGTGTTTATCAAACTGAAACCTTATTGGCACTGATCACTGGCTAAAACACTGGAATGAAAAGTTGGCACCATGGTACTTCGGGCCATACCAAGTAGAGGCTAAGGTTAGGCAGATAGCCTACAAGATGAAGTTGCTGGACTCAATGTCGATCTATCCAATCTTTCACATCTCAATGTTGAAACCAGCACTTGAATCTAATAAGCAAGCCCAACCTTTCACACTAGTGCTTACTAAGAACCAGCTTTTCAATACGACGGTTAAGCCAGAGGAGGTCCTCAATCTAGGGTACAACTTGCGGGGCATACTAGAGGTATTAGTTAGGTGGAAGGGGCTATCGGAATTTGAAGAATTTTGGAAGGAGCTTGAGGTAATCAACCAGCTTTTCACCTTGAGGACAAGAAGAAAGATCCTGCCAAAGGGGGGCAACGATAGGCCCTTGGACAAGTACACTCATGTGCGGAGAACAGGGGAGGACAGTGAGTGGAGGTGACTCAACCATGAATGCTGCAACAGATATGACTCTCTAGAACTTAGGAGTGATTTTGCACTTTCTTTACTTTCAGTATGCTTCTATCTTTTTTCCCTTTAGGTTTAGTATGGGCCATAGGTATTCTGTTAGCTGATGCCTCTTTTCCATTATTGGTGTGTGAGTACTACAGCTAAGTCTGTTGGTATACATATTAGTATAAGGACTGATGAGAGAGGGAAGGATAGGTTGGATTTGGTTGTTATGGTGGGAGGTGCCATCTCGAATGTCGTCATTCTCTCCTTGCCATACAATTTATTAGTAGTGTCACTATAGCATAGCAGCCACTATTTAACGGTTTCTGAGTCAGCCAGGACACGAAATTATCGATACGCTACGGTTTTAAAATTTTACAATTTATCGACCGATAAATCACCAATAAATGAATATTAGCAATTTGTTGAGAATTCTTAAATCTTCTAAAAAAAAAAGCACGTATGATAATTTCTCCTTATTCATGTACTATATACATCTTGGACCAAACTACTATCTATTACTTTCATATCTACACTAAATAACATGTCCTTTTTTTATTCTAAGGTAAATTTAAGGTTATTAGGACAATTTAGCATGTAATGACTCATTTAAATCTTTCTAATATAATATAAACTAGATTTATATTTAGATGAACAATAAATAATTAGAGTATGAGGTGAAATAAAAATAAAAATTCACGCCATGACGACTGCAACGCATAATTTATCATTCGCGACACTTCAATACCACGACCGCAATTTTATTGCATGCTCCTTACCCTAAATCAATACATTATCCCCTCTTCATCACCCTAAACTGACCTTTGTTTCTTGGTTCTCTAATTTGATATGATTACCACAATAGGTTGCGCTAATCACACTCCTAACAGAATATTAAAAGGGATTTCAAAGGAATTAAAGTTCTTTTACAATTAGTTCATTTAGTTAATTGTTGTTTTTGTGGAGAAGCTTGAATGGAGTAGGAATTCAATTATGTGTTAATAATTATTGATGAGGAGAGAGATGAATAGAGAAATAAGAGGACGCATGAGGCAAAGAGGGGGGCAAAGTTTATTTGTTGACCTCTAAGGTTTATTAATGTCTTTATTCTTGTTTTAATCCTTATTTTAATGATAAAAAAGGTGTTTTAGGATTTAACAATGTTAGTTTAAGTGTGCATGTACTATCACTATCATATAGATATGATGCTCACACTCATTCAAACAATATTTCAACTACAAAGATTTTAAAAAGAAACCAAGTTTCCAAGCATAATATGAGTTCAATACAAGATGCTTAAAGGCTTAGACACAAAAGTTTAATCTTTAAGTTTTAGGTTTATCTTTGTAAAATCGGATAATGAGCAAAATCAATTTTGTTTCTTACCTCTATAATGTTTTAAAATCTTCCTCAGAATTTACATTATGTAAATTCAAAGTTGCTTTTAACTTCCAAACATTTCTAAGTGTTTTTGCAATGGTTTTGGTTCCGGTCAAAACCAATCAACTAATTTCCAATTAACCTTTAAACAAACCCTAGCAAATGATCGACAGGTGTCTTGGGAACTTTTATCATGGAAAAATTCATTGGTCTCTTAACACCAATTGGTTTTTGACCGGTATACCAAACCAAACCAATCGAATTGCCCAATCAATCATGTTAAGGGTTAAAGTTTGAGCAAAATGAATTTTGACTCGGCTTTAACACACCAACTGGTTTTCCAAACCAATCGACTAATTTGTTCAAGAAGGCAATGTATTAAATTATTAGCAAACTCATTTTTGCCTCGACTCAAACACACCAACTATTTTCTCAATCCAATCAATTGGTTTGTCCAACAAGACCATTGATTTGCACAACTATTTAATAGGTCAAGGACCAAGAATAACAACTTACCGATTATACAACGGTAACATTTACCATCAAATATGAACATAACCATTGGGTTGTTTACACCAACCCATCAATCGACTGATGCAATCAACTGATAAGCATTAAATGCTAATAATTCAACTCCTTATTTTCAAAACATCTAATCAACTTTTGCCTTCAATGGCTATAATGTTAGTAGAAGGAATTTATACTTGTTATTAGGAAAAATTAACAATAACTTTTGAGACCCAATTTTTTGCAATTAAATTATCCCCACTCACAATTAATTCTCAAATAATTTCATTAAAAATCAGGTTTTTTAAATTTTTCACAAAAGTGTTCTACTCATCCAACTTAGCAAGAATCAAGCTCTCTCATTGCAATAAATAGTTCTTCTTGCCAAGCAATAAAACCACAATCTCGATTGTGGTTGTGGCATTAGAGTGTCACGAACGACATTTTATATATCGTCAAGTGATTATTATTTTTTCACAAAAAATTTCAGCAAATATCAACGAATATCTGAAATATATTGCTGATATATCAGATATCAATGGTGAATATATGATTTTCTAAAACCTGCTTGTTTCGGCTATTTTGTATATTAGATCGATAAATATTAGCTGATATTACTTATTGGGACCGATATTCTACTCCACACTTCTAACTTGATTGCACTCACAAATTTGTCCTTATATCTCAATTCTTATGAGGAGCATTATAATCCCAAACACCCTTCATTAAAAACTCATTATCGAAGGGTTGTAATTGAGAGTGCGTCAATCATTCTTGTAAAGATTCTAGGCATACAATCTAGTGAAGATAAATAGGCAAATTTGTACATATGTTTCATAGAGGTCATTGAATATCATCAATAAATACATCACAAGTTTCAAAATTTCAAAAGGGAGAATATTTTAGTAGTGGATGAAGAGAAATCAGATTTGGTTGCCTTAAACCCCTTTAATTGTGTGTCAAATTTTTTATTTCTACATTATTCATTCAATATACCTTAGTCACCCCCTCTAGAATACTTTCATTATGGATTTTAAATGGGTCAAGAGCTTGAAGTTCAAGAAGAAAAAGAGAAAGAAAGAGAAAAAAAAAAGATAGCTTTTTTCTCATATGGTTATCATGGATTTTTATAAGTTGAATAAAAGAGAGGTAAGGAAAAAAAATAAGAAAGTATGATAAAAAAAATAGTAAGAAGAAAAAGAGATAGATAAAAAAAGGGACGCTTCATCCCCTCATGTCAAAATATTCCATAACTTTATAGCCAAGCACATAAATTAATGACAAAGAGAACAGAAGGACGAGGCATGCATAACATCTTAGAAACAGTAGCAGATGACAACAAATAGGCCTCCATATATATGATATAGTTTTGGTATAATATAGGGGTTGTTTCATGCAACCCCCCCCCCCAAGAAACAACAACAGCAACAAGCCACGTCGATAATAACTTGACAAGGTTTCACCGAAAGTCTTGCCAATATCTTTGGAGAGTTTAAAAGGAGAAAATATCAAGTACAAGATAATCACTCAAGTTTAGACCAAACCTAAGCCCTTATATCTAAAAACATACCCCTTGTACACCCTATCTCAATCTTGAAGACCACTCCACAATCCACAGAGTTATGCACATTGTTGAAACACATCGAACCCACCTCACTTCTCTACTTGAAGATTCTTCGTTGTTTCTTCACTCAACCACTCCACCTTGATGTGAAGTTAATTGTGTTATTAGGATGAGATAATAAAATGAGATGGACAAAAAGCTTTTATAGCCGTTAAAAGAACCCTTCACAAACCATATTAGTACCATTCATGAAACCTCCTTAAGTCTCACTCATGAACCTTAATAAATAGCTTTCATGAACCAACACCTTAAAATTATGTGGAGTCCAATGTGTTGAAGCAATAGACAAATTAAAAGTTATGTATGGATGGTCATTAGTTGACAAGACAGAAGCCATACAACAATGTCCATTATGGCTTGGATTTTTAACAATTTCTTCATCTGGATCATTTGAGGCAACAACAAATTACATCTACTAGACATCCATTTCGAATTAAGACAATGTTTTCTATAGCAACAACTCCACACATGTTCAATCTTACGCCGTCCAGCTTAAGAACTCTCCACTCCCTTCTATTATTTCCTCATGATGTACCCTAGATTAACATTTGAGAATACATAAAAGACATTTTTCAATAGTTTTCTTGTCCAAAAAATATTACCGGTAAATAAGAGTAGCACAAAACACAAGATGCTACTATGCTGATACTTGAAAGGAAAAGGAGGATAAGTCATAAAAGGCCATATCTCACTGAGATTATTGTCCAATGACAACTATCAGCCAGGTATCCTTTTCAAGTTGCCATTGGTACCTATAGCATACATATCACACCAGAAAGCATACCTACAGATTGCAATCTCCCATATCCCAAAGTTTCAATAGAGTAAAGTTCATAAAATCACTTGCGCTTTTGAGAGGTTCGTGTAAAAACATCACTTTCCTTTCAATATGAATAAGATACTGTTTTGTTTTTGTTGGGAGTGTCTCCAAACCAAGAAAAGGAGTATCTTGTTCAGTTGATCAATTATAAAAAAGAAAAGAAAATGAGCTCTTTGGTCACTTTTAAGTTTCAATTTGGGGGGGGGGGGTCTAACTCCAAAAGGCCATGGATGGTATTGCATTCATAAAACATTACACGAGTGATTGTTCAACTTTATTTTTTTATCTACAGGAAAGCACAACACACCTTTTCTCGAAGCTGAGCTTTTCTCACCGCCTTTTCTGCAGCATTATATGCTTCTCGTTCCGCTACAGTGCAAAAGAGACATTCACAATTACAAAGAACACAACATATGAGAGTGAAACAAGCAGATTAGGGATGGCAATAGGTCCAAAGCCTAACCTAGACTCAACATATTTATAGTGACGGAGTTTTTCAATGTATGTTTGGGAAATGGTAGTTGTTGGTTGTTATATCTTATTTGGTAAATAAACTTTAAAAAACTTCAGTTGAAAAGCAGTTGTTTGAGCCCTAAACACTTATCGAAACATACAACATACACTTAGTAGATAAAACATGTTAGGTGAGATAACAGGTATAGATGCTTTCTATGAACCTACCTTTCAAGTCTGTCTTCCTTTCCATCTTTGTACGATTCAGTCTATTTACTATTTCATTTATCCGCTTCTCTACTCTGATAGTACGGACCTGAACATCAGCCAAACAATTAAGAACAACTATCCAGGGCAAAATTAAAACTCTGTTTTGCTAATAATATGTTGAAATAAAAATGCAATGAAAAATGATATACACTGACATTTTTAGATACGTAATTTGACATTATTTATTTGCTTGAGAATTGCTTATATTAACTTGGGATAAAAGGTATATATAGTTTTGAATTTTTCAAAATATAACAAAAAGTAATGACTTACATATAATCTGTCAACCAAACAGTGCCTAAGAGAAATGAAAATTGCAAAGCTCTCCTAATATCCTTTCCATAATGTAAAGATAACAGGGAGAAGATCTGGGATGCACACCATTTTTGAATTATGGAAGCTAACTTGTCCAACATCCATGGAGGCAGTTTTCTTCAAATTTGACCACAGGGTGTACACAACATCAATGTTATTCACTTTGTTTCCTGTAACACAAGAACTAGCATCAGAAGAAGCATTGCTACAACACTCGTGACCCAGATATAAGCAGCCCATGAATGATGGGCATCAGATTCTTTAATGGTTATTTCGCTCCACAAAGGATTATAAGATTATTTTTATCTAACCTTTTCAACAAAAGAAGAAATATCAGCAAATAGAATATTCTCCAAATAACAACCTATAAATAAATAAATTATATAGCACAATGATTCTGATTGTTCTTATCGCTAGGAAAGTATAGACTCCTCATGAAGATGGATCGGAGCTCTAAATTATGCAACTAAAAACAAGAGCTAATAGAATATCACAGTTGCCTTGGATAGAATTGGCTTTAACAAGTTGGGCGCAATCCTCCAACACCCCCTCAGGTATAGCGTCCATAGTCTGACCCTTTTGCAGCCTTAAATAGACATGTGCTGAAGACATTTTGTCCACGTGAAACCTACATCAACCAAAATGAATCAGGACTGTTCCGGCCGAGTAGGAAGGAACAGTATCCAGATGCATAGACAGAAACCATAGACTGAAAGATTTAAGTTCTCAAGAACAAAGAAAGACATTCAAAACTGTTCTCCATAAAAAGTATACAATTTTAAAAAAAAAAAATGCTCAGGCAACCCCTTGGCCAGGTGGAGAAAGAAGTGGGATGGGTGGGGTGCGGCCAGAAGTAAGAGGTTTTGATGGTTATGAAAGTTACAGATTTTGCACAATGAAATGACAACTCTGCATTACTAGAACATTTTCAATGAAGCTGTGAAAACAAGAGTTCAACCTGAGGCTGAAATCAATCATGTTTAGGCAAATGCCATGTGTGATGCAGCCAATAGGATATGTCAAAAACCAAGAGCTCAAAGATGCACATCACCACATCAAACAAAGGAAACTACCAGTTTTGAGATGCAAAAGGTACTGAATCCCAGAAAACCCTAATTTTTAATCCAAACGTAAGTTCTATGGCTACTTAACATGATCTAGCCACTCTGAAACTAACATCACCGCATGCTCATTAAGGGGACTCAAGCTAACAATTTTAGAAGCTGACCCAACACAGGTCACAGTGAATCAGTGACCTAACACGAGTCCCATGGAAAAAAAGGAACGATTTGAATGAAGGGGAGGGAGGGAGGGAGGGATGTGACAGGGTGTGCTGTGAGTGTGTTTTGATGTTTAGTCAAGAAGAACGCAGCAGCGCCAGTAATTACCAATAAAAATACATAAGCAGAATATAGCCATATAGGATATAGCTCCACAAATTCCCAAGGTCCTCCAATGAAGAGCCTAAAAATAGTTCCAATCTCTCTTCTTACAACTAGGTAGAGCCATACTTCTCATTGGTGATGAGCCGAAATCCCACAATCGATTAGAAGACATTGTCAGGAGTTCCAGCAGTACAGAAGGACAGAAGGCACACCTCACCATCACAGCAAAAAGATTGAGCAAGTTAGAGTAATGCCCAAAAAGTACTGGATGCCAGCTGCCAGACAGCAGAGCTTTCCTTCCAAGGCCTGCTTGAGAACCCTGAAAGAGTCAGACATCTACAGCCTCAAAGTGTCCACCATCACATGCTACATAAAATCACAGAAGCCAAAACAATTGAAGAAGCTTATAAAAAAATACTCATTAAAACTTTTCTATTGGAATATAGTACATCTGCCTAATGGAGGAAACAAGTATTAACCGCAAGACAAATCAATTTCCCCCCCGAAATCATCCACCAGACAGAATGTGTGGGAACTTTACACTAAGGGATTTGGACAAAAAAAAATATTATATTGCATAAACGATGGTAAAAGCTAACTTCCACAACTTCCCAATTCACCAACATAGAACCCTAATCTATAGTTTTTTCTTTTTAAAAAAACAATGTAAGAAGGAAAGAGGGGGGTGGGGGAAGGAACCTCAGTATTAACTTAAACTAAGGCTCATCTTTCTAAAAGAAATATAATCAATATAATGGAGGCTTCAAGAAATTAAGTGTTATAAATTCAGTAGGATGATACAGAATAGCAAAAAAATGCCAAAAGCAGAAATATATTTAATTAAATATTTTAAGTCTTGTGCAAAGAAAAGGACAAGGGAAGGCTTAAATGGGCAACAAGCGTATATCATCCATTGCTCTTTCCAAGCACATATCAAAGGCCTGGGCAGTGAAGACTAGAGTGCAGAAAATTATCTTATGTCATTAAATGTATAAAGCACATAAAACATAAAAGCCCTCATAAACTGTTAAATACCTAAACTCCCTTATCTATCTTTCATCTGTTTTTAAGCAAATGAGTTATATTATATATATATATATAATATTAAAATAAGACCTAGGTATCGCAGAGAAGACAACATTCACAGGTATTCAATGCCTGGAGAGCTAGATAGACAGCCATAGATGAGGGAAACTTTCTCTGACAACCATTCAAGGATTGGACAGGCAATAAGCAGCTACAACCTTCCTGGACAACCTTTTCTTGATTTCAAAAGTGCAAACTTCAAAATGAAGAACCAAACAGGGAAGTGCATCCCAGCCCTTCACCAACGAACTACTCCCAAACTTCACCAACCCATTGAAGGTGACACACAATACCAGAGTAACCGAACACAATAATTAATCTCCACTCTGATTCCAGATCCCCATCCTATACAAAGGAAATGTGAGGCTAATCAATATTTGACAATTTGTGAAAGCGGGCACCTCCAGAGCTGCAAATTTCATTGCATGTTTGTAACCTTTCGCATTTCCCACTTTTTTGGGGAATAAACTACATTCTTTCGGACACTGCTAGCCTCTGATAATGCTAAACTATCATATACCAGAGGCTATAGTTAGACAACAAGGACACAAATACTAGATACAGTAAAGCCCTGTATCTACACCTTATGATGACCTTAAGGAACTTTCACAATTTGCAATGCTCACCAAAGAACTTTCAGACAATTTTTGACAACAAAAGAGACAAATTCAATGCATATACACTGTATGCTACAGCATGGCTTTCTTTCCACTATAAATATCCAATCTAGTCCTAATAATAAGCTATCCCACCACTAGCTTCAACTAGCTAGGTAAGATATTTCTAACAAACCCAAATGATGTTAAAGTGCTAATGAAGGTGATCTCAAACAGACAGTCCAATGAAACAAATACACATATAAACTTCTGACCCACTAAATTAAATTAGTGGCCCATGTGCCAATAGATCAATGATATATATCAGATTTTGAGCCAACCTATATGCAATATCACCAATATGCATTGATGAAACACGACACATTGATGTCAACCGATGTTTTCTGATACTCATTGGAAATGATATTCACCAATATTTACCATTATAGACCAATATTTATTATCAAAAAAGAAGCCATGATGGTCGCAATAGAATATTTATTGTCCGTGATACTCTAATGCCCCAAAATCACAACCAAGATCACGATTTTATTACCTTTTCTGACCTCACATGTATCAAACTACAAGTGTATTAAGTATAACCATGTGGCTGAAACATTTGTTCACACAACAATCACATCCTTTGCTGATTCTTTTTCTTCCATAATTTGTGCAATCACTGGCACACAGATACCCACCAATGTTTAACATAACATGACACAAATATCAAATAAGCTTCCCAGAACATCCGCCAAACACAAGATATCTACTTGTAAGCCCATTGATAGAATCATACTGCTAATGCGTGCGGCAATAGTCCCTCAAATTCAACAAACCATCATAAGACTATATCAAGTATATAATCAGATTCGCGAAGACCACTAAACAAAATGAAGCACTGTCTAATGCCAAACTTAAGAAGATGAATCACTAGGTTCAACTAAGAAGCATTGGATTCTAATTACGTAGGATGCCATACAAAGGATACAAACAGCATGACTAATATTAAAAACAACAAATTTTATTATTGAATATAACCTTTTTCATTGTAGTTCTAAAACCAGACTCAGCTGGACAGCGGATCATCCATGCACTGGGTTCAATCCACGTATTGAGTCTGTGAAAATATAAGAGTTCAACCTGTATTTCATGCCACAATCATTGCATACATTGTCATAATGCCAGCAACCGGTGTCGTAATATCATGAAAACCACGATTACACCACACACAGAACACGTGCTTATGATAAAAGCATGCTCATTTTATGCATTTGCACTCTGAAGAAACAACCATAGATTAGAAGGAAGGTAGATAGAGAGAGGGTGAACATAAAAGCAATCCTACATTACAAAATCAAATCAAGAAACAGATAAAACCTATACAGGCAATCTATGGCCTTCAAGGATATATCAGAACACATGAATTATATCGCCCAGCTAAGAGCCCAAAAAAATAGGTAAAAGATGTGGACCGCGAAGTAAAACAAAGAAGCAAAGCTAGTTCAAATTTTAATATACAATAACAAACATATCACAAGGAATATGCCGAGCAAAAGTTTAAAGTAGATAAATGAAACACAACCCAACAAATTAGCGAACCCTGTAGAAAGCCTAAAGATTGTACAAGAATAATTTAATGAAGCTGGATTAATATTGACGAAAACATGGAACTCCAAGTTGAAAATTCAAACCCTAGATAAACAAATCAAGTTATTGAAACCAAGCCGAATTCAGTTAAAAGGAAACATTGTGGATGAACAACTTTGCGGGCACAATTTCAGGGGATCAATTTACTGAAATTGAACGACAGATATAGGAATAAGGATGGAGAAGAGACAAACCAAATGTCTTCCGGGAAGCCATATTTGATGAGCTCTTCGTTTTCGTATTTGTCGAGCCCCATGAAGATGGTGTAATCACCAGCCTCTGGTCTGGCTTTGAAGTAGAACACCATCTCGCGCTCCTGCTTCTCTCTTCTTCGGCTCACGATCGACTTTCGGCTCGAAGAAAGAGCCCCTCATAAATTGGACGCAGTTTTGGAATCCCAGTGGACTCGTACTTTTTTGCAAACAGTTTCAACTTTCAACTTTCAACTATTTGTTTGCCGTTCGGTAGCCTCTCCGGCTCTCCTCTACCCCACTAAAAAAAACCTGCTTAGGATCCCTTCAAAAATTTATAAAATAATTAAGAGACATACATTAATATATATATATATATATATATATATATATATCATTTTATTTTATATTCATTTTAGAACTTTTGTTAGCCAATAGAGTTTGAATGAGAAAATTTAATGATATAATATGACTTTACTCCGTTTAAAACCTCTTAAGTTTCACTAAACCTCTGAGATAAGTTATATTAAGAAATTTTAGACACAATTTTAAAAATTAAATCAGTCATCAAAATAATTTTTTTATAAATTGATTGATCATTGATCTTTAAATTTATGATGGTTTGATAATTTATTATTAAAAAAACCTAAATTGTTATTAAATATTAAGTATTAAAAATGATAAAATAGAAACTAGATTTCTACTAAGTATGGTACTAACACTCTATTATTTTATGTGTTAGCTTCTATGATATGAAAATTTTTAGTTGTAAATAGTGGGAGTATTATAATACAAGTCTTCACTAAGTTCACCACAACTCTACAAAACTTTTCTTAATTCTTATACAATGATCGACTTTTATTTTATATTTAGGGGAGCAATCCATCCTCCAAAAACTAATTTTGAATCACAATTTTGGAAATTCATAAACAATTTAATATGCTTATTTTTACCAATAAGTTAAAAATAGTCAATCACAACTGTAATACCCCAAAATTTAGTTAAATCTAATCTCAAGTGATTTACATTATAACCTACCTAATATCAAAAAATTAATATTTCCACCTTACCCTAACTCTCTAACCCTAAAATTTTTTCCTAATCCATATTGATTGATAACTAAACTATCATAATATCCTAGCCTAAATTATATTAACCTAATTCTAATCCAAAAACCAAATCTATTATCTTCTCTTTTTATTTTCCTTCTTTTCCCTTTTCTCTTCTTTCTCCTTTTTTCTTCATTCGGCCGACCCTTTTTCCTTTTCCCCTTATTCCTTTATGAACGTTGTCCTTAGATAATGCCTACCACACCCTTATCACATCCCCATAACCTGCCAAGCCACTCCCTACCCATCAACTCCCAACTCTTATGATCATGGGTTGGAGTTGAATTTTTAGCCGATTGTTCCATATATATATATATAATAAATACTCCCAACCACCTCCTTTCTCCCTTCATTTTTCTGCAGAAAACTTCACCACTAAGTGTCGTCTACTTTCCTTCCTTTCCCTCCTCCTCATCATTGCCAAAATAGGCCCCAAAAACCACCATTGGCTGCCCCCACTTAAGCACCTCCACAACCTGTGACGGCCTACACCCAAACATCACCCTTAACACTAGTGAATTCCACTAAACCTCCCCTACAAACAATGGTTAGAAAAACCGGTATGAAACGGGAGAGTTATACCACAAATTTTGAATATGATGTTAATATTAGTGTTTTGAGAATATATATTGAATTTGGTAATCATATAGGCCCTATAAAGAAAATTTATGATGGATATGTGAAGTTAGGGTCTGTAAGCCATTGGAATAGTAACACTTGAGATAGGGTCATTATTACATGTGCAAGACCTTAGAGTTAGGCCTTAAAATTTGAGTATGTTGGTGATAATAATATTTGATGAAGAGGTACTAAGTTTAGTGGATAAAAGAGTAACAAAAGAAGATTTATGACAAAAAATGTGGAATTAGAATTTTTTAGAAATATAAGGGTCTTAACCCTAGAACATGCCCTTATGATCTTTGTGTTGTGCCTTACTTAAAATATGTTTTGTACTTTTCAAATAAATCATGAATAAGGTATTAATTATTTAAAGTGTAAGATCTTGTGAGTCGGATCGATGTGTTTTATGGGTCTATTCCATCGAACAATAATAGTGGCTCAGGAACATTTTTCCTTGAGAGGTGCATTAATCTATTCCACCAGATTAATAATAGCGGATCCTTAAAATCAAAGTGAAAGATAATATGAATTGAGATAAGCAACTTAATAGATAAGATATTAATGACTTAAAGTGGAATAGTGCATGAGTTATGACCGATGTGTTGTGTCTATTTCACAGAACGATAATAGTGGCTTAGGCATGTTGCCTCTAAGAGGTGTTTCAAACTATTCTACTAGTTTAAGAATAGTGGCTTAGGAGCATCTTTTCCTAAGAGGTATTGTGTCCATTCCATCGGACAATAATAGTGGCTCAGGTGTAGTATTCTTGAGAGGTGTTTAGACTGTTCTACCAGTTTAAGAATAGTAGGGTCCCTAAAATCAACGTAAGTAAAATATTGAAAGTTTTTATATCTAATAAAGAGGTCTAGATTACTACCTACCTTGTGATATTTTTATGTGTTTGATGAGTGCTAATCTGCAAGCTACAAATTTGTTATAACACGTAAAGGTTGTATCCTATAAGAACTTCACAATTGACTTCCAATCTTCATCACTCTAGCTATCTAGATCACTATGAAATGAAAATATGAAAGTAGACAATAAAGAAAAATGCAATGACTAACGAACTATAGATTCTAAAACAATAAATATAAAACTTAGGATTGAATTTCGGTCCCATCCTCAATACTCGACAATGAATTAATGTTATGTTGTAGTATAGTCTAAATGGCTGTGAACAATCAATCTATTATGATTCACTAGCCTCTTTCAAGGTCTAATAATATATTTAACCTAATTCATTGACAACTTTCATGACTAACAAATTAAATTAAATCCATTAGGTACCAACAATTTGATAGGCTCTAAGAGTTAAACATTTACTTTCGTGATCATTTGAATTCTTGTTTGTATGTTAATTTCTAACATTGATTTCAAACTTTCAGTTATAGCCAACATCTAAATAAGTCAAATTCTATCAAATCCAACTCATAGCAGTGATTCCTAACATACGAAACAACACATAAGAACCATATATACAACATATATTTTAATTCATCATATTCATACCAAATTGAGCCTGATTCAATCCTAGAAAAAGAAATTACTCACTCATGGTCGCAAGGAAATGTAAAGAATAAAAATGAACGACATACATGTTAACAGATATAATAATAACAAAAGAGAGAGTGGGGTAGATTAAACCGTGAATTGATGATAAAGTGAGTTGATTACAGAGTTATAATGATTGTCTACTTTGAATTTGGAATGTAAAGTAGCATAAATTAAAGTAGATTACATGGAGCTTTTGCTTGGAAAAAATGGAGGAGAAAATATGCTTTAAAATCATCCTAAAGCTGCTAGAAAAAAATGGGAGAAGAACTGCCAAAAACAGAGGCAGAGTCAAGTGTAAAAACTAGTGGTAACCGCTGCTACACGGTCATGCAAGGTTGCACAGACTAGCCATGCAGCATTTTTACCTTTAACTTGTTTGATGTGTGGACTCCCATCTTTTACATGGCTGGTTGTGCAAAAAAAATTTCCTTTGACTTTTTCAGTTGGGTTGGAATCAAGGGTTGCACAGTTGTGTAGCTAGGTGTGCTAAGGCCATGCAACACCTTTTTCTTGTCCCTTTTGATTTTTTTCATCATCTTTTTAGCTCCTTGAAATTATTGACTTCTCCATAATCATGCAGGGTTGATTATCTTCCTTCATTACCTTTCATATTTGGTTTTTCTCTAATTTTATGCACCCATCCCTTGGATTTGTGCATTTTTGTGCAAATTTTTGAAAACAATTACTAATAGAGCAGTAATGCAAACAAAAGACTTAAACTATGATAATTCTCATGATTCATGTCAAACAATGTTACAAAGTGAAGGCAAAGCAAGGTAAAAATAAGGAAAATATTTGGTTTATTAGTGTTTCATTTATTTATTGTGAATGTATGTATTTAACTATATTCTTAACTCGATAATATTATCACCTTACTCGGTTTATAGTGTACCGACCATTCTTTTCACGGGTGATTTTCATTTCCACAAGAAGATGACCCTGATGCTTTTGTGTATGTCACTGAGGACATGCTGGATGATTTTTCTACTTACGATGCTTTGTATATGGTAGAGTGATGTTTTATATTAGGACTTTAGGCATAGTGTCATGTTATCTAGGGAATAGTTTTATTCAAATACCTTTTTAAACTCTTAGCTCAATGGTATCTCTTTTGTATGTATTTTGACATTGTATTCAAAGTTAAACTCTAAACTTGTATTTATGTTTATAAATCTACTCTTGTTTTATATTTATCTCGGTTCAAATTTTTATGGCTTTAGCTTGGAGATCGATGTGAGGATGGTATGGTAAGCTAAACTTATATTGATTACAGTGGTAACACCTAGTATTTTGGTTATAAGCTTCTACTGTAAAATGAATTTTTTCAGTAGTAAAATTTGGGGTGTTACAACAACAACCAACAACTAATAGCTACAATTTACCTAAACATAATATTGTTCCCTAATTACCATCATTTTTTTAACTTCTTCCAAACTAGCTCATGTAGTCATCATCATTGAAATTTTTGGATAAAATCAAGCTTATTCACAAATTAGGATCACATCACACCTCCTTAACCTAGAGGATGTAACCTAGGCTCATTTCAAGTCATATACTCCAATATTGACTATCTTAGACACCATCGTTTCCCATATACACCTCACAAATATCATTGAATATTTAGGATGAGAAATACTTTTAGTGAGGGGTAATGAGGAGGAAGAGGAGATGCTAACTATCTATTCAACTTTCAAACATGTGTTTCTCATGCAAACACTAACACAATTATGAGATAACTAATAAGTCACCACCATCAGGATTAGTGACAATTATCAACTCCTTTTCTATCATCCTTTACTACCAGCATTTCCTTCTTTAAATTCTAACACTTCTTCTTTTACTGGCCGAGCTTCTTATAATTGAAGCTTAACCTACCATTCTTTAAGTTTTAAAAATTACTTTTAAGACTCTATTCGGTTTCATATTATTGATTATCCCATGATCCATCACCCATACCTATAACCTTAAAGAAAGTATGTCATCACTACTAGTCTACTACCCCTTCTTGTCTCTTCTTATGTAAGCAATTCCATTCCTAAATCTATTGTGAACTTTTAGCGTAGTGGAAAACTGCTAAGATACATAAATCCTCTCAATCACCCAACTAAGAATCTAGAGCCACCAAAGCTTGTATTTCATCCTTAGATGCAAACTCCATTTCTTCAACTAAATAAAATTATTCTAACTATTCTATAATTAGATTTTTTTCAACATAATTCAAATTATATAACTTCCTCATGAGTGATTGTATCCTCAAAGTTGAAATGTATAAACGAGTTAGAGGAATTAATGTCTTAATATTCTACATATAAAAAGTACTTTTGTATAATTTTTAAAGGAAAATAAATTACAAAAATAATGTTCAAATATGGGAACCAATCGATTGGTATAGTAAAACTAGTCGACTTGTAAATTATAGCTTTGTTTTTCAAGTTCTAATGAAGCAGTTCATTGGTATCCCAAAACCAATCAACTAATTCTACTAGAACTTGTGATCTTAATTCTATTGTTAACATGAAATCTCTTCCAATCATTCATTTAGAGTTGAAAATCTATTATAGTTTAATTATAAATAATTTTTAGAGAGTTTTAGACCCATACTGGCATTTTTTCCCCTAATTTGAGTAAAATCTAACATGATCCTATCCCAAAAGCCTCTTTCTCACTTTTTCCATGTTTTCCTCTTAATTTATTTTTCCTTGACTCCTATTCCTTGTGTCTCCACCACATATTTCTTTTGTAGCCTAAATATTACCTTTACCTCCCTTTTAAACTAATGTAAGGATTTCCTAACCCCTTAGTCATTATTATACCCCATCTATCCTACCCTTTTGCACTTTTCTTACCACACTCAAGTGTCCTATAACACCCCCAAATTTGAGAACTTAAAATTTTCATTTTAAAGAGTTAACAGCGGAAGCCAAAACATAAAATGAAGGTGTGTCACACCGCATCCAACATACAAGAGGCACTCTCTATGCCCAGTCTATATCGGGTGCAAGGCAAAAGCAACCTTATACCAAGAAATTAGGTGTGGGAAGCACTTGATTCCATCATGATACAAGATACAAAATAGAGAGAAGGAAATAAATAGTAAAAACAGAGGACTCAGAGTCCAAAGAGATAGAGATATCCAGAATAACCACACCCTTTACCAATTCATTTAGCGCTCACCCAAAGCAAGCCCATCAAGCTAATAATCATCAATCACCTGCAAAATAGGGCAGATCTACTCGTTAGATTGAGTAGCACCCATGAAACGGATGATTAGTATGCTACGTACTGAGTAAGGTAACAGTATAGTCAAGCAGGGTTACACATATTACAAGAATTCTCATAAGCAAATCAAAGAATGCTAGATAAAACTGTTTCCAGGTCTTTCATTAGATATACCACATTCCAATCTTTTATTTACATTGAGTTTAGGGACCCCACTATTCTTAAACTAGTGGAATGGTTTGAAACACCTCTTGGGGACAACACACCCAAGCCACTATTATTATCTGGTAGAATGGAGCCAACACCTCTTAGAGTAAAATACTCCTATGCCACTATTTATTAAACCGGTGGAACAGTCTAAAATACCTCTTGGAGACAACACACCTGAGCCACTATTATTATGCGGTAGAATGAACGCAACACCTCGGTCCTGACTCACGTAGTATTCCACTTTAAATGATTAGTATCTTTCCATTTATACTTTAACTCTTAATTGTGTTTTCATTCACATTGAGTATGGGGCCCCACTATTTTTAATCTGGTGGAATGGACTGAAGCACCTTTTGAGGACAACACACCCGAACCACTATTATTATCCAGTGGAACGGAGCCATATAAACACCTTGGCTCGACTCAAGTGATCTTTCACTTTACATGATTAATATCTTATTCAGAGTTGATTATATATTATCATGCCAAACTCAAGACATAAAATTTAACACATAAGTATGACCACATAATTATCCTTAAATGACCATAATACCCTTAAGGAAATCAAGACAATTGTATTCTCCTAAAGCCTTTATAAAACCCAAAAACATATACATTTCCAATCATTATCTGAAGTGCATATCCTTAGTTTCCCATCGGTGTCTTGTATCCAACATTATACCCAAATACGAATTTACATAGTTTCATTACTCTCAAGAACATCATTTCATAACATTTCCATAAATAAATTATTCCATACAACATACTCAATACAAAGCATATACAAAGAAAATACACGAAGCACTTAAAACCCTAACTATGACATGCATCCTTACCAACAAGGACACCGGGCTCTATATACGTCAATGCTATACCTCATCTGAGATCACCGAAAAATCACCTATGAAAACAAGATAGAATATGATTAGGATCAGAGGTTAAAAATTAAGAGGGAGATTATGGTAGAGAAGGGTAAAAATAAAATTTACCGGAGTAAAATGGAAACTTGAATTGTATGGAAGTGTAGAAAAATGTGTGCTGGAACTATGGTTAAATTATGGTGGTGTTTGGACAAGATTTAGGGTGAAAATAGGGGTGCATGGCTAAAATGGGAAGTTGCACGACCAGGTGGTGCAGGAATTGCACGATCATGGAGTAACAGTACACAACAGGTTGCAGAAAGAAAAGACGCATGACTAGGTGATGTAGGAATTACACGGTTGTGCAACACTAGGTCAAGAGAAAAAAAGATGCATGGTCAAACGGTGTAAGGGTTACACGGCTGTGTAGTAGGGGATCTGAGTGTTTGCATGGCTGTGTAGCAGGTCGTGTACTCTAAAACTCTACAAAAAACGAGGGGAAAGAGAAGGGAAAAGAGGCCGAGGGGGAAGGTTGGGGCAACTTTGGTGGTTGATCCATCAGCCAAAGGGTGGCTAGTAGTTACTTGGGTGATGCTCATTCCCACGAGTAGATCCACCCCTATTTTACAAGAGATTGATGATTATTAGCTTGATGTGCTTACCTTGGGTGAGCGTTAAATGAATTGGTAAAGGATATGGTTATTCCATATATCTCTATCTCTCTTTGGACTCTTAATCCTCTATTTTTACTATTTACTCCCTTCTTTCTATTTTATATCCTGTATTGCGATGGAATTAGGTGCTTCCCACACCTGATTCCTAGGTATAAGGTTACTTTTGCCTTGCACCTGACATAGACTAGGCATAAGGAGTGCCTTTTCTATGCTAGATGTGGCATGACACCCCCACGTGTTCTGTTTTGGCTTCCGCTGTTAACTCTTTAAAACGAAATTTTTTAAGTTCCGAAATTTAGGGGTGTTATATGTCCATCCACTCATTTATTCCGTACCTATCTTAATCTTGACCCACCTTCCCTCTCTCATTTTTGCTTAACTGAACCCCCAAAATCCTACATTAAGTCCTTGCTCTCCGTTTTTCAAGAAACATCTTTAATCATTCTTCTCTTTCTTCTCCTCTTTAACTTATTCTTCTTTTCTTTTCTTCTATTTGTTTTGTTCTATTTTTAAGGTCTAAATGTATTTGCTAAATGATTTTCTCTTATTATTGTTTAAGTAAGCAAGAATCTGAGGTGGTTGGAGTAGCATTGTGGTCAAGTCTTCTTTGATGGGTAAATTTGGCTAGACCTTATGGATATAGAATTATGTGATAGGTGCTATGTGTTTTTATTATTTTCTAGCAAGAACCCCATCATTACTTTCTATTTAGAATCATGCTTAAGTGTTTAAAGCATTGAAATGGTATTAAGAGCATGATAAGTTTTAGTTTGTGTGAGCTTGTAATTGGGTATTTGGTTTACAACATGAATAAGATGTTATGTACAGGTATCCGAAGGAGTTTTTTTGGATCAAAAGATTGAGGAGAGAACACGACACCCCTGTGTTGTTTAACACAACTCTTATTTTTTTATTTATAATCTTTGGTTTGACAATTATTTTGGAAAAAGTCAAGAGTCGGGAAATTAACATCAGGGGTGGTTTCCTAAATATGGTATGTGTCTCTTTTTTTAGAATTTCATATATTATACCACTTTGTTTGTGGGTTTCCTTAATGATATAAAAGCATCACGATAAAACCCCTTACTAAATATTGAGCACTTTGTTTCATTTTCCTCTTGTATCCTCCTATGTTTTGAGAGAATTGTTGAATTGTGTGTGATTTGTGACAGATCTTATTTGTTCTCTTTACAATCACACCACTAATTTTAATAAAGATAACCAATATTTCCTAATTTATTTTGATTGTATTATTTCTTAATTTGTTATTGTATTCCTAATCCTAGATGATTATATATGATCCTTTTGATAACAATTTTTTTTTCACAACAAAGTAGTATTAGAGCACTATTAGTGTGATCTATCGATAATTGGATGGTGGCAACAAGATTTGACATTGAGAAATTTAATATTTATGTGAATTTTAGGTTATAGAAATTTAAGATGTCGGTGATCTTGATCCAAAATGGTTTGGAGAAAGTGTATATAAGAAATTGAATAAGCCCAAATCAATGTTAGATAAGAAATTTGAGGAGATCGATCTGTACGCTCTATCAACCACATAAATGTGCTTATCAAATAAATTTTTATGGGAAGTGACTAAAGAGACAACCGTTTCCACTTTGTAGTTGAAGCTAGAGTCCCTATGTATGATGAAATAAGTCAAGAATCGTCTATTGTTGATTATTCGGCTTCATGACTTGAAGTTTGGTGAGGATTAGTTCTTGAAATCACATCTTGATAAGTTTTATTTTGTAGTTATGGATTTGTAAAGTATAGATGTTAAACTAGATGATGAGGATTTGGCTATTATATTATTGTGTTCTTTATTTATTGATTACAAATATTTCCATGAGAATATAAGATTAGTTTTTCTTCGTGATGTGAAGACCACTCTACCATAGTAGGAGCTAATTAAGCATTACTTCACTATATGAATTCCAGGGGAATCTCACAATGAGGGGCTTATAGTTAAGGGAGTACACATGAATGAGGGTTTAGTGATCGTAAAAACTCCAAATTGAAGTCAAAAAATAGGCAAAAGATTTTTTTTTTGTCATGGGTGCCATGAGAAGGGTTATATTAGGAAGTTTTTTTCAAATAGAAGACTTGATAATAAGTTTGGTGAGTCATCCGATACAAAGGATGATACAAATGCTACCTAGGATGATTGTCACTAATAGACACACCAAGATAATTGATAAGTGGATCTTGGATTTTAGGTGCTCCTACCATATTTTTATCATCCAAAGTTGGTTTTAAACTTATGAGACAACTCGAGGTGGAGTTTTCATAATGGTTAATGTTGTTACATGTAAAGTTGTTAAGGTTAGGGGTTTGAAGGTTAAGATGCATTATAGTGCAGCCAGGACACTATCCAATGTTTGATATGTCATAGAGATGATCGATAACTTTATTTTGTTGAGTTACATGGATTGTAACAAATATCATTGGGTGATCACAGATGGCATGATGAGGATTACAAAAGTGTTTATTATGGTGATGAAGGGTAAAAGGGTGGGGAGCATTGTATGAGTTGGTTGGTTCCACTGTTGAGGGTGTAATTGTGGCGATATCTATGAGTATAACAGACTCATATATTATAAGACTTTGGCACATGATACTAGGACGTATGAATGTTATAGGTTTAACCAAGCTTTAAAAGAGAAGGTTGTGGGATGGATAGAGTACAGGCACAATGAACTTTTGTAAGCACTATGTGTTTAATAAGCAGACATGGATTAGCCTTTTAAAAGCTAAATATAGTATAAAGGCTCTTGATTATATCCATTCAAACTTGTGTGATCCTGTAAGGGTAGTATTCGAGGGTGATTTATGCTATTGCTAACTTTATTTGATGATTTCTCTAGGAAGGTATGGGTCTATTTAAACTAAGAATGATTTGTTTGGTGTGTTCAAACACTATAGCTTACTAGAGAATCAAATTGGGATATAAGTTAAGTGTCTCTAGAGTGATAATGGTTTTGAGTTTGTGAAGCGTAATTCATTGATTTTTGCCAAGACCACGAGATTATAATGTATTATACAATTGTTGGAAAACTATAATAGAATAAGGTCATTAAGAGGATGAATATGATAATTTTAGAGAAGGCTCAATGTATGTTGTCATAGATTGGGTTAGGTAAGGATTTTTAGGATGAAGTAGTTCACATGGTGGCATATCTAGTGAACTAGGCTCCAAATCATTATATTGAGTCAAAGATGCCCGAAGAGGTATAGTTTGGTAAATTCGTGGATTGTTTTGATTTGCATATCTTTAGGTATCTTGCTTATGCATAGGTGAATGATGGAAAGCTCAAGCCAAGAACTAAGAAGTGCATCTTTCTTGTCTATATAATTGGTGTGAAGGGGTTCATGTTATGGGATATGGTTGCATCCAATTTTCTTGTCCAACAGGAACATCAACTTCAATGAGTTTGTGATCCTCCAAAAGACTAAGTCTATTGACAATTTAACTAAAGAGGATGAGCAGGATAGTGCATTTGGCTAGGCGAAGATGGAGGGTGGTTTGGATGATATAAACTCTTCTAATAGACCTATTATCCCTAAGGTGGGTGGATCAAGACAGAAGGTGAAGCAAAATGTTATTTTTCTAGGCAGAGCACAGAGGGTTATTAAGACTCCTGTAAGATATAGTTTTGAGGAGTTGGTAGGCTATAT
Source organism: Tamarix austromongolica (assembly GCA_039764185.1). NCBI lineage: Eukaryota > Viridiplantae > Streptophyta > Magnoliopsida > Caryophyllales > Tamaricaceae > Tamarix > Tamarix austromongolica. Next base: position 96,261,040 of record CM077809.1, read on the forward strand.
TTTATCCAACATTGAGACTGTGGTTGATGTGAATGAGCTAGTGTCTTACTTAGAGGTCATGATTAGTTATAATTCTATTGAGTGGTGTGCTGCTATAGAGGAGGAGATGTAGTCTCTTTTGAAGAATCAAACATGGGAATGTAAACGCACCCAAGATAAATAAGATAGCTGATTGTGAGCGTAATACCCAATATTTTTGTAAAAATGTTGAAAGAGCATTGTGCTAATTTTTAGTCATTTGATTTTGATTTGGTATTATAATTTTATTTAAGGTAAAATTTGATTTGAAATAAGGTTGTAAAATAAAGTTTAATGAGGTTTTCAAGTGAACCAATCACCCAGTTCATCATTTTAGTAAAATGGATTTTCTTAACTAAACCGATCGACTGGTTTGTAGAACAGTCAACTGGTAGGCCCAAATCGATCAATTGGTTTGTCGAGCTGGGCATATTTTTGAACTCAATTTTTTGGAAAAATTATTATACTAAAATGGAACCTTGCCAACCCATGCGAGATTGTCCCTTAGTGATTCTTAACCTTTTTTATGATGCATTTAGCTTGAAACAAAACCTTAGATTGGTCTGGAGGTTGATAAGGACAATTAGGGGGAGAGATGACCTTAGCCTTGTCTTCTTCCACTTCTCTCCTCTCTGTGTATCTAAGATCAATGCTTCAATCTTAGACACAATTCTGGGTAGCTGGAAGATTCCTTCCATGCTGACCTTCCATTACATCTCTTGTGAATTTCAATTTTAGACTAACTAACATGCATTTTCCAGAAACACCTTTTGAGCTTTAGAGAATAGGTCATTATATCTTGGACAAAATCCTTCTATTTAGCTCAAATTTAAAGGGTAAAAATTAGGGTTTTTAATTTTTTCTAATCCTTGTGTGATTTGTGTTGATTTGGTTAGCTATAAATAGCCCTAATCATCTCTCTAATTTACCTTTGTTTTAGCCATTAAAAATCCTTAACTCTTTGTATTCACCCTTTTCCTTTCTGCACTTCGAACCTTGTAGCCAATTTCTTACATTCTCCTGATCCTTTCTCTTATTTTAATTATTAAGCAAGAAAGAGTTAGATTTGGAAAAAAAGGATTGAGTGGTTCAGCTAAGCATTCCCTATTTTACCTTAGGTATGGTATGTTCCTTCTTTTCCTTCTATTTCAAGTTTAAAATTATTAAGGTTTTGCACGAAATTCTAAGCTAAAGATTTGCTTTTCTTTTTAAGGTTTTAAAAGTTGATATTTTCACATATTGAAATTTTTTGTTTGAGGGAAGTTTTGTGTGCATTAAGTGATTGTTACTTCTAATATGGATAATGAGTATTCCTACATGAGATGAGTTTCTTTATGTTGATCTAGTAAATTGGCATGAATGCATATAGCTTGAAAAATTAATTTTGATGGTTAAGTTGCATACTTTAAGTGAAAAGCATGAAACTTGATAAAAATGGGACATGATGATTAAATGTTGAGATATGCAAGTTAATTTAGTTAAAAGTGGGTTATAATATGTTAGTACAAGTTCTAATGTTTTTGATGATGATTTATAAGTATGAATATACATGAAAATAATTGTTTGGTGCTATTATAGGGCAAATCGATCAACTTGTTAGGTCAAACTAGTCTACTAGTTCCTAGAATAGTCGATTGGTTGACCCAATCCACCGATTGGTAAGCTTGCAAAGACCTTAGTCTTGCTCTCTACTTAAACCCATCAATTAGTTGGGTAAACCCAATTGACTAGACTATGAATAGTTGAATTTTTTCCCTAAACCGATCAACCTATTTGAGAAAGATCATGGTTTGGTCGAGTCAAACTGATTGACTGGTTAACAAAAACTGATCCACTAGTTGGGCCAAACCGATCGACTGGTTCGATTGATTTGTGTGATTTGTTTGCTTTCAGTTTAGTTATGCTTTGAGGCTTTGATTGGGATCGTCCTATTATTATTAATAGGATAAAATACAGATTCTATCATGGATTAAGTGGATCATAATTTATGACATACTCAATGAGTATTGTAAAGCCTAAATGGGCATTCCACTTATGAAATGTGATGATCCTTGAGAAAAGAGCAATGAACTACAACATGTGCTTGAACTAAATAACATTACAGGCATGAATAATCTGGGAAAAGGATAAATGGAAACCCCATATGGTTGGGAAAATGGAAAGGGATTGATATGAAATAATCATGGAAATGCTTGCTTGTTCTTTGTATAGGACTTGCATGATTAGTCATCCTTATGAATAATGTATTAATTACATAAAGCAAAAGATAATCTAGTTGTGTATGGGTTTAGGTAGGGATGTAAATGGGGCGGATAATACCCGAAACCCGACGGATATGGATATGGATATTAATAAATGGATATGGGTACGGATATGGGTAAGGGTTAAAAATACCCGGCGGGTTCGGGTATGGATACGGGTACGGGGTATCCATATCCGTATCCGTACCCATATCCGTTTCTATATCCGTACCCGTTTACCCGTTATATAGTTACCATTTTACCCTTAACTTTTTTTATAAGAATAGTTTATAATTTGAAATTAAATTGTCATTTTACAGTAACCCTACTTTGAATATAACACTGATTTCAATTTTCAAATAAAATTGTCTCGTGACTCTTCGGTCTTCATTAAGCACTGGCACTGTTCACTGTCTCTCCCAGACTCCCGCTCTCGTCTCTTCTCTCGTGACTCTTCACTGACCACTGTTCACTTAGTGTCTTAGTCACTCTCCCCGTCTCCCGTTGCTCTCCTCTCGACGTCTCGTGACTCTCGTTGACGCCTCGACGTTCGACTTCGAGCCTTCTATCTGTCGAGTGTCGAGACTCAAGAGCCAACTCAGCCGAGAGGTGGTAAACACAGGGTCACACCACCACAGACACAGCCACACAGGACCACCGCGCACAGGCTCAGCTGCGCCCCTTGGCCGTCGTCGCCCAACTCATTCGCCGTCGCCCGTCGGCCGCCATCCATGTCTCCACTCTCCAGTCTTCGTTGTCATCTTCAAGTTGGAGTAATTGAGGCTGGCTTCATCTCCATTCGTCTTCCTCTTCTACGAGTGCTGCCTACCGCCTGCCGCCTATCGCCCGAGTCACTCTATAACTTACAGGTTACTTACCCATGCATAAACACATGCAGATCCATTTATAAGTTATAACCTGCAACATAAACATATGTTGATACAGTGATACGCAGTGCGTAATGCAGATCTGTTTACACTTCACACATGCATAACTTACACGTGCATACTTCAGTAGTTCAGTGAGTGGTATATGTGGTTGTGTTTTAAATCATTGACTCCACTAACCGTTGTTTAATGCTAACTACGGTCACCCAAACTATGAAAAGAACAATGATTCAAGGATAAAGTAAACTGTGGTTTATTGATTTAAGCAGATCAATTGTATGAAACGACATTTCCCATCCCAGAAAACCTGCGACGATCCCTTCTCCAGGATATATATTATATGCCTATATAAATAGATAATTTCTTGGTCCCTTCGTTGCTTATAAGAAAAGGGAACAAATGTTAAAACAAAGAAAAAGTAAAGGATACGTGAGAGTACATTAGATAATCTCTTGACGTCCAAAATATAATCATCGGGCAATTAGTCTCTTGAATAATAATAATAATAATTATTATTATTTTAGAGAGGGGAAAAAATACAAGAGAAAATAATTGTTTATAAGGCAACTCTCTGCTATAGGCCCGACTCGATCAACTGTATGCCTATCTCTCTCAGTGAGTGGTAATTAAATCTTTCTCAAATAAAATTATATATATTTATATATATATATATATATTATGAGCCCATAAACCGGTAAAGGTTAAAAACTTAAAAACAACAAACTTCATGTTGAATGAATGCTATCTTTATCCGAAGGAAAGTTTACGTAGTAGTATGCCAAAAAATTCACAGTACCATAAAATCTCAATTGAGTACAATGTTGATGTTGATATACTGATTATTATATGACCTTAATCAATTGAGTACTATGTTGATATGTATTTCGTTTTTATAGTGTTTGGGATAATCAAATCATTTGATGGCATCGAGTAGCCAATCCAGTACCGATTCACAAAGTCTACCACCACGCTCTTCTACTATAGCTAGCAACCCTATACCTAGTGAACCGTCAACCAATGAGGTAGAAGAAGTACCTGAACTTGCTTTAGTGAGAAAAAGAAAAAAAACTTCACTTGTTTGGGAGCATTTTAATGCGGCGGAGGTTGAAGGCGTGAAAAAAGCAATTTGTAAAAGTTGTAATAAAAGTTTAAGTGGTGATCCGAAAAATGGCACTTCCCATTTACGTGAACACATGAAGAAATGTATAGGCTTTAAGCCTATACAAGGAGTAGGCCAAAGCAAGTTGAACTTTGATCGGAAGGGGGATGGAAAACAAAAGCTTATGTTTGTGGAATTTAATCAAGAAGTTGTAAGGCGTGAGTTGTGTAGTATGGTTGTTATGCACGAGTATCCACTTTTTATGGTAGAACATGAAGGCTTTAGAAGATATTCAGCGGCTCTTCAACCATCCTTTAAAATGATTTCAAGGAATACTCTACGAAGTGATATATTCAAGATGTTTGATTATGAAAAAAGCAAAACAATGTCGTTGTTGAGTAGTAACAAGAGTCGAGTTGCAATCACAATAGATATGTGGACATCTCAGAATCAAAAGAAGGGTTTCATGGCCATTACCGCTCATTGGATTGATAGCCATTGGACATTACAAAGTTGAATACTCAGGTATACTTAATCCATATTCATATATAGTTTTAATCTCTCAATATTATGTCATTATATGTTGTTCTTTGCTTTATTTGTTGTGTTATTCTTTTGTTAAAGGTTTATATATGTCCCAAGTCCACATACATTTGAGGTTTTATGTGATGTTTTGGTGAATTATTTGTTGGAATGGAATGTTGATACGAAACTTACCACATTGACTGTTGATAATTGTACGACCAATGATGCTTTGATTGGAGATTTGAAAGATAAAATAGAAATAAAGTATTTTTTGGCGCGTGGGAAGTATTTTCATATGCGTTGTGTTGCTCATATAATGAATTTGATTGTTAGAGATGGTATGGAGATTATTCAACAAGCCATTGAGAATGTACATGAGAGTGTGGTGTATTGGAAAGCCACACCAAAAAGGTTGGAAAATTTATGGAGGTTTGTCGACAAAAAGAAATTCCATATAGTAAAGCTTTGGTACATGATTGTAGGACAAGGTGGAATTCTACATTTTTAATGCTTGATGTTGCTTTGGTGTATGAAGAAGTGTTTCTTCGTTTGGCACGTTTGGATTTTGCTTTTAAATGTTGCCCTACTATTGTTGAATGGGATTTGGCTCGTTCAATTTGTGAGAGATTATATTAGCATTGTTTTATGATGTAACTTTGATGTTTTCTGGAAGCCAATATCCTACTGCCAATTTATACTTTCCTAAGGTTTTTGAGGTTAAAATGGCATTGCTAGAATGGTTTGTTGGTGGAGATGAAGTGATTAGTGGCATGGAAACTAAAATGCTATAAAAGTTTGATAAATATTGGAGTGTGATTCATGGAATGATGGCTGTGGCCACTATTTTGGATCCAAGATATAAAATGGCATTGGTAGAATGTTATTTTTCTATCATTTATGGGAGCTCCTGTGGTGAAGAGATAGAAAATATTCGTAAAATGTGTTATGAATTGTTTCATGAGTATGAGGAGAAGTTTAAGCATATGGAGAAAAGTGCATCAACTTCTACTATTAGTTGCCAAAGTAGTGGTTCAAATGTTAGTAGTGCGAGCTTTGGTTCTAGAGTCTCTCTTAAGGTCCATTATAACCAATGGTTGGCGATTCAAGGCATGTCTAGTGCATCACACAAGACAGAGTTAGATTATTTTTTGGAAGAACCAGTTATGCCACAGGTGGATGACTTTGATGTTTTATCATGGTGGAAGACAAATACCAAGTATCCTATTCTACAAAGGATGGCTAGGGACATACTTGCTATTCTGGTTTGTACAGTTGCTTCTGAGTCAGCTTTTAGTACAAGTGGAAGATTTGTAAGTCCTCATCGCAACCGTTTACATCCGAAGACTTTAGAAGCATTAATGTGTTGTAGAGATTGGCTTTGGGCGGCTATACGGGATGATGGTAATATTTATTTTATACTTTTGATGTTTAAATAATTATGATATATCTATTGTTATATTTATTTAATTCTAATTTATTTTCTTTTGCCTTTGTTAGATAATGAATTTACTGCGAGCTCGTATTATCATAGGTCTACCTTGCACAATGAGAAATCTGACTTTGATCTTAGTGAATGTGAGGTAAATATTATTAGTGATAGAAATATTTGTTCGTATTTAATTATTTTAAATATTAATGAATTTTTTTATGGCAGATGAATGCATAAGATATGTAGGTCGGAGATGGAGAAGCTAATTATTGATTTTTAGCATGGTAAACATATTCTTTGTAGAATTTATTTTTAAATCTTAGAAATATTTATTCATTATACTAAACTATTTATTTATATATATTATCATCATGGATTTTTCAGGACCTCGTGGGAAGAAACATTTTGCTTTGAATGTTATTGTTGAAGACTTGAAATACGTTGAACTCGTGATGATCAAGTTCTTCATTTTATGTTTGGATAGATTTATCAACTATGGTGTTGTTTTAATTGTTTTGTAATTTGTAGACTATCAAAAATTGCAATCTTGCAACTATGTTGGACTAGTTGTATTGTTCTTGTTTGTTTGGTAGTTTGGTTAAAAACCTGCTATTGGTAACCAAACTTGTAGGTTGAAGACTTTATGACTTTATCATTGCTAGAATGGAGCATGGCTGCCATGGCAGGTTGTGTTACTTGTGTATTATGATAGGTTGTTTGGTATTAAAATAGGTTGAAGACTTTATGACAGGTTTTTTTGGTAGTTTATTGTGAATTTGTGAAAGAATAAATTTAAACGGGTAACAGGTAACGGGTAACGGGTTTACCCATTGGATAACGGATTATTTATTGGTTATTTATAATTTATCGGGTAAACGGATTATCCATCGGGTAACAGATATCCGTCGGGTACGGATATGGATATATTAGCGGATATCCGTTTGGGTTTGGGTACGGATATAGATATGGGTTTCTTAATTGGGTTCGGGTATGGATATAGTATACCCGATCCAAACCCGCCCCGTTTACATCCCTAGGTTTAGGTTACCCGATCCTCAATTAGCTACTAGGTAGGCAATTAAATAGCGGAACGCTAAATTGGAACCATCCACTAATTCATGGATTTCAGGTGTGCCGCTACGCAAAAACACCGATTTGTGACAGATTAATCAATTCACGTAATTAGTGCCGATTTAGCACCGATAGATTGGTTATCGGTATTTATCAACAATAAATACCTAATTCATCGGTAAGAACAAACTCATTGTCCTGCCAAACCAATTGAGATTCCCACTACTAGCCTACCTTGCCCTACACTTATCCTTTCTATTCCGCACCATCACCTAAAGCACCAAAAACACAGAAAGCATCATAGAAAGCAAAAGTAAAAGAAAGAGGATGGAGAAAGTAAATTTCATAGGTGAATCAATAGAAACAACAATAATAGAGGTGATTTTACTTATAAATATCGGTAAAAAATTTGCTGGAAATACAAAAGAAAAAATGTTAACTGACCTACCAAAAAACCTAGCTTTGGTTGTGTGTGGAGCTCACAATAGATCACCATCTTCTTTGCTTTGTGTTTTGCTCTGTGCTGCTCTTCCGTCGTCGTCACTGTGTGGTCACATTCGCGAAGCACACTTCATCTTTCCTCATCATTAGTGGCTCATCATTCCTCGTCGTATACTTGTATGTGTTTAACTGGTGGTTGGTGTTTAGTCGATGGCTTGCTCTTCGACTAGTAGCTAATGCTTAGTGTTTGGCTGGTGGCTCGTCGTTTGATTGGTGGCTCGCCAGTGTGGTTACTGTGGATAGGGAGAGAGTGGTTGTGTGGGATGTTCAGGAAGAAGCGAGTGATGTGATGCTATGAATTGTGGAAGACAAAAGTGTGAATAGTGAAGACCAAAGAACGATAAAAAAAATTTTAAGTCGTGAGGGACGGTGAGTTGGTGAGGGTCGTGAGGCATGGTTGTAAAGTGTGAACTTGTGAGCCTGCGACTGTGCGATGCTGCATGAGTTTGGAACTTTGGACTCTTAACTTGGATTTAAGGCCCAATTTTACTATATAATCTACATATTAACAAAGTTAGTTAGTATTTTTTAATTATTTTTTTCTAATATTATTTAGCTGTAATTAAAAGATTACTTACATACTTTTATTTGATTAAATTAAACTTTAGCTTAGTATCTTTTTTTAATTAAATAATCATACTTTTCTTGAATAAATAACATTAGTTAAGATTTAAGTGGTATTAATATTAATTTATTGTGTATATATATATAAGTTATATAATTAAGACTAATGGATGACAATTGTTATAATTTTGACTTTTTATAAATCTGCATAAATATAATATAATAGTAATTTATTATCAATAAATTAATACTATTATTCAAGTAGTGTTAATTTTAATTTATTTTGTACATGAATAGGACTAATGGATAACAATTGTTATAGTTTTAATTTATTATATTTATAAATCTATATAAATATAATATAATAACAATATTTTATTATTATTAATGTAATATCATTAATCGAGTAGTGTTAAACTTAAACTATTAATATTGATTTATTTAGTACATAACCTAGACTAATGGATATCAATTGTTATAGTTTTAATTTATTACGAATCAGTATAAATATAACATAGTAATAATTTATTATCCATAATTTAATACCATTACTCAAGTAATGTTAATTATAATTTATTTAATGCATGATTCATGATTATGACTAATGGTTAATAATTATAATGGTTTTAATTTATTATAAATTTATATTAATATAAACATAACAATAATTTATCATTAAGATTTTAATACCATTAGTAAAATAACGTTAATATTAATTTTTTGAGTACATTACTACATAACTAGGATTAATGGATAGCAATTGTTATAGTTTTAATTTATTATAAATCTATATAAATATAACATAATAATATTTTTTATCAATAGTTTAATACAATTAATCAAACAATGTTAATTTTAATTTATTTAATACATGACTAAGACTAATGGATTATAATTGGTATATTTTTAATTTATTATAAATTTATATCTATATAACATAATAATAATTTATTATCAAAAATTTAATACCATTAGTCGAATAATGTTAATATTAATTTATTTAGGACATGACTAAGGCTAATGGATAATAATTGTTATAGTTTTAATTTATTATAAATCTATATAAATAAATAATATTAATGATTGCTTCGCTTTTAGATAATAATTGTTCTTTATAAACACTTACTTTAATACTAATTACACTTGTCATATATGTATTTAATTTTAGTTTAATTAACCATATATCGTCGAACAAGTAGTGATGTTGCTTAGTGGTCATGATAATCGGGGTAGAGATGTTGCATGGAATTTTGGGGAGTTTGTTGACGGAAGTAAGACAAAAATTAAGTGTGTTTTTTGTGGGAAAGTTATTAATGGAGGAATAACACGACTAAAATAACATTTAGGTCATGTTAAGGGTAATGTTGCAAAATGTGATAACGTAACAACCGATGTTAGAAGAAATATGGAACAATTGTTGTAACAAATGAAAAAGAGATCTTATTGTCGAAGAAGAAATTACAAGAATGACACTTAGCGGTGAAGATAAAGACGAAGATGAAGAAGATGAACATGTTCAAGCGATTTTAAGGAGGAGTAGGTTAGAAGCAGCTTTAGAGTATGAACAAAATAGGTATATGATGGATCATCATCAACATTATCATGAAGGTGGAAGTAGTCATCAACAACCTCTTCGACCAATGGGTCGGTCATCTAGCTTAAGTGTAAGAGGAACCCATGGCTCATATGGATATGCACCCTCATTGACTCTTGCCGAAAGGTTAGTAACTATGGATTCTTCTCTAGAATGAGAGCATCAGAAGATGAAACAAGCCAAAATCAATCCGGGTACAAAGGCATTTAAAATGCTCAAAGGAAAGTTGAGAAAGGCATGGGGACAATGGATCACACGTAATAAAGTGCAATTCGGTGCAATAGAATCCCCATATACAAAGCTCTCAATGGAAACTATTCGTGAAGTTGGAGAACATGTGCCACCACCCAATGCTTATGAACTTGCAGAGGTATATCTTAAAGAAGAATATCAATCACTGAAAAAATTGACCAATTATTTATTACCACAATGGAAGCAATGGGGAGTAACTATCATATGTGATTGATGGACTGGACCAACTAAAATGCACCTTATTAACCTTTTGGTTTATTCAAATTTTGGGATAGTTATTTACAAGTCTGTAGATGCCACCAATGTTCCATCAAAGGACGAAGACTATTACTTTAGGTTAATGAAAAAGGTTGATGTGGTTTTATCAAAGTAGCCGGAAGGTTGGATTGAATATTGTATTAGAAACTATCACCCATGAAATAATGCAAAAGAAACAAGGTAATTAGCTGGAGTATAGGTGAAGAAATTGATTAACAAAGGAGGAGATGCTCGACAAATTTGAGTGGTCTTCAAATATGTCGAGTTTGAAGATTGATTGAGGAAGGTTGAATCCTAGATTTCCCTTGCCCAATGTCAACCCAAAAGGGAGGATAGACTTTAGCTAATGTAGCTCAAAGTTTGGTCATAAAATCATATGTTTTATTCATTCAAATCTATACAAATCTGCCTTACAAATGCTGCGCACAAGAGCTTATATAGGAGAGGAGATAGTTGGTGGTTAACATGCTTAAACTAGCCGAGTATTTCCCTTAATCCAGCCAATTTATCATGGTTGAATTAAGCCCATGTTAACCTTAACCCAAAGGATTAATATTACAAAGCTATACAATTGACTAAGATACATACATGAAATTATATCAAACCCTAACTTACATAAAATATACTTGGGGTTAGGGTTTACAACAAGTTTATACAAATAATGAATATCATCACTATATCTTCTTGTTGTAAAGTATCATCCCATGTATGCCATAGTCTTGCATGCTTTGAATACTTGTACACATTAAAGTGTTTGAACATCTTCTTCTTGCAAATATGTGACATACCTTCAAGAACAACTTGAATGTTTTCCAATATCAAGCATATAAGAATTATTAAGAATATTTAACATGATAGGCTCCAACATTAAGAAAGCTAAATCTTCCTTACCTTGAGGATTAATATAAACATGAAAATCATTAGGTTATCTACATGCTTCTGCATCAAAGATGGTTGAGGAAGTTGGTCCTGAGATAGTTGTACAAGTGGTAATAAAAAATGAAGTTGCAATCAAGGCTGGAGGCAAAAATTGATGTAAGAGTTTCCACATCATTATTGGACAGATTATGTTGCTCATTACATAGATCTCATATTGACCGATATTTTAAAGAAAAGCAATATTCATAAAGTACTTCAAATGGCTCAAAGAATCACCTAATTCATATACATATATGATAAGGTGCTGGCTATCATGTTGCAATTTACAAATGATCGACAACTTCTTCGACCTGGCATAACAAGATTTGCCACCAATTTCATTACGCTAGAGAGTATTGTTAAGCATAAGAGTAGCCTCAGAAACATGTGGGAATTAGAACAATGGAAGCGTAGAAAATATGGTCAAATGAATGATGATCATGCTATCCAAGTTTGAGACATTTTTCTCCAACTCAAAGATGAAGGAAGAAAGTTTTGGACTAAGGCCAATGATGTTATTAAGGTGCAAGAGCCTCTCGTGAAGGTTCTAAGACTAGTAGATGGAGATCAGAAACCAACAATGGGATTTCTCTATAAAGTGATGGAGAGAGCAAAGTTGGCCATCCAAAAGAATTGTCAATATTAGTAACATTATTGGTGAATCATTGACCATAGATGGGACTTCCAACTTTACCATGACTAGCATGCAACAAGTAAAATTTATTTCTATTTTATTTAACAATGTTAATGCAAATATATATTACTAAATTATCATTTCATTTACACATGAATTTTAAAAGGATATTTCCTCAACCCTAAATTCGCATACGAAAGACATGATTATGATATTAGAGATGATGAAGAAGTGACAAGAGGGGTGAAGAAAGCTATGCAAAGGCCAGAGCCAAACATTGATAATAAGATTCGAGATCTTAATGAGGTAAACATGCAATACATTTCCTTATACAAAATAAGATGATAACTTAAATTTTAAAAACTTTAATGCATAGTTGGATATATTCAATTTAAAATAAGAATATTTTAGTGATATTGTCACACAATGAGCTGTTAAATTCACCAATCTAGGTATGTACTTATCTAAGTTATCTTATGTTATTTTATTATTTTATGATAGGTTATTTATTTATTATCATATAATTTATAACTTTATAGTTTATACTAATTACAAAACTTTATGATTCCAACTAAATGGTGGAATTTATGTGGAGGTTTTGCTCTACATCTCAAGAAGATTGCCATAAAAGTCTTAAGCGCTACCACCTCTGCATTAACCTATGAAAGAAACTAGAGTACTTTCAGTTTGATGCGCACCAAATCTAGAAATAGGTTGAAATATAAGAAATTGAACCTTCTTATCTATGTCCATTACAACATGAGGCTAAAGGTAAGGTTTCACAAGAAAGACCAAGTAGAGTTGGAAAATTCATATAATCCAATTAATTTGGATTATATATTTCATGAAGATAATCATTTGGATCTTCGGCTAGAAGAACTGGAGGATCCTTTACTTGATGTTAGATATGAAAATAATCAAATATCTTCACGCAATAGCTTGGACGATGACGATGATGAAAACAATGGTAATGAATATGAAGGTGGTAGTAGCTTTCAAGCACCAATTCTAATAAATATTTTTTTTAAAAGTTTTCTATTCGTTTTAAGGTTTTATCAATGATTTCAAATTTATATTGAACTTTATTTAATTGCTTGTCATTGTGGTAATTCTAGATAAATTTATTCACTCCAATGATTTTATTAAATTTATTTTATTTGAGTTATGTTTAAAATATATTTCTCTTTTTGCTACATGTTTTATTTTAATATTTTAAATTTATTTTTTATTATAAATTAATTATGTAATAACAACTTTAATTTAGGGTTATATTTCATTAACAAATGAGTTGTTTTAAATCATAAAATCCTTGTTGAAGTAGTAATATCATTTTAATGCTTTTTATTCAAAAAAAATATTTATTTCTTTAATCTTAATTTTTTATACAAGGTAAATAAGATCCTCAGAAAAAATTTAAATTAAAGGTTTCCACAACTTATTTTTAATTTTCTTTTTTTCTTCTTCTTCTTCTTCTCTGTTTTAGGTTAAGAATGGTTTTTTTAGAATTTTAAATTAGTTTATAAAGCGTAAAATTTTATAAAAACATTTCTCTTATTTTTAAAAAAAAAAATATTATCTTGATAACATATTTCTATTTTAATAAGCATTATGAATTATTTTAAATAAAAATATTTTATCCTAAAAGTCTTTTATTTTTTCTAAAAAGTTGCTTACGAAATCTTTATGTTAAATTTATCTTAGTTGGCATATTTTTTAGCTATCTTAATGTATTTTAGATATTTATTATGTTAAAATAATTTTATATTGTATTATAGGAAATTTTTTTCAGAAACTCACCAACCCCCTTCCTTTTTCTCATTTTATCTTTCCTTACTCACTTTCATTTTTGTGTAAAACCCAAACTCAAATCTCCATGTGCTCCACCCTAGCTCCATTCCTTTGTTCTTTAGCCACGAGCCATCGCCACTGACCACTCCAACCCCCAGCATAGTTGCCCCAAGTAGGTTGTCGCCCTCTAACACGAATTACAACAATAACAAAGACGGTAGCAACAATGGGCAAAATAATAATGGCTCACACCACCAGTCCAAGCCACCATTACCTTCAATCATTATCTTCTATTTCACTTCGTCAAAACCGGTAATGGACAAGTCAATAAAAACATCATAGGTAGATGCCACATGACCAACTATAGTATAACAACAGCCTCCTTGAGGTTAGCAACTCAACCTAGCTCTCTAGTGAATGACGATAGATGACAAAAACAATAGTAGTCCTAACATGCTTCAACAACCTCCCCTACTTTGGTTTGCACAAGTTTCATTGGGTACAATTTTTGAAAACCTAACATCTATTTTGATTAAAGTTGAATAAATTAGCACCAATTAAGCAAAATTAATTGATGGATTATGTACATATGAGTGGTATACTTGATTTGGACTTGTTAATTGTATTTTATGAGCTTGATTTTTGAAATTTAAAATTTTACTCGTTTTCTTGTTAATTGTTTGAATTTATCTAATTAAGATATTTTTAATAAAAATTAATTATTTAACATGATTTAAAATGTATTTAGTTTCATGTTGGAAATGTCAATTTGAGAAAATTATGCAAAATCACTTGAAATCGAATTTTTAGGTGAAAACTTTTGTAGATTTGATATTTAATTGATCATTATTATTTCTTTGTTAAATTAACTATGTTACATGCTTTAGAATATGTTTACTTTTATTTTTAAACTAGTAATTTAATTCTTTAAATTAGATTTGATAGAATTACACATTTTTGGCCTCACAACATAATTTGGAATTGATTTTATTTTTTTTATGCGAAGTTATCGTATTCTAAAATTAATTGTTCTAATTTATTTAGAATTGTTTTAATTGCTTTCTAACACCATCAATTTGAGTTAGTTGATTTTAATTGTTCAAAATTTTATGTTAAGCTTGGAAATCATAAATTATGGGAATAATTTTTTTTTATTGATTTGTGTGTGATTCTTTTACTCATATGATCATTTTGTTTTGATTGAAATCAATTAAATTGTGCTTCTAGCTTATCATTTTGGATCAAATATCTAAAATTGATTGGTTTGATATTTTAGGTTGTAAATCGTAATTATTTAAGTTATTTTAAATAAAATTTACTTGTCTCCTATTAATTGTGTCTACTTTATTTAGTTCCAAACTTTTCCCTTGAATTTCCATTGGTGATCTAGGACGACATTCTAGTAGATCCCTAATGCTAAAATTTTGCTCTTCTTGTGCTAGGATAACTCAGAAGCTAGGTAAACCTCTTAAATTTATAGGCAATAGATCTTTATGTGTTGATGTGTGTTGTTCCATATCTTGGTTATACAAGGAGCATGTTAGGGTTTGTTAAAAAAAACTTGTAGTTTGTGTGCTATGAGTATGTTAAGAGTTATGTAAGCATTTAATGATGATTATGAAAACATGGATATTGTAAATTCTAAGTGTTTTAAATACATGTAATATTATACATAGTTTTATGTCAAAATGAGTGAGTATAACCATGTTTGTGTGTCTTGGTCGTCTAGCTATTTTGATGTTCTTAGATGGTGTTGATTTTTGTGGTGTGATATCACGTGGCTCTTTATAGATGTGAATCATGAATCTTCATTATTATATTTTATAAGTGGTATATGCTTTCAAGTAGTTATGATATGTAAGTTGCATATGTGTACCATGCCCATTCTTTTCATATCATGTTTGTTAATGCAAATGTAAGTGGTTGATTTCTTAATTAGCAAGCATATTCGATTATTTTTAAGAACATTAATGGTGTGTTGTGTGTGGTGGAATATTTGCTTATAGGAATTATGTTATAGGTTACCATAGTGACCATGGATGGTGGTTGTGTAGAGTCTACCTCGAGCGGCTTTGAAATGGCCATTAAGGTAGGGTTATGTGGTAGACGTCTTCCTTGTGATTTCGTATGATTTCATCAGTATTTTGATAGTGTGACCCCTATCGCTTCTATATCAGTGACCTATGGGCCTATAGGGGTGTCAATACTTAAATGTTAAGGTGTCCTAAATCATTGTATTGGCAATCGTTATAATACCCCATCCTAAAATTCCTTAAAATGTGTTTAAAATTATGTTGATATAAAATAAATTAGTTTTGACTTAGAAAAGGGCTTGAAATTATAAGAAAAATGTGAATTTAAAGCATATCAACTGGGTTGTTCATATTGATCAACTAGTTATCCTATGATTTAAGATCCTTTTCTAATTTTGATTTAAATCTCTTTCTAATGTTTATAAAAAAAAACTTCTAATTAGAATTTATTTGTACTAATGAGCATATTTTGGTGCTTTGGAATTATTTTTACATTATTTAGATCATTCTATAATTTTGTTTAGTTAAATTTCCCTTAAGAACACTTTTTGATGCATATATCACCTTCTCTCTTCTTCCTCACTTTTCTCTCTCTATTTTGGTAGCTAAGGTACATGTTTGACTTCTTTCCATCTTTCCTAACTTACCAAACTTATTAAATTGTTCCCTCCCTAACTACATTCAATCTCCTTCACCTCATCAAGTGTTTCTCTTACACTTGGTTGCCCACACTCAACCATACCAGTCATCTCTCTCTCTCTCTCTCTCTCTCTTGTAAATGATAACCAACCCTTCCTTATATACCCTTTATTCATGATTCATTATAATTTATTACCTATTGTTCTTGCTCTCTTTTTACATTCCTTTAGTGAAAATTGCTAAGTGCCGATTATTCCCCATTCTTCTCCTTTTTCTCCTTTGCTAAGAAAAATTAGAGACTTGCTCTTGTTTTCTTCCCTTCCTTGGATGAAATCTTGTCCCTTATTTCTTCTTCTAATATTTACTTTAGTTGTCCATTGTTTCTCTTAAGTAAGGAATGATTAAGGTTTGAGAAGGGTTAAAGATTCTAGCTTCTTTTCCTCGGAAGTTTGTTTATGAGAAAAGGTTGAGTTGTGTTTTTCTTCTTCTTCTGATTTTCTTTGATTTTAAAGGAGTTTTTAAAAAGAGTTTTAATAATTTTATGTTTTGATTCTCTTAGGAATCGAGGTCCTACTAGATATCCATCAAGTAGGAGTTTTGTGCTAAAAAAATTGCTTCAAGGTAAGTCATTTTTATCTTTAATATTAATGAGGTTTTTGTTGCTTATTTTGGTTTAATGTTCTTAGTGTGTTTTGTTTTTAACATGTGTTAATTATATTCTAGAATTTGACTATGTGGTGGAGTTTCTCTCTAAAATTAAGCATTATTGGTTTCTCTGATTTTATATATGATTTGGCAGTGTGAGTATGATTTTATTTAAATACCTACATCACCATATATCCATGTGATTCTATATGTGTAGTATGTCTCTTTATGTGTTTTATGACATACAAGCATATTAGGATTAATATGGTAAAGTTTGGTAAATTTTAGTCTGTGCATCTCAAGCTTGGGTGTTGTTTCACCCAGACCAATCAATCGGTTTGTTGAACCCCTTGACTGGTTGTGTGAACACTAGCATGGTTTAGAAATTTTGGTTAGCTGGTTGTGAGATTAGTCAATTGGTTCGATGAACCATTCAATTGGTTTCTATGAATAATCAATTGGTTTGCCAAACTCATCGATTGGTGACCCTGTGACTAAAGTGGTATGGTCTCTACTTAAGACCCATTGACCGGTTAGACTAAACCTATCAAATGGTTTCCAATGAACAGTTGATCGGTGAGACCAACCAGTTGACTAGTCTATTGATGTTATTTTTGGTTTAGATCTAGTACGACCAAATCAATTGATAGGTCCCAAGGACTGATTGGCTGGTTCGACTATATGCCGCCTAGTTCATTTGTTAATTGTTGTTATTCTTTTGGGCCTTTTATGTTTATACCTAAATGTAATTAAACACATTAAAATTATGATCTCAACCATGTTTGCCCAAGATTTAATAAGAATCATAATGATGATATTTGGGGGTTGAATTGGTTATGTTTGATGTCATCTCGAAACATCCAATTGGTAGCTTTTATGCCTTGTGATGTGTTTGGTGTTATCACTTGGAAACACCCGAATTTAGATAATAATGGAATTTATTTGTGTTTGGTGTTCTCACTTGGAAACACCCAATTAGTTATTTTTGAAATTAATATGTGATTTGTGATATCATTTGATAATTATTAATAATGGTATAAGATTTTGATCCAGAATTATTTTTTGACTCTCAGGGTAGCTGATCGAAATTTAGTTGGTGGGTTGCCCTATGGTTTATTTTTTTACTCGGTACTTATTTTCTTCTCTACTAAGTTACAGTAAGTGGAGAGGTATGCACATATATTTGAGGTATAGAATTATACTATGTCAGGCCGACATGGCATTAGTATCCAATTCAAGTGGGTGAGGTATCTCAGTACAAGCCCCCTGATACTTTGTATTGTCCATTTCTTAGATGGGAGTGGTATCCTAACTTTTTAGCCCTCATGGTGGAGGTATTCAAGGTGTGGTGGGTGAAGTATCACAGTACAAGCCCCTTTGATGTACTCCAACCACATGTAGTAGGTGTGGTATCCCGATTTGCATTAACCCTTGCGTTAGGTGAACTCAATGTGTGGTGGGTGTGGTATTCCTAGAGAAAATCCCCTTCGATGTATCTTGGTCCTATGTGGTAGGTGTGGTATCCCATTACATTTATATGCTTCCATGACTTTTGTTCATGCTGGAGAATTGGGCGTGGTTGAATGAACTATCTTAATAACCAAAATTTATGTGATCATTAAAGGAAGATCTATAATATGGTTTATATTATGTGGATTTTGATGCATTTACCATATTATTATTCTTCCATGATTTCCATGCAAGCACGCCTAATTGTATTATTGCCATAAGCTTGAGTGTTAACTTATATTAGTATGCTTATCACCATATTACTATGTGACTTTAATATGTTGCATGGGCCTTACCATATTTTAGGTAGTTTTTTTAGTAATACTTCCACCGTACTGATTCTACACTTATGTGGTCACTATGATGATCCGACTTTTGGTTTGGGGGTAGAGTATAATTTGCAGGGGTATGATTCTTGGTTAAAGTATACGGAGAGTGATGACATAGGCTAGGGATGGCAATTTTCCCCGCGGGTTCGGGGCCCCGTCGGGGATTCCCCGTTCGGGTTCGGGTTCGGGGAGAGAATTCGGGGATCGGGTTCGGGTTCGGGGATGCTTAACGGGGATTTTTTCGGGGACGGGGCGGGGACGGGTTTGGGGTCCCCATCCCCGAACCCGCCCCGAAATTTTTTTTATATATATTTTTATATAATTATATATATATAATATATATATAATTTTTTTATATAATATATATTAAAAATATAATATAAAAAAGTAGTTTGAGGATCGGGGATGGGATCGGGGATCGGGTATAAAGTCGGGTTTCGGGGATCGGGTCGGGTTTTAAGAACGGGAAATAAATCGGGGATGAAAAATAGATCGGGGATCGGGTCGGGTATGGGGATTTGATCCCCGCGGGGATCGGGTCGGGGAATCCCCGATAAAAAAATAACGGGGATCGGGTCGGGTTCGGGGATAATTTTCCTTATCGGGTTCGGGGATGGGGATGGGGTCCCCGTCCCCGACCCGCCCCGTTTCCATCCCTAACATAGGCCTATAGTTGGCCATTGCTTGAGGTTGTAGATTTATATTTATACTTAAGAGTTAGGCTAACTGACTAGAGATGTTTTACCGACTACGTTGGAAATTTTTTGTTCTTCTGGTTATTTAAACTTGTGACTTTGATTTCTTATATTTGGATTTTCTAAACTCTTATACTCTTCCTATCTAAATTATTGTTCTTGTCTTTGTTATCATTACTATTATTATTATATTATTATAAGTATTCATCTTTTCGTTAGTTGCTCCGTTTAGCTTTGTATCAATAATAGGTTAGGTGATGATCGCACATCTCTCATCGTTGATATGGCAGTAACATCCCCCAGTTTTGCTTTTCAAATATTACCGCATTGTCTTCAAATAAAATTTTATGGTTCGTAAATTAGGGGTGTTACAATAGCAGTAGCTATAGGTTACAGTGGTGGCTATAGTTGTAGTGCTATAGGTTATAGTACTTGCCATAGCTATATAGCAATAGGTGGTGTGCTTGGGTGATTTTCTTTGGTTGTCATGCCATAGATATCATGTGGTGTCCTTGGCTACTGAACTATGGATGTTTGTGTGGGTTCCTTGGTTGTTGTGCCTTAGATGCGAGTATTACCATGCTTTAGAAATGGACAAGTAGAATAAGTGAATTGTGATATCATATATAAGGAAATGAGTAAAAATGTGAATTGAAATATGTAATGTAATATTTTTTTAGTGGAATTGATTAACACATGATTTGGTGAACTAAAATGGAAGGATCGTATGGAAATAAGTGAATAGTGTGAATGGTAATGAATAGAGTGAATGGTTGTGTGTAAGTGAATGTGCCATGTGCGTATATCTTTTTGTATTTCTCCTATGATACCATGTTAGCAGTTATGATTTTCAAATGTGGTTCGAGAATACTTTTGTTAATCATGATAATATGTAAGTGTGCCATCAATGTTGTTTATAATAATACATGTTAATAAAGATGTCATTTTCTACTTATGTCACGATCAAATATAAAATTTGTTTAAGTTATTGCTTTGAGTTATGTTGTTTATTCAGTACACCATCATATTGATACTACACTAGTGTAAGTTTTCTTTGTGTAGGTACCCTAGGTTTGATTCATCGATGAATGTTGGCATGGGTTGAGCATTAGGGCTAACCAAAGTTTGTATCCAAAAAGGATTTCTAAATTTGTGTTTACATATTGGTTATGCTTTCCTAAAATTGTATTATTATATTAATAGTGTTGTGAATAGACATTTATATTTGCATTTTTTAGTTGAGAATTGGGAAACCATATTTACTCACAAGTTTTCTACTGATTTTACCTACAATGATTTGGTTTGGTAATTTGAAATTGTTGATATTTCAGTTTTTTTTGGAAAGATCTTTAGACTTGCACCTAATATGAGATAGATGGTGAGCATTTGCCTTGTATTAGGTATGATAGTAACACTTCACATTACTAGTTTTGACTTCCACCGTATTCTTTTAAACCAAAATTTACAAGAGTAAAAATGAGAGTGTTATAAAGGGAGATAAAAGCTGTAACAACCCCATTTTTTTTTACTACTTTATTTTGTAGAAGTATTAATTACTAAATTACTGGATGTTACCGCCACACCTAACATAAGTCTAGTTCTCTTACCTTGCTTATGTTAAGTGTTGAGGTTAAAACAAACCATAACCAAAGTAAAATGCTAGAAATATGATACATTACATATATAAAGGTTACAGATAATCATCTCCGTAAAACAATGTTTATTAAAATACAACGAGGGACACAAGATTCCAAAGAAAAACCAATACAATAAAATACTAGTACCCGAAGGTATAACACCAGTTTGCCTTAACTCTTAAACCTAAAATTCCATTTCGAAAATGGGATCTCTTCCCAAGGACTCTCTTCCTTGTCACTATAATACACCTAGAGACTCTCCATACCTTTCACGTAGTCATAATCAAAAGTAGTATCAATACGACTTTCTCATACTGAGTAAATCACAATACCTCACAAGAGGTAACATACCCACATTGCACATAATCTCACAAAAATTCAAAAATAATAGTGGAGCACAAAGCATGTACCATAACCACAATAATTATGGGATAATATATATAACATCAAGTCTCAAGCTCAATAGTAAAATATATTAAAACACTTCAGATCATTTCAAGGTACAATAAACATATCTGATTAATCAAATAAGATCCAAATACTAAGGTAGGGCACTGAGGCAACTATTGAATTGATACATCCAAATCAATTCCAAATACCAAGCTAGGAAATTGAAGTGAAAACTGAATCAACACATAAATTTCCAAATACCAATGTAGGGCACTGAGGCAACTATCAAATCAACACATCAAATTCCAAATATTAAGGTAAGGCACTAAGGCAACTACCAAACAAATCCAAATCAAATGCTTTTTATTTCCTTCCACAATAATTACTTCAATTTCAAATTACTCGAGGGGAATACAATCAATCTAGGGACATTGAGGTACATCTAGTCATATTGGCACCCAAATGTGATATAACAACCTTACTCTCAATCCTAGGGACACAATGGTACACCTGGTCATGCTTGCACACAAAGGAAACACGGTATTCTCCAACCTTAGTCATGTAATATTTAAGTATCGATACCCCCTATAGGGCCTATAGGTTACCTATAGAGTAGACTAAGGCCTTACTAGAGTATAACAACACACCAACGAAACAAAAAAAAAGGGGCTAACACCTCATCTCTAGGGTAACTAATCCTAGAGAGAAACCATTCCCAACTTGAGGTCTTTCACTTTAAGTATTAATATTTTGAGAGGCGATCATTAGATGCCACATAATGCATAACAATTCCCATTTCCATACTTAACCATTTTTATTTTATTTTCAATTATTAAGGTAAACCCTAAGATCATTGTTCTATGTTAAGCTAAGGAAACACTAAGGCCAGTCTATCAAAAATCTAAGGCTATCCTAATAATCCAATTTTTTCACAAAAGATACACTAGGTCAAAATTACCAAAATACCCTTAAAACCCTAATTTTGCCATTTTATTCCTTTTCATACCAAACATTATTATTATGAGAATTTTTTCATGAAAAAGTTTAAAGACAACAATTCACATTATTTTAACATGTAGGTAATCTTTGTAATTTAGCGATTGACTGTATTTTCCACTTTTCATGCATTTAGTGGGTTACACCAAAAAAACCCTAATCATGCAACTCTGACATATTACATATGCCATACAACAAGTACATATAGATTTAAAGCATAATACAACCTTTAAATAAGGAAATTATTATTATGGTACACGTAGGGAAATATCTCTAGCCTTAGGTCATGCAAATAGAAATCATCATAAGCTAACCCCAATTATGCATATATACTTCTACGTGAATCATAGTAACCCTAACTACCAAGCATTAGTAATCATGAGATATTTATCATGGCATTAAAATCATAACTTTACAAGAATGAAAACCCTAAAAAAACTCGAGACAACTGAACATAAATCATATAACATATTACTTATACATATAACTTAAATTACAATAATAGTATGTACCATTTATTTAACATGTTATCATTTATCATGCATGTCATAATACTTGGAAAATATAAAACCATAGCATGATTCTAGGTCTAAAAAACCCTAGCATGTTCACACATAAATTCTACTCTCTTATGAGTGATTGAATTTACCTAAATCCAAGCTTACACAATAAGTACAAAACGGCCTTCTACAAGATCCTCAAAAATTACCTAGAAAATTAATGTCCAATAACACATATATTTGCATTTAATATAACAAAAAATAACCCAAAATCAACTAAACTAGCTCAAGAATAACTAACATGCCGAAGCAAAGCAGCAAGGAAGCCAAAAAAACTCACGTAATAAAGGGAGGAGGAACGAAAGAAGTTGCTGAGAAGGAGGGGTTAGCAACACCAGCCTTGGTCGGTGCTTGGGGGTTGTTGTGGTCAGAATTTTCAAGGCCAAGTGGGAGGATGCGGAGAAAAATGACGTAGCAAGGTGGGGAGTTGTGGCATTGTTGGCTAAAGGAGAAAGAAGGGGGATTGGTGTTTTTGGCCGAAGGTTGGGGATGATTTTGGCAAGGTTGTGTGTGGGTTGTAGGGTATTTTTAGTAGGAGTTATTAAAGTTGAGGGTGAGGGATCAGTGAAAGGGCACCTTGATAGGGGAAAGTGGCTAGTGGTGGTATGCGTTGGATAAAGAAATGGTGGAAGAGAAACGGGCGACGAGTGAAACGATGGAGAAATAGAGAGGTTTTGCTTACATAAAGGAGCTCAGGAGGAAGGGGAGGAAGTGGAGATTATAGGGGGTTGATACACCACACAAAAATATAGAGGATGGAGGGATTATATAGATGATGGCATGAGGGAAAATGTGGAGCAAAACATGGAGAGGGAAATATGGGAGAGAGGGAGGTATGGTGTAAGAGGATTTTATGTCCAAGAAGGAATGGGGGAAAATACCAAAGATAATCTAGTAGGCTAGGGCCATAGGTTAAGGTAATTATTTAGGTGAAGAACTGGAGTAGAATATCCGGTTACTAAATTTAGGTTTACCCAACATAACAAATATCAATTAAGGTGTAACTTAGAATCAAAATCTAACAACTTGCTCTCTAACAAATTTTAACCTAATTAAAGTTTATATCTAATATATCATAATAATAATACACAAATTAATAATATTTTTAATACAAAATACCCTACCATATGTATTAAAACTAAACATACATAATTTTTATTATTATTTATAACTAGGGTTTTTGAAAGCCATATGGAAATAAGTCAATGAAAAGAAGGTAAAACAAGGGTAAGGACACAAAATAAGAAAGGAGTACAACAAGAGCCTTAGACAAGAAACCTTAATTCAAAGCACTTCTAATCCGAGGCTTAAAAATCAAGGATAAGCAAAAAGCTAAGGAGCATTGCAAAAAAAAAAAAGATGAAGGGAATATTTGAGACATCCTTAGATCGATGTGTGATGATTTGACAACTATATGTGGGATAACTTTAAGCTTCTTGGAAATTTTTTCCTTCTTAAGATGATATGATGCATGGTCACATTACACAACTTCTACTATTACTTATAGACCTCCTAGTCAACTAGATAGTATTACACATATGCATGAAAGAAGGCATCCCATCATTCATCATATTCTTATCGATGAAAGAAAAACTCTCCTCCATGTAGAAGTGAATTCATAAGGCGTGCATGAATTACCAACAACTCATTTTCATCTCTCCTCAAAGTGTACAAAAAAATTTCTATCAATTGCTATCCACCATCTTTAAGGATCAACATTGTCTTCTAGGTTTGTTCATTTGTGAGAAGAAGGTAGTACTCATTCTCATATTCATGCACATAACCTCTTGTAGTTTCTTTGAGAGGTTCAAAGAGAAATCTGAACACTAAGTGGAGGCTAATTTGGTAGGAATATTAACCCACCATAATTCTTGAAGTGACTGGTACATATATTTGATTCATCACAAGCTATAATACCGAAAACAGATTAATAAAAACCCTAACGTACTAAGCATACATGATCACATTAGCACACAAATACAAGCTACTTAAGCTACCCCTTCATCAATTCCTCACAAATTTAATCTAGATTTTAAAATAGACTAGATAATTTAAAAACATTTATGATAGCAAAAATTGAATCTCTAACTGAAACATGATTTTGAACAACCAAAAGCTATGATACTATTTATAACAACCTAAATTTCACTCATGAAAAGTTTTGTTTTGTGAAATCAATAATAATAAAATAATGGGAATTATACCACATCAAACATAAAAAAGATTCCCCCTATATCAAATATATGCCAAATGTAAGGTTAAAAAGTAATTTGTATCTAGAAGTTAGGTATGAGAATCACTTGATCCTATAATAATACAATATTATGAAATAGACATAATATAATATAGATAATAGAAAATAGAGTACTAAAAGTCTAGAGAGAAAGAGACATTCAGATAGTTATACTCTAATGCTAATCCAAAAATATGTTCATTGCAAGCATCATATCAAAAGTGCTAATCTAGAGTTGTGTATCCTTACTAAAGGCTACATCAATATCTTATCAAACTACTCCTAATCACCTTACAATCACTTAAAAAAGATGTTAGGAAACTAATAAAGATTAGCAAGGGATAATGTAAGGAAAACAAGAGCCAGGGAAAACTAAGGTGTTGTTCGGTGGTGCAAGGTTGGTGTATGTTCTTGGGAGTTGCATAAGGTGTGGGTGCATGTGATGCTAACTAGTGTGAGAGGGTGGTATAGGGTAGATCTTTTGGTGTGAAGTTTTAATGTAGTAAATAGGCTACAACATGAGGTTTGCACATAACTTGGGAAGGTTAGGGTAAATGGGTGGTGGTTTGGTTGGATGTTAATGCAAGGTGGTGGTGGTAGCATTAGGTGGTCACATAGGTTGGGGTGGTTTTCATGAGGTTTTGACATAGGCAAGGGGGATTTGCATGATATTGTGGCATGGATGGGTGTAGTTGCATTGGTGCTTGAAGTTGGTGGTGCCAATTTTATGTTAAGGAGTGATGCGGGTGGTGGATTACAATGCAAACAAGGTTGGAAACACAAGTTCATGGAGGGATAAGAATGGAAAAATAGGAGGAAGTGAGAAAGAGCGGAGAGGGATGGTTTAGCAAGGAAATAGTTTAGGAGATTGAAGATGAGGTGTATTGAATATAGATGAAAGGACTAACTGAATATGGAGAGGAAGGGAAGTATACGTGTGGTGGTTAAGGTGTCTTGAATTGAAAAAAGCATGAGGGGGCTTGGGGTAAGGCACACTAGGAGTTGAAAAGGTCTAGCATATAGCAGTGGGGTATGGGTGAGGTTGAGTGAGTAGCTAGGAATGGTTAGGATTTAGTTTGGGTAGCTAAACTGGAACAATAAAACAATTGACACTGGAAAAGAGTAGGGCAAGCATTTAGTGGTCAACATAAGGTGATTAAGTAAGAGTTAAGGGCTAGGGAAGGATTAAAAGTTAAATACCTGAAGATTAAGGTCATAAATTTTTAAGGTGTTATTGTTTAAATATAAGAGAAAATATTTTATCATATCTCTAGCTATTTGAGTTAATTAGTTAAGCCATGCATATATATTCCCTCTAATATTAGTATGTTGACCTTTTTATGAAAGACAAACCACCAAAATAGGGGTATCATTAAATCCACCAATATAAGGAGTAAACACCACTTGTTCTAAAAAAAGGCTTAATATATGATGAGTACCTCTTTAAATATAGGGACTACCTTATCACTTTGTGCTTCCCATATTTTATCATAGCCATTAGATGTCATTATTGGTTGTATGAATACTAAATAGTAGAACTAATATTAAGATAAGTTATGTTGTGAAATTTAAGAATTTGCTAATATTACAATCTAAAAATTTGTAGGGTTGTGTTGTGGTATTCCACTTTCCTAAAAGAAAATTAGGTCCTACTATAGTGCAATCATACATAATCGTTTTCTCCCCAAGGATTTACATAAATTTCCTAAAACTCATGCATTTGAGGTGAATGGAATGGAGAAATGTAGATTAATTACTTGGGACTAAAGGAGAGCAATTAAATAACAATTGGTTTCTTAGTTTTTTTTTATGTCCAAGATTTGAATGTCTACCAAAATAAATATACTAAGTGAAAGAGAAAAAAATACCACTTTTGATGAATGAAAAAGAAACTCCTTCCCATAGTTAATGGATAATGAATAGAGAAATTGTAGTTGATGTCCATCATCATTGGATAATGAATAGATAAAAATGGTAACCATTGTTCATAATTAGTAATGAAAGAGAAAGTGGTGTAATTATTTTTTGTAATAAAAGAATTATGACAATTAATGACTAATGAAAATGGGGAATTTAATAACTAATCAATAAATAATGAAAAGTGAAGATGTAAGGGATAATCAATGATTAATGAACGAAATGGAAACAATTAAAGTAACTAAATAAAGAAATTAGGTTCCAAAAAGAGAATGAATTAGATCGAGTTACACAAACCCAAATCCAAGTAAATAGAGACTTTATTTATCATAGTTACCCAACATTCCCCCATTAACAACAAGAAACAAAATAATGAACA
This sequence comes from Tamarix austromongolica, assembly GCA_039764185.1. Lineage (NCBI taxonomy): Eukaryota > Viridiplantae > Streptophyta > Magnoliopsida > Caryophyllales > Tamaricaceae > Tamarix > Tamarix austromongolica. The sequence continues at coordinate 96,288,780 of CM077809.1, forward strand.
AACGAAAAGCTTCACACATAAGTATTAATATCTTTGGATTGAATAGGTACATAGAGAAATGAGTTTAGAACATAATTTAAGTACTAAATTTCTCTTGAAGTACTTAGATTTGGATTGTTTCCCTATAACACGTATTACAATTCTAAATTTTGCACTATCTACTTGATAAAATAAATATACATTTTTGAATAAGCCTATACACGCCATGTATAGAGGTGGAAAGAGGCATATGGGTCAAGTGTCCTTTAGGTTTGGATCTAATTTGTAAAACCATGATTCACATCGAGTCAATGTTGGGTCGGGTCATTTTTTGTTAGGAAAATATTAGATTGAATTTAGATCTAACACATTTGGTTTCTTTGAGTTCAAATTTTATTCGGGTCTACAAATTATGGGTAAGATTGAGTTGATTTTGGTCTATAGACTCCAAGTCATATTATTTTTAGGTTAGGTCAATTTAGCTCAAAATTTATATTAACATTTATAGTTATTAGTTTAATATAATGAAGGAATTTAATTTCTTTGATTTATTATTATTTTTATGTTTATAAGAGTAATTTTTATAATAATATATGTAATGATATAACAAATTATTATCATTAAATATGTAATAATAATAATAATATATTATTATTATTATAGTTATTTTTATACACACAATTATAAATATTATTATATACATAATTATAACGATTTTTATGAATGTTATTATAATTATAATTATCATGTTAATTATAGTAATTCTTGTTATTATTATAATTACTAATTATTATTATTCTTATCTTTAGAAATATAATAAATATTATTATTATTACAAATACAAATATAACTTTTATGTTTATAAATAATAATAATATATTCTGATTATTGTTAATATGATATTAAAATAAAGTTAGGATAATAGAGTCTTACGAGTTTTATTTTATTTGTTGTTATAGAGGTTGCATATTATTATTTTTACATAAAATTTTATTAATAAGATAGTTTATTTATACTTATATAGAAATTTATATAAGGTAAAGTGTTATATTTGTGGATCAAATTTAACTTTAATTTGGAATGATGTCCAATTATGTGTAGAGCTTGAGTTTGGTTATTTTAGGTTAGGTAAGTTTGGGTTGAGTAACTTAAGGTTGGGTCATTATTGGTTTTTTGTGCAGGTTTAGGTTTGTTTTTTTATAGGTCGGGTTATTTTAGTTTGGGTCATTATTGGGTTTACTAAATTCGGATTAATTTGAATTTTTTGGTTAAGACTGGGTTTAGATTTTTGAGTCCAAATCAAATTTCATGTTGAGTTATTCAGATCGGGTAAGCTTTGTTAGGTCTAACCATGGATACTCATGACCACTCTAGAGATGTATCCTAAATCTATCATAGATGAAAACACACCTTCACACCCACATAGGTGAGTCCATCACATATGTCTCTCTAATACCACCATATATAGTCATAGACTCATTAAGAGCAAAAGATCATAACTCAAACAAATCAATAGAATATATCAAGTGATTCTCACAAGTACTAGAAAACTTGGCTATGGATTCAAAATGAGCATATTCTTAAACCCAACACTACCAAATAGGAGAATACATAAAGTGTGTCTCATTATTAGCACCAAAACTAGTTATAGATTTATTAAAGTGCATGAAACTCAATATTACATGTCACATGGTTAGGAATATTAATGCAGGAGCATCTCCATCTCACTCTTCTACTATTGGAGGTTAAGAGTTAGCATACTTGGAGATGGTGCCAATTGTTCTTGAAAATATTGAACACACTCATGTTAACCCTAATGTTACTAATATTTTACTAAGTGATTCTTGCACATATTATATATGTTTGCAGCAATAAGAACTCACCAAAGATATATAGTATACAAGATAAGGGTTAAAAAATTGCATAGAAGACAATCTATAAGACACGAAGCTTGGTTACATGATTATTGCATGTATTGCATAATTAGAGTTTTGTTTAGCTTTTATATTTTATGTGTACTTTGTAACGTCATATAACTTGTAATTGTAAATCATTATATGTATAATATAGGTGTGCAATGCATTAGTTTAATTATTTTATTTACTAGGCTAATCTAACTAGTTAAGGGAAGTTGGGTTGGAATTTTTTAGTAAAGAGAAACTAAGACCTACGTGTGTGACGAATTGTACATTCATAACAACATGAATAAAGAGTTAATTAATAATTTTGAATTCCTTTCCTTTGTCTTCAAGTGAGTATTCTTGAGAGTTTAGGTATTGTTTTGTAGAGAAAACTTAGTGATTTCTCTTTAGAATTGAGTTATTTTGTTGAAGTTCCAACCCCAAGTGAAGAGCATCATTGATCCTACCATCATATTCGACTATATCTCTAACCATTGTCATCATGTTCAACTCTAAGGACAAGATAACATATCATGCATTGTGAAAGAATAATTACTCTATTATATTCCACATCAATTTTGGTATCAAATCAAGGTATTGGATTTCTAATCTATGGAGGAGAGTCCTTCCTTAACTTTGATATAGGCAAACACATCACCACCGGCCTTATATCAAGGTTCTTGATCATTATTGCTAGAATTTTTAAATCTTGATTGTCATTTTTGGAATATTGTATGCATGTTTATATCTTGAATTGAATATATATAGTACAGGTAGTGTGTCATATTAATCTTGAAATAAATATTGAATGTTGGCACACAAGGGATTGAATAAAGATAAGTGAAGGCATGTTAGGTTTTTGAATAGTTTAGAGGGGAAATCGTTCATGTGTATTCATTGGGTTTTGGTAGTCTTGATGAAAGTTATTTTTGCATGATATCCCATGTGATTAGGTATAATTTTTCATGTTAAATATTTACCTTTGGGAACCAATTTAAGAGCATGAAAATCAATTATACATAAAGTAATAATCGTAACTTAACCTTTGAGATTTGTATTGATTACGTTCCTTCTACTTGTTGTTTCCTAGACTGTAAATAGTCCATAATGTGCATAGGTTATTTTGAGAGCTTTATCATGTATAATGGGTGTGGATTAATGTTTTGATCTACTTTAGACATACTGCATGACTAGGTATATATACCTATATGATTGTTTGGAGTGCATCAACTAACTTAGAATTAGTTTAGTTAAATTATATATCAAAAACTTAAAGTGATAATAAATTTGTGTTTGGGATATATATGATTTTTAGCCTCATGTTTAATCCATTTAAGTCAAAATTTTCTATAAGAACCAACCAACGGCCAAGAGATAGCAATTATTTCAATTCAGGTTTCCTAACAAAAACCCTCAACAATACTAACCATTTGATGAAGTGTGCACTAATGGAGGGGGAGCCAAATTTTGAAGCCATTTTTAAAGCAATCTAAAATCTCTCAACAAATATAGATGAAACCAATGCTAAACAAAAACAAATCCCTACCATGAAAATTCAATTGCAAAGGATAGAGTCTGAATTTGCCGAGTAAAAATTGGTCCAAAATGTGCAAGAGAAAAAGGAGTTCCATAGAGATCAAATTGTAAGTGTAGCAAAACAAACCAATCCATCAAGAGGAAGATATCTAAACTCACGTGTAGACTGTAAAGAAGAGTCATAAGAAAGTGGTAGCGATTGAATACTCTATGACCATCAATTGAGCCATCATCATAGAGAAGATAAAGATATAAAACTTGATGTTCTTGATTTTGATGGTAAACTTGATGTTTTTATTGAGTGGTTATATGAGGTAGATGCTATATTTGAATTCAAGGATTATCGTGATGAGAAAAAGTTTAAACTAGCTACTCTTAAGTTTAAGAATCTTTCTAGAATATGGTATGCTAACTTGAAAAGGACTTAAGAAAGAGATGGTAAATCTAAAATCAAGTCTTGGGCTAAGCTTAAGAAGCATTTGAGAAATAAATGTGTATCTAAGGAGTATGAGCAAGATCATTATATTATATTGACTACTCTTAGACAAAGACTTCCCTTGTGTTGAAGGATATGTTATGGAATTTGAGAGGTTAGCACTTGTATGTAATATTCATGAGAAAAAAGAACGAACATGTTCTAGATTTCTAGGTAGCCTTAACATGATGATTTGAGATTTGAAAAGAAAATCAAGTCCACTAGGCCTCATGTAAATCAAAGTACTTCTACAAGTTGAATGCACAATCCACAAAGTATGGGTCGAGTACCTCAAGTACTACAAATGTTGATAAGAAGCAAGGACTTACCCAAGAGGATAAATTCAAGACAAGGTCAATGAGCTCTCTATAAATTAATGCTTTAAATGTCGAGGATATGGACACTTTGTTAGAGAATGACCCAACTAAAGAGTGGCATACATACAAGAGATTGAACCTATATAGAATTGTGATGAATATCCTAATTTCAATCCAAGTGAAGCAATTTCAAGTTAATCCATGGATTAGGGTAATGCTTGCTATGTTCTGCAAAGAGTTATTCAAATTCAAGCTAATAAGCACCCTAATTAATGAGAGAAGATATTTAAGACTAAAGGAAGAGTGGGAGACATGATTTATCGAGTTACCATTGATAGTGGATCATGTACAAATGTAGCTAATTATAGGATAATGAATGAGCTAGGATTAGATACAACACCACATTCTAAACCTTATCCTCTTCCATGGCTTAACAAAGAAAAAGTAGTTAATGCAACTAAACAAACCCTAATCTCATTTTGAATTTGTAATTATCATGATGATGTGATATGTGATATTTTTCCTATGCATGTATGTAGAATCTTATTAGGTAGACCATGGAAGTATGATAGATTTTCTATTCATAATGGTATTACTAATGAGTATCTTGTTTAGATAGATAAGAAAAAGCACAAACTTAAACCTTCTAAGTGTGATAATGATAACATAGTCAAAAATAAAAAGAGTTTATTTTTGCTTGGAAAGGCTATGGTAGAATGTATTAAAGAAGAAGGTAATTATTATGCTTTGATTATCAAAGAATCCCTAAAAGGGGAGAAAAATGATAGTAATCCTCAATTAAGTGAGTTTATTCATGAGTATAATGATGTATTTCCTAATGACTTACCACTTGTATCACCACCTAAAAGAGGAATAGAATATGATATAGACTTTACGCCTAGTATGTCTTTACCTAATCAATCTACATATATATTTTCTTTGGAAGAAGCCAAAGAAATTACTAAAACAAATACAAGGGCTTATAGGAAAAGGAGATGCGAGAGAGAGCATGAGATCATGTTGTGTAACTGCATTATTTGTTCCTAAAAAAGATGGTATATGGTGCATATGTATAGACTCTAGAGTTTTCAATAATATAACTATCAAATATCAATTTTCTAAGACTAGATTAGATGACATGTTAGATGAATTGTGTGGGGCACAAGTATCCTCTAAAATTGATCTAAGGAGTGGATAAAATAAAATGAGGATAAAGGAAGGGGATGAATGGAAAACTACCTTTAAAATAAAATATGGTCTTTAAAAATGAATGTAATGCTTTTCGGTTTATGTAATGTACCTAGTTCATTTAAGAGACTAATTAATTAAATTCTTCATCCTTTTCTTGGAAAATTCATTGTGGTATATCTTAAATGATATACTTATGTATAGTAAATATGAGCATGATCATCTTATTCATTTGAGGATATTATTTGATAAACTAAGGAAAGTTAAACTCTATTAAAAATGGAAAAATGTGACTTAATGATTTCAAGTATTATTTTCCTTGGTTATATTGTAAGTAAGGAAGTATAAAAGTGGATCCTAAGATTCAAGCTATTCAAGACTGACATATACCCAAAGATATTCATAAGGTCGAAGTACCCATAGGCTAGCAATTTTTTATAGAAGAAGTCAACTATTGCCGCACAATTACACATCTCATGAAAAAAGGCAAATTTAAATGGGGAGAGGATGCAAATAAAGTCTTCAAGACTTTGAAAGATAAGCTATGTAATATATCTGTATTATCCTTACCTAAATTTGATAAGTTGTTTAAATTTACATGTGATATTAGTGGGGTAGGTATAGGAGGTGTACTCTCACAATAAAAATGGTCCATTGCATTATTTAGTGAAAAATTAAATGGCCAAATTTAATTACTCTACGTACGATAAAGGATTCTCTACTATCATAAGAATCCTAGAAACATGGAGCCATTATTTGAGACCTAAACCATTTTTATTTTTATTTTTTACATTTGGACCATGAAAGTTTGAAATATTTTCATGGACAAAATAAAATTAGTCCTATGCATGAAAAATGGGTTAGTTTCTTATAATCCTTTATGTTTTTTGTCAAACATTTTGATGGTAGAGAAAATTTGGTAGCAAATGCATTATTGAGAACATATTTGATTCTTATTATGTTGGATGCTAAGTTATTAGGTTTTGAAATGTTGAAAGAATTATATGCAAAAGATGAAGATTTCTTTGAGATTTATAATGCATGTAAAATTAACCATAGTCATGGTAATTATGTGCTTCAAGATATCTTTCTTTTCAAGCTTAATAAATTGTGTATACCTCAATCTAGTGTATGGCATTTACTAGTTAAATAAGTACATGATAGGGGTATAGCTGGTAATTTTGGTATTCATAAAGCTGTGGAGATATTACAAGAGCATTTCTATTGCCCATGAATGATAACATTGGTACATGCTATTATTGGGAGATATGTGACTTATCAACAAAGTAAGAGTTTCTTCCATAAGAATTTTTATGCTCATTTACTAGTTCCTAGTCAACCGTGGGATGGGGTTAGTATGGACTTTATCCTAGGGCTACCAAGGAAACAAAGGGGAAAGGATTTTATTATAGTAATGATTAATAGATTTTCTAAAATGGCACATTTTATTCCTTGCAATAAAACCAATGATACAACTCATTTAGTGGATTAATATTTCAAAGAAGTAGTAATGTTACACGGTATTCCTAAAAGTATAGTGTTTGATAGAGATGTAATTTTTTTAGCTACTTTTGGAAGACACATTGGCTTATATTAGGTAATAAGTTGTTGTTTAGTACATCTCATCATCCCTAAACAGATGTTCAAACCAAAGGGACCAATAGAACCTTGTGAACTTTTCTTCGAGGATTAGTTAATAAAAGTATAAAATATTGGCATATAAAACTTGCACATACTGAATTTGCATTTAATAAGAGTCCTTCTATTTCAAGTCAATCGAGTCCCTTTAAAGTTTTCTATGGAGTTAATACTTATTTTCTTATTAATAAGTTGTCATTAAAGAAAGGTGATATTAAGAACTATAATGCTAAAGAAAAAGTTGAATTCTTTAAGAAACTTTATGAGAAAATTCAAAAAAGCATTGATAAATCTAATGCTAAATATCAAACTCAAGCCAATAAAAATCGAATTCAATTAAGTTCTTTCACCATAAGAATTGGTTTGGTTACACTAAAAAAAAAAGAAATATTTACAAACTTAAGATAAAAAAAATAAACTAATGCCAATAGTTGATGAACTATTTAAACTCTTAAGGAAATTTGGGAATAATGCTTATGAATTAGAATTAACATAAACCTATGGGAGGTTTTTGTAACACCCCTATTTTTTACTATTAAAAAATTTCATTAAAACAATTGGCCCAAACTCCATAGAGATAATTCCTATAGATCTTAAGAGCAAACACTACTACAATAATCTCTAAGTCATGCATCGGGTAGTTTTGTTCATGTGGCTTCAGTTGTCATGAGGCATAAGCCACCATTCTTCCATGTTGCATTAGTACACAACCTAGACCATGCTTGGAAGCACTATTGTACACTTCAAAACCATTAGACCCACTTGGCAATGTGAGCATTGGGTCTAAAGTCTAAAGCCTCTTCAACTCCTTGAAGGCTTCACTACACTTCGCATTCCAATGGAATTGTGTAGCATTCTTCAAAAGTTAGGTCAACAGTCGAGAAATTTTGGAAAAGTCTGCCACAAATAGATGGTAGTAACCAGCTCACCCCATAAAACTACGCACCTCTTTCACAGAAGTGGGTGTTGGCCACTCAAAAATGGCTTTAATATTTACAGAATCCACTGCTACATCACCCTTAGAGATCACATGACCAAGGAAGGGCACTTGATCTAGCCAAAACTCGCATTTTGAGAGTTTGGCATACAATTAGTGTGATCCTAGCAAGGCTAAAGTCTGTCTCAAATGTTGTTCATACATCTCTCGATTGCTGGAGTAGATGAGGGTATCATTGATAAACACCACAATGAACTATTCCAAGAAAGGATGACAATTATGGTTCAGGGACATGAAATTTGCAGGCGCATTGGTGAGTCCGAAGGGCTTTACTATAAACTCATAATGGCGATATCTTGTCCGAAAAGTAGTATCAAAAATGTCTTGCTATACTATCCTCAACTAATGATAGCCTGATTGAAGGTCAATCTTGGAGAACACCTTGGCTCACTTGAGTTTATCGCACAAGTCATCAATCCTTGGCAATAGATAACGGATCTTCATCGTCGACTGGTTCAATCCACGATAGTTGATACACAACCTCAAGCTTCCATCCTTATTTTTCATGAACAGGTCTAGTGCTCCCTATGGCGATATGCTAGGTTGGATGTAATCCTTCTCCAAAATGTCTTCCAATTGAGCCTTGAATTCTTTCATCTCCGCAAGTACCATATGATACAGAACCTTAGATACTAGCTCTGTTCCTAGTAATACATCCACGGTGATCTCAAATTTTTGAACCGACGGCATTCTAGGGATCTCATTGAGTAATACATTGGGAAATTCACGAACCACCGCCATCTACTCCAATGGGGTCTCAGTCACTGATGTGTCTCTAACACTACACAGGTAGAGTGGATATCCATTGCATACGAGGTTACTCAACTTAATCCCCGACGTGATCTTTGTAGAGGGATTAGGTTCACACTTTTGGTATGAAACCCTAATACCCTTTGGTCCTTGCAAAACCACACATTCTTGCTCACAATCGATCAATGCTTGATACTTTCCCAACATATCTATCTGACAATTACGTCAAAATCTCGTAACTCTAGCTCTATGAGGTACAATGAAAACTCTACTCCTCCCACTACCATCACAACCCCTTGGTACAATCCAAAGCATGTAATCCTATCCCCCAAAGGCAAAATGACAGAAGTAGAGATACTACTTGATGAAGATAAGGAAGATGTAGTTAAAAAAGCAGATGCCACTAAAGAATGTGAATCACCATAATCAAACAATACGTAGGTAGAATGAGTAGAGATAGTGAGCATACCGATTACCAAACCATCATGGTGTTCTATCTCTGCCTGACTCATTATGCTCAGGCGTCCTGCTAATGGAACTCCTATGGCACTTCTTGATCCTTTCCCTTATTGAAACGAGTGAGGCCTCGGACCTCTGGGCTGAATATCTCAGCTAGCGGAACTGGCTAGCAATGGAGGAACTCTCAGTATATGAGGTTGTGGCTGCTAAATAGATCCCTTGCTCTAAGATCTGGTTTGGCACATTTGAATGTTGCCACTGCTAACCCAGCACTGTCATGCCCTGTGTCCCACCATGCCACACCCATAGCATGTCACCTTGTTGCCTTTATAATCGACCCTTGGGTGATTTGACCTGCATCTCTTACAGTGGTAGTGCCTTTCCTTGGCACGATCCCAGAAAGTCCTCTAGATCGGGGTGTTGACCCCATGCTCTAACCAAATCTTGGCAGCAAGTTACCTCCAGAGAAAGCCTTCTTTAGATCACCAAGATGCATCCTCTTGTTCCCTGATTGGGCACTCCGAGCCTAGATGACTCAGGATGCCTCCAAAGCTCTCTCATACATCCCAATCATATATGATGGAGTGACTCCCACTAATAGCTCTTGGTATCGGATCATCAGTTTGATCTTGAAGCGGTGAACTTGCATCACCTCGTTGCCCTCTACCTTTGAGGTAAACTATACCAAGCCTATGAAGCGATTAATACTCCTCGATGGACATGCCCCCTGCCGAAGCATCATAAACTCATTATACTCATTGTACTTCTTCATGCATAGATGAGTTGAGTAGAATTGGGCTCACAAAGCCTCAAGAACAACCCTTATCCCATAGGTGCTCCACCCCTACGTTGGATACTCCACCATGCATATTCCCTTCCTTTTAAGTAGTAGACTGCCACATCTACCCTATTATATCTAAGGCAACTGTAGGGGGTAAAAGTTGTCTCCATATCTTGAACCCATCATTCCATAATATCAGGGGTCCTCCTAGCTCTTAAAGATTGGCAGGTGATGATGCCCAACCCTCCTGAGCCAATCCTTTGGAGCGGGTGCAGCTACTGGCACTGATTGAGGTGCTCGGATTTGACCCTCTATATAAGCTTCAATATTCTCCATGAATGCATCAATAAGCTCGTAGAGGTAGTTAGTGACTATCATGTCCTAAAGACTAGAAGAAGTTAGGGATAACATTCAGGCTACTAAGTACTAATACTCATACAACAACAAGCACAAGCTATATATAACACATTCCCAACCTCACTCTCACTCACGAACATCTGGGGTTTAAAATAATTTAACTTGTCAAAAACTCAAGAAAAGAATTTCAAATCAAGAGTGATACCATTTTGTGGTATTAGCTTAAAATCATTTTTGAGAGTAAGGCATTTTCAGTAAAATGCTTTAACAAAACCCTATGGTATCAGTTTGATAATTTTCTAAAAGTAGAAAGCTTTTGAGAAAAGCTATGATACCAACATGTGGTATCAGTTTGGTTATAGTAAAAAGCAAGGCATATTTAGAAAAAATCTCTGATACCAACCTATAATACCACCATTTTTCACTACAAAAAAATTTTGTTAAAATAATTGCAGAAACATTAAACGCTTAGGAAAAATGGAGTGTTACTGTCATACCTAACACAAGATAGACGTCCGCCGCCTACCCCATATCAGATATAAAGCTAAATTAAACAACAGAGTGCGCATAATAACAATTTAATTAAACAACTCCAAAAGTGTTTACATCGAAGGACCCTAAAGGGTTTTGATCAAATCATTACAAGATTCATATGAATAAAGTACGGGGTTACAAATGTATAAATTAGGGTATTGACACCCAATTTAAAATCATGTTTCACCTTGGACTCCACTAAAACCTTCTAGATATCTTTACTCTTAAGCCTTGACTCAACTGATATAAGCCCTTTACTAACCATCCCCAAAGACTTACACACTGTCCTCTACTTGTTGGAATGGGTCGGTGTCCAAGAAAATGGGCATATTAGTATGCTAAGTACTGAGTAAGTCAAGTTGCTCTCTCAATGTACACAAGTACAACAATTTATCATACATGAATATAAAATACAACATGCATCATGATAAGACCATATATAAAGGTAGAAGCACATGAGGACATGATTTCATGCAATCTCAACAAAGTAGAATATATCATACTCAGTTTCACATCCTCATCACCTTAACACTTATATATGTAATAGAAAAGATAATCCAAGCAACCCCTAGGGTTTATTTTTGATTACTCAATCCTTTAGGATATGCCATTTACTTAACCATGTATGAGATAGATCAATCATTCAATCAATACTCCATTCCACAATCAATCATTCATTTTGACCTTTAGCTAAGTGTATAAACCATCTTTTATTCCTTTTCAATCAATCATATCATTACTTCCATTTCTTAACCAATCGTTGACTAATCACTTGGTCATTGTTCATAAATTTCAACCAATATTTACCATCTATATTTTATTATCATCAAGCGATGAACTTTGCACCACCCCATGGTCTCACATACCATGAAAGCCTATTCAAATAAGGGACATAAAGTCCAAGCCAAATCCAATCACCAAGTGGACATAAGTCTAGGCAAAAGCCAATCACAAAAATGGACATAAGTCCAAGCCAAATCCAACTACCTAGGTAACCATATCATTTAGTGTCGATACTCCCTAGTCCATCATCATTGTCTGGATTAGGTAAGGCACTGAGACCTCTTAGGATCACGCTCGAAGGCACCAAAAATTCCAGAAGGTAGACTAACTCCTGATAGCTAATAGAGGATTGGGTAACCCAGATCCATACTCAACTTGAATTTCTTTTGCTTTACATAATTAGCATTTTATTAATAATGATGGGTGATCATACAAGGTCCATACAAAGCAAGCAAGTCAACTTCCCATGTTAATCCTTTTCTTTCTATTTTCCCAACCATGTGGGTTTTACATTTGTCCTTAACCAAAGCTATTCATAACCACCATATCATTTCATTCAATCCCATACTAATACTTATTACTCTTTTCTCAATATTGCCACTTGTAATAAGTGAAACAGTCAATTGCTTTTACATTTCTCATAATATATACCATAAGTCATGATCCTTTTTAATCCATTTATTAGGATAATAATCCATGATAGAATATGTATTTTATCCCATTAATAATCATAGTATAGTAACAAACATAACCTCAAAGCATAACCAAACCAAAAAGAAGCAAATCAAGCAAACCATTTGATCAGTCTAGCCCAACCCATCGATCGGTTTGACTCAACCAAACCATGCTTTCCTCAAACCAGTTGATTGGTTTGGACAAACCAGTCGACTAGTCAATTGTTTTGGCAAACCAGTCAATGGATTTAAGTAGAGAACACAACTAAGGTCTCTGCGGGCTTACCACTTAATGGGTTAGGTCAACTAGTCAACTATTCTAGGAGCCGGTCGATTGGTTTGCCTTAGCACAACATCAACTATTCAATTTCATGCAAATTCTTACACATACATCATTCTTAACCACATTAAAATATGTATCAATAAAAACAAACATATTTCCAACCAAGTTAACAAGCATTTCTCAACATGGAATTATCATAGCATATTTTTACCCATTTTCATGCTTTTTACTCAAATCATATCATCCAATCATCCAAATCACATATACAACTGCATTCTTTTATGCCAACATGTAGAAATTAACTAAAGGTAACACCTAACATGCCTGAATACTTACTAAACATTTTAGAAGTAAGAATCACTTAATGTAGGCAAAATCTTATTAAAAATAGAAATTCCAAATGTGGAAAATCTAAGCTTTGAAAATCTTAAACCAAAGTTTTAAAACTTAGATATTATACCAAAATCTTATCAAATCTCAAACTTAAAAACATAAGGGAATAAGGACATACCAACTTGAGACAAAATCTTATCAAATCTCAAACTTAAAATCTTATCAACAGGGAAGAACTAAACAACACCACTCAACCTTTTTCCCAGAATCTAACTCTGTCTTACTTAAAAATTGAAACAAGAGAGTGCTAGAGACAAGATCAAAAGAGTGTAAAAGGATTGATTGGTAATATTCAAAATGTAGAAGGAAGAGAGGGAACAAAAGACTTAAAAAATTTGGTGGTTGAAAGAAAGGTGCATAGCAGGGATGATTGGGGCTATTTGTAGCCAAACAATCGAAAGGAAAATGGTGATGGTTCAGTAATCAACTCAAAACCCTACCATTGACCATTTGAATTTGATCAAAATGGTTGGATTCGGTCCAAGATTTGCTGACCTATTCTTCCGATCTCAAATGGTGTCTCTGGAGAATTTAAGTCAATTAGACCAGAATTAGCATTCATGAATGAAGTAATAGAAATTCAGCATAGGAATAATCTTCAAGCTGCTCAAAAGCAAGCCTAAGATCGAAGCATTCAATCTCAGGATTGTGTAGAGTAGAGAGAAGGAAGAAGACAATGCTAAGGTTTTCTCTCTCCCCTCAATCATCCCAATCGGTCTCCAGATCAAATAGAGTTAATATTTTGGGTTTGATGCATCATATAAATGGTTTGAAATCTCTTAGGGACAAATTCACAAGGGTTGGTAAGGTTCCATTTTAGTGTAAGGGATTTTTTAGAAAAATCAAGCTAAAAAAAATATGACCAACTCGACAGACCAGTCGATTTGGGTCTACCTGTAACACCCCCAAAATTCACTACTGAAAAATTTTATTTTATTAAAAGGAATAGCGGAAGCAAAATAGCAAAATTATGAATTTTGGGGATATTATCGCCACACTTAGTACCATACCGGTTCACTCCTACCATTCTAGTACCAAGTGCTATGGCTAAAAGTGTAAAATACAATTTACGAGAACTCAAACCATAATTAAATTAGAGTAGCTTAGTAAACATTTTACAAGAATAAAATCCACCAATGGTGGTTACAAGGACAAGGAATACACGTAAACCAGGAAGTAAGAGAGAAAGAGGGAAATTCTAAAATTTCGGATAATTCCTTATGCTATTTCTCGTTGCCTACTTGAATAGCACCTGAAACGAACTTATAAGGGACACTGTCCATTGAATAGGCAGGGGCCCCACGAATGGAACCCTTCAGTACTATAGTACTGAGTAGCCCTTTAAAATACACTTAAAAGTAGGCCCGCAATGCAACACATGATACAACACTATATATATTCATAATGAAAGGTGCATACATAGTATTCATATCCATACATTCACATACTTAACAAGTTAATCATATACTAATAGGTCATAATGTACAATCGATACTTCTGGGCCTTAAGCCATTAGTCCATCATTATTCAATCATCTCTCAGATTTTATATCCATGTGAGTGTGGGAATCCCACTACTATAGTCGGTGGACCAGAATACATACAGGGCAAAACTCTCATGACCACTATTATTGCCGGTGGACAGGTCTCCAAGGCAGAACGCTCCTAGCCACTATTATTCGTCGGTGGACCGGTCTGGCCCTAACTCATATGGTGTTCCATTATAATTACTTAGTATCTTTCCCATGTCTTATCGTCATTAAGTTATATTTGTTGAGCGCAGAATCCCTCACTATTAAAGTCGGTGGACCGAAAATCATGCAGGGCAAAACGCTCATGGCCACTATTATTCACTGGTGGCCCAATCTAGGTCCGGCTCAACAATCTTCCTCTTTAAATGATTAGTGTATTATTCGTATCTTATTCGAAAGTATTTCACCCTTGACATGCATGTCACTGACCTCTACTTTTATCCTCTCCAAAGAGCCCATCCCATATCTTGAGACTTCTACGCCTCTTATCACACCTCAACATCCATTCCTCCTTCCATTTACTCATAACAAAAACCCAACTCCTAAGGGTGTGGGTTAAGGCCCATCACCTTATGACATTAAAATTCTTTCACTACCACTTTCTAGGGTTTTCCCTTGAAACTTTAATTAGAGCTATGTGGCCCAACCTTTCTTTTATCGTCCAATACCTCATCTCATTTAGATCCAACCTAAATCCTATCACTCTGATCACCAATTATACACGTGACCGTGAAACCCTAATTGGCCACTCAAAACCTTAGCACTTTTCTGACGTAAGGATCATCTCCATGTAGACCCCAGAAATTTCCCATGCAAGATTCACATCACTTGCTCATTTTGGTCATAATCTCCTTTTATTTTTCCCCTCATGGATCATGAGATAATTAGATCAATCTCATATCCCTTAAATCAACTCACTTCCCCGCTTTCCCTTTTTATCCTTTCATCTCATATCATATTATTAAACTTCCTAGCATGCATGTCCTAGAGGGTCTCTGTAATACCCTGTATTTTTTAAATCCAAATTTATTAAGTTTAATTATTTTATTAGCATAATTTGATGTAAATATTTAATTATTTTAATTTTGATTCGTTTTATGGATTTATAGACAATTTTGACTTCATATTTGAATTTAATTAATCGTTGTCGTTACGAACCATTCTAGATAAATTCGTTCACGACTATGATTTTATTATATTCATATGATTTCGATTTTCAGTTAAAAATATGTAATCCCATTCTTTCTTGTATTTTGAATTTTAATATTTTAGATTCGTTCTTGATTATTACTTTGTCGTGTGATTACGACTTTATTTTGGAGTTATATTTCGTTAACGAAATATATTATTTAAATTATAGAATTTCTGTTTAAATAGTTAAATTTATTTTAATGATTTTATCCGTAGAAAATATTTTCGACTTTAGATTTATTCGTTTTCGGAAATCGTTAATATTTTCGGGAAGTTTTAAATTAAAAAGATTTTTTGAGTTTGTTTAGGAATTTCCTTCCATTTTACGCTTTTTAGTTTGCAGAAAACCAATTTTGGAAAATTATTAAAATTAGTCTTAGTTTATTAGAATTTGATTTAAATATTTTCTTATATGCTTTTAAATAACTTTTTTTAGGTCTTATAATGTATTTCCGTAAATAATATAAATTTTAACGTTCGTTGGTAAATTCTTCTGAAAATGTTTTCGAATTTCTTTATATAGCTTTTTTTATTAATTTTAAGCATTCAGATCGTTTTGAAATAAATTTTCGTTATATAAATTTTAGATAAAATCATCCATTAATAATTTTACATATTTAGTATTTATTTTGTAGTGTATTTAAAAAAAAAAACTAAAATCCCGAAGCCCGCCGGTACCCTGACCCTCCTCTCTTCTTTTTCCTTTTCGCTGTTCTCTTTCCTTTTCCCGACTCCCTTGCTCCCTGTTCTTTACGTCCAGAAAGCCCTAGCTTCCCAGCTGCCTCCTTCTCCACCAGCCGCCACTGCGAATAGTCGCAGCCAGAGCTACAACCGCAAGCAGCGCAACAGCTCACCGAAGCGCGCAGCAGCAGCCGCAGCAGCTAGCTCGACCGCAGCTATAGCAGCAACCACCAGCGGCAGCGTGGGAGCAGCAGCAGTAGCGACGAGCCGCCGTCCGGCTCCAGCGAGCTTCGCTGACCACCGGCGAGCAACCCCCAGCCCCCGACGAAGCTTCTCCGGCCTTCATGTGCTCCGATTTATTGATTTTCGTTTGGTATAAATTTCTGAAAAACCCTAATATGGATTTGATTAATTGAGTATGATTTAGCTTGTGATAAGCTAAATTTATTGTTTGATTGTGTATATATGTGCTGTAAGATTGATTTGGATATGTTAATTGTATGGTTTATGTTGGAAATTGGATTTTTGGCCGGGTTATGCCCGAATTTTTCGGATTTGTCCGATTTAGCTATTTTGGGTAAATTGATTATACAATATGTTTTTAAATGTATCTAATTTCATGTTGGAACCGTCAATTTGACAAATTTATGTGGAATTTGATTCCTATGTCAAAATTCATGTGTAATGAAATTGGGTCACGTAATTGAGTCGTTCTGCTCAATTGATTTTATAATATCGTTTGAAATATATTTACTTTCATATCGGAAGTGTTGATTTGGGAAAATTGTGCGTAATTAATCGGAATTGGATTTTTAGGTCAAAACTCTTGCGGGTCCAAATTGGATTGTATAATCATGTCGTTTTATTCAATTGACTATAAAATTTATATTAGAATATATTTAATTACATTTTCAAATTGCCAATTTATATATTTTAGCAAGAATTTTATATATTTTAGTAAGAATTGATCGGACTTGCGTTTCGGGGTCAAAAACCCTAATTATGCTAAATTGGGTATTTCTTTTATTGGTTTGATCAATTGATTATTTGATATATTATAAAATATGTTTAATTGCATTTCTAAACCTTCAATTTGATTACATTAATAGAATTCAACCGAATTGTATTTTCGGGCCTAAAACCCTAGATTTCAAGTGAGATTATGAAATTGATCATGTGTATTGTTGTTTTCTAAAATTGAATTTATAGAAATAGTTGAAATTGTATTAAATGCATTCTAATACCTTTAATTTGAATTACCCGAGTTTGTATTGTGGGCTTTAAAACCCTAATTTTGAAAATGGATAGTCTTAAATTGGCTACTAAGAAGATTGTTTTGTTGAAATTAATTATATAGATTTATCTAAAATTAGATTAATTGTGTTATAAAACTATCAATTTGAGGTAATCAAAGTGATTTGGTCGATTCATAGTTTAGGCATTAAAAGGTTTTGTAAAATTAATTTTTTGCTATGCGTCTTTTATCTAATCGATTTCTATTTTTGGGTTTTAAATCACTTAAATTATGTTTTAATCTAATTGGTTTGGATTTGGTTCTATGCAAATGGTCAATTTACCTATTTAGCTGTAAAACCTAATGAATAAGTCATTTTCGATAAATTAACTTATAATCGATTATTCTTTCTCGGGCTTTCCGAATTAATTTGAAATGTCCCAAGTGATATGTGTATTAATCCGTTTTTATTTATTTTTAATCTTAAATCTTAATAGAGCTATGCTTTTGAGTCCTAAGTTTTGGACACATTTTCCAAGAAAGATCGTTTGTATTCGTTTACGTTTATTTAATTATAATAATTTAATTATTGATCAATAGGATAGTTTCTAACTTAGTTTTCGATTTTTATCGCCGATCTAGGAAAGCCTTATTGTGGATCCTCGAGCTAGTGATCTCTCTCTCTTTCTCTCTCTTATCTCGCTTAGCTAGCTTCGGATTTATGTAAGTCTCTACTTACCTCCACTTATGGGTGTTTCGTAAGGATGTGGCTAAGATCAATTATATGAGTGTTATGTGCCTTGTGTACCATGTGTTATACCATGTTGTGTACTTTATGTTTTTAATGACTAATTACTTGTAGCGTAGCTTGGAGTTGAGGTATGCTTATATGAATTCCTTATGACATGTGTGTAATGATTGTTCTGTTGTGTTTATGATATTTTAGGACATGACCCTCTAGGACATGCATACTAGGATGTTAATAATATGATGTGGGGTGAAAGGATAAAATGGAGGAAAATGTGGAAGTAAGAACAATTAAGGAAGAGTAGAGTAACGGGTTAGGAGTGGAAATTTGATATACGAGGGATGAGTATGGGTGCCATGGGAAGTAAGTAATGTTAGGTGAAAAGTAGAGAGATTAATTGTGGGGGAAGAAATTTGTTAGGGTTTGGAGTGGCCAACTAGGGTTTTCGATCACCTACGAAATCAATGAGTAAAGTGATATGATTTGGGAGTGAACCTAAATGAGATGAGGTGTTTGACGATAAATGAATTAATAGTAGTGAAGTAAGAGGAAGTTGGGTCATAGGTTTAATTAGGGTTTCAAGGGAAACCCTAGAGGCTAATAGCGGGTGGAGTTTGATTTCATGAGGTGTTGGGCCTTAACCCACACCCTTAGTAGTCGGTTTTCATTATGTGTAAGTGTAAAGGGGAATGGATATCGAGGTGTGATAAGGGACGCAAGAGTCCCAAGATATGGGACGGGCCCTCTTGGGAGGATAAGTGTGGATATAGTTAGCCATGCATGTCAAGGGTAAAATACTTTCAAATAAGATATGTTAAGACACTAATCACTTAAAGAGGAAGATGTTGAGCAGGACCCTGACCAGTCCACCGGCGAATAATAGTGGTTAGGGCCGGGGTGCCCTATATGACCGGTCCACCGGCTATAATAGTGGCTAGACGCGTTTTACCCTGCATTATTTTCGGTCCACCGGCTATAATAGTGGGGGATTGCGTGCTCAACAAACCGAACGTAATAACGATAAGACATGGGAAAGACACAAAGTAATTACAGTGAAACATCATGTGAGTCGGGGCCAGACCGGTCCATCGGCGAATAATAGTGGCCAGGAGCATTTTGCCCTGCATGACCGGTCCACCGGCTATAATAGTGGCCAGGCGCGTTTTGCCCTGCATGACTGGTCCACCGACTATAATAGTGGAGTTCCCCCACTCACATGAATTGATAAAGACTATGATGTGAATCGACTATATTTACCAGATATCTAAAGTATGAGTCTACTCGATCGGGGCTAGACATGTCCCTAAGTAATGTCCATGGGGCTAAATGCCCGATTGGTTTGGTTTGGCATTGCCCAGAAATACTCGCTTGATAAATTCTCGATTCGGTTTGGTTTCGTTTGGCGCTGCCCAAAAATGCCCGGTTGGGTTATCTGAATCTCTTATTGGTATAAGATGTTACATATGTTTTGCATGTTATTATATGTGTATGGTAGGACTTATGATGTGGGTTTTGAGTATGCATAATATTGTAGAAACGTAATGTACCATGATTCAATATGCACTTAATGTTATAGTTTACGTCTCTTCCATAAGATAAGGTAGTGGGATTTACTCAGTATTGGACCCGTATTGATGCTACCTTGGTTGAATGGGTCCTGTGATGATCCACTGATGGTGGGAAGCAGACCTCTTGTGCAGGTTTGAGATCGGATATTGTATTTGGGTGGAAGGCTTGGTTTGAGAGAGTAGGCAATCCAGAATTTGATCCATTGGAAATTGTCTTGTTTGATTGTATTTATTTTCGGAAGTTTCAAGTGTTGTATTTAAATTTTGACGGGTGTTGTAATTGATTTTTAAAATTCCTCATACTCCGATAAGCTTTTAAAATTCGGATTTATTTCACAGGTTCCGCTAATTCATTCAGCGATGATTTTATTCAGTGAAAATATTCACTTGCCATCTGCCTATGGATATCTCCTTGTGGGAGTTTATCCTCACGGCATAGATGTTTGAAATTCTATTTGACAGGTGTAGCCTTACATCTAACATGAGATAGATGGTAGACATCTATCTTGTGCTAGATGTAGCAGTAACATTCCCCAAATTCTATTTTAGCTTCCGCTTTATTCTTTCAAAAAAAAAATTTCAGGACTGAATTTTGGGGGTGTTACAGTCTCATCATATAACATCATACACACAACATATATAATCATCATCCACATGCCATAAGAAAGTTACATAATTATACCTCTACTCCAAGCTACGCTACAAATGATTAGTCATTAAGTATAAAGTACACAACATGGCATAACACATAGCACACAAGGCATATAATACACACATAGTTGTTCTTAGCCACATCCTTACTCGGTTTAGGTTACTAAGTTGTCTCTCACACTTATTAGGTTAGCAATCACCCTTCATAATTGTTACACTTATCATATTTCTCATTTTGTTGGTTAGATTACCAAATTGCCCTTCTTTATTATCATAGTTACCAAATTTCCTTTCTTCATTATTATAATTACCAAATTACCCTTTATTTGGTTAAATTACCAAATTTCCCTTCTCCATTATCATACTTACCAAATTATCCTTCTCCATTATCATAACTACCAAACTACCCTTTAGTTGGTTAAATTACCAAATTGCCCTTCTCCACTATCATACTTACCAAAATATCCTTTTCCATTATCATAATTACCATTTACCCTTCTCCATTATTATAATTACCATTTACCCTTTAGTTGGTTTAATTACCAAATTGCCCTTCTCCATTATCATAATTGTCAACTTACCCTTCTCCATTATCATAATTACCAACTTACCCTTCTCCATTATTATAATTACCAATTTACCCATCCTTCACACTAAATTACCATTTTACCCTTCTCCCTTATTAAATTATCATTTTACCCTTCCTTTACACCAAATTACCATCTTACCCCTTACTTCCAAAATTACCATACTGTCATTTTACTTACAAAATTACCATTTTGCCCCTTACTTCTGAAATTACCATTTTACCCTTTACTTATAAATTTTTCATTTTACCCTTCTCTTTCAAAATTACCACAATTTAACCCTTCTCTTTCAAAATTACCACAATACTCTTTTACTTACAAATTACCATTTTGTCCTTTTATTACACTACTTTTATTAAGTTAGGCCGATTTAGTTCGGCATTGTTGCGCGGGAGAAGGAGAGGAGGGGAGGAACGGTCTTGCAGCCTAGGCGCACAGGGGGGAAGCAGGTCATGGCCTGGCGGCCCGGGGGAAAGAAAAAGGAAAAAGAAAGAAAGAAGGAAAAGGAGAAAAAGGAGAAAGAAAAGGAAAAAAGGAAAAAAGGAAAAGAAAAAATAGGAAAAATAAAATAATTTAATTTATAAAATAATAGAATATAATATTTTTGGAAAATAAATTTATTTAATAATTTAATTTAATATAATTAAATATATAGGTTTTTAAAAAAAGTTAATTTTAGGAAAAATATTGGTTTGGAAATTTATTTAAATAAAATGAGTATGATAAAGTAATAAAATAATTATTTTAATTTATTAAATATTCATATCCAATTTTATATACTCAAAAATCCATAAAGTAATTAAATTAAATAGATTTAAAAGCTAATTTATCCCAAATAAAAGTTATTTATTAAATTATAGGTTTTTAAAATTTTGGAGGATTACACTACCAGTCGACTATTCTACCACCATCTGATCAGTTTCCCACAACTAGATGATTGGTTTAGTCAAGAAACCCAAATTGGTTGAAACAAAAAAATTAGTTGATTAGTTTACCTACAAAACTCAATAAACTCTATTTTTCAACATGATTTCAAATCAAACTTTATCCCAAACCAAATCATAACATTACATCAGAATCAAAGGCCCAAAATTGGCATAATTCTCATTCAACTATGTTACAAAAATGTGGGGTATTACAGTTTCTAGGACTTTCAACATTGATGATTTATCTCCTTACTATAGTAATGATAATCAAAGGACAAATTATCTTTTTCAAAGGGATATTGATTTAGGAGCATCTCCATCTCACTCTTATACTATTGGAGGTCAAGAGTTAGCATACTTGGATATGATACCAATTGTTCTTGAAAATCTTGAATGCCCTCATGTTAACCTAAATGCTACTAATATTTTTCTAAGTGATTCTTACAGGTCTTATATATGTTTTCAAGAAGAATAATTCACTAAATATATCTATTATACAAGATAATGATAAGATAAGGGTTAAAAAAATGCATATAAGATAAAGTTACAAGACACGAAGCTTGGTTACATGATTATTACATGTATTGCATAATTCGGATTTTGTTTAGCTTTGATATATTATGTATACTTTGTAACATCTTGTAACTTGTAATTATAGAAAATTATATGTATAATATAGGTGTGTATTGAATTGGTTTAACTCTTTTCTTAAATAGTCTATTCTAACTAGTTAAGGTTGGTTGGGTTGGGATTTGTTAATAAAGAGAACAACATGAATAAAGAGTTATTTGAGAATTTCAAATTCATTTTCTTCCTCTTCAAGTGAGTATTCTTGAGAGTTTAGGTATTGTTTTGTAGAAAAAACTTAGTGATTTCTCTTTAGAATTGAGTGATCTTGTTGAAGTTCCAACCCCAAGTGAAGAGCATGGTCGATTCTACCATCATATTCCACTACATCTCCAACCATTATCATCATTTTCAACTCCAAAGAACAAGATAAAAGATCATGCATTGTAAAAGAATAATTACTCTATTAAATTCCGCATCAAATATAGTACAAAAGAGTAATCTTACAACTTCATTTGATCTCAAATGGGTATTCACCATACTTTTCTGAACTCAAGGCTTACTAGTCATCCTTCTCAAATATTCAAAGGCCACTTTCCTCATTAAAATATTCAATGATCACTCTCCTTAAAAAAACATTTTGTGAGAGTATATGCCATATGTCCCTCTGATCTCATATAATCTGATGACATAACTCCTTTATTTTTACCCAACTCATGACCTCTCTAGAAAGTACATCCCTAATACTTCTCATAGGAGGTAGCTACCCCTCCCCCATAATCATATAGATGAGTGAATCAAGTGTGTACTACTTACACCACCCAAACTTGAGCTATGTAACTCATTAATGACTTCATATCAAATCTCAACAACCATAGTATACTTTATAAGAAATCCAATACAAGTGGTAAACATATAGAATTTATTCATTAATACAAATATAAATTGTAGTAAGCATATACTTTTGTTTGACCCATTAAATTTGTTGTACTAGATTGGGTGTGATCCCATTGAATCTAATAAGATTGGGTATCTATCATAAGCTTCTACACATGTAGACATAACCCCACTTTACTAGTAGTTTAAGAAACTAGTTTCTTGTTAGACGATTTTCTCAACAAATTAGTAAAATTTCCCCTTAATTCCACATGGTAAAAAAGGCGACATTTTGTTGAGTTATTATTTTTGATGATAACAATTAATTATGATTTTCCTTATTTAAGAAAAGATGTTGACTCATTATAGGAATACAAATGTTTGAAGAACAAATTCAAAAGAACTTACGAAGGAACTATGGAATGCCTTAAGATCTTGAAGCTTGGAGGAGTATCTAGGTTGTGTATTTTTATGTAATACAATATGATTCTTATGGAAGTTACTTAAATGACACAAGTAAAATGTTTTCAAAAAAGTTTTCATATTTTCTGTTTTTAGAGGAAACATGACTTGAGTTTCATGCTAAGTTCCATACAATAACAGATGTTTTCCGAAAATATAACAAAGTATTTTTTGGCATATTTAGAACCTAGTTGTCCTATATTTTTGAGTAATATTTTAAGCAACTATATTTTTTTTTGTATTTCTTACATGATAGTTTTTCAACATATTTTGATGAAAATTTCTGCATTATAATGGGCACAATATTCCCTAAGAAAAAGATAACATTATGAGAGTTCCCCCCTTAATTTTAAAGAACATTTGTCTTGTATTATATTTAATTTTTTCTTAATATTTACGTCTTGATTCACTAGGTTGCTTTATTAAGTAAAAAGGCTACTAACAAGGATATTTTGGGACATACTGATTAGTTAAAGTAGTTTTAATGGATTGTTACCATATGTTGAGCTAGTTTTTACTATAGGCATTCAGAGATATTTTCCTATTAACAAAGATTTAAAACACTAATTTGGTGGCATCTTTGAGAATTGTGAAATTACCATTGTTGCATTGAAGAGATAAAAAGTTTTTCATAAGTGTCTTTTCATGAAAATTGCTTTAATAAGAAATTGAGTTTGCCCAAAAAAGAGAAAGTTGTTAAGTTTCTTCCTGGTAATCTTTAGTTGAGTTGTAATCATTTACTGATCATAGGGTAGGGATCACTTTAGACGAGTTCAAGAGTTTAAACTTCTGTATAACACCTTAGAGTTAAGGTGGGGTTTGCTACCTATAGTTAGGTATGAGTTCTGTAATTTGCAGTAAGATTGTGCATGCTCGAGAGTTCAAAAAACAATGTGTTATTTCTATTCAAATTATTATGAGAAACAAAATGGATAGAATTATAATTGTGGATGTATGCTACTTAAGATACAATTTTCTCTTAATTAGAGGAACTACATAATATCCTATGTTGATCTTTTTACTATATTCAAAATCAAGAAATTATACATGAAACAATACAAGGAACCCAAACAAACATATTCAAAACACGAGACTTCTTCATACAAAATGTCCTTAAATCAATCTCAAATAACTTATAGATTCAGTGTGCTCATTCTCAATCAAAGTATCAATTTGTAGTGTCATTTGTTTTGAAATTTTAAAATTGTCAATACTCAATTCAACCTTCTTCTTAAGTATTGTGATAACTAATCCGATCCACTAACTCTTACAAGTCTAAAAAAACTACGAATAGTACTATATCTTATAGAGAGAGCCCTAGTCTTGCTAATATAAGTCTTGTTATTAGCTATATGGAAAGTTTCTTGTGAGTCACTATGAATGGCTAATGAGGCCACAAGCTTTAGGCACAAAGGAATGTTACCAAGTGTATTCCTCATCCATTGAGCTTCATGTTTAACCAGCTTTAATACAATAAACTCATATTCCATGAAAATATTCATTTATGTATATTATGTTAACCGCATAATGTCTAATGAAGATATCCTTTATCTTTTCAATGTACACACCAATTTTGGTGATTTCAATGGCTACCATCATATAGTGAAACTAAAAAAAACAACTAACAATGACATCTATGTCAATATATTTGTTAATTAATATATTTCTTGACATACCAACTTAAGAGTAACAAATTCACATTCCATGACAAACCGCACAATACATATATATGTTAAAGACTTTTACGATATAAAATATCTACTCAAAGTAAATATATAACCAGCAGTAAAGTTTACTTTAATGTCATTAATAACTCTATTTGTATTACCAAATTCATTCCAAAAATTAGAAAATTTATCAAAATGCAAATGTCAATCCATTATACCCTTAATGTACTTAAACAAATGATGAAGGACATTTTCATATAAACATAAAGCCTTAGCCCACTCATAAATATAGGTTATAACGAGGGACTAATGACAACTAAAACAATCAACAAAATTGATAATAGAATAATGAGGGTAGAAACCAATGACAGTTAAAACGACTAGATGTTTATAATGTTTTGAAATTACAAGACTCTAAACCATTAAGAAAAAACAACTTGAGAGTGAATTACAATTAAAAAAAATAAACATCACAACTAATCAACAACACCCAAATAAGTTCTTAATTCAAAAGTCTCCAATTTCCTTTTCAGAAACCGTTGGTCTCTCAAGCTCTCTTGTTTTTCCAATTGGTCTTCGTTACTTGACCTTCAGCATTTGAGACACACCCACTAACCATCAACCGAGCCAGCTCTTGGTTGCCAATGCCAAGGTGACCCTCGGTCTTTTCTTCATTGTGGCCTCATGCCTCAACTTCTTGTCTTGGCCTCATTTTCACATCTTCCCGTGTCAAGGAACTCAGCATACTTATGTCAAAACAAAATAGGGAACTAATATAATGCCAAAGATAAGAGGTCATTCAAGCAGCAAAGATGCTTATCTTTAAGATGTTTACTCTGACTCAAATACAAAGTTCTGTTACAGATTACACAAAGAATTGGAATAAAGCATGGAAAAATTTTGCCAACGAACTGCCCTATCATCCCTAAGCATCGGTGCATAGCATACAACCGGCATTGCCAAGGACTGATGCACAACAATAAAAAGAAAGAAAGAAAATATCATTTTAATCATATTTGCAGAGGTTCTCGAATCCCATGTACTCGTGCCTATGAATCTTTCCAATCATGTTAGATATTCCAACTCCACCTACAAAAAGAATCACTCCAGTTAGGTTAAAATCACTTGAATTCCTTTGGGGGCAGGCAAATTGATAGACCCACAGAATTAGCAGTTTGGAACTGACCTAATGAGATTGCACTCACGAAAATTGTGAATGCAAGGATGAAGATGATGAGAGACGCCCTTCCTAAAACCTTTATCAGCTTTCCCACAAAGTATTGGCCAACAAAAGCAGCAATAGTTGCCACAAGAACGAAGTAACCAGCTGTCAGGTAAGATTAATTATCAGTACAATGAGATGCATGATCATTACACGTGGTGCTGTTCGAATAAGATTAAGAATAGATACTCTTCAGAATTTTGGTGGGATTTCTCACTTACCATAAGAAACGGGAAAACGTTTTAGAAGGTAGTATTCTACAACAGACATAGATGATGAGAAGGTCATGGCAAAGGTGGCTGTAGCACTAGATACCTGCACAGAGTTTAAGAGATCCATATTAACCAGCAAACAACTTCACAATACAAAAGCTTAATTATCAAAATTCAACAATTATCCTATTGCTTATGCATCACAACATGCATTTTGATTTGCTCATTTATTTCCAAATTTAGTGGCGTATAGCTCTCCCTCCGCTAAATGGAATACTTATACTAGTCTGCAAAATATCTCAGAGATAGAAAGATGATATTGAACAAAATTGTTACAAAGTTCTAGCTAACCTGAGGAGGGACTCCAATCTCCAAAAACAAGGGACCCATTATAAAGCCGCCACCAAGGCCAAGAAGGCCACCAACCAAACCTGCTAACAAACCACCACCACAGTACAAAACCAACTGGTGCACCTTGAAATTAGCCCTTGAGTTTCCTCTTGATGAAACCATTCTCCTTCCTTTGTATAAGCTGACAGCCTCGTATAGGGATACAGAAACAGCAACAGGTATCTGCCCAATCATGAAATTAACAACTTCAAGCTTTCGTGTCCACTAAAATGATGCATAGAAGAAATAAAGATAGGATGGTCACTTGTATTTAAGCATTGAACAGATGTATATGAGATGTACCTGCAACAAGTTGACTACCCAGTAGAGTACTGAACAAGTGCTCGTATGATTCTGTTGTCAAAAACAAATACTTTCGACCATTAAGCAATTAAATGGTATGTAAAGAGAAGAAGCATGGAAATAAAGAATACCTTTACAATCTGTAGGACAAGAAATGCCACCCAAACAAAGAAAAGGAGACCAAGTTCCTTCCAGCAAACATTCTCGAAAAGAGAAACCTAAAATGGAAGTGAATCATTCAAGCCTAAACAAAAAAGAACCACTTCATCCATTTTATTATATTCTTAGAGACTACTCACATGTTGGCCTTTCTTTCTATCCTTGCTCGGGCCAGCTGGAAGAGGCTTGTATTCTACTCCATCGCCTCCAGCACCTGAACGCCGAACATAAACACGAGTTATTGTCGTGATAATTGTCAAGCAATAATCATTAAGCATCTGTTGGAATTTGGAATCATTAACTGACCATTTGACTCTAACTGCTTAGCAGCCTCCTGAAATGAGAAACAGTAAAGTTTAGGATTGATGAACCCCCTTTATTTGATAAGATGTCATTCTTATGATTTCAATCAAAGCCAAAAATCATTCATATAAGAAACCCAGGCCCTTTTAATTTTGGAATGGAACAAATGCTAAAGCTTAGAAAAAAAAAAGTATATATCACAAGTTGCAACAGGAGGACCTTTATCATTATGGTCTCTTTTTTCCAGGTGTCAACACCCCTGATGAAAGCCTTTGTAGATGTTCCTGTGAACAAGAGTAATCAGTATATAAAGTCAAGAAAACAGATTTAACTATATCATACAGTATGCATTAGCATACCTATAAAGAGAACGATTAGCAGAACCGTAACCATCCAGTCAGGAAATATGACATTAAAAGCAACTCCTATACTAATGCCCAACATGAGCATAGGCTGAAACAGCAGCGCCAAGTCATAGTCAATGATGGGCATGTCTAGTGTAGGATGTCGTAGCTTGAGGTTATAATAAACAGTCGAGCATGCTGCCCCCATGATCATACCTAACCAAACATAAAGAACTCCCTCAAGTCATGCTACAACATATTCACAAAAGCAAAACCTTACGGATAATCATTCTCCAGTTTGACACCAACATGCACCTAATAAGAAGAAAAT
The DNA here is from genome assembly GCA_039764185.1 of Tamarix austromongolica. Lineage (NCBI taxonomy): Eukaryota > Viridiplantae > Streptophyta > Magnoliopsida > Caryophyllales > Tamaricaceae > Tamarix > Tamarix austromongolica. The sequence goes on from CM077809.1 coordinate 96,317,778, forward strand.
GAGGGGGAAGCCAGATTGAGCTCTTACATTTTGAAATAGCTGTCGCAGACTTAGGATCGAAACCAATTATGAGACTAAGCATTGGTACAAATATGCCACCGCCACCAACTCCACCAACACTTCCAAATGCTGCTCCACAGAACCCAACAATCGTTCCCAACACTATTTTCCAACCAAATTCCATTTCCTGCACGCATAAAAAAAACAAAGATTCTACCTAAGCAAACTCCATAACCATCGAGCCAAAATATCACATTTTTATCTTTGGAACTTTACTCAACACAGCAGAAACAATCCTTAAAAGTGTGTGAGTTAATCTCAGTTCGACAATCCATGTTAGTGTTCTACACAATCTACCAGTGATTACGCTTGAATCACAAAATCAAACGAGTTCTCCATCCAATATAGTGATTTATTAATGGCATCACTCGTATAAGGATACGCCGTCTGACTCAACCTCCTATTTCCATTTTCAAGTCACGTTTCTCCGAAATTTATACAAACGTACTTTAAAAAAAAAAAAAATAGATATCGCACCATATACCCTGTATTTTGGTGAAATTACACAAGATACCCTTGCCCCATTTTGTTAAGGCACTAGATGCTAATGTTTCGTATCACAAGACATAACATTAACAAAAAATAGGGCAAATGTATATGGTGTAATTTCACCAAAATACAGGGGCATATGGTACAATATCCCTAAAAAAAAAATTTGCCGTTGGTTTTGTTTCTCACCATCCGTGTGCAACACTGGTTAGCATTTGATCAAGTACTACTGTTCAAAAATGATAGTGACGCTTAAAGAATCATTAGCTAACCACTTAATAAAGAACTACATCCAAAAAATGATTCTAGTACTAAACAAGCAAACAAGATATTATATCCAGATCATATTTGGGTGTTTTAGAGTAAATTAGGGAATCAAGAAAGTGACACATAAAAAAGACTTCCGGATTCAGAAAATTTAAAACCTCGTTCACGGAACTAATCAATCTGCGACAATGAAAGGTTAGCATATAAATCTAAATTGTTTTTATGTCACCTTTTTTATTTTCTTCAGCTACGCCTCATGAATTAAGAAAAAAATTAAAAAAATTCCAAATTTATAACGTAATACCAGCACCCCAAAGCCAAGTTCAGCTACATTATACAAATATAAATCCCAATTAAATTAGTAATAATCCTATAATTATCTGAACAAAACAAACAACTTTATGTAAAATGAAATACATCTTGATTGTTTTGTTGTACTTTAGTTAATAATTACCGGCCAAACATGATGGTAACCAGATTCATCAGATTGCCACAAAAAGTCGAGAACTTTGGCGGACAAATAGTCCAACCCATACTGCTCTGGAGTAATTGTTGTCGATTCCTCCAATTTAAGGCTCCTTTCAGCGGAGACTAACACGGTAGCTAATAAAAAACTCCATGAGATCGCTGAAATCGACCTTAAAATCCTCCATTTTGCTCCATATATAGCCTTCAAATCAAGCTTACCCATTATTCAAAATCACCGAACAAAAAAATTCGTAGAAATTGAATATTCGACAAAGAATGATTCTGTCTCAGAAAAAGGGATTTCTCACGCACGGCTTCCCTTTTCTCTTCCTAAAAAGCGAAGGGAGAGATCAATCTTCGCCTTTTGCGAAGCGAGAGAAATTAATAGAAGCACAGCCCAAAGCTTTCTTTAAATTGACAAGAGCAATGGAGCATGAATTTGCAACCAGGTACGATCATACAAATGGTCTTCTCACTCTTCTCACTTCGAAAGCAACCGTTCAGCTTTTCTCCATGTGTTTTGTCCTTTCTGTCTCATCGCCCTTGAGATTCTACTTCTATAATGGAAAGATGGGCTACCGCATTAGCAGCATGATATGATCCGGAACTTATGTACACGACGACAAACAAATACTGCCTTTTTTTTCGTTTTATTTATTTATTTTAACTACCGACAAATGTTTTATTTATTTATTACTAATATAACGGTGATAACTCTACTACTACTAGTTTATGGATTATGGCTGTATCCGGACCGTAGGCATTATCTATTATTAAATTGTTATGAATATTTTCAATATGTGTGCGTGTATACATATACTGAATAAAATATGAACTCTTAAAACAAAATATAAATATGAAAAGAATACAAAACAATACAACATGAAAATTGCAAGTGAAATTTGTAAAAGAAATACATCTGATATAAAAAAAAAAATACAGAAATAGGGGTATAATTATTCAAATTTTGATAAATATCATCCCAAAACAAGTAACAAAGTTAAATATTTTAATTATGTGTAAGAATTATTAAGCCAAAAACTTTGGCAATTATCATCAACAATCATTAACTTTGGATCAATTTTCATTAAAAACAAATATTGACTAATTTATTTGTAGTTAAACAATGTCATATTCTTAAAAAAAAAAACATAATAATACGAAAAACTACATCCCATGAATTTCCATATCAATATGTTAATGATATTATAGTTTAAAAAATTTATATATATAAAGCTTGTAGTCAAATAATATTTCAATTTCTTAAATATGACAATGTGAAATTGAAATTGTGTATCACATATTTCTCTTCAAGAATATTTTTTGAGAATTTGATAATGATGAAAATTACAAATATTTATCTAATTCACTTATAATTATACTTTTTAAAAAAGGAAAATTGTAGAAATATAAATGTTTTTGTAGTTGCGCATTTATAAAATATCATGAGTCATTTAGAATCTTTGTAATTTGAATATAACATTTTCTTATTTATACATTTTATTATATACTTTAAGAGTTTCAAAACCCTAGTCACATTTTTGAAACACTATATTCTCATTTATTTATTTTAAGTTATTTCTAATGGTTTCAACTCATGTAAAATATTGAACTACTTTTGGATAGAAAAAATCACCTGAATCATTCTACTTAAACCATTTATGCCTTTTTTGAGTCTCCTAATTATTTTTGGAATGACAAATGGAGGCTTTGATGAAAAACCACCATTTAGGCTTTATATAGTTTTTATTTGAATTTTGCTTATGGAAACAATCTTCCCAACTATTTAAAATTTATGAAACCTCAGAGATAATTATAATTTGATATTTTTGAGTTAAAAATGAATTAATTTTTTACCTTTATTTTTATTATTTTCAAATTCATTCCACTAATTTTAGGCATAATTATCTACTAGAACTTATCTTTCTATATCCAAATTCTATCTAACTTTTGTGAGGTTCAATTCAAGTCATCTATTTATGATAACGATGGATCATCGCCATCTAGTTTTGCCTAAAATTGGAGTAAGCTTTCACTCCCCTTGGCATGAGATATTCCATGCAAATCTTTCCTCATCATTGCAAAATATTCCCTTGTCATTTCATGTAGTTTTATCACATGTTTCTCTTCTTCACCTTAGTAACGAAACCACTCATCCTTGCTCTACCATTAGTTCCTACATCTCCCATAAAAACCTAGAATCATGTAGAGAATTATAACATCCTCCTAAATAATAAATATCCACCATAATCATTGCAAATATTATTGTAATCCTAACATTCACCTCACTTACCAATTCATTCTCTTCTCTTAACCTAGCTTATTCTCACTTATCCTTTCTTCTTTCTTATACATGCTATTTCCCCCTTATCCATTCCTTCCATGTGTGTGAGCCATCATTAATATTCTATGTGATCCTTGGTAATCATTACCACTATTACATGTAACATTCCTTAACAAACTCACTTTACCTCCCTCATGTAGGTTCTCTTCCCTTCTTCTTGTTTGAAAATCACCTTCCCCACATGCAACCTATTCTTATTATACTCTTTACCTTTCCTTTCACTCCCCCATCCTTATTCTCCTTGATCATAAACCAACCTCCACCACTCGAGCCTTATCTTATAAATAGATATGTAAGATTCCCTACTCATATTATTCCTACCCTTTAGCCTATTCTTCTTCTTTTACTTAACATGAACCTTTCACTCCTCTCCTTAAATAAGTCTATCTCTCTTCTTCCTCCTTCACCATTATCTCCACAGTCCCTCCAAGGTTGAAGATTCAATTCCTCCCAAACTTAAAGAGTGGGTTGATTCCTTCTCTTCTCTTGAATCATTCCTCTTTGATATAGTTTTTAAGAAATAATACACACACACACACACACACACACACACACACACACATATATAGGAACTCAATGGGATTATTTGAAGAAGCGTTAAGGTTCATCCTCTTTCTTAATATTTACTTGGTAGCATATAATTCAAGTAAGATCTTCCTATTTCTCTTAAGCATGTCTGCTTTGAAAGCATGCGTGTTAGATCTCATACAAGTTTTTATGATCTTGTGTCCCTTATGCATATATATGAAGCATGATATTTTGATGGTAGAAGTATGAAAAAAATGTATCTCGATGCCTTGAATCTTTGGTATATATCTAAGTTCGAGCAATATGAAAAATGGTGACCTTTTAAGGCTACCAAAATTATTGTAATTTCATAGATTAAGTTGCATTACTTGGATGTGAGTTATGATGAAACTAAGGCACCAAAATAAAAATTAGGATTCCTAGTTTACCAAAAAAAAATTATGGTTTGCAAAAAAAATAAGTATATAAAAATTTATGACCAAAATTATGTAAGGAATCAAATCAGTTAAAAATTTATATAAGGCATCAAATTAGTTAAATTATGGAACATGCATATTAGGCTCAACCTTATAATATTTTTGTGCGATCTTGTTGTTTTTAATTTAATTTGATGATTACATTGATTTTTTTTGGTATTTTATTTTAATATTGATATATAATATGATATCATTTGTATAAGTATAACATGATTTATGAAGGGTTAAAGTTTGAGCATGTAAAAGGTTATTTTTGGAACAAGTTATGCATAGCTTCGGTTTTTTTCTAAATTATTTTATTTATAGATCTTTTTAATTAATTTTAAGGTTAACATGTTGATCCTTGGTAGTTGTACTTGAATTTTTACGCATAACTTTCCAAGATTTAGGCATGCTTAGTGTATTTTATAAGTGAAAGAAGGTTAGGGTGATTTAAGCATATTCCAAGTGTTCTTCATTATTCACCCACCAATTATCATATATGGGATTAACTTGGAATTAATCATGTTTTTTCACTAATTAGGAATTAAGGGTAAAATGACCATTAAATTCCTTAGGTACGCTATTAGGGATCAATGATTGACCATTGACCATTTTCCTTGATATTTGACCCTTGCCTTTGACTTTTTTTTGGTAATTAAGTAAATTTCATTAATAACCAAAATGGGAAATTATAGTACAACCAGGCAGGAAACAAAGAAAAGAGATAGACTTATCTATCGAGCTTCTCTAAACTAATCCTATACTTATTGAACCTACCGCAATGATAAACTCTAATATATACATGAGTCATAATTTTTCTCACGATTTCATGGGTCTGCAGTTTTCTATCTTGAAAGATAACTTGATTTCTATAAGCCCAGAGTTCATGGATCACTGCAGATGCTGTCAATCTCAATAAACCAGCTCTCCCTTATCTTCTCTTGGCATGTTTGATGAGCCATGTTAACAATTGCATCCAATTAGTGTTCCAGTGACACCATCCTAGCCAGTTCAGAATTTGTCTCCAGCATTCATTTGCAATTTGGCATTGAACCATAACATGGTCCTTGGTTTCAGTAGAATTGCCACATGTCTCACAACTTGCATTATTAATAACCTTCCATCCATGAAGTTTTTCTTTTGTAAGTAGGGCATTTCTGCAAGTGAGCTAGCTGATAAACTTGTGTCTTGGGGCTCCCTCCTGTTTCCACACAAGGTAGAACCAATCCACATCCTTTCCTCGAGGTCTTATTTTTTCATATATATCCCTGGTGGAAAATCTTCCAGCTGGAGAACCTGCATCTGTTTTGAGGATAGGTGAAATACTCCAAAATCCTAATTTCTAAATTTTGGCCTAATAAGGAATTATTAGGAAAACTAATTATACAATTTTAATTATTAAAATGTAGAGAGTTAATTAAGGTATATTAAGAGGAAAATAATAAAGAATTTAATTGGAAGAAATTTGGGTATTTTTCCTAATTAGCATGGAGGTTAAGGGAATTTATCTAAAATGGTCTAAAATAAGTAAAAAGGGAATTTAATTAATATTTTATAAAATACTAATACCCTAAATAGCCCAAAAATATTCTAAATAATTCATGAAAAATCCAAAACCCTAAATACATCTTTTTATTTTCCTTTTCCCTTTTTCTTTTCCTTCTTTTTCTTTTTCTTCTACGTTTCCGCCGGAGTTGGGCCTCGCCCGGCCCAAACTTCCTTCTTCTCCCTCCCACGGCCCAGCGCCGCGCGCTGGCCCTCGTCCGCTGATTCCACAACGACGCGTTTTGACTCCGAGGACCCCGAAGCGCCGCGTCGCGATTATGAACCTTATAGCCGTTGCCAGCTAACGACTCGACGCCGCGTCTCGACCTCCTGTATGATGAAACGATGCGTTGAGTTTAAGAAGGTTATAACCATTGCCGACCGGCCGGTTTCTTCCCCTCTCTTTTCTTCCCTGGACCGCCGGTCCAACCTACCCCACCCGTCGTCTTCTTCCTCGCGCAGGCCTGCAACTCGCGCCTGCCGCCGCTGACTCGGCCTGCCGTCCGACCGTCCTTCTTCTGCCATTTCCGTCCCTTTCGTTCCCGAATCAACCCAGCAAAACCCTCCTGGCCCTCACGCGTCTTGATTTTCTTTCCTTTTTTTCGCACACGGCCAAACAGGCCTGCAAGCCACAGACCTGCGATCGCCTGCCACCGCCGAACGGCAGCCTACCGCACCTGCCCCCGCGTGCCATCCCTCTCCCGTTCGTCATTTTCCCCACCTCAATCGCCTATAAATACCCCTCCCCGAACGGCCCAGGGCAAGTCCTTCCCTTGGACCTTGCCGAAACCCTGCCTCGCCGCCGCCAGATCAGACGCCCTTTCCGCCGCCTCTAGCAGCCGCCGCGACCACCTCCACGCACCAAAACCTTCCTTGCACCACCCTCCACGCAGCCAAACCGTCGCTGCCTCCGTTCCTACCCCGCACGAGCCACCACAGTCGTGCGAAGGTGCCACCCCGAAAAAACGCCACCGCCGCCTTGCGCCGCCCGCTGCCGCCACCTCCGCCGTAATTAACCCCTTCTCCACCTTCCAAAGTGACCAGCAGGTCCTCCCCTACCTGCCCACACCCTCCTTACCCCCTGCTCCCTTCTCCACCGGCCTCCACCATTTCCACCACCTTCCTCCTCCCTCGGCCACCGCGTCCGCCGCCGCACGCCGCCTCCCTGCTCACGCCACCACCCTCATCCCACTCCCCTCTCCCTGCTGTCTCCTCCCCCACACTTAGCTTCCTTTTTCCTCCTCCCATCTAACCACTCTTCCCCACCTTTTCTCTCTTCTCCTCCTCCATCGCCGCCGCCTCGCGCCGCCGCGGGACCACCACCGTTCTCAGGTGGTCTTCCACTCACCTGAACCGTAAAACCCTTCTCTTATGCCACCTATAGTGGCTTATACCTAATATTAGTATTATCACACTTATTATTATTATTACTATTATTATTATTATTATTATTATTACACTCATTACTAGTATTATTATTATTATTATTACTTTTATTATTATTATCATTTCTAATATTGTGACTTCTGATATTAAAGTTATCATTTTTACCATACAAACATCTCTTGGAACCCTAACTCCTATTATCCTCAACCTTAGTTTATTTTATAAGTGCTAATATTAACAACCCTACTATTATTATTATTATCTCTATTACCTTACTAAGGTTATTAGTATTAATACTTAACCATACTAGGTTATTGTTATTGTTATTATTATTGCTAGGGTTATTATGGTTACTATTACTATTATTATCATTATTATTAGCATTATTACTATTATCATTATCACCCTTAGGAATAATTTACTTGAAATATTGTGACCTTATAATATTATTATTTCAAACCCAACACCATTGTTAGACTTAATCTTAAAAATGCTAGAGTTCTATTACTTGGAACATAAGTGTCACTATTAGTGGTCTTATTATAATTATTATTATTATCACTATTTTACTATGACTAGTGAACACTAGTATTATAAGAATGGAACTAATGGGCTTAATAAAATAAGTGTAACAATAGGTATTAGAAATAAACATATTTTGACTACTAATATTTAGTATACTAATGCTAAGGTAAAAACCCTAGTTTTGTATAAAACCCTTTTTAGTAATAAAAACCCTAACCTTAAAACTAGCATGAGGATTTATAGTAATTAGAAGGGAAACTAATACTTGGCATTCTTCCCTTTTTATAGGTAACCCCGACCAAAGCCCTAAGGAGCTAGAGGAGCGTGCTCCAAGCCCGGTGCCTACCTAGGTAAGGACGAAGCTATGGCCTTGCGTTATGTGTGATGTAATGTGTTGATGAATGATGAGCATGCCATGTTGATGTGTATTATGCATGTGTTATGAATAACCTGTTTTGTGTAGCGCAGCATGGATCATGAGGTATGTTGTGTGTGTCCTATATTATACGTGTATGTCATGTCCCATGGTTGACGTTGATGCTGATGATATGACTTGTTATGGCCCTCTAGGACATGCGTGCTAGGGTTTTGGGTAGCATAAAATGATAATAAAAGGACAACGGGGAAGTGGACGTTTGGGAAGTTTGCATAGGGGAACTAGACCTTGCATGGGCATGATTCTTACATATGAAAAGTTGATTTGGGCGGTAAGGAAGAGCCTGGGAGAGTCTTAGGATGATTGGAGACTTAATATGAAAAATAGTACGTAAGTCGGTGCATAAGAGACCTTATTAGGGTTTGTGTGTAAGTAGGTGTTGGAGCCTGGGAGAGTCTGCATGGAGTGTTTAAATTATGCATGGGAATGAATCTTACGTGAGGAAAGTTGAGTTAGGAAGTGAGTAAAATAATGGACCCGTTGGAGGCTTGGGTGCAAAATTTTACGTGGGTCGGTGTAAGGGTGTCTAAGGGTTCCAATTAGGGTTTTTGGGAGGAAATGAGTAATTTGAAGAATATAAAGGGTAAAAATGATCAAGGAGGGATGGAGTATGGGTTGAGAGTGAGAGTCCACTTGTATGAAGGATGAGTATGGGCTTGTGAATGAGAGAAGGGGTTTTGGGGCAAAGAGGAGAGGTTACTTGGGAAGGAGGTAAAGTGCTAGGGTTTGGTGTGGTCAACTAGGGTTTGGCGGTCACATGCGGAGTTGGGGAAGGAAGGGATATATTTTGGGAATTTCGTAGTAGATACGGGATGCGAGGACATGTGGGACCGATATCGTGTGTTGGGGTTAGCCCGCATTCTTGGGATGGACATCGAGCGTGAGAAGGGGAGGACGGTCTCAATATATGGGACGGGTCTCCTCTAGGGAAGAGGTAGAGGGTAGTGATATGCATGTCAAGGGTGTTGTGTGATTTAATAAGCCACCGATAAGACATTAATCACGTAAAGCGAAAGATGTCGAGCCGAGCCTGTGATCCGGTCCACCGGCTATAATAGTGGATCAGAGGCGTTTTGCCCTGTGCGTTTACTTTCCGGTCCACCGGCTATAATAGTGGATCAGAGGCGTTCTGCCCTGTGCGTTATCTTCCGGTCCACCGGCTATAATAGTGGGGGATCTCATGCTCGACAAACCAAACGTATAAGTTAATCCATGGGAAAGATACTAAGTACTTAAAGCGAAATACCATGTGAGTCGGGGCTGTGATCCGGTCCACCGGCTATAATAGTGGATCAGAGGCGTTTTGCCCTGTGCGATTATTTTCCGGTCCACCGGCTATAATAGTGGATCAGAGGCGTTCTGCCCTGTGCGTATATCTTCCGGTCCACCGGCTATAATAGTGGGGCTCCCGCGCTCACATGGGTTATTGAAGCAATGTGTGGAATGAACTTATTATCATTAATGAGAATAAAAGAACAAAGCACCGATGAGACATTCACCCCTTGTTCTTGCATGTTATTGTATGTTGTCTATGTGCTGAACTTGTACTATATGTCCTATGTGCTGGCCTTAGCTCGTTTGTTACCTTACTCAGTACGAAGCGTACTGATCACCCGTTTCATGGGTGCTGCTCATTCCCACGAGCAGAGAGCCCTTCTGACCTTGTGCAGGTAGGAGATCTTGTCTTCGATGCCTATGACACCTACGAGGCATCGGGTGGGGCTGAGTATTGAGCCTACTTTGGTTGGGGTCGAGAGTGAGCTGGCCGGACTCCTTGCTATCTTCCTTTGCGTTTGTCTCGTTTTTAGTCATGGTTGTATTTTGCTCGTATTTTGAAGGGGAACTCTTAAGTTGTAACCCTAACGATGTTTAACTACTGTTGGCACTTGTTTTCATGAACATTTCATATTGACCATGCACTTATGCTCTGGCGGTTTTTGCTTCAAAATGTTTTGCTCTAGCCTTAACACTTGGTATCGGAACGGTAAGAGTAACCCGGTCTGGTACTAAGTGTGGCGGTAATACTCCCGAGTTCACGGTTTTTAATTCGTATGTTTCCGCTAAACCTTTATATTCAAACGAAATTTTTCAGTAGTGAAATCGGGGGTGTTACAATAGGTCCAATATCTTATCTCAGTTTCATAACTTTCTTAAAAATCCAGGAATGGCTTATTGACCATAAATAGTATTTCTTGGAAAGTGGTATGTGGCCTTGTACTTTAGTCTTTAACTTTAATATATTTGATAAATGTATCCATTACCTTCAATAATCTACAAATCAATCCTAGTGTTCAGTGTAAGCTTAAATCGAAAATGGTATCTATATTCTTTGGAATCTAGAACACTTGTGAAACACCCGGTGTAATTATACAAAACACATGGGTTAACAAACTTTATCTATCATTTTGGGTAAACCAACAGACCTAAGGAACCTTAGGGTGGCTAGTGGTTTTGTACCTACTCTACTATAATCGGGCTTTATGAACCCTATAAGGGATGTGCACACTTAATAACTAGGTACCCTTATAAGAGTGAAACCGTCATGGTTGGATGACCATGGATGGTGGGGATGTACAATACAACTCTTTGTGGCATTAAATGACACCATAAATGTTGTGACCTCCCTTCCTTGGGCCCTATTGACCTTAGGTGGTAGCAGATTATGTTGGTCCTACATAATATTATTACATTATCTTTTAAATGGGTGTGAGATACATGAGATGTGCCTAGGGTTTTACATGAGATTACATAAACAAGATAACGTTTGTTATATCTTGTGACTCAAGATTATGATACCTTATGTGCCTAATTTGGTTATTATCACCTAGTGCAAGCACGCCTATATAAGATGTCGCATACTATGTTCCATGTGAACCATACTTATGTGAAATACTTAGACCTTACTTATTATGTTGCATACCTGATATATCGGTTCCTATTCCTGGGATAGATGACATTGATTAACAGGTTTGACTAGCTTATTGTGGGTCCCTACGTGATTGTTGCTTGGGGAAGAGATTTTTTGTGCTAAAGTGCTAGGCTAACTAGTGTTTAACTTATTTTACCCTTGTATAGGAATAATTTATGTTGTGTTGGTTATTTAAACTCTTGTATTTAATGTTTTTATTTACTCACATGGGTTGTATAACCATTAATTTAATGTTTTGTATACCATTTTCACTACCCATTATTTTCTCGTTAAAACATTTTTAGAATTGAAATACAAATAACCTATGAAAAATAGGGTATTATTGTCATATCTAGCATAAGATACACTTTCTTTCATTTGCATCATGTTAGATAAAAGGTTAAGTATTAAAACTAACAAAATACTAAAATATAAGAGCATGTAAGAATAATAGCATAAGAGATAAAAAGTTGAAGGTTTACAGACCAAAGCCATATCAGGCCCAAAAACAAAAGTAAAAATGCATAAGAAAGAAAACCAACAACTAATAGATTTAGAAGATACAAGACACGTCTTGGTCTCTAGAGGACCATAAAAGGAGAAAAGAAATTGTTGAAATGTATACTCTCAGAGACCCTGACTCCAAATGAGCATATGGCCATCTATTAGACATTCTTACCAACCTGCTCAAGATCATCTACTCATGGGATTGAGTAAATGGCTCATTAAACAGGCACTCCAATATGCTACATACTAAGCAAGTGAATTTGTCCTATCATAGAGGTTTGCAACACACAAAGTTATAGTAGGCATACATGGATCATAATCAGCTCACATGCAACATATTCATGCATTAACTTCCTAAGAATACATACTATGCTCATGATACATTCATAACATGACTTACCTCTACATGTATATGGAAATAGAGAACAACATGTTCAATGATAGAAATGGGATCGTGGCTAATCATGTATATGAAAGACTAAGGTATCATGGGCCACAACATAGGCACATGTATAAACTACATTGAGAATGTAAGCTACCTAAGATAACTCGAAGGTTTATCTCATTTAATTAATCATATAAGATTATACCCATGTGATTATACATACATCAAGCTTTGATAAATAGGTTAGATTATCCTCCATGGTCTCTCAATACCCATGTAAGTAAGACCAATAGCTAAAGGGTATAATTTTGACCAAAGCCAAAACATCACCAATGGACATAAATTATGACTGAAGCCAAATAACCTACCTAGGTAACTAAACCTTTTAGTATTAATACTCCCTATTACATCATCGTATTTAGGATAGGAAGGGCACAAGTATCTCTAAAACCCCACCCGAAGGAAAATGATAATAATAAACATCGGAAAGAAAACTAACCCTTGGTAGATAATTAATGATTGGATAATCTTGACCCATATAATGCTCCATAATCTTTTTCTTTAAGTGATTAGTATTATATCAAGAACATTTGGCATACCGAGGCCCATATATTATACCAATCCAACATATCCACATAAACATCTCACATTATCCAACATTTCCCATCAAAGGTAATTAAGAATGATAGCATCATCACTTAGTCAAGTTATACCAAGAAGAGTAATTACGATATCCAATATTAACCATAGGTATATAATAGTGTCATTTATTTCCAATTATTGTTCCTTATATTAAAGAGTTAAAGTCTAGGCCCAAACCTAGGACTAAAGCCAAAACCATTGTTAATTGTTGAGAATAACGCTAAAAATTATCACAAAATAACCATAGGGTATCAACCGAGTGATCCATAGAATCACTAGACTAGTTTAGGTTCATAATATAAATCATAACAAGAAACCAGTTGACTGATTTTCAACAATTTGTTGATTGGTATAACTAGTTGACTAGTAAGTTGTGAGGGTTGTGCAAAAAATCTAGGATCCTAAAATTCAATTTAATATCTAAAACGTTTAATATGATATTTAAGATATTTTATTATTTTTTTAAAAGGATATTCGATCTTTAATATATATGGTTTCTAATTGTATTATTCGATCCATGAAAATATACGATATTGTATTGATTATTTCAATAATATATCATAATAATATGTTTTTGTAGCATTAAAATTTTAAAATTTATTTATTTTTATAATTTACACATTAATACTTCTATTTTAATAATCTTTTTAAAAAAAATAAAACACTCATATGAATATATATGTGAATATTAACTAATACATGGTCCTTAAATTTAAAACTTTATTATAAAAGTTATTAAAATTGTTGAAACAATATTTGCATATAGATATAGGATATATCTAATATATGTTCCATATCTAATATGCATTTTTGGATATCCAGGAATTCTGATGTCTAGTGTAAAGGACATAGAGCGAATATTTGATATAGTGAATATCAATATCTAGTTATGAGCACTTTTACTTGTAAAAACATAATTTAGGAAAAATAGTAAAAGGGTTGACGGGTGAAATTTTACCAGACCATTGATGTAACCAATTGAGTGGTTTTCACCTTAACCAAATGGCTGGTTTAATTAGGGATATAAAATATCATGTTTGAAAATAGAACATGCTTTTCTACTCAAACCAACCAACAACCATGGAACATATAGAATTTTCAACACATTATAATCACGGATCAACATGCTCCTCACATGAATCATATTTAGGGCTTCATCAAATCATCCACATTCATGCATATCATCTCATGATTTACCATAACTTGGGGAAAATCTTAAAATATGCTTCAATCACATGGCAAAACACCTTATGCTTCATATTAACCATGCTCATATGATGGGATTATATCACATTTGAGATATATAATAGATATACACTAAAATCCTTAGGAAACAAACTTATAATGTACTCAATTGTAACACCCCAATTTTTTCTATTGAAAAATTTTGTTATACGGTGGAAGCATATAATCAAAATACCGGGGTGTTACTATCATAATTGACGTAAGTTTGGTTTACTATACTATCCTTACATCAATCACAAAGCCAAAACCATTTAGAGTAAATAGAGTAATTAGAAGGAGAGAAGCTTTATAAATATAAATATGAGTTTGGAAATTAACTCTGGGATACAATAACAAAATATAATAAAAGGGATACAATGGATTGAAGAGTCCAAAAGATATCCAGATAAAAATATCATCCGTATAACATCAATCCTCTCCATACAGTGCATCAAAGATGACAAAATCATCCAACTGGACCACATAGACCTACAAAAAAGTATCAGGATCCTCTGTTCATGGGAATAAGCAGCACCCATGAAAAGGATGGTTAATATGCTACTTACTAAGTATGGTAATAATACTTTCAAGTCAGGGATATAGTTAAATACATACATTTCTAGCAGAGGATAAGTACATGTACAAAACACATAAATTATCACAAGGTAAGTATTGATCAAAGCCTCTTTATTAGATATAACCCTTTTTATTGTTTTATTAAGTGAGTTCAAGGACCCCCACTATTCTTAAACTAGTGGAATGGTTTAAAGTACCTCTCAAGGATAACACATCTGAGCCACTATTATCGTCCATTAGAATGCACCCAACACCTATCAGGGAAAAATGCTACTAAGTCACTATTTTAAACTGGTAGAATGGTCTAAAGCACCTCACAGGGACAACACACTTGAGCCACTATTATAGTCTGGTAGAACAGGCCCAACACATCGATCTTGAGTCACACAATCTTCCAATTTAAATCAATAATATCTTACCCATTAGGTTACTTATCTCAAATCATATTCTTATTCACGAATGAGTATAGGGCCCTATTATTCTTAATTCGGTGGAACGGGCTAAAGTACATCTCAAGGACAATACACCTGAGCCACTATTATCATCTGGTAGAACGGAACCATGAAACACCTCTTAGTTAAAAAGCTCTTGATATTCTTAAACCTATGGAATGATTTGAAACACCTCTTAAGGACAACACACTTGAGCCACTATTATCATTCGGTGGAACGAACCAATGAACACCTCGATTGGACTTACGTGATCTTTCACTTTAAATGATTAATGCCTTATTCATATTTGATTTGAAAAGTGTAAAACATATTTAAAATAGGTAAGGCACATGATAAGATCATAAGGCCATTATCTAGGGTTAAAACCCTTATGTTTTCCTACAACCTTAATTTCACACCTTTATCATAACTCTTCTTCTGTTACTCTTTTAATTACAAAAATTAGTACCTCTTCCTCAATTATTATTATTATTATTATTATTATTATTATTATTATTATTATTATTATTATTGTTGTTGTTGTTGTTGTTATCAACATACTCAAATTTAAAGGCCTAAATTTAATGTTTTGCACATGTGATAATAACCCCATCTCAATAATTACTATTCCCTAGGCTTATAAACTTTAATTTCACAAATCCATCATAAATTTTCCTGTAGGGCTCAAACAATCACCATATTCAATATACATTACCATAATACTAGTATTAAAAAAAATATTTGGATTTCATGGTCTAACTCTACCATTTCACACATGTGATAATAACTTTTTCGTTTCAGGGTTATTATTCCCAAATCAAACCATTTCCATACTTTATCAAACTTAGGTCATTCAAAATTACTCTAAACACTTTATGTTAATTACTTATCATAATTTAGATGATACAAAACCTTAAAATTTTATGATTTTTATATTTAACCCACGTTGACCAAACTACCCTTATTGATAACAAAGCCGTTATTTTATGCAAATCTCATATGTTTGTTAACATTATCCCCAAATCCTTCATTTATCTCCATATACGTTATTATACTCATTCCATATTCATCATATATTACTTAATAAATCCATATTACAACCTTATATGACACTGATGGTTTTTTTTTCACATAAAATAATGATATTAAAATAATCTTCACTTACTCATTTTCTACTATATAAGATTGACCATATATCATAACATTAACAATCATACATTAAATCACATGATAATAATAACATAGTACAACACAAAATTGTGCATAACACTTAGCAATGAAAACCCCTAGACTACGGCAAGTATCCTTACGAAAAACAACTCTAGTCTCTAAGCATGCAAAGCTAATTCCGCCTCTTTCATAACCTTAAAAAAATTACCTAATAAATCATAATAACATACCATTAGGATTAGAAGATATACTTAAGGAAATGTTAAGGAAATGGAAGGGTGAAAGAAGGGAGAAAAATGAAACAAACCATGGGGACAACTTGCACAACCAAAGAGAGGAGGAACGACAAGGTTGTATCAAGCCAAGGGGTGGTAACAATGGCACAAGCTACCATTGCTATAGGGTTGTAGTAGTGATGGAGGCCGAAACAAGGATGGGTGGTTGTAGTGGAAGCTGCTAAAGAGGGAGGTGTGGCTGTGGTGAATGTGGTTGTAGCTAAGGAAAGAAAAAAGAAGGAAGGTGATTGTAGGGTGCTTGGCTAAAGGGTGGACGGGTGCATCGACTGTTTTAGCTAGTGGTTGGGGGTGAGGTTCGGCAAGAATAGTTGAAGGGGAGGGTGATGTTGTGGTGATAATGGCCAAAGGTGGTGGTGTGTAGTTTCGGTGATTGTTACCAAGTGAGGGTGGGTAGCTTCAGTGTAAATGGCTAAAGGTAGGGGTAGGAAATGGTGAGGTTGGCTGGTGGTAGTGGGGGAGAAATGGCAAAGGTTGGTGGTGGTGGTGTTGGTGCCTAATTTAAGCTAGTCGATGGTAGGTTTTTAGGGTTGTTTTGGCGACAACACGGAGGGGAAATAAGGAGGGAGAAAGGATGTGTTGGTGATAGAAGATAGAGGGAGAATAAGGTAGGTTCAGGGATTAAATGTGCCTTACATACACATGCATGCATGCACAAAGGACAAGGGGTAGGTGGTGTGATCGGCCAAAATTTCAACCCTTGACCTTTACGCTAAAGAGGGGGAGTTGATGGGGGTAGAGGGTAGTCTTAGTAGGGGCAGTCGTACACGCAAGGGGAAGGGAAGAGCACTGGTCGAGGGAAAAATACGAGGGGAAGGAGAAGAAAAAGAAAAAGGAGAAAAGGGAGATGGTGTGGGTTTATATTTAGGTTTAGATTAAAAATAATTTAGGTTAGGTATTAGGATAACTTAATTAAATGATCATCCAAGGTTAGGTTTATGTTAGAAAAGATATTAATAACTTGAAATAAAAATTAGGGTTATGCTAATATTTGGGATTAGAGAGTTAGGAAAAGATAGTAAAATAAATTTTTTTTTATATTAGAATTAGGTTACCATATCAATTACTTGGGATTATGGTTAGCTAACATTTTAGGTATTACATCAGCCCTATTTTCATGTCTTCTACTCATGCTTTCATACATCTTATCACTTGCTCATTTTGATAAAGATTTCACCAAGAACATGCTTATTAAGAAAAAATAAGGAAAATCTAGAGCCAACATACAACCCACATGCTCAATCACTTCACTCTAAGGTAATAATGACTTACCTTAAGCCAAGCTAACAAAGTCACAAGAGAAAGACAAGCCTTATAGCATGATACCTCAAAATCTTTAACACATTTAAAAAAAGGGTTACAACTTAGTAAAACCTTCTTAGAACCATATAAAATTGAAAAAAAAAATAGCTAAAAAACTCAAGGAAAATAAGAGGAAACAACCTTTTTCGTAAATCTAACTCCTTTTTGTTTAATAATGAGTTAGATAGAGGATTTGAATAAGAGAGGAGATCAAAAATTAAATGATAGCAAAGAGAGAAAGAAGTAGGTGAAGGTTAGAGTGGGCAAAGAGCGAGTTCAGTGAATGAGGAAAAATAAAGAAAATGGAGGTTATGTCTAAGTCTTAACACTGAATGTCTGTGGATATGTAGACTAATGAATTATACCATCTCAAAACCATAATCTCCAACTTGAAGTTGGATCAATATGGGTGGATCTCTATAAGAAAACAACGTTGACTTTTTTTTTAGTTGAATTAATGAAGAATAGGGTGCTATAGGACTATGAAACCAGACAGATAATAAAATAAAAGTGGAAATATATAAAAAGAATAGAGGTATAGAAGCTTCATATGATAAAGCTCATTTGACATGAAATTGTGTCATTTTGATGCACACAAAAGAGAGAGAAATGGATGGAGAAGGAGATGATGAAGCTTAAGTCATAAAATCCCTTTTTACACTAATTCATACTCACACCTACTACAATGTTTCATTCAAAGCTAAAATAGTTTGAAATTTTCCTCAAAGATGATATAAAAAGGTAATACACAAAAATCTTGAAGTAAATCAAAAACTGAAAGAATATTCAAAATTGACCAAGCCTAAAAAATTTCAAACCAAATGAATCGATCGATTGGTCTGGAAAAAATAGTCCATTAGTCTAATTAGTTGATTGGTCTGACAAAACCAGTTAACTAGTCTCATCAATTAAGTGGTCTATTAGATCTAGGTTACTAGTTCTTCTAGATCTCAAAACAACAATGAATAGATGAATCAATCAACTAGTATGATCAAATTAGTCAGTAGGTCTCTGCAAAAACTTAGTCTCTTTGTAAATAAGCCCCTATCAAATCCTTTTAAAAATCAAGACAAAAACATAATTCCAAACCATCATTAATTACACTTAGATAATAAAAAATCTCATATATTAATACACACATAATATCTAAATTTATGAGGTATTACAATTGTAACACTCCAAAATTTAATACCAAAAAATTTCTTTTTTATAGAAGCATTATTGATAAATTATTGGACGTCACATTGCACCCAGCATATAAATGTTCTCTCTATACCCAATCTAAGCTGGTTGTAAAGATAAAAAGTAACTTGTATCTAAAGGGAAGCACTTGGTCCCATAATGATACAAGATTATAAAACAGTTCGGAGAGAACAAATATGGTACCAAATTTATATGCACATCATTCATGATAAGAGATGATCTAAAAGAGATCCCAGATAAAGGTTTGTTTATAAAATCAAACGTTTCAATTACTTAGTCAAGTTGAGCTTAGAAACACCGCTATTCTTATCAGTTGGAATGGATTGGTACAACTTCTAAGTAAGAATGTTATGGGCCACTATTCTCATTTAGTGGAATAAATTAATATAACTTCTAGGGCATAATGCACCTCACCACTATTTTTGTCTAGTGAAATGGACTAGTACAACTTTCATGATAGAACATTTCTAGGCACTATTTTCATTTGGTGGAACAAATTAATAGAACTTCTTGGGCATAATGCACCTTGCACTATTCTCATTCAGTGAAACAGACTAATAAAACTTCTAAGGCATAACACACCTAACTACTCTCCTCGTCTAGTGGAACAAATTGGTGCAACTTGGTCATGATTTATATGTTCTTCCACTTTATATATTAATGTCTTACTATATGGGTCATTGCTTATCTTGGTTATATAAGGTACCAAATGTTACCTAATTTATTCCAATAATTGATAATATTGAAACATTTTAAATGCCTCATGATTACAACACATTGGACATGTTATGATTGCATGGAGTAAGGATAAGATATAAGAACAAATATTAAGCCCAAAAAGGGGTCTTTCACAAGGGAAAATACCATAATCCCTTATAAAATCCTAATTCACAATTACACCATAACTTCATCTATAAAGCTCTCCAAATTCACAAAATCTAACACAATATACCAATATATTATCAACAATTTCATACCCAAAAATCATAACTTAACTCCAATATTTCACACATAAAATAACCAATGCTACCCTTTTAATATTACTTTCAATTTAACTCATTTTCTTATAATATTGCACCTATGTTACTCCTATTTGTCCTTAATATTTCATATATCACACTTAATATTATTATGACCCAAAAATTAGTATACAACTTCAAATTTCCATATTTTATAAAAAAGACCAAAATGTTCATAATACACCTAAGCACCTCTAAAATTATTATTTTTCATAACATAGGTCATACTCGTCCAAATGTTAACACATTATATATCTAATTTAATATAATAACCCCAAGGAATAAGATGCCATATTTATTTTGGGGGATTCAATTCCATACAATGATGTGTATCCAATACATGATCCCAAGAAGCTTATTTGAGGATAGTATCATGCCCACCATATCTTTATTATCAATGACATATCGTTTATGGTGATCCTCCATGCCTATATATGTAACATGGTTAATTTGAACAAATACATATTATGGAATCTCATACCTTGTTTCTCCTTGGGCTTATATATTTTTTTACCAACTATGATAGTGTATCCCTCCACCTCTATCCTTGGAACACCACTAAAACCTTGTCATCATGGCCTCGGTATCCATGCACAACATGCTTGAGAATGCGAAAGCACTCATGGCATAAGTGGGAATAGATTGTGCTACAACATTGATTAAGGTTTCCATCCTAGCTCTAAAAAGTACCTTATTCTACAATCCATTAATTTTTTGTTGGATCCTATCCTCAGTGAACCTAAAGAACTTCTTCAATCATCTTAGAATAATGGGGAGCCCTAGATACTTATTATATTATAATACATCCCTCATCCCAAGCACATCGTTTATCCACTTTCTTTGGTTTAGGTTAACGTTGGCGCTAAAGACTATCTCTGATTTTTCATAGTTAATGATTTGTCTTGGCACTTGAGCATAATAAATGAGGGCATCCTATAGGACCAAGACTTTGTCAAAAATTCCTTTTGAGAATAAAATACTATGATCAACAAGTAGATGAGAAACCGAAGGAGCTATGTAAGCCACCTTAATTCCATGAGTTCTTTTTATCAGCTTAGGCCTTTTACAATAGGCTAGAGAGAGTCTTAGCACACATAATAAATAAGTAAGGAGAAAACATATCACCTTTGTAAAGGCCCCATTGAGGAAAAATAGTTAGTAATGGTTTATTATTGAGAAATATAGAGAAGAGGTAGTGGTGATTCATTCTATAGTCAATCTAACCCATTTATCATTGAACCTCATATGTTGCATGATCATCTATAGGAATTTCTATTTGATTCTATCACAGGCTATGCTCCTATCGATTTTCAATGCTATACTTCCTTTTCACCCTTTCTTTGGATTTTTATGGTGTGGAGGACTTCAAATGGTAACAATACATTATTAGATATAGGTCACCTTGGATTAAAAGTGATTTGCCTTTCACTAATAATGTTTGGCATAAGAAGCTTTAACATGTTTGTGATAGCCTTAGAAACTATCTTATGGATCATCCACCTTTAGAATTAGGAAGATGAAATTGTGCTTCCATTCCATTCCTTTTATATATGTTGATTATTGAGAACACTAACCACTTGTTGACAAACATCCCTACTAATGATATGCCAGTATTTCTAAAAGAAGAGGGCACACATGCTATCTGGCCCTAGAGTTTTGGTATGGTGCATTTGATCTAGAGTGGCTTTGAACTTAGGTCTTGTGAAGGATTTTTCAAGTAATTTTCTTATCTATTTGTCCACATATAACTTAATGCACTCCATAATACTTTGGATGCTAGTTAGGTTACATGGTGAAAATAAATTATAGAAGTAGAAGTACATGTGGGCCATTGTTGCCATATCCCTATCATCTATAACCAATCTATCATATTCATCCACCAATCCATGTAACCTATTCCTTTTCCACTAAGCTCTGGCTCATCGATGAAATAAAAAATTATCTATGTCTTCTTCACAAATATTAAGCTTGCAAGCCCTATACATTAATTTTAGTTTAGAATATATAGTGATTTTATTTATCCTCTTTGTCACCTTCTATCACATATCATAATTATCAACCAACCCATTGTATCTTTATTCTCCTACCAAAATAAAATGAAAATGATAATGTATTAATTATTGTGAAATTTGGAATTTCTTTAAATTGAAATTCATTTATTTCTGTAAATTTAAACTGATTTTATTTTACGTATTGTAATTAAATGTGGTATGTGATTTATCTTTCATTTTATTATAAAGTTATTTACATAATATTTTATCACAATAAATATATATGCATTGGGATTAGACTTAGTCAACTAATAGAGGCTCATCCAATTAAGCCTAATCAAAAGCCTTATGAAACTGAGTCTAGAGACCATGGGAATAAGTTAACCTTTTGTTATTATTATTATTATTATAGACCCAATTAAAAACGGATTGATTTAATTTTTTTATAGATATTCATGAGCTTTTATCGATCAGATTACTTTTTAATTTATTATTAACCTATCTATTAGTAAAAATATAATAATTCTTATACGATAAAACTTGTTTTCCCTATGATGAATTATATTTAAAATAATAATTTTTTAAATAACTAATTTTTTATAAATATTAATAATAATAAAGTTGCGGAAAATAATGGTAAGGTGCAAAAAAATGTACTTCTTTTTTTTCCTTGAAGTATAATTAAAGTATTGAAAAGATAAAAATAATGTCAAATTCATCTTAAATAAAAATTATTTGTATATGAAAACTTTATTAAATATAAATTATGATTTCATAAATATTATTAACCCTATAAATTTAGTTCTATTTTAATATGATATTTATAAATGAGAATTTGGTAAAATAAAATATTAAACAAATTTTTTTTAATAAACATTCTCTAAGGCAATATTAAATTTTGTATATGTAGTCATTATAATTTGATCTTCTTATTTTTTTACCTATAAAAAGGGTATAAAAATAGTCAACTAAAAAAATGTAAGACCCATAGATTGATATGACCAAATATTAGTATGACCCGATTAAGACCTACTAAGAAATGACCAAAATAGGCCAATTTCTAACCCTCCTCTAACCGGAATTAGGCTTATCCCTAATATAACTCAATTCCACTCAATAACTGGTCTAATGGGGACAAAATTATTTTTTTAATATTCAAAAAAGCCATTTAAATGCATTTTGGAAAGGGGAGGTATTTGGAAAATTTGCCTAATACTATATGGAAAGTTCTGGGATAAAATACCTAACCTAACCTAACCTTCATTTAGTTCCTCACCAACTAGTCCATGAAGCTTCACCTTCAACCCTTACTCAGTTATGAAGCCTATAACCACCATTTATACCACACCTCACATAACATATGAAGTTCTAAATTATTTTGATCTTCTTAATTGCTTTGATCTCATACTAAATTTCTTTGATATTAGTTCTCTTTTTGTTCTATATTTTCAAATCATAATTCATAACTCAAAAATGATTGAAAAAGGGAATTAAAATTTGATCGACGAATTGATGGAAATTGACATAGAGAAGATTTGTAACAAAGAGTTAAGATTAGTAGTGTTGTAGTCTAAAGTGATGATTAAGATGACATGAGAGACTTCATTATTGAGGATAGAAATATGGAACAAGAATTTTTGGATGGGGATGATGAAGGATAATTTATTGTTAGTGATGACATTTACGATTTTGATTAGTAATTGTTTAAAAAGATGAATTTTTGTACTAAATCTAAACATAACCCTACTCACTATTTTACAGTCAAAGACCATCTTGTCTTATTTCCTACAAAATTGACATGTTCTGCATTTTTTTATTTATGTGTATTATCATAGCGTATAGTTTCTATATATCAAAACATTTGATAGTTTCTAATTTTTTTACATGGATGATGTTTTCGCTAGAGATCATGGTGGAGATGGCAATGGACATGATCCAACGCGTCATTGTAGACAATGCTTTTGGTGTCCAAACTTAGAAGGTATAAAATTTGGTCTATTACATTAATTTCTTCATTATTACTTGATGTGTAATCAAAGTGGAAGGAAGGGTTGGATCGGTTTTTGTTGATTGGAGATATCAAACACGAAATTAAGTAGAAGAAATGAAGGTTGAATGTTGATTAAACTCAAAGAAAATAGGTTGAAATGTAGGTTGCTTTTGACAGGTTGAATCAGGCTTCTAATGTCGAATGGTTGAGATCAAAGGAGGAAGGAATTGGCCCCAGGCTTTCCTTGCTCAAAGAAGACTCAAAAGGGAGAATAAACGCAGACCTTGCTTTGCTAAATTTTGTGTTTAAAAATTCTGTATATTCATTCATGTTTTCGATGGTATAAGTAGGTATATATATAGGAAAGGAAGGCTCAAATCAGCTGAGTGTTCCCCTTAATTCAAGCCCATTTAATCACTTGAATTAAGCCCATATAACACTTAATCCTAATCACATTATCATGGTATAAATGATATTAATGATTAACATTACAAAGTCATACAATTAACTATGATACGTATATGAAATTACATCAAACCCTAACTTACATAAAATACACTTAGGGTTAGTGTTTACCACAAGTTAATACAACTAATGATAATCATCACCATATCTTCTTGTTGTAAAGTATCATCCTATGTATGCCATAGTCTTGCATGCTTTGAATACTTGTACACTTTAAGGTGTATTAACATCTTCTTCTTGCAAATATGTAACATATCTACAATAACAACTTGAATTATTTTCAACACCAAGCATAGAAAAATTATCAAGAAAATTTAATATGATAGGCTCCAACATTAAGAAAGCTAATTCTTCCTTACCTTGAGAATTAAGATGAATATGATAATCATTAGATGCTCCTGCATCATTACTTTTAGGATTTTATTATTTCAATAATAAAATTTTTATATGCATGTTTCAAATCCGAGGAGTAGGGTCAGAGAAAGAAATAGAGAAAGGATGATGTTGGAGAAGTAGAAAAAGTTTAAGGTGGAATTTGATTTTTAGGCAAACACTTTAAATGCTATAGATCCATATAGTAAATGGTTTACTAGATGTGTTGGAAATAATATTAGGATAAAGATACCATCTTGTTATAAGAGGTGGTCATATGTCCCTCTAGATGATAAGGTAAAGATTCTCCCCAAAGTTGAGATGAAGTTTATTTATTGCCTTTTTTTTCATTAAGTAATCAAATGAAAATTATATAATTTCTAACTTATGATTTTATATATATGTAGACATATTTTGATTTAGATCCATGGAGGGAAAATTCTTCATGGCCTAGGATTGAATTATGTCTTGATCAAATGATAGTTGATCAATACAAATATCGTAAATGTGATTATAAAAATGATTGACAAGAAGACAATAATTATAGTCATTCTTTTTTTGAGCCAGATGTGTGACAAACATGTATCAAACTATAGAACTTAGAGGATGTAAATGTAATATTAAATTTTGGTACACAAATTGAATAAAATTACATATAAAGAACGTGGAAAAATTACTATTTTGTTGGTGAAGGATTGGGCGACAATGATGTTGCTAATAAGGTAAAACAAACCACTCCTTCTTGCCCATGGTACACAGTTCTTGTCACAATATCGCTATAAGAAGGTGTTTTTGGATTTTTGATTCTTGTTTCGTATCATGTAATGTGTTTTTGGATTTTTCTCTTATATATATGCCAATCTTGAGACAAACAAAATTTTACTTACTGTCAAGACCTATAGAGAAATGCATTTTAAAAATAACAAATGGGTCACTCCCTAAGGTGAGGAGAATTTTGTAAGTTCGTTATATGTAATTAATTATAATATATATTATTAACAATTCTTATAATATGTCTAACTTTTACTTATATGCACAAAACAAAATATTAAGAAAACAAGAGGAGACCTTGTCACAAATGTCTTCTTGTATGTTTGATGATCCTATACCTCCTGAAATTGATGAAGAACCAATACATGAGGATGTCTTAGTTAGCCGTCCAAGTGATAGAAAAGGTGTGAGACAAAGGCTTGCATGGGAGGGCTCAAGTTTTTCTACTTCTCTCATGATTTGGATGCACACTAAGAACAACAATATAAATCTCAAGTATAGAAAAACCAAACACAAATGAGAGAGATTATAGCCCAACAACAAGCAATATTTGAGTGTTAGGAGGAATAATTAAGATAAATGAGAGTTTTTATGGCTACATAGGCTCAAGGTCGTCCACCTCCACTATCTAATTAAGATCAAGCTGAAGATGGTTTTTAGCTTTCATGCTAGCATTGACAAGTGAAATGGAATAACAATATATTTGTTGTGTAATTTTTTTTATAAAAACATTCATCTTTAAAATGTTATTTAGGAAATATTTCCAAAACCTTATTTTTTATTTTATTTAATATTTTTAAAAATGAATTACCAAGGCTTATTCTTTAGTAATAAATTAAGAATTAATCATCATCGGTAATAAATCTTAATACCAACGATGTATTGTTAGTATTAATGCATACATATTGTCAGTAATAATCCATAATCATCGGTAATATGGTTTTTTGAATTCAAACCATTTTTCAAATTTAAAATGCTTAACACCGATGATGTATCATTGGTATTAAAGGCCATTTAAATTTTTTAGCTTGTCATTTTGCATTGTTGGTAATAAGCTAAAATCCAATGAATATATCGTTGGTGTTATGCCTTATTACCCACCCACTTGTATTGATGATTTAATACCGATGAAATATTGTCGATAATAATTATTACCGACGAATGCCTCCTTATTACCGATGATACACATCGTCACTATTTTCCCTCATTCCTGTACCGAGGATAGGAGGACGTTAATTATGAACCAAGGATTCTAATGTGTAATAAAACTTCAATTATAGATTCTACGTGTATTTAATACACTAAATATTTAGAATTTGAATTAATCAAAGTAGTCACCTAATACATTTAGATTCTAAATCAATACTAAGATGATGAAATTTGTACATAATTGTTAATTGATATCTCTGAAATAGTAATAAATCATGTTTTCTTTGATCTTGCTTATTAATCCATATAATTACTTAATTCAAGCTTATGTGATTATGATTGTAGTTGATTATTTTTCATTTTTTTATGCTGCTATTAAATGAATCTAATGTTTTTAACATAGATTATGAATTAGTTAGACAATAAATCAAGAGCTTGTTTGATTTATTTACATTGAAGGAAAACTAGAAAGCGAATATGTATGAGTTTTCAAAGATCAATGTTAAAACACATAGAATTATCTGATTTTGATTAATCATTTGATTCCCTGGTCTTATAGTTGAATATCTCATTTCCTTGTTTCCATATTAATCAATTAGTAAATCTCATGTTATATTATATAGCTTTAGCATAGTGATTAGTATTATAAATAGATATTTATTAACAAATAAGAATTTTTACATTAATTATAGAATTCTTGATTATATCATATGCCTTGTGATATTATACTCCTACTTTCCACTTATTATGTATTTGGAAATTATAGTTAAATTTGATGTGTATACGAAGACACATCACCTTCATCCATGTCAAGTTTAGTGGTGGTTTCTATAGGAGTACTGCAAGGTTTTTTGTTATTCATTCCAAATTTCTTTAATAATTCCTTGGTATACTTTTATTTTTTGACAAAGATTCCTTCCTTGGTTTGTCCAACTTTTATCCCTACGAAATATTTCAACTTCCCATCATATTCAACTCAAACTCACTATACATCATCTCCTAAAATTCCTTACATAAGGTCTTATTAGTATCACCAAAGATGATGTCATCCACATAAGTTTGTCTTAGCAGAATATCTTTCTTAGCTTTTCCAATGAAAAATATTTATCATTTTTTCCTATTTCAAATCCTTTTTTAATTAAAAATTTGCTAAGACTTTCAAACCAAGCCTTAGGGGCCTATTTTAGACCATTAAGTACCTTTTGTGCTTATAGACATGGTTAGGCTTTAAGATATCTTTAAAACATGGAGATTGCTTAACATAAACTTCATCCTCAATGAAACCATTTAAAAATACACTTTTAACATCCATTTGATATAAGATAAATCACATGAAAGATGAAATGCAATAATCATGGGTGTAGCCTCAAGTTTAATTAATGGGGTAAAGGTTTCTTCAAAATCAATGCCGTGACAACCAATCAAACTTTGTTTCTAACCACAATAACCCTTCATCAAGTTTTTTTCTTCCTAAAGACCCATTTAGTTTCAATTATGGATCTATTTGAAGGTTTAAGGACTAGTTCCCATATTTTATTGTTCTCAAATTGCTTAAGCTTGTCTTACATTGTTATGATATAACTTATTTCATTTATAGCTTCCAAGTGAGTCTTAGGTTCCATTTGAGACAAAAATACTAAATGGTTGCAGATATTACCTATTGAGGGTCAAGTGACCACTCCCCTATACGGACCAAAAATGATGAGCTCTTAAGGATGTACATATGCATATTTCCATGCTCTTGGAAGATATTCTAACTTAATCCTCTTGATGAGTAATAGGAAGAGAATATTCCTCTTCTTTCGGTTGATTCTCTTTAATTTTTGGCTCCTCTTATTAAATCAAGTTATCCTCCTAAATTGATTTTATTACTTCATCATCATTTGTACTTTTCATATGAGATGTAGATTTGTCATATGCAACATGTACTAATTCTTCAACTACTAGAGTTATTTTGTCGAAGACTCAGTAGGCTTTACTATATAATAAATAGTCAATGATAATACCTTCATCCTCTTTAGAGTCAAACTTACCCAAATTGATCTTTCTATTATTTGAGATAAAGAATTTACAACTAATTGTGAAAAATTATCCCACATTTAGTTTCTTACCTTTATAAAGCTCATAGGGTGTTTTCTTGAGAATAGTATAAATCAAAATTTGATTCATCACTTATTTGGCGATTGATATAGCTTCATCCAAGAATTTCTTCTGAATTTTGGAATCACATAACATGGTTCTTACTATATCCTCTAAATTTTTACTCTTTTTCTCAATGACACCATTTTTTTTGGGATTTCTTGGGTCCAAAAAGTTGTGGGAGATTATGTTTTAAACACATAATTTGATGAAGTTGGAATTTTTTAATTCTTTGATGTGACCACTTTTGATTTCATGGGTCATTATTCCCTTATCAACCTAAAATATCTTATCAATAGAAAGAAACACATTAAAAGAATTATCTTTTGTAGAAAGAAATAAATTCCATGTGTATCAGTAGTAGACATCCACAATGACTAATATATGCCTATTATCACCCATGCTACATATCCTAGTAGGTCCAAACAAATCAAGATGCAGTAGCTCAATTGGTTTAGATACAATCATAATATTTTTAGGTTTGAACTAGACTCTATGTTGTTTTCTTTGTTGACATGAATCACATAATTTATTTGTTTTTTTCAAAGATTATCTTAGGAAGACCATATACTAGGTATTTTCTAGGCAAGTTATTTGATAAATCAATACTACCATAAGATATTCTCTTATGTTATAAGTTATACCCATTCATCATTATATATAGTTCTTAAGCATATATTATGCAATTTTATAGATTCACATCAAGCCTATAAACATTGTTAATACACGAACATAAAAATAGTAAGGATTTATCTTACTCTATTTGAGATTTTGCAATGAGAATGAGAGAATTTAACTAGAAATAATTTATCACAAAGTGTATTTAATACTAATTAGATTATGCTTAATACCACTAACCAAGTATACATCACTTATGAAGGGATTAGAGTTACCAATACTGATGCTACCCACTAAAATGATCTTTCCTTTAAAGTTCTCACCAGAAATGACACTTCCTCTTTCATAGGGTGTCGATTTTGAGAATATTGTTAGATCACTATTCATGAATCTTGATCACCCATTGTCTAAGAACCATTTGTGCCCTTTTGTTTTCACCTTGAAGTAAACCTACAATCATAAATGCCCTAGTCTATATATGCTTTTAATGGATCCTTAATGGGTTATTTTTCTATCCTTGAGGGATGGTTCCCTTTGGTAGCCACATATTCTTGGATTTTGAAGCATTTTAACATTTCTAGTACAATAAGATGTAACATGTCCATTTTACCACATATATTAGAAGAGATTCTCTTTTCATGCATAAAGGTAAATTTGCATTCCTATCATGACTACACATGGATGAGGAGTGACCAAATTTTCTACAAACATACAGGAGAATCATGTACTTGATGAGCCTTAGAGGCTTTCACAAATACTATTTTTAGGTTTTGATAACCCTCATTGTCCTTGAAATACCGTTAAGCACCTAGAAACACGTTTAAGCCTTCTTCACTATTGGTGGATGTGTAGGCTAATTTCACAAATTTATCTCACTTGGTTTGTAGATCAACCAACTTAGTTTGATGTTGATCTATCTTCACCTTGTGATCATCATCAATGAATATTTCATATGCATATATTCAATCACTTTTTCACTTAGCTTGGTTGTGATATACAATATACGACATTCTAAGATGGTGTGGTAATTCAAATAGTTTGTGTGTAATTTGTTTAAGTGAGTATAGTTTTTTCCCCCATATTATCTCATTGTTTAGTCACTTTTTCATTTTACGTAGAGAATCATGTAAAACACATAATAGATCATCATATGAGTATGGAGCCTCATATTATACCTCATTATCATTGTCATAGTCATAATCAAACCTAGAATATAAGGTTAAGGAGAAGGAATCATCTCCAAGTGCCATAAAGCATAGGTTTGTTACCTCTTTTGACGGTTCTCCTTCACTTTCTCCAAATGCGGTTATGGCCTTCATAGGAGATTGTTTAACTTGAATTGTGTTCCCTTTTTACCTTTCCATTTGCTAGGTAATATTATTTCTCAACTCAAAACCATCTTGAATGACATGTTTGGACTTTCCATAGTTGTGAGATTTGATCTTATCATCCTTGGGTGTGTCCTTTAGCCTCCTTAAAGTGTTGGAAAACTATCTTATACCTCTTCTACCTCTTTTGCCCATGGATTGAAGAAATCTCTTGAGTTGAGTGGTGATTAATAGCCAATTCTTCTTCATCCATTGGAACCTCATTATCACCTTCTTCATCTTTAGCCTCTTCTTCAATCAATATTTATTTTTCCTTGAAAAATATGATAATTTTAGAGCTAAATTCTTCAACTTATTTTCTTTGCAAATGTCTTCCATCTTAGATTGATTGGCCATAAGGTTTCTAAAGAGTTAATTGGTAGTCATACTTGTAAGGTCTATTACTTCTTCAATTGTTATAGTTTTTGGATTCCACCTTTTTATATGACCTCTTAGCACCTTTCTTACTTGCTCTTCTTTGGTGATGAATTTCCCCAATTCCTTGTGGTTGTTCATGATGGAGGTGAATCGGTTTCTCAATTCACTTATTGATTTTCCTTGGTTCATGGAGAATAGTTTGTATTCCCGAACATGAAGGGTTGTTCTCTTATTATTCACTTGTGTTGTCCCTTCATGTGTCAAAACAAGCTTGTACCAACTTTCTTTGGAAGTGGTGCATGATTATATTCAATAATACTCTTTCTCTCCAAGTCCATATTGCAAGATCATGATGTCTTTATAATTGAGAGTGAACTTCTTTGTATCACCATCTGTGAGTTCGAATCATGTTTTCTCAACCACCATGCCATCTATTTCCTTCATGATTTTGATTTGGCCTTCAATTACGATGGATCATATATTAGAATCTTGAGACTTGATAAAGAACATCATTTTTTTCTTCCAATTTGTGAACTTTGCTCCATTGAACATTGAAGGCTTTGTGGTGGAGATTCCTTCACTTTATCCTAATGAATCCATTCATTTTTTAGGATGAACTTTTCAACTCATATTGTTAGATCCTTTATGAGTTGCCAAGATTTGATACCAAATTAAATACCTTATATGAAGTGAATAGCATTTTTAGGAATGGAAATGAGAAATTAAAATCTTGACACATAATGTATCTTGGTTTGAGAAAAATTTTTCTCTATAACCACTACTAAAAGGGAATGCCTTTTGGATTTTGAATCTACAGTGTGCTTATTAATGATCATTCATCCCTTGGTTTATGATCCTACTAACTCATGACCTTCTAGAAGCCGATTTACAAATTAACCTAGTTATTCCCTCTAGGTTCATGGATTTACTAATCTAATGACCTTTTCCAAAAATGTTTGGCAATACATAACCTCAATGTAATGAGTGTTGAGAAGAGTTGTGGTTAGTTACAATGTATCTCACAAATGATACAAATATAAAAATAAAATAATAAATTACGAGTGTAATCTAGCTAGAAAGAATTAGATATTACAATCAGAGAGCTATTTCCAGCTAAGTAGAACGATCACAAATACTTTTAAAAATATCTGAACTTGAGATGAATATGAAAGTGAGTAGTTGAAAATTAGTTGTAAGTAGGAGTAAAGAATTGATATGTGTAATTAATGAGTGCACAAAACTTTTTTTTTTGTATGCTACCTCATAAATGCTATTTATACTTATGCCTAAGTATGTAGTTGTTGGAGTAAAAGACATATATCAGTTGAGCGAACAACAAGTAGATTTTTCAGCATTTAATGCTGACTAATTTATTAGTTGGGTGTATTAGACGATTAGTTGATCAAACCAATTAATGGAGTATGTTTAGACCTAAAGTGAAAATTTTACCGTTGCATAAACTAGTCAATAAGTTTATGCCATACATTTTTGGTCCTATGAAAATATATGAACAATCGAATGGCTAAGTAAACCAATCAAAGTGTCATTTAGACTAGTCAATCAAACAATTCCCTAAGTAAAAACCATTTTGCAATTTTTCTGAACCCTAAGCATTGTTAGTTAAACCAGTCAATTGATTTGTGAATAGTCGATTAGTTTGATAATCCAATTGAAGTGATCAAACGGAGATGAAATAGGTTTCTACAAGAGTAAAATCTATGGCTTAGTTAGTCAAACCAATTAATTGGTTTGTAAACTAGTTGATAGGTTTTATAAATTAGTTAAAGCATTCAAACGAAGACAAAAATGGGTTTTTGCAAGATAAAAACTTGTAGCCTGACTAGTAAAACCTATCGATTGATTTCTGGTTGATTAATTTTATGAACCAGTTGAAGTGTTCAAAATAGATGAAATAGGTTTCTATAGGATAAAAACCTATCGCCTTGTTATGTACGCTACTCATTTGTTTTCTATAACCAATTGATTGGTTTTATAATCAGTCGATTAGTTTCTAAACTAGCCAGTCTGTTTGATTTTTTACATGTTTAATGCTTTTAACCAAACCAATCAATAAATTTTGAGATCAGTTTATTGGAGATGACTAAAACCAATATATTTGAAAACACTTTCAAAAGGATTTGGGATTTAAATATTAACAAGGAATTTATACCAAATGAATTTTATGGAGGGTTTTAAAACATCCCAAGAGAATTTGTTTTTCTCAAACTACAATTCAAGATAAGCTAAGACATAAAATATACACCTTGAGGTCTTGAGTCTTAATAGTCTTAATATAATATTTTCTTATTTTGAAACTTGTTTACTCTTTTAAATGTTTCACTTGATGAAAGATTTGAATAAGTGTGTTTTGGTATATTTGTTATCAACATAGCTCACGCACACTTAAACAATCATGTCCGCTTGTTATCATCAAAAAAAGGTTTAAGGCATTGATTTACCTAAGAGGTCAATAGATATGATGCCATACATGTTAAGATGCTATTATCATGGAATACATATTATACAACATGCAACAATGATAGTGGAAAATTTTCTAAGAGTTATGCCCATAAAATAAATAAGTTAATATTGATATTTAGTGTGTGTGTTCCATCAAGAAACATATTCTCACTTCACCTTTAGGGCTATCATACTGTGCTAGTAATGGAAACAATGCAGTGATAGCTCGAGACAAGCATATAAGTAATATATTATATTGAGTGACAATTACATGACCAATATCTAGCATTTTCATCTAGTATGTCTATGAAACATGCCCTTCCCAGTGAGTGATATTATGAAGAAGTTAATCAACAAACATGCTCTTATACAACTGATGTCTTAATTGAACCTTGTGGTATAATATTATACGGATTCAAACCCATTCGTTTTCATCTCCAAGCATATAATATGCTGATGATCTAAAACCACAATTCCCATCTATCTACACATTATACCGGCTTTGAATATATGGTATAACATGTCAATTTAATTGGCTCATATATGAAAAATATATATTGCCTAACATATTAGACATAAAGGATGACCATTGTCCTCGACCCCATTCTCGCCACTACCTTAACCTAAACATAACCTAACTCGACTTTTCAGTTGATCCTAAATGAATTGAATAACTTTGATCTATATACTCCCAACTCAAGAGATCCCTCGTAATGGAGTCTTATCTTGGATAACCAATCCATTGTCATTCTTAAGGCTCCTATAGTGGTATTCACTAAGAAATAGCAATATTAAATATTTATTGAGTAAGTTGATTTTGTATTGTAAGTGGATGGATTATAACAACTTCCATGAAAACATGGAGTAAATAAAGTGCAATATTAATCAGATACATTTGTGTTGGTAGACTAATGGAGTTATCTATATCAATCTTTTTCTAAAATAGATGGATGGATGATAAGGGAATAGAAATGAAATCATGCATGTAAGTATTGATTTCATGAGTACATAGTATCTCATGTGTGTAATGTATGTAACACCCACATAACACTTTATTAGTAACCATATCATTACTTCTTTTGTACTATTTAATAATCAATTTCAATGTTAATAAAGCTACATACCTTCTCAAATTGGTATAAAGCATACTAGAAGCATGATAAGGAACATTAAATCATTGCCTCTTAAGATATTATATTATGTCGTGATGTTGTAAGTATAAT
The DNA here is from genome assembly GCA_039764185.1 of Tamarix austromongolica. Classification (NCBI taxonomy): domain Eukaryota; kingdom Viridiplantae; phylum Streptophyta; class Magnoliopsida; order Caryophyllales; family Tamaricaceae; genus Tamarix; species Tamarix austromongolica. The sequence continues at coordinate 96,352,867 of CM077809.1, forward strand.
AATGAATGTATTGATAATAAAATGGTGTTGAAGTTACCTATTGATATCTCTAAGAATATCTTCATCAATCCTTGAGTACCTTACACCCTATTAAGAGAAATTATCATATGTAAAGATATTATTCTGTAAAAAGTTTCAAAAGTAATAAGTTTATGTAATGATAAACTATATTCCATACTTGTTATACCTTAACAAAAACATAATACTTGACCAACCCAAGTAGAAATTATTTTTTCATTATATAGAAGTTGAAAAACCATATTTATGTAAGAAAATAGTTTAGACATGTTTCTATAATTAGTTTCTAATGATAAGAGCCATTCTTCATACATTTCGTCTTCTTTGGTGTTTATCACAAATTTCCATAGGGGCATAAAACTATGTATGAATGCTTCACTTCGAGATCTCTTACACATCTCCTCTACATTCTTATTTATATAAAATATACATAATAAATGTTTTAATATTGGAAAGCCACATTCCACATCTAAAATTAGCCTAAGTTCCCTATTGGTGAGAATGGTGGTTGGAAGTATTGAAGGATCCATCAACATCTTGAACTTCTCAAGCATACATGTATAATTTTCTTCTTTTTCAAATGAAATATAAGCAAACACAATATTGAAATTTAACTATGTTGGTGTTAATCCAACAATATCATGTAAAGACATCCCACGTCTATTTTTCTTATACATGCAATCCATTACAAAGACAAAAGAAACACACATAAAATATTAATAGATATGGTGTGTGCAAATATAAATTCACTTAGAATATCTAATTCCAGCCCACTTTGATGCCATTTAAAATAATGACTCTCAATCAATATATTCATGATGTTTTTTAAGATTATTTAGCCATCCATTTCATTCAATATAATATTCAACCAGGCATTATAAATATGCATCTTCATGCCCACATTTCCCAAAAATTCTTTCTAAAGAAGAAACTAGATGTCTTGTGAATTGATAAACTTTTGGTAATATTATCAATAAAATTTACTCCTCCTCCTTCGAGAGTATTTTCCAATTCATGATTGTATATTCCATTATTAACAACCAATTCCCACCCTTCATCAATGTTTTTAGCACTACTAACCTTTAAAGAGCATTCACTTTTCTTTGAAGATGTATTTCATGCATTATCACTATCCATAAACCTAGTAAGTACATACATACCCCTCTTTTTGCATCTAGGCGATACCTTGTAGACTCCCTTACGATTTCCTTTCCCTAAACATTTTATGATCAAAACCATCTTACGACTTATACCAATAACACACACCCAAACTAAATGTTCATCACAATTAGAAAACACTTGATCTATCATAAAATTCTCTAATAATTTTAGCCCCTAAAAAATAATCCATATGTTCTTTAGCTTGAAAAAATGAAAACACCTAAGCAATTATCACTTGATAGATTATATTTATGAAAAGTGAGATGATGATGATTATAATGAATGTAGGGAATGGATTGGAGTGAGGTGTGTGAGCTTGGTGGGGCTAGGAGGGAGGGTTTGTGTGAGGTTATCACATTATTTTAGGGGTCTGAGTGAGCTTGTCACTTTGGGTGGGGGATATGCATGAGGCTTTGATGTTGAGGGGAAGGGTTTGCGTGACGAACGTTGGCGTGTCTACGTGGATTACTTACATTGGATAGGGTAGTACATAGAGTACATAACATATGCATGAGGTAGCTACAATGGTAGTCATGCATAGCATGAGGGCATCACGTTGGTCCTACTTGCTTGCGTGAGATCTTTACATTGCCACACATAGTGCTAGAGGAGCCCTAGACAACTGCAAAAAGTAAAATGAAGAATATGTATATCTTATTCTAGATTAAATTTGATATCGGATAAACTTATTGCGTCATCGTGTTCATATTTACCAACATCTTATTCTCTTTCTTCATCATAACTACGAGACTCCATTTTCTTCACACAAATTAGGGTTTGATGTTGGGACCAAGTGTTGCTGAGTGGAAAAACTGAGGAAAGGAGGGTTGTGGGAAAAAAATGGATGATGAAGGAAGGTTTAGGGACCGAAAAAGAAGGTGCAAGGACTTTTAGATGGATGAAGGTAAATTTATCAAAATTGTTCCTTATTTTCTATATAATGACCCAAGATTTTATAAAAATGACAACTTAGCCCTCGTTTGGTATTAATTATTTTTAATAACTACTTTTAGATAAAAATTACTTTTATAAATCTACTTTTTAAAAAGTACTTTGATAAGTAAAATATATGTTTGTTTTTACATTTATTGTATATGTGATTAATACTAAAAAATACCTATTGTACCTCATTAGTGGTTGATTTTTATTTTTCTATAAATTTACTTTTTATTTTCCATCTTTAATTTGTATCTTCCTATATATAGGAAGATTGTTAGCTTCTGAAATCGATTCAGAAACAACTAGAGTTGGTTGCAAACCAATGTTAACTGTAGATTGGTAGCAACTAATTGACAGGGATTTGAAATGAGTTACTTGAAAGAACCAGATCCGTGAATTCTTGGGATGAGTCCATTTTTTCCTATCACTTAAGCAATACATATCCTAACCATTCCAACCTATTCACTACATTTCTCATCATTTTTGCATGATTGATACTCCAAAAGACAAACTGGTAATAGTGCAAGAGGATTGGCATGTCAGCTTGAAACTATAAAGGCTATGGACAATGGGAATTCAATACTGTGAAGGATAGACTAGTGGGCTCTTATAGGCTAGGGAGAAGTTTGAATGACCGAGGAAATTGCTGGAAAACAGGAGAGTTAGGAAAGACGGATTAGTGCTGCCAGCTATTCTAGGTTAGGTAAGGGTGATAAGCCCTAAGGGGTTCACTGAAATAATGCACCAGCCCAGATGATGAAGGATAAGAATCCAGTCCTCTAGGTGGGTAAGAGTGGATCCATGAAATCGTGGAGTAGCCTTGCTTGGCAACTAATCATCCAATACTCAAATCAAAGTCCCTAATTCCATTTCATCTTACATCTACTCCACCCTTTTGAAATCTAATAGGCCCTTATTCAGATACACCTATGAAAGGAGGGGCAAGATACGAGAAGGCCGACTAATATAGCTAGTCTTTGGTGGCATGAGACTAAGGAAAGGATATAATGCTTAAAGAGCAGCAAGTGAACAAGAGGTATCTCCATCATAGGAATGATGATACAACAATACCCGAAAATTATAGAGAACTTACTACAGAACTATGCAGTTAAGAAGTTGAATGGAAGTCTCAAACATGCACCATGTTTGGAGTATACATAGTGAACTATAATCCATGAACCAGCAGACAACATGACATAGTAACCTAAGTATGACATAATAAAAATATCGGAAAAGCAATGAACAAAGACATTCGTGCCTTATTTTCCATCCAACGGCTCCTAATCATTTCAATGATTCAAACAATCTCAATAAACCCAAAGCTAGTTCCAACTAGCTCTACTTCTTGATTAGTTATTTGCACTCATTATAACCGAAACTAGATCTACTTCCTAATTAGTTAAAGGCACCCTACTCCCTCCAACCTCGGTCAGGCTATCTGGGCATCAAAGTCTAATCCAGTCATTCCTTACTCTTTATCCTCACCTAACTTATAGGCAAGTATATGGGCTAATCTATCTATTCCATATGAAAGATTGAATAAAACATGTACTCCACCCATTGTCAAGCAACCTTAAGAGCTAATTAAACATCTATAAAACTTTGTGCCTACTTGGGAGCAAACCTTTCCAATGGGATTAGATTGAATCATATATATGGTCTGTTGTAGACTTCATTATCAAGATTGAATTTGCAAGTGCATTTCAGAGTTGTGCAACTTCCTATTTTGAGCATTCTTTTTAGCTCTGTGAACTCATGTCTAAACTGCTACCACAGACTCTTTGCCATAGATTCAGCTATAGTCACCCCAATATGTGTTCGATTAGCTCATAGGGCAGTAGAATTAGGTTGCAGGAACACCTTCCCCCCCAATAGAACAGTATAGCCAGACAACCAACCAACAACCTCCCAAACAAATACCAACCCGCAAACAAAAGTGCTTGGATTTTCTTTCATTTTCGGCTAACGAGCAAGCAGCCAAGTCATTGCAATAACACGAAAGTGACATAAAATCTACTGAAACATAAAAAAATCAATCACCAGAATTACTGGATATCCAAAGCAAGATCGTCATCCTAGAAAAAAATAGAAAAAACAAAAATTGAAGACGACTATAAGAAATGGGGAGAATAACAAACCTGGAATTTAAAGAGGAAGCATAATCAAAGCCTAATAATTACAGATCTACATCTTGCGAAGATCGAGCAAAGAGCGGCGATGGAGGACATGAGCAGCAAAAATCGTGGTGGCGACTACAAGCAACAAAAATGGAGAACATGAGCTGCAGAGATAGAGGACTCAAGCAACAAAAATGGTGGTGGCGAGCTCCAGCGTCTGGACGCAAGAGAGCTGACAAAAATGGAAGTAGATATGGGGGAGAAACAAACAGTCAGCCAAGGCTTGATCTACCGTCACAGGATACGCTTGTTATGAACAACTTTTTTTTAAATAGTATCATACCGTATTAGATTATAAGTGTTATCAAAACTAAGTAAAACTTACTTTTGATTTATTATTTTTAAAAAGTAATTTTTATTAATTATTTTTTTATAATAATTTTTTAAAAATAAAACTAAACACTTATTATAATCTATAATTATTTTTTATAATTACTTTTATTAAAAACTACGTATCAAAAATTAAACCAAACGACCTCTTAATTTTCCAAATAACTCGCCCGTTTAAGAAACAGAACCCTAGCCATCGATAGGCAGGCTGACGCCACGACGCCACCTCGAATCCATCATGGTTACATTTGACCCGGCGCAAGGACCCTAAACATCATTTTCTTCCTTTACTATACTGGTATGGTAGCAACACGTTGTGACCGAAGTTCAACATTTCTTTCATGACTGCATCGTCCAGACTCCAGAGTTGGAACCTGCGTCGCTGCGCTCATCAACGTCATTCATTGGCTGAACTTCGCTGAATTCTTTCACTCGAAGAACATTCATCCTTCGTGTAAATTAGACGTTAGCGATATCACTCCAGCTGTTTTTTGAGCGCATACCCATCCTTTCTTCTTGCAGCTTCTTCTGAACTCGCCTATATTTTTTCTTAATTCCTTGAAGCTTTGATAACTAAGGGAATGTTGAGGCTGTGGAGATGGTACCAGAATTGCTTGCAAGTGCATCCTGTAAAGACTCAGATGATTAGTTCGGGATTGATTTGGGGTGTCGGCGATATAGCTGCACAGACAATCACTCACTCTACTGGAAAGAAGCATCGCCAACTTTTGGTGAGGATTTCAATTCCTCTTTCATCTCGGAAATTGCATTGATTGAAGCATTTGCGTGTCTAGTTTTTTCTTGGTGTCTGGACATATGGCCTTGTGATAGTTGTCTCTATTTCCGTTGTTGTTGGTGTAATCTTTTCGTGTGCCATATGTTTTTAGGGTTTATGGGTTAGGGCGATAAGTCTACCGTTATTCACAATATCTTGAGTGATTCTTTTGACTCTGATATGATGTTAGGCTATATTTGTTGTTTGAATCGACGGGGACGTCTAATTTGTCTTGTGCTTGTAGATATTTTCTTCAATTAATATCTTTATATGAATTTGATCGATTTCTTGATGACTGCAAAAAAAGGTCCCAGCTGATCGTTTTCATTAATGGTATTTAATTGTTTGCATCCGTTTTCTTTGATTAATGACAAAATGCGACGTTGGTGGAACACCAAATAGGCTTCTTGCTTTTTCTCTTCATTGTTATTCAGGAGGGGGTGGGGGAAGCGCGTTGCTTTTACAAAAAGATTGCTGAGAGCCTAAGAGTAGTTTATTTAATAGAAAGAAAAGAATGCAGTTCAAAGAAAATTCAGTAGCCTCCATTGGTGGGTATCTACAAGTAATACAAATCCATAGGAATCTTCCTTGTGAGGTACCAAGGAAAAGAGAGAATTTTAACATTTTACCATTCTTCACTTGCTAAGGTTTCGAAAGTTCTTGATTCTCTCACTCTGTGTCCACAAAATTTAGTGGCTGGTGTTTGATTTCCACCTATATCAACCTCCGATTTTCGAAAATTCTTGCATCACTGTCAATGTTAGGACTCCATACTTATTTTTGCCTCTGCAAATAAGCCATATCAAAATCGTCTGGCATATGTTATGGCATAACATGGATGGTTTACACTTTACCATTCATTGGTGCTGTTGTGGAAGAAGCATCCGTTTCGCATGATTTTTGCCTTCTTTTGGAGATCCTCAATTTTCTATATACACTCCTCAAGTAGCTCCCAGTATGATAAAAGATGATGGGCTGGGAGCTTTTTGTAGTCACAACACACATTGGTTCCCAGATGAAGAAAGTATTTGAGATTTTTGTTGCACAACCTAACTTGACTCTTTTTTCCGTAAGAGCTTTGTAAAAATTTAGTGGAGTAAGCCTCCATTCTGATGGGTTTGCCGTTTGCTGTTGACACGTCATCCCATTCAACATTATTTATCTAGGTCTGAGATTTTTCAGTTCACTTGGATAGTTGGATCTTGTATTGTGGTGCTGTTTGTGGAGATAGGTCATTGGTTAACTCCTGACTTGATTCATGTTTTTTCCCGTTGCACATTGTAACCCGATATTTATTTGGTGGTTGATAATCTATGCTATCTGTTCATCACCAATTTGATGGAATGAGTCTTTTCTTCTCATGGGGATGGAATACTCAAGGATGTTATTTTGATTGGGTGCAATTCCCTATTTTCTGGGGATTTTGGGTATAAGAAGATCATGATTTATGTGCTTTCAGCAGGACAAGGATGATGAATTGAAGATCAACTGGAGGAGGGTAGCCACCACAAGTCTATTTGGGTTTGGCTTTGTTGGACCTGTGGGCCACTTCTGGTTAGTTCCTGTACTCCCTAAGCCCCCTCCCTGACCTAGCTGTTGTGTCCCCTTGAAGTCTTATCCCATTGCAGAATTCATCAACAATATTGTATCATGCAGTATTAGACCAGAACCTTGTGCTCTAAATTAGTAAACTTGTTTTAATTTGCTGATGAAAGGACCTCCTTGAACATGTCTTTGCCACACCTTGTAACAAGTCTTAACATTGAGAAAGCAAAATTTTGCTTAGCCTACCAGTTAGATATGTGCCTGATGGGTTATCATCCGTATGCAGGTATGAAGGTCTTGACCGTGCTATGAAGACACGATTTAGAATGCAACCAGACACTTTCCGATTTGTTGCCTCTAAAGTTGCCCTTGATGGGGTTATATTTGGTCCCCTTGATTTACTGGTCTTCTTTACTTACATGGGTTTGACTACTGGGAAGACCGTTCCTCAGATCAAGGAGGATGTGAAGAGGGACTTTGTTCCAGCTTTAATCTTGGAAGGAGGAATTTGGCCAATTCTTCAAGTAGCAAATTTTCGATATGTTCCTGTCCGATACCAGCTTCTTTATGTTAACTTCTTCTGCTTGTTGGATAGCTGCTTTTTGTCATGGATTGATCAGCAACAAGATGCTGCATGGAAAAAATGGTTCACAACAATTGTTCAGCTGAAGGATAAAAAGAGTCAAGGAGGTTGATTTCATACCTTCTCATCATTAAAATTTGATAATACCATGTTACTTGAAGATTTTCGCATTGCCAGAACAATACATGAAGGTTTATAAAAAGACACTGGAGTGCGAGCTTTGGCCTTATAAGTTGGAATTCAAAATGTTATATTTCACACCTGACCCTGTTCCACCATGGAATTGACTTCAGGGAAGTACAGAGTTGCTTCACTTTTTATCTAGTTTCCCCTAAATATGAGAGGACTCTGCTTATTGTTCTAGGTCTTCCCTTTGTATTGAAGAAATCCATGAACAGGCTGAGGGTACTTTCTCGTTTCTCTTAGTTTACGTCGACTGACGCAAAGAGAAAGGTGTACACAGGGCGGGTTCCCGGATTCTTGCTGTGCTCAAATTGATCTATTCTATTAACCATTTGCAGATCTTATATAGTTTTGAGAAACTGCAAATACCAAAATGATGTGCTTCTTTCAATTGCCAGTAACGTGTTTGCCGAAAAGCAATATGTTTAATAACTCTTGTTCGGCTGTTGACTCTTGGCTGTTCCATGCTAGTTCAATGACGGTGGCACTGACCACATACTGGATGACCCCCAGGCTTGAGAATTCTGCTGCCAGCCCGATTCCCCAAAAACCATTGTCCGCGCTTTATGACCACCTTAGAGCTAGACATGGTTGAAATGATTATTATTGTTTACTGTTTTATTTATTTAAAAAATAATTGTATGAACATTCATATAAATTTTGAAAATCTACATTTTAAGTTTAATTTTCATTCAAAGCCCCTTAAGCAAGTTGTTAAGCGGAGAGCGAAAGTCCTTCCTGAAGGCTGACGAGCAAATTATAGCAACGTTACACAAAAAAATTGATCACGCCGAATTTCTTCGGGTGAAACACTAATAATAATAATAATAATAATACACCTCAAACTTCTAATTACACCAACTTGTAATTAATGAAGACACATGTCCGAAAATCTTTAAGGTATTCTAGCAATCACATCCAGAAGCCCTTTGTTGCCGCCCTCCTCCGGTCATGTCGACAGTGTCCGGTAGGTATCTTTAACAATAAGGGGGAAAAAGTAGAATCAGATTCCAGATGAACTTGAATCATCAAACTTCTTCCAAAGCATAAAGGATTTGAAGCAAACAAGCTTTCACAGTATTACAGCTTGAAAGAATTTAACGGGATGTTGAAATTTCAACAATAACTTGAAGACAGCGTATATTTCCATTCTAAATACTACCACAGGAGCAAGCGAGGAGAAAGTAGATGAAGTGAGCCAGTACACTTACATGTCTTCTTCCGGCTCATTTTTAATAGCATTTTTTGCTATACACTGAAAAGCAGCTTCAACATTTGTACCATCCTTGGCAGAAGTTTCAAAGTAGGGTATGTTCCCCTTGGAGGCACACCAAGCCTTAGCTTTCTTAGCAGATACCTGCAGTTAAGAAGGTAACTCATGTGAATTTGCAATGGCAGTGGAAACAGAAAAAAAACCTTCAGCGACGTAAATAAAGCTGATGTGCTATTTTCACAATGCTAGTCTCCCAAATAAATCAGTATATCAATGTAGGACTACAATGACTTACCACGCGACCATTGCCTCCATCAACATCTATTTTGTTCCCCAGGACAACAAATGGGAAGTTCTCAGGGTCATGTGGGCTTGCCTGTATATTTAACATTTCAGTGGATAAGCTGAGATCTTGATTTCATCAAGAAATTATTGGAGATTACCTGTAATAGAAACTCCTCTCGCCAGCGGTTAAGGTTGTCAAATGATTTCATCACATTTACATCATAAACAAGTACACAGCAGTCAGCCCCACGGTAGAAAGCGACACCAAGGCTCTGAAACCTTTCCTGACCAGCTGTGTCCCATATCTGTCGCAATAATGAAATTCATCATCAGAATCCTACCTTACCAAAGGAGAAATCTACTGACAAAGAAGCAAATCCGTTTAGTACTTTCTGAAGAGCATGGAGATCTTGAATTAATTTATTTCAAGAAAGCCAAGTGCAATAGATAACGTGAAACATTGCCTCATCATAACAAATTTATGCTACCTTTGATTTCCAGCAGTTTATATGTAACTCAGATTAGAACAAATAAGAATCATTACACGATGGTCAGTTCCAACCAAGAATATGATATGTTCTATTTAAAAAGGAACAACAGGGCAGATTTCTGTGGTACCCAGTAGAAGTCCAAATTAGAACAGAGAAGGAAAGGAATCCTTAATTGGTTCCTCACAACTATCTCTGGAACATAGGTTTTGGTTAGTTCAACATAAAAACCTGGATTATGGCAGCCTAACCAAATTACTAACACTAAACACCTAACAAATAACAGTTGCATTAAGTATCTTTTGCAAGTTCATACTATAAGCATCAACTAGTTTCTATGTCTATTAATTCACAACATATCCCATGATATAGTCCATCAACGTCCAAAGACAGGGCTTTGGTACCTTCACCTGCCTCCCCATAAAAGAAATCTGCAAAGCGATCATTCCATCATATGTGTATTCCTCTCACTTTGTGTGCCTCCACTTCTTGAAAGCTAATAGGATAGTTTGAGTCATATAATTGGTCACATAATTTCCTGTGGATATATGACACCCTTAAACTCATCTTGTGCCACAGTGAGCTTTTGCTCTTCAAAGTATCAGACACGACCGTACACTTTGAGAAATAGCCATACGTGAGAATAACGGCCAATTCCTAATTGACTCAAAATTTTCCTTTGGGGGGTGGAGTTGGTTGATGATACCCACATCTGCTGGAAGACTAATCACACTTGCCTACCTCTGAGTTTAGGCCAATTTCTTTCTAGACCGTATACATAACTTTTTGTTGGTGATATCTAATTTGTGACAATCCTAGACTCAAACATTTTCCTTTGAATATGTACGTACAAGAAAAGAACAGATGACTAATAATTTTGGTAATGCTTCCCAAAAAACAGAGATAAGAAGTAAAAAATAAAAAAAGAAAAGAAAAAGAAACAAAAAAGGCCTAAGTATCCATCATTTACACTATCCTCTCTAGAATTAAATCTCAGGGAACGACCAGATTATTTAATCATCCTCCTTGGCCTTTGCTCATCATAATTTATAGAAAGTAAATTCTCCATTGTCTTTCTCAAATTTCCATTCGAATTGGGATATATGTATTACAGACTCCGCCCCTCTTGGCACTGACAATCTTAGACCCTAAAGTCAGAGCTCCTCTTAATAATAATCTATGTATTTCAGTTTAAATTGGTATCCAGGATAATCAAAAACTTTAATTCAGTTTTCCATCTCTGAATTATCAGTCTACAAAATTTAACATTAAACAAGTTCTGTATCTCCATCTTCTTCAAAGAATACAATCATCCTCAAAAAGTTTTATAAGGAGAATTATAAGAACAATAAAAATCATCAAGCTACCACAATTCTATCTTTAAGGTTAATCTTTTCTATTGCAACATCACACAGATTAAGGCCCATTTCACATTCAATCTAAAGCAGGATGCCATGAAATTTCCAGTAAACACAAGTCTCGTATCATTCAAACCTCTGATTTCTGATATTTCTTCAGGAAATGCAAGTAAATGTGACTATAAAAGTGTTCAAAATTTGAAGGCCATTCTTTTGCATCCTACCATCATCATGTAAAAACCATTACAGCCATTCTTTTATTAGGCATTACCTGGTGTACTAAGAGAGATATTAAAACCTTTAATTGTACATAAAAAATCTGGCTGTATTTGCTAGAGATTTATTCCATACGATAGCATGGAACAGTATTCTCTCAAAACCTACTTTGCTCCAGCTTATCCAAGGAATAAAAGAAAAATGGAAATCTCCAAGATCGACAACCCAACATGTGATATCTTCTGCACATGCAGACAAAATGAAAACTAGACTGTTGAAGGAAACATAAAACAAGGACATCTCAGATAATCAACAACGTAAGAATTGACAATTCAATGCCATATATACCCTCAGTGTTAGTTAGAGAGGCTGCATACTGCACTAAACTCAACAGCATTTATTGCTACGGGTGGAAACAGTACTGGGTACATAACTCTTAGAGAACCATGCACTTTCTATGACGGCCCAACATTGAACAGATCATAATGGAAATTCTAGACAGACTAAATACTCTCAAATCATATCATTCCCGAAGCCAAACTAGCACTCAATTAAGCAAATGCATTAGCGCAAAAAATAAAAGTAGAACACAGATTGAACCATTGGCGGATCTAGGTGTTTTACATGGTGTCCTGGGACACCATGTAAATCAGGTTAAATGTATATTTGTAGGCATAATTATTACTAGATTTTCTTGGCATAACAAGGGACACCATGCTTTTTTTGGAGGAGGTGATGGGATCAAGTCTAGTGTGGTGCACTTTTAGTCAAAATTTGGCAACATATATACTTAATAATAGACATTCCCAGGTTTTGATTTCAGGACCTCCAAATATACCTCATTGAATGCTATACAAACTAAATGAGCTATGAAGTTTTTGCACTATTTTATTCAACTAATTTGATTTACATCTTAAATTTTTAGCCCATAAATATATATACTAAAGCTGTATGAATAATATTTTGGTAAGCCATTTATATAAAATTATATGAATTTTTTAGTGCATGCATTAAATTTATTTTTACGTGTATTAATTATAGTTAAAATATATAAAATTATTATTATTATTATACAGGGACATCATGAACTTGGAAGTCTGGTTCCGGATAGAATTGTTAAAGCACAAAGCAGCATATTTTGATATTATGAATCTATGATCCCCCAAAGAGTTCTATCTTCCTTAGAGGTCAGCATTTTAAGTTCATAAGGAAGACAACAAAACAATCATTATTCCACAGTTCCGCATCACTGAGTCACTAACAACAAATTTTCATATTCAAATAAAAAGAAAACAGAAAACCAAAACCGAGAAGCACTTGTAGCAAATAAATTTCAGCTCACCTGCAACGTGAAAAGTCTGTCATCAATTTGAACTTCTTTTGTCAAGAAATCAGCACCAATTGTTGCCTTATACTGATTAGTAAACTTATGATTGACAAATCTGGTCACATAACTTAAGGACTAACCAAATCATGGTCTACAAATCTGAAACCAGAAGAGCAGAAAATAGAAAGAAAAATAAACACCGTGAAATTGCTCAATTTCTATAATCGAAGGATACTGATTCATCAATGACGTCTTCCCGACGCTGCAACCAATCACGTAATGAAACCCTCAGTTAATAACAGCGGATTACAATAACATAAGCAAATCAAATGCGCCAAAAGCCGAATTACGACCGGAAAAAAAAACAGTCGGAGAGAAAATTTATTCAAGTTGGAAACTGATATCAGAAGAGGAGGAGATTACCCGCTGTCACCGAGGATGATGACCTTCAGAAGCATTCGCCGTCGAGAAGCCATGATCAATAAATAAAGACTGTCGCACCTTTCCGAAAATTGAGACTAATTGATAAACTATTTAAAGAAAAAGAGATGAATCTGATAGTTGGCAAGATCCGGAGCAGCAGAGGAAAGCTTTGAAGGACAAGAGTAATCAACCTCCCCTGAACAAATGATTTTTGTTGTTGTCAGTCGCAAGCATGGTCCTAGGCAGTAATTAAAGTTGTTAAACTATTGTTTTCCTTTTCTCTTTCTCTCTGAGACCAAATCAGAAGCAAAATATATAATGCACTGGGATGTATAATGTAAAATGTATCTGAGAGTATATTACATAGTTATATTTTCATTAAAAGACTCTTTCAGCATAAGTGGAGTTTTTTACTTTAGAAAAAGTACCGCATGCAGAATTATCAAATAAAAAAACCATTTTCAATATCTGCAAAGCGCTATGCCCCACATAATTACTATTTCCTCCTTACTAAAAAAAATTATTTTTTATTAAATTTTTGTATTCAAAATAAAGCTATTTAAAAAAATTTAAAACCTACTTTTTATTTTTACTTTAACTTTTTCAAAATTATATATGTATTAAATGTTTTATTATTTTTCAATAAATAGTATGAATATAATTTTAAAATTATTTTTATTACTTTCTTAAAAGATGTACAAATTAATATAATAACTTTATTTTTGCTACGGATTGAGTATAACGTAATATGATAGGATACTCACTGACTCTTAATCAATACAATATAAAAGTATAATGGTTAAATTATTATATGATAATCATTACTCTTTGACAAAATAATTATTGATTTATTATATGACTTATTAATTACTACACTAAAAATAAACTATTATTATAAATACATAACCATCACTCTATAATAACATAATTATCAAGATATGTGCGTTTTGACTGAGTATTTAATACACAACATAATATTGTATTGGTTTATGGAAATAGTGGAGAAGTTTTGGGAAAATATTTTGGATCTGTGAGAAACATAGGGAGCCCTAGTTTATTAACATGTACCGTGTTTTCTCATAGAATATTTTGATGTATTTTTGGAAAAAAAACTGAGATTAAAAAAAATTAATAAGAAAGTCTGGTGTTTTTTATTTATTTTCAAAATACGTTGTTTTATCTCGTATATTTTTTTCCTAGTTTAAAGAGATATAAGAGAATCCTAATCGTCAAATCGCACAGTCTAATTTCTTCTTCTTCTCTATATATAATTCTCCACTAAAAGAGAATTGTAGATTTTTGTAATAGATTGATTGATTTGTTTAATCACCCTATAATTATACAAAAACACAAATAAATATCTATATTTTCCCCTCAAATGTTTTGTTTTGTGATCAAATCATCAATTGTTCATCATCTCTGATTTTGATTTGGATCCATTCAATCCATGTAATTCTGTAACAATTTGGTGTTAGAGCTGTGGTTGTTGAAGAGATCTGGTAATTAGGATGGGTACAAGATTCAATATTGAAAAGTTCAATTAGTCTGTCAATTTCATATTATAAAAATCAACGATATAGGCAATCCTAATTCAAAACAGGTTAGAAAAGGCATTATTCGGTCATGCTAACAAGCCAGATTTGATGACAAATGAGAGATTCAAAGAAGTAGATTTGAAAGCCATCCCTACCATATAATTATGCTTGTCAAATGAGGTATTGCATAAAGTGGCAAAAGAATTAATGGTGATTACCTTATTGTACATGACAAAGTTAGTAGCAAATCAGCTATTGTTGAAGAGTCAGCTTCATGACATGAAATTAGGTAAGGGCCAGTCCTTCAAATCTCATATTGATGAATTTGATTCTATTGTGATGGATTTATATAACATAGAAGTCAAATTATATAATGAAGATTTGTCCATTATGTTATTATATTCTTTACTTGCTAGTTTTAAGCATTTTTGGGAGACTATGTTATATATGAATGATAAATTAGTCCTTAAGGATGTGAAATCTATCTTGCTATAATAGGAGTTGAGTGATAGTCAGTTGACTGACAATAGTATTTCTAGGTACTCACATAGTGAGGGATTGGTAGCCAAGGTGAAGGACACATGAGCGGGGGTCTAGCGACTGTAAGAAGACCCGATCTAAGTCAATGAGTTGGCAGAAGAATGTAACATGCTATAGGTGTTACAAGAAGGGGCATGTTAGGAAGTTTAATACTAATAGGAAGCTTGATGCTAAGTTTTTTGGTATAAAGGATAATGCTATTGTAGCTCATGATGGTAGTGATAGAGACATGTTGTTGGCCACTAATAGATATACCAAGATTAGTGATAGATAGATCTTGGATTCTGAGTGCTCTTACCATATATGTTCCAATAAAAGTTAGTTTCAAATGCTTGAGGTGACTTAGAGTGGAGCTATCTTAATGGGTAACGATGTTGCTTGCAAAGTTGTTGGGATTGGGCCAGTAAATGTGAGGATGCATGATGGTGTGGTTAGGACATTGTTCAATGTGAGACATTCCCTGAGATGACTAAGAACCTCATCTCTTTCATTTTCTTGGATTGCAATGGGTACTAATGTTTTATTAAGGATGATACTTTGAGAGTTATAAAAGGGGTTCTAGTAGTGATGAAAGGGAAGTAGGTCGGGATACTGTATGAGTTGGTGAGTTCCATTATTATGGGGATGATTGTTGTGATATCATCGAGGTTGTCAGACTCATTTGTTACAAGACTATGACACATGAGTGTCAAGGGTTTTATTGATCTCTCTAAGAGCGGGTTGTTGGATGGACAGTGTACTGGTACTATAGACTTATGTAATTTGGCAAGCAAAGTGCCTCTTGAATATATCCATTTAGATTTGTGGGGTCTAGTGAATGTGGTTTCCAAAGGTGGTTTGTTACTTGCTCAAATTTATTAATGAGTTCTATAGAAAGGTACGTGTTTATTTCTTAAAGCCTAATAATGATGTATTTAGTTTTTTCAAATGTTGGAAGACCTTACTAGAGAAGTATACTAGGAAGCAAGTTAAGTGTCTTAGAATAGATGACGGTCTTAAGTTTATTGAGGAGAGTTTCACTGATTTCTACTAAGATCATTGGATTACGAGACACCACACTTGTGTTGGGAAATCATAGTAGAATGGAGTTCCTAGGCAGATGAACAAAATCCTATTAGAGAGGGCTCGTTGTATGTTATCACTGGGAGGGATAGACATAGATTTTTAGGTTGAGAAGGTTCACATGGTAGTATTTGTGGTGAACTAATCACCAAATTGGTCCATTAAGTTGAAGACACCTGGAGGATTTGTGGTCTGGTAAGCCACCTGATTACTTTGATTTGTATGTCTTTAGTTTCCCTACTTATGCTTATGTGAATGATGGTAAACTTGAGCTTAGAGCTAAGTTGTGTAACTTTCTTAGCTTTACATTGGGAGTGAAGGCCTACAAATTATGGGAATTAGCTGCATCTAAGTTCTTAACTATTATGGATGTTACCTTTAATAAGTCTATGTTCCTCTAGAAAGTCTTGTGATGGATTATATAAGGAGGTGAAGTAGGATAGTACTTCAGGCCAAATGGAGGTTGAGCTGGATGACAAATACCCTTCTAATAGACCCACTATTTTGAAGTGGGAAGATCAAAGCAACAAATAGAACAAATGGGCTTTACTCTAGGTAGAGCACGAAGGAATGTTAACCCTTCGATCAGGTACAGTTTTGAAGAATTAGCTAACTATGCTTTATCTAGTGCAGATACTATTATTGATGTGTATGAGTCAACATCATTCTCAAAGGCTGTTGAGAGTTATGATTCTACTGAGTGGTGTGTTGCTATAGAGGAGGAGATAGAATCCTTATTGAAAAATCATACATGGAAACTTGTGAACGTACCTAGGAAGAAGAAGATAGTTGACTGCAAGTATGTGTACAAGTTTAAACAAGGAGCTCTAGGGGTAAAGAGACTAAGGTACAAGGCTCATTTGGTTGCACATAGATTTAGTTTGATTCTAGGCGTGGACTATAATGAGGTATTTTCTCCTGTGATTAGACATACTTCTATTCATACTTTGCTTGTGCTTGTGGCTATGCATGATCTATATTTGGAGCAATTGAATGTTAAAACTACATTTTTACATGGTGAGCTTGAAGAGGATATTCATATGCAACAACATGATGGGTTTGTTATTGAGGGGATGTATGATCATGTGTGCCTATTGAAGAGGTCACTATATGGTCTGAATTAGTCTTCTAGATAATGGTATAAACATTTTGATCAGTTTATGCTTGACCATGGTTTCTTCAAGAGTGTGTATGATGGATGTATGTACTTGAAGAAGATGGAGGGTGGCTCTCATATGTATCTTTTTCTATATGTTGATGACATGCTTGTTGTAACAAAAGATACGTCTAATGTTGATAAGGTGAAGGCAATGCTAAATAGTGAGTTTGAGATGAAAGATCTTGGAGCTGCAAGGAGGATCTTTAACATGGAGATCATAAGAGACTGTGAGCAGAAGCTTTTGTTCTTATCACAAGATTCCTATGTGAACAAGGTGTAGGAGATGTTTCATATGATGGATTCCAAGTCTGTGAGGACTCCATTAGCTACTCACTTCTAATTTTCAACTTTGGATTGTCACAAATCAAAAGAGGAAGATAAGTTCATTGCTATTATTCCATATTCAAATGCTATTGGTTGCATCATGTATACTATGGTGTGTACTCAGCCTAATATTGCTCAAGCTGTTAGTGTGGTGAGCCGATATATGGAAAATCCGAGGAAGGCTCACTAACAAGTAGTGAAGTTGATTTTGAGGTACTTGAAGGCTACGCCATTAGCATGTATAGAGCATGAGGGATCACCTGATTTGTTGGTGGGTTTCATGGACTCTAATTGTGGTGGAGATATTGATAAAAGAAGATCCACCAGTGGATATGTTTTTTGTCTTGGTGGTTCAAGTATTAGCTGGATGTCTTCATTAAAGGATATGATGACTCTGTTCACTACTGATGTAGAGTATATGACTATAACAAAGGATTTTTAGGAATCTGTGTGGCTTGGTGGTTTAGTACATGAGTTAAGATTTGGTCATAGTGCTCTAGTTTTTTGAGATGATAGCTAGAGTGATATCTGTTTAGTGAAGAATTATAATTTTTTTCATTGTCGAACAAATCACATTGACAATAGGTATCAATTTATCCGAGGTACTATTGCTATAGACAAAGTTGTGTGGAGAAAGTGGGTACTTTGGATAATTTGACTGATATGTTAATAGAGCTACTAACCATGGGTAAGTTTGAGTTTTTCAAGGACTTGATTGGTGTTCATAGGCCATGAGGCCCTTTATTGGGCTAAAGGTTTTTTTGCAGAGGTCTTCACATGTCATGTGTCACAAATACTACGTTAAGGTGCATAATTGTGAGCTTTGACTGAGTATTTGATGCACAACATAATATTGTGTTAGTTCGTGCAGGTAGTAGTGAAGTTTGGGGTTCATATTTTGTGAGAAACATGGGGGTCTCGTGTTTATTATCATATACTGTGTACATAATATTTTGATGTGGTTTTGGGAAAAAATATGAGAATAAAGAAATTAACACGGGGGGTCTCATGTGAAATACCCCAAAACCCTAATTTTGAGAATTATGGCAAATTAAGGATTTATTAGAAAAATTAATTAAATTAATTATTTTATTAAAATAAGAGGGATTAATTAAGGCCAAATCAAGAGAAAATTAATAAATAATTTATTTAAAAAAATAGGGTGTTTTGCTAATTAAAATAAAATTTTGGAAAAATCTTTCAAAAATCCTAAATTAACCTAAAAAGGAAATTTAATTATTATTTTATTAAAATATTATTATTTTTAAATATCCCAAAATACCAAAATATTTTAAATACCCAACCCACTTATTTTTCTTATTTTCCCCTCTCTTTTCTTTTTCTTTTCTTTCCTTCCTCTCCTTTTCCTTTTTCTTTCTTCCCTTTTCTTTCCCCGATCTGGAGCAGCCCGCCTCGCGGCCCAGACTTCCCCTTCCTCTTGCGCGGTCAGGCCCATCATTCCCTTCCTTTCTCCCTCGTTGGCCAACTAGCCCAGTTTGGCTTCTTTCTTTTTCTTTCTTTTCTCACTGGACAGACCGACCGCCCCTTTCTTCTTCCTTTCTCCTTCTCCCCTAACCCTCTCTCTCCCTAATGCTCAGCCCCCCACTTCCTGGTGCAGCCATGCAGCCTCTACATCGCTGTACGCTAGCCTTCCACCCTTATCCTCTTCCCTATCACTCCCTCTCTCTTCTCCACCCAATCACCCCCTCTCTCTCCTCACACATGTCTCTCTCCCCCTTCCTTTTCCCCTTCCTAAGCTGCTAGGCCCTGCAAAAGTTATAGGCCTACTCCGGCCATGCGCCACTGACCGGTGACCTGCACCCGTGCCATTGACCTTTCCTCTTCCCCCTCTGTTGTTCCCTCTCATCCATGGCCTATAAATACCCCTCAACCACCCCCATTCAACTATTTTTCTCTCAACCCAGAAATGTACACCTCTTATGAGCCGCCGCCTGTTCAGTCGCTTGTTGCACCACCTCCGTCCAGCACCGCCGCCCAAACCACCACCCAAATTACTCCCCGCACCACCCTCCACCGAGCCACACCCCTCATCACCCTCAATCCTTCCTACATAGGCTGCCTTGGCTGTGCAAAGTTGGCCATTCGACCAACCTTAACCCGGCTACCGCCACCCTTTGCACCACCGTCTGCTGCCACTCCCGCCGCAACCACCACTCCTTCTACCCTCCAAAATCACCAGCAGACTCTCCCCTACCTCCCTCTCCTTCTTCCTTCCTCTCTCTCCACCACTCTTAGCCACCACACCACCGCTTGTGTAATCCCCCAAAATTTTTAAAAGCCTATAAATTAATAAATAACTTTTATTTGGGATAAATTATCTTTTTAATCTATTTAATTTAATTATTTTATGGATTTTTGAATATATAAAATTGGGTATAAATATTTAATAAATTAAAATAAATATTTTGTTATTTTATCATACTCTTATTATTTAAATAATTTTTCAAACCATTATTTTACTAAAATTATCCTTTTTAAACCCTTATATTTTAATTATATTAAATTAAATTATTAAATAAATTTATTACCCATAAATATTGCATTTTATTATTTTGTAAATTAAATTATTTTAATTGTCCCATTTTCCTTTTCTTTTTTCCTTTTTCCTTTTCCTTATCCTTTTTCTCCTTTCTTTCTTTTTCCCTTCTCCTTCCCTTGGGCCGTCGGCCTTGGTCTGCCTTGCCTCCCTTCTGCGCGTTGGGCCACTGACCCATCTCTCTTCTCCTCCCTCTCCTTCACCTGCGTCATCAGCCTAAACTACCCCCTTTTTCTTACTTCCTTTCTCGTGAGAGCCTGGCCTGCCTCCCTTCTTCCTTTTCTTTCCTTTCTCCCCAACTGGGCCGGCCTGCGTCCTTCTCCCCTTTAGCCAACCTGCACGCAGCCTCCCCACCCCTTCTTTCTTTCTTTCTTCTTCTTCCATTTTCCCCAGCGTCGTACCTGACCATCCTCCGCAATCTCCGCCGCCCCACCTGCAACCCTCTCCCCCAACTACTTCTCCCCTCTCTCGTCATATTCCTGCCCTATCCCGCCCCCATCGCCTCTTCCTCTCCTTGCCCATACCCCTCTTTTCTCCTCCCTCTCCTTGCAACTCCCATTCCCCTACCACCCTGCTGCCGCCCTACCAAGACACCCTATCCCCTCCTTTATCTTCCTCCTTCCTTGCCTCATTCTACCATTTTTTCGAGCTCCCCATGCCTTCCCCGGCCTTCTTTTCCTTCCTTTCTTCTCCTTCCCTCATCCTCCTTGTTTTGCTTCACCGTCACCATTCAGCCACTGCTGCTGCCTCACCAGCCACCTGCACCACCCTCTGCCACCCTCTATCCCACCCCTAAACCATCACAGCACCCCTCGAGCCATCCCGCGGCCTCCTTCTTCCTCCCCTCTTCTTTTTCTCCCTTCTTGGCAGCCACCCTGCACCGCCCCTTTCCGCCACCGCTCTGCCGACTTTGTCGCCACCTGAGCCAGCAAAATAATCCCTACAACCCCCTATACCACCCCTAAACCTCCTTTAGCCAAAACCACCACCTACAGGCCTTCATTTCCTCCCTTCCTTTTCCTTCCCTCTCAACCCCTCCATCTCAACTCACCTTGGTAGCCCCCCCTTCGCAGCCTTGTTGCTGCAGTCAACCCAACCCCGACCACCACCTACACCCCCTCTCCACCTCTGCACCCTTCCTTTGCCTTAAATCCTCCCTCGCATGCCCTATTTCCTAGCCCCAAAACCCTAACCCAAAAATTGCCATTTTCCCTCCTTTCATCCATCTTCGAGCCCCTCCCCCTCATTTCTTTGCACGCAGCTCATGCTGTATGAGCAGTATAAGCTGCTGCATGCTTGGTTATGTTTTGTTTAATAAATTTTGAGCAATAATAATATTTTAAGTTAAGTATTTGATTAATTAAGTGTTATTAAGTCTTATGCTTGATTTTTCTTATTTCTAATATAATAAATATTGATATTATTTTTAGGTATTGGTTTTGCTAATCAAAGCTTGAACCTTTAACCGGAATATCGGTAAGGCTTATTCTTACGGGAATTAAGGTAACCATTAAACCCCACTTAAACGCATGGATAACTTATGTTAGCACATTAGGCTTTTTAATATGTTATTATCCTTGATATATGTTGTTGTTGTTGTTTTTATTTTATTTTATTTTTATGTTGATTGATAAAAAGGGAGTATGTTAGATTATATGCTATTTATGGAAATATTATTAAGGTAAGATTTTTGTTACTAATAAAATTTGTTAAGTAATTATCCATATTATATTATGCTATTGTGATCTTTAATGCATGGTTAATATTATTGTGAACCCTAGGGGTATTTTAGTAATAGGTCTTGTGTAAGAATGTGGCTTAATATGTATGGGTGTTAATGAGTATTAAATTAAATATAATAGTTGTAGAGTTGGATAATGAGAATGGGGTGTTAATACTAATATTTCATGTACTAATAATAATTTAATATAAGTGGTGTAATAAGGGGCAAAATGGTAATTTGTAATAAAAGGGTAAAATGGTAATTTTGTAATTTAAAGGGTAAAATGGTAATTTTATAATTAAAGGGAAAATGGTAATTTTATATATAAAAGGGTAAAATGGTAATTTTGTAATTAAAGGGGTAAAATGGTATTTTTGTAATTGAAGGGTAAAATGGTAATTTTATTATTAAAGGAAAAAATGGTAATTTTATAAATAAAATGGTAAAATGGTAATTTTGTAATTAAAGGGGTAAAATGGTAATTTTATAATTGAAGGGTAAAATAGTAATTTTATAATTAAAGGAAAAAATACTAATTTTATAAATAAAAGGGTAAAATGGCAATTTTGTAATTAAAGGGTAAAATGGTAATCTTGTAATTGAAGGGAAAATGGTAATATTTTAATTAAAGGGTAAAATGGTAATTTTGTGATTAAAGGGTAAAATGATAACTTTGTAATAAAAGGGCAAAATGGTAATTTTGTAATAAAAGGGTAAAATGTTAATTTTGTAATTAAAGGCCAAATGGTAATTTTATAATTAAAAGGGTAAAATGGTAATTTTGTAATTGAAGGGTAACATGGTACTTTTATAATTAAAGGGAAAAATGGTAATTTTATAAATAAAAGGGTAAAATGGTAATTTTATAATTAAAAGAAAAAATGGTAATTTTGTAATTAAAGGATAAAATGGTAAATATGATCTTAATTTAACCAACTAAAGGGTAATTTGGTAATTATGATAATGAAAAAGGGTAATTTGGTAATTTGACCAACTAATGGATAATTGGTTAATTATAATAAAGGAAAAGGGTAATTCGGTAATCTAACTAACCAAATGGGAAATATGATAAGTGTAATAATTACGAAGGATGATTAGTGACCTAATAAGTGTGGGAGATAGTCTGGTAACCTAAATCGAGTAAGGGTGTAGCTAGGAACAACTATGTGTGTGTTATGTGCCTTGTGTGCCATGCGTTATGCCATATTGTGTACTTTATGCTTAATGATTAATCATTTATAGTGCAACTTTGAGTGAATATATGCTTATGAGATTTCCTTATGGCATATGGATGATGATTATATTTGTTGTGCATACGATGTTATGTGATATGACCCTCTAGGACATGCATGCTAGGATATTTAATGTGGTAATGTAGGATGGAAGGATGAAAAAGGAAAAATGGGAAAGTAAGATAACCAAGGGAAAGTAAGTTGGCTAACATAGGTAGGAATGACCTAAATAATCCATAAGCCATGAGTGGATGAATAAAAGGGGACTTTACATAAATTGAAAGAGTGGGAGAATCTAGGGTTTATATGGGATGGTTAGAGTCCACATGTTGGCAAAATTTACATATGGAAAGTTGGTTTGGGATGTGAGGAAGGTAATGGAAGAGTTGTTTGGGTGACTGGGAGCTTTGGGTGAAAAATAATACGTGGGATAGTATAAGGGTGCATAGGAGACCGAGCTAGGGTTTGGGAGGAAACCCTAATTTGAGAAGGTGGAAAAGGAAAAAGAAAATAATAAAAATAAATGAGAATGAGTGGGCTATAAAGTGAGAGTTGGATCTAAGGGTCGTGACATGTGGGGTATTGAAATAGTTTGGGATGTGTAAGGCAGAGAAGGATGGGCCACATATGCCCAAATTAGGGTTTCTAGAGAAAACCCTAGGGTAAGGCAGTGAGTGGACTTTGGGGTATAAGGTAGTGGGCCTTGACCCACACATTTAGCAGTTGGGCTCCTGGTGTGAGTTAGTGGATTAAGGGAAGGATGTCGGGGTGAGTTAGGAGGTGCAGAAGTCTCAAGACATAGGACAGGCCCTCTTGGGAGGATAAATATAGATATAGTTAGTCATGCATGTCTAGGGTGAAATCTGTTGAATAATATATGGTAAAACACTAATCATGTAAAATGGAAGATTATTGAGCCGGGTGGCATAATAGTGGCCAGGTGCCGGGATGCCTTGGAGATCGATCCATCGGCATATAATAGTGGTTAGGTGCGTTCTACCCTATAAGTGACCGATCCACTGGCTATAATAGTGGGGGATCCCGAGCTCAATAAACCAAAGCCTAAGTTTGGTAAGACACATAAAAGACACTAAGTACTTATAGTGGAATACCATGAGAGTTGGGGCCAAATCGATCCACCAGCATAATAATGGCTAGGAGCATTTTGCCCTGGAGATCGATCCATCGGTATATAATAGTAGTTAGGTGAGTTATGCCCTATAAGTGACCGATCCACTGGCTATAATAGTGGGGTTCACGCACTCGCATTGACATTTATAATCCGAGATGATTTATTAATGATGGACTAATGGCTTTAAGGCCCTAAAAGTATCGATTATTCATTATGACCTATTAATATTTGATTGACTTGTTAAGTATACGAATGCTCGAAAGTGAATGCTATGTATGCACCATTAATATTTGATTGACTTGTCCAATATGTGAATGCATGGATCTGAATATTATGTTTACACCTATCGTTAGGTATGGGTATAGTGGTACATAATGTGTTACATTGCGTGACTACCTTTAAGTGTGTTTTAAAGGGTTACTCAGTACTGTATGACTGAAGGGTTCCATTCGTGGGGCCCCTGCCTATTTAATGGGCAGTGTCCCTTGCATGTCCTTATTCAGGAGCTATTTAGGTGGGCCACGTGAAAGAGCTTAAGGATTATCCGGGCTTTTAGGATTTCATCCTTCCTCTTCTAATGTCTGGTATAAATGTAACCTTTGTTCTTATAATCACCATTGGTGGATTATATTCTTATAAAATATTTACTTGCACTACTCTGATTTAAATATGTTTGAATTTCTCGTAAATTATATTTTAATCTTTTAGCCTTAGCACTTGGTACTGGAACGGTATGAGTGAACCGGTCTGGTATTAAGTGTGGCGGTAATATCCCCAAAATTCACAGTTTTATTATTTTGCTTTCGCTAATTTTTTTTAATAAAACAAAATTTTTTGGTAGTGAATTTTGGGGGTGTTACAGCCTGTGCCGCCTTTGGCTGTGCCACCACAACCACTCTAGGCCTCTCAACCTAGGCATTCTCCACCACCTCAAATTCCTCTCTCTTTCCCCCTATCCCACCTTAAACACCCCACTTTCCACCCTTTTCCCCTTTCTTCCGCTGCTGGTGTCGCCGGTCACCACCAACCCTAGGTGGTATCCTAACCTTTAAAACCCTACTTATGATGTCTTTATCCCTTTTTACTTATATTGTGTTATTATTATTATTATTAGTATTATTATTATTATTATGATAATATGACTATTATTTTTATTATTATTAAGTGTAGCCTCGGGATATTTATCCCATTATTATTAAGGGGTCGAAACCCTAATTTTAACTATTATTATAATTATCCTCATTTTTATTAATATCATTACTATTATTATTATTATTAGTGCTAGCCTTAGTATATTACTATTATTACTTCTATGCAAAAATTTGAAACCTTACCCATATAAGTATCATTATTTTGAATATTATTATTATTAGTATTATCCTTAGGAATAATAGTATTTTTGTTAATATTACTATTATTACATCATTATTTTACTACTAACCCTATTATTAGCCTTAACCTTAATAATACTAGGGTTTCTATTATTATTATTATTAATTACTACTACTACTACTATTTTTGCTACAACCAGTATCATTACTGTTATTAGAAATAATAAAGCTATTAGCTTTAATAATATAAAAATGGGTATAAATACTTATCATGAACCTCTTTTGACTAGTAATAACCTAGTAGGATAACTTGAGAATAAAAATCCTATTTTTACTGTAATTTTTTTAATAATAGTAACCCTAATATTAGAATAAAGTAGGAAATAATAGTATTTTTGGTAGGAGGGAAATTAATCCTTAGTTTTTATCTCTTATCGGTGAACCCAGTTAAAACCCTAAGGAGGCGTAGGAGCGTGCTCCAAGTCGTGTTAGGTTAGGATGTAGCTAAGACCCTATGTGTGCTATGTGCCTTGTATGTCTTGTATGCCATGTACCATGATATGTTATGTATCTTATGATTATCATTATAACTGTTTTATATAGCATGGCTTGGAGTTGAGGTATGCTCATGTGTTTTCTTATGGCATGTGTATAATATGTATATGTTGTGATTATGATATGTTATGATGTGGCCCCTTTAGGACATGCATGATAGGATATTTAATGTAATGATATGGGGTGAGAGGATGAAAAAAGGAAAATGGGGAAGTGAGTTGACCAAGGGAAAGTAAGTTGACCAAGAGATATGGGATTGACCTAAATATTTCATGATCTATGAAAGGAAAAAATAAAAGGGGGCTATGAATAAAATAAAAGAGTGGGTGAACTTTACATGGGAATTCTAGGGTTTGCATTGGAGATTGCATGAAAACTTTGAGGTTTTGCATGGGGTGGATGGAGTCTGTATGAGGACGATCTTTACGTGGGAAAAATTATCTTGGGGTGTAAGTAAGGTAAGGAAAGAGTTGTTTAGGTAATTGGAGCTTTAGGGTGAAAAATAATATGTGGATCAGTATAAGGGTGCACAAGAGACCTAGCTAGGGTTTGATAGGAATACCCTAATTTGAAATGATGGTGAAAGTAAAAAAAATACTTGAGGGTGAGTGGAGTATGAGTATCATGGAAAGTAAGAGTGGAAGGTGAGAAATAGAGGGGTGACATGTGGAAAAGAAGGATTCTAGGGTTTGGTGTGGCCAACTAGGGTTTTGTGGTCACACGTGTATTTGGGGGAGTAAAGTGAAATGATGAGGGTTGAATCTAAGGGATGTAATGTGTGGGGTGTTAAACAACCTTAGTTGCGTGAGGCAGAGAAGGATGGGCTACATATGCCCAAATTAGGGTTTTAGGAGAAAACCTAAGGGTAAGGTAGTGAGTGAACTTGGAGGGTGTAAGGTAGTGGGCGTTAACCCACACACTTAGGAGTTGAGCCTCCAGTGTGAGTAAGTAGGATAAGGAAAGGATGTTGGGGCGTGCTAGGAGGTGAAAGTCTTAAGATATAGGACAGGCCCCCTTGGGAGGATAAGTGTAGATGGAGTGTGACATGGATGTCTGGGGTGAAGCTTGTTGAATAAGATACAATAAGACACTAATCATTTAAAGTGGAAGATTATTGATCCGGGCCTAGACCAATCCACCGACATAATAGTGGCCAGGTGCCTAGGTGCCTGGAAACCGATCCACCGACATATAATGGTGGTCAGGTGTGCTTTGCCCTGTACATGATCGATCCACCGACTATAATAGTGGAGGATCTCGAGCTTAATAAAACAAACCCTAAGTTTAATAAGACACATAAAAGACACTAAGTACTTACAGTGGAACACCATGAGAGTTAGGGCCAGACCGATCCGCCGACATAATAGTGGCCAGGAGCATCTTGCCCTGGAGACCAATCACCAGCATATAATAGTGGTTAGGTGAATTTTTCCCTGTACATTTCCTATCCAGCGGCTATAATAGTGGGGTTCTCGTACTTGCATAGATTGATAAAGAGCATGGTGTAAATGAGTATTAACCAGAGAATTAAATAATCAATTTATTCGGACTATGGCTTGGCCTTTATTTATGTGATCATGCTTTTGTTATATGCCTTGTGTGTTGACCTTAGATGCATGCTTCTAAAATTCTAACTGCTAGACTATAGACCTTAATGCCTCATCTCATTGATCAAGCTCAATCTGGATTTGTTAAAGGCAGGTATATTGGTAAAATTGTTTTTCTAGCTCCTGAATTGGTTAGGAAATTTTCTCAAAAGCATATTTCTCCTAGATGTATTATAAAATTTGACATTAAGAAAGCTTATGACTCAGTTCACTGGGGTTTTTTGTAGCAAGTCCTTCATGCTTATGGTTTTCCCCTTCAAGTTGTTTGATGGATAATGGCTTATGTAACCACTGTCTCCTACTCTCTTTATTTAAATGGTGAGCTGACTAAACCTTTCAAAGGTCAACAAGGGTTAAGGCAAGGGGACCCCCTCTCCCCTTATTTGTTGGTGTTGGTGGCGGAATACCTTACTAGATCTCTCAAGTTTTTGTGGAATGATAAGGATTTTAAAGGACAACCTAAATGTAATTATTTAAAGATTATTAACTTAGCTTTTGGAGGTGATAAGCTCCTTTTTTATAGGGGTGATTTTAAGTCAGTTAATAGTCTTATCAATGTGATTAAAGACTTCTTTGATAGGTCTGGTCTTATTATTCATTCTCAAAAGAGCAGCATATTTTTTTGGGGGTGTGGATGATATAACAAGACTTCATATCCTGCATCAAACTAATTTCTCTAAAGGTAGTTTTCCCTTCACATATTTAGGAGTTCCTTTATCCTTTGTAAGATTAATAACCTCCCAACTCCAAGGTTTGGTGTACAAAATTACAAAGAAGCTAACAAGCTGGCATTCCCATTTGCTATCCTATGCTGGTCGAACTCACTTACTGAAGTTTGTTATTTTTAGCTTCCAGCTCTACTAGTCTCAAGTCTTCATTCTCCCGAGGAAGTTGATCCATCAAATAGAATTTATGTGTATGCAATTTCTCTGGACTGGAAAGATAAATTCTTCAAAGAAAGCCTTGGTAGCTTGGAAGCAAGTTTGCTTACCAAAAAGGGAATGAGGTCTAGGCTTAATTGATGTGCATCAATGGAATAAAGTGGCAGTGGGGAAAATGCTTTGGAACTTATGATGCAAAAAGGATTCCCTTTGGGTTAAATGGAATCATTATATTTATCTAATCTCTCAATCTTTGTGGTCCTTTACTTCAGTCCATAAGTGCTCTTGGCATCTGCAGCAAATCTTCAATCTTAGACATCATTTTCAAGACTTCTTCTCTAATTCTCAGTTTTTGACAAAAATCCTAAAGAATGATGGATCTTATAGTATAAAAGAAATGTATGATCTTACTAGGCACCATGGTGAAATATTTTGGTGGTGGTATATTCCATGGTGTGGTTTGGCTGCTCCCAAGCACCAATTTATTACTTGGCTTCCTATTTAAAATAAGTTGACGACTAAGGTAAGATTAAAGCAGTTGAATCTTCTTGAGGATATTGAGTGTATCTTGTGCATGACAAGACAAGAGGAGACATCAAGCACCTTATGTTTGATTTCCCTTATAGTCAGGAGATTTGGATGAAGATTAGGAAATCCTTTAACTGGAGGGATCATATCCACTCATGGGAGACATAATTGAAGATCTTGGCTAAAAATACAAAGCAATGTAAGAGGAAGAAGGACATACTCAGAGCCCTATTTGTCACATTCATAGGATCCATTTGGAAAGAAAGGAATGCTAAGATCTTTAGCAATAAATCTCGACACTCTCATATGCTTATTAAATATATTTTCTTTGTAGTGTCAAGTAGGGTTTTTGCACCTCATCGTGTCAATAACTATGACTAATGGAAGGATTGCATAGATGCATTGGTGGTCTAAATTAGTTTGTACATATTTTCATTTTTGGTAATAATAAAATCTACTTACCAAATAATAATAATAATAATAATAATAATAATAATAATTTATAATAATCATATTATTAATCTTTATTAGTGCTTAAATTTATTATTATTATTATTATTATTATTATTATTATTATTGCTACTTATATGATATTATTGTGTTAATTTGATATGAACTTATTACTATTGATTTGATCTAATTTGATCATATAAGCTATAAAAATAAGCTAAAAAAAAACAGGATCTTAAGCTTCTTTCGCATATGTCTTTTTTTATTATTATTAAAAAAATGTATATATTGTTAACAATTTTAGATACAAATAGCATGCATGATAGAAAATCGATGGTGGGAATAGTATTTTAATAACTTTCTTAAGCATGAATAGGAACTAATATGGATAATAATCAACATGAACATTAATTGACATGCATATTAATTAGTGTGAATAGTAATTTGATAGTTTTTCATATGTGTGAGCCCTTTTTAGTGGCATGAATAGTATTTGAGCATAAATAGTATAAAATTCCAAAAGTGACTATATGATGTGTTTTACATTTATATGATAAATGCTTCAAAATATATTAATAAGGTAAAGTGTATTAATGAGTTTGAGACTTAAGCAAGTAACCTCAGGATAGCCTTCAAGATAGGTTTGAGCAATTGCACGCTTTCCCTTTGTTTAGTATTTGCTAGCATAGTTATGCATTAGTAAAACCCCTTTCTACTCTATAGAATTTTAAAATTTATATAAAGGGTATCAATATTTAAAATCTATACGATCTTAGTGAGGTCATGGTACTGCTTAGACGTTGTGCCCGAGATTTCCATTCCTTAATTCCTAAGATTTGTATTTATATTTTCCTACTCAAATGATAAGTGAAACGAATTGTGTGATAATACTAAGTAACGAATATCTTATTTTGTTGTCATTATATGCTTTTCCTAAGCGTGATTATTTTAATAAAGCACATGAGTGAGTTTTTATTGTTATTGTAAGTAGTTATCTTTACTCGTGTTATCATGTGTAACTCATGATTTATTCTATTATACCATACAATATGATTGTCTGCATGCTATTATTTTTAGTTGGATGCATTTACTCGGTACTTTTTAATATTAATACTATGTTTTAGTTGGATGCATTTATTCAATACTTTTTATTTATGATACTATGCTTGTATAGATAATTAGGTACACGTGGAGGAGGATGGTGGGTATGCTAAGGGCATGGAATTTGCTGAATGATGATATTTGGGGGGGGGGGGATTGACTATAGTTATATAATCTAATACCTTATTAGTGCGTTTTGATCTTTCTCTTCAAACGCTAAGTCTCTTTTTGCACTTCTTATCACCACCTCCTTTTTATAGATGATAGTTTCAAGAATTTGATCTCCATTTCAAACACTATATCTATATTACCTTTTCTCCTTTTACATTATTTTTTTTGTTATTTAAGTTTGAATTAAAGTTCTTAGCGTTATATTTGGTATAAGGATGGTGGCGATTTCAGACTTAAACTAACTGTAGCAGTAATACTCATATTTTTTTTTTTTACTTCTACAAATCATTGTCTTAAAATAAAATATTTTAGTTGTAAATTTTAGGATAGTACACTCTAACATTGTGAGTATAAATTTTGTATATAATGAACTAAAATTAAAAAAATGCCTACCACACTAGATAACCCTAACACTTTAAAAAAAAGGTTTTTGGGTGCAAATCTTATTTTTATTATTTTAATTTATTCAATAAAATTTGGTAATTAGAGTTTTATGGTTATTTGGCACAAATGGTAATTTTTTCATTTCATTTTCGCCATAGCTAGGGAAATATTTTTAGTCATTTGAATTTATTTAAAAAAAGGATATTAAGTAGTACGATTATCTGGTTAAAGGGTATTTTTGTTATTTCAACTTTTATGTTTAAAAATCCTTTTTTATTATTTTCCAAACTTATTATAATTCTTCATGTTTTTATACATATATGAAAAGAAATTAATATTTTGATACAGTTATAAATATTATTATATTTTTCGAGTTAACAAAAGTTTAGATTTTAAAAAAATAAAATTCTAATAATTTCATGGAATTTGAGAATGATGTGTAGAGAAATTGAAGAAACTTTTGATCCTTTTTTAGGATTTTAAAGAAATTTTTCATGTTTTAGTTTTTTAAATAAATTTCAATAAATAAAAGAGGATCCCCGCTAAAATGTCCTAATAATTTAGGAAAATTTTAGATAGCTTTCCTTTTTTTTTGTTATTAAAAAAAGGGATGACAATAAGTGAAAAAGTGTACGGAAAAGGAATATAGTTAGTGTAAAGATAATTATATAATTTCATAGACTCACTTAAATGGAGTTAAAGGGATAATTTATGCATAAGGGTATTATGATAACTTTATAAGCTATTTTTAAAAATTTTAAGGTTCCAATCTTGAGTTAAAGTTCAAAATAAAAGTAAGATTATTTGGCATGCAATGGTAAAAAAAAAAAAAAAATCCAATTTTCAAATATTTTTTCAAAGTTGATTTAGGAAAGAAAAAATAATAACAATATTTGGAATTTTATAGAATGTTTTTAGAAACAAAAGCATTAAAACCTTTAAAAAAATTAGAAAATTATAACAATTTTAAATATTATATTAAAATATTTAATTTTTAATTCATATATAAAAAAATTTAATATTCATTTTTTTAATTTAGTCATATAAAACTAAAAACACTAATAAGATGGTACTAAAGAGAAATAAAAATTAAAACACTTGATACATATACAAAATTGTTTTAAATACATATTACCACTCTTAAAATCATCACTACAAACCTCACCAAAATAGTCACTTTAATATGTTACTAAATATATTGATACGAATGGACTATGGAAGGTAATGTCAGTATACTTTCAAAGAAGTGGCATCTTTCATAATAAATTAAATCTCACTTCTAAGTTGTCATTGTGATAGGCTAGCAAGTAGGATCTATTTAATTCAAATATTAATACCCCATACTATTTTTTTTAAAAATATGTTAATATAAAATAAAATGGATTTTGTTTTGAAAAGGACCGAGAATTGAATGTGAAATTTTAATGTTTCTAGTTGACTGGTTTCTAGAACCGATCAACTAGTATGTTTAGTGACTAGCATTTTCATTCATAGTGAAACCAGCCGACTAGTTTTAAAAACCAATTGACTTGTTTTGTAGTAATTCCAGAATCTTTTTCTTTTTTTTTCTTCAATTATTTTTTTAATATTTATAAAATCTTCTAAGTAGAGTCTATTTATGCTAATTGGCATATTTTTGTTCTTCGAGATTTTACACATTATTCAGATTATTCAATAATTTTAATTAGCTAAAAATCTACCAAAATTACCTTAGAGGTACTTTTCCTCACCTTCCACCTTTTCTCTTTCCTCCTACCTTGTCTCTCTCTCTTTTTTGGCTCATGTAGAACTCCTTACCCATTTTGTTTCTCTATCTTGACCTGATATTGCTTGACTTCACCCTTCCTACCCCCATGCTTCATCATTGATTTTTTTTTACACATTTATACACAACAATCCACACCAAGTTAACTCTTTATCTTCTCTCCTTCGTCCTTATGGTCCAAATGTAGCTAATTCCATTATGTTAGCTCTGTATCTATGTATTGCATGTTCGGTCAAGTTTAGTAGCATGTGGCCATTAGGACCTTTTGGATGAATCTTGGATATTTGTGTATGGTTGATGATTGGATGCGATCATGAGCTTGATTTAAATGTTTAAGTGGTTCTTGTTGATTCTTCCTTGATGTTTGGTATGTGAGCATGTTTTATTCATTTTGTCTCAAAGCATGAACTCGGTGAATTAAGCATGAAAGTGTGGTGAAAGTTTAATGATGAGCAGGTTTAGAATGTATTTATGCTATTGGTAGCATTAGCATGAGTATGATGTGATTTATGGGGTTTCAAGCATGATTTATCCATTGTTACCTTATCATGAATCGTGTGAGTATAGTATGAGGTTGAATCTTTAACTTGGTATTAGAGGATGATCCATTCTTTGATGCCTTAAGCATGTTTTCATATGTGTTTATTTGAGCATGAGTTGATGGTAGCATTATTTATATATTATCTTATATATATTGATGAATTGATGCATGAATAATGGTTTTCATTATATTCAAGCATGAATTTTAATGGTGATTATGAACTTATGTTACTTTCAATGATTTTGATATACTCGTGTTAAGATATGCTGAGTTGGTAATTGTAGATATTTAAGTGTGTGCTCTTGGTCATGTGTGCTTTGGGGTGTTTTGCTTATCCTAGTTGATCAGCTATTTAAACTAATTAACTGATTTGTAATAATAGTTAATTGGTTTTCTAAATCCATCAATTGATTATTCTATGTCTAAAGTGGTTTTGATCTCGGTCTAAACCCATCAATTAGGTTGGCCAAACCAATCAACTAGTTCATAAGAACGGTCAATTAATTTGAAAAATTCATCGACTGGTTATTTTATGACCAGAGTATTTTAGCCTTGGTCAAAACCCATCCACTGGGTTGATTAAACCAATCAACTTGTTCATAAGAATAGTCGATTGGTTTGCCAAACCCATCAAGTGATTATTTTTGTATCGAGAGTGTTTTGTTTTAGTGTAAACCCATCTACCCATTTATCTAAACCCATAGACTAGTTCATAAGAAGAATCAACTATTTGTTGCATATCCTTTATTTTGTTAGGACTGGTATACCCAAATTAGTTTACTGATCTTGGAGATCAATTAACTTATTTGCCTACGATTCATTATTTTTGTTATTATTTCATGGTGATGTCTTAAAACTTTTGTGATGCTCTTACCTTAATTCACGGACTTTGTTATGATCCCGAACTTGAATAATTAGATTAAAATGAATGATTAATGGTATCCTTGACTAGATCAAATTAATTTAAATAAGAAAAAATAGTTATTTTGTGGCTTGTGAACTTGGGTTGTGTAGAGTGCTAACACTTGGAAACACCTAATTGGACTGTTTATGGAATTTTGTTGTGAAGTGTAAAATCACCAATTAGTTATATAATGAAATTAAGATTTCATTCAAGCTTCTTATCCATCTTTTGGGGTAGTTAATTGGGAGTTAGTAGGTTGACTACCTTGTTGATGTGGATCTCCCACTCAATCACCCACAATCGTGAAACTTATAGTCTACTCTCATATAACCATTCAAATGAATTGAATGAAGATGGAAACAATGGTGAATGTGTTGAATGAAATGGAAGGTGATAACTATGTATATGCTGAAATATAACTTCTAGAATCCTCACAAAGATATCCCCAACAAGGATCTTCAAAGAGAACTCACTTAGAAAACCCTTTTAATAAAATCAAGAGAAGAACACACAAATAATCCTCTCATGATTACTCTTAACTCTACATATAGTCGAAAGATTTAATTGCTCACAAAAGACTTTATTTCTCAATTCAATATTGCACACTTTATAATGGTCAAATTTATGATTTATTTATAGGCATAACCCACGAAATACACAACCCATCAACCCTATAATACACGTTGGAGAGTGTGGCTTGGGGAATTAGTTAAGATATGATCTTAACTAACTTTACATAATCTAATGAAATATCCCCTAAATCTAGTTGTTATCTAGCCGTCATCTAGCTATCATTAGCACCTAATTATAGCTTATATTACACGTGCATATGCCTAACAAAAGTTAATTAAGATTTGATACAATTTTGTTACATAAAAATCTTAACTAACATGAAAACCTAGCTAGCTAATATCAAACCCAGCCGACTATGATCTTCACTTTGCATGGCTAATTTCCCATGTCCAAACCTCTCTAATTTTCATCTTGGTATAGTCTTACCCTTTGCATTTAACTTGAGGTTGTGTTTGGAACACCGTCTTGCAAGAACTTTTAATTTATGGCCTATTCTTAAAGAAAGTGTTGTAGGACTACAAAACACCTCCAAGAATACCAAGAACATTATACACATATTCAAAAAACATGTTTATGTTCATAAACATTGATGCACTTGCATTACTTGTGGCATTTGCTTTCTTTTTGAATTAGTTCATTTTCCATCCTACTAGGTTATGGCCTATATGTAGGATTATAAATAATACTGTGGAAAACCTTCATGGTGTATTTGCTCATATAGAGGGTACACCATGATTGGTGGGGTTTCATCTTCTTTTGCCCAATACATTTTTCATTCTACTAGGTTTTCAATTGTACGTGGGATTAGTAATAATGTTGTGGTAGACCATCATAATGTCGATGCTCATGTAGAGGGTATACCATGATTGGTGGGTTTATCCCTTATGTTTGGTGTAATTGCCTAAACACCTATTTTGTAAGGCGTGAATTCCTAAGATATGCATAATACATTTTGTTTGGTGTAACTGCCTACGAGCATCCATATTAGAATTATTGCTTCAATTTGGAGTGTATGCCCATGTTAGGGACTTATGTACCCTTGTATTACTACCATGACCCATGTTCATGGTGGAGGTTTAGGTGTGTCATTCGAAAATGTTAATAAATGAATTACGTGGCTATATAATGAAATAATAATAATATGGTTTATTTATGTTGTGAAATGTGAAATGATCATCTACTTATTGTCATCATTTCATGACAATTTGTTTAAGCAAGTTTATTCTACCATGATTAATATGACCTCTAGGTGTAGTATGAGCTCTCTCCATGTGTATAGAATATACTTTTTTACTAGTACTTCACTGTACTGATACTATCTTATGTGGTCACCCTATTGATCTAACTATTATTCTAGAGAGCATATGAGATTTTGCAAGTTTCAACAGCTTGATATGAGCCTTTGTATGGCCATTACTTAGGGAAGATTTATTATACCATAGAGTTAGGCTAGTTGGTTTGGTTAGGTTTTCCCACTATATTAGGACATTTTTCTTTTGTTTACCTAAAATCTTGGCCCTACATCCGTATTTGATTTGCAAAATTTTCATGTCATATATTGGATATCTCTCCCTTTCTCCTTATCTCTCAGTTTTCTCTCTCTCACACTATCTTTGATTTTCATGCATGGTTTTGGTTAAATGTTTTAGCCTTGCATCAACCATAGGTTAGGTGAATGGACACACCTCTCTTATGTTTGATGCGGCAATAGCATTCCCCAATTTTATTTTATTGCTTCCACATTGTCTTAAAGCAAAAAAAAATTGGTTGAAGAAATTAGGGGCGTGACACAGACTATTAGGTTTGCTAGAGTTTTTTTTTTAATTTAAAATAAAATATTATGATTACGTATTTTGTTGCATCATATATTTGTATGTATTGTTTTGTGAGACCAATAAGAATAGGTCTAACATGAGTTTAAGAGATAACAATCATAACACAAAGATACAAGAGGCCAATACTCAACTAATAGTACCAAAGATTAGAAACCAACTCTCAAGGAAGAATAATACTTTATTTTTTGATTATAACCCTAGAGTTTTTCAAATGGAGACAATGATGGTTAGGGGAAGGAAGTAGTTTAAAATTTTGACATATGGAACTTTGACCCTGTTTTCCTTTCTCTGGTGTCCTTAGTTTGGGACATGAATTCCACTAGGAATATTGTTGGAATATTTAAGCATAATCTTTAAGAGTCAAAAATAAAATTCAAAGAGTTCAATTGGACCAGATATGAGAGTATATTTACTAAGGTCCAATTTTAAAGGCATAAGCTTAAAGATATCTAAAGTGTAGCTAAGATTGATCCTAGAAACACAGCTGTAATACCTTGAATTTTTTTCTTAGTCTAATCCCACATTATTAACATCCTAATTTTGTTCCAATCTTCATAAATCTTATTTTTAGCCTTATCCCAATTTTTTAATCCCAAAACTTTAACCGAATTTGAAACTTGGACTCGGATAAATTGTAATTTGTAAACCGAAAACAAAACTCACAAAAATTTCCACTAATTCTAATTATTTTTGGCTAATCTAAAACCACCTAAACTAATCCCCAATCTTGTCCTCTTTTCTGTTTTCTTTCTTACTTCTCCTTTTCCTATCGCAATATTTGTTTTCTCTATAACTTGCACACACAACTTGCTCTTCCTTCTCCACTTGCACAATCTCCCATCACCTTTCTGCACTCATCTATCACCCATCACCCTGCTTCCTTTCTTCTTTTTCTTCTCCTTCTTATCCTTTTTCTTCTCTTATCCCTGCCAATTTACACCTCCATGTGCGTACCCTGCCACCCTTATTCTTATTCTTCTTCTTCTTATCCTTACGCAATGCATACACATAACCACCACCATCACCTGCCATTTTTCCAAACACTCAACCGTCATTTCCCTGCACCGCCCTGCACCACTAATTACGCGTATCCCCTTCCTTTCCTCTATTTTTCCTTTACCTGATTCACTCCACACACACACACACACACACCCCACACTATCCTTCTCCCTCATTTGCTTGTGCCATTTCTTGCCCAAACCTGTCCAAATTGCCCTGCACAAGCCTCTTTTCCTTCTTCTTCTTCTTCTTCTTCTTCTTCTTCTTCTTCTTCTTCTTCTTCTTCTTCTTCTTCTTCTTCTTCTTCTTCTTCTTCTTCTTCTTCTTCTTCTTCTTCTTCTTCTTCTTCTTCTTCTTCTTATTCTTCTTCTTCTTCTTCTTCTTCTTCTTCTTCTTCTTCTTCTTCTTCTTCTTCTTCTTCTTCTTCTTCTTCTTCTTCTTCTTCTTCTTCTTCTTCTTCTTCTTCTTCTTCTTCTTCTTTTTCTTTCTCCTATGCATGCTCTTTTTTGTCCTGCACACCTACACCATCACAACCAACACTCGCTGCCCATTGACAGGTGGACCAACCACCAAGGTCAGCCCAACCTTCCCCAGCACCATCAAAGGCAACCTTCGCTGGCTATTGCCACCATCCACCACTTCTTTTCCCTTCTTCTTTCTCTCTCCCATTGTGTTTTTAAGGAATGCATGGCCTGCGCACCACCTCAATCACGGTTGTGCAACATAAAAATTTCCTATCACACGCCTATGCAACTTAACACAGCCTGCTCGTGCACCTTTGCACACCTGCACATGGTCCAAAAACATGCTCGTGCACATTTGTAGACTAATGACTTGTTTTCCCCGTGATCGAGCACAACCATGCCATTTTGCACCCCTAGCCATGTGTGATCCTTCCTTTCGGTCTGGGTGTGCACCGCTTGTAGCACACCCGTGCAATTCTTATTTTTCGATAGTGCATCCCTATTTTCACCACCAAACCTTGTCCAAACACCATAAAACTTTTACCATAGCTCGATCACACATTCCACTATACATCCCCACATCCCAAGCTTCCATTTGACTATGGTTATTTCTATTTTTACCCTATTTACCTTAATGTTTCCTTCTGTTAACCTCTTTGAGCTTAACCTCGGGATTTGTTATTTTTCATAGATGGTATTCCTATAGCTTCGGAGGAGGAAGCCTAAGATTTGCATGCTTAGATCCCAGTGTCTTAGTTGGTAAGGTTACTAGTCAATGTTTAGGGTTTTGTGTTATTTTCTTGTATGGTTATGAGTGTTTTTCATATCAATGCTTTATGATTTGATATATGTTGTTCATGATATGCTGTAATAATATGAATATTGTGTTGGAAGAAAGTGATAATTAGTAAGAGGAATGGATGTGATATTGCTTGTTAATGACCTAATTGTGAGAAATATATCTCATGCCATGAAATATGGGCTAAATGAGCTTTGATAAATGGAAATAGAAATACTTATGAGGTATGATGATTATTGGGGGACTTGGGAAAATAATGTGTGTAGAAGGTACGAGACTTTATAAAATAAAGGTTATTATTTATCTTTAAGGGTATTTTGGTCCTTTTGGGATAATAAGGAAATTTTGGTATTTTATGTGTTAGGTGGATTATAATATGATGATGATACCATGAGAAATGATTGGAAGTGTTATTTTTTTATTTATTTTGGGTCCTTAAACAAATTAATGATTTATTGGGGAATAATATCTTATAACGTTAATATCATTATTCCATATGTAAAATGTAGAGGTTATTCGGATTTTGAATATATTGCTAATGATTATCCCTATAAGGTTATTTATTGGCAGTTGTAATCATGTGAATTTCATGGGAGGTATTATGGCTAATATGTGGAATTAGGGTTTTTGGAGATTTCTGTGAGTAATACCTTGGGATAAGATTATTAATGTGTGACATGGAGACCAGATCGTACATTTTGGGTATGGTAATAATGATGAGATTTGAAGACAATTTAATATAATTTGTGTGGAAAAAACAATATGAGAGAATGAATGCTAAGGCGTGTGTATTTAGGGTTTGAAAAGACTTGAGAACCTTGACCTACGTGATGTGTTTATCTATTTCAATATGTTTGATGTTTGTGAAAAAAACTTGAATAAGATATTAATCACTTAAAGTAGAAGAGTATGTGAGTACGACCAAGGTGAGCTATATATATATATATATATTCCTATTCCTATTACTATTCCACCGGAGAGAATAGTGGCTCGAGAGAGTTCTGTCCCAAGAAGGTGATATTTTTAATCTATTTTCCACCAGAAAGAATAGTGTCTTAGAAGCATTTTTCCCTAAGAAGGTGTTTCAATCCGTTCCATTAGATTAAGACTAGTGGGCCTCCTAGTCATTGTGAAATGAAAATACTAATGATTTAAAGTGGAAGAATACGTGAGTCAGGACCAAGGTGTTATTTTTATATATATGTCCCATTCCATTGGGGAGAATAGTGGCTTGAAAGTATTTTATCCTAAGAAGCTGATATTTTTAGATCCGCTCCACAGGATAATAATAGTGGCTCAGGTGTGTTGTCTCTGAGAATGTGCTTTAGACCGCTTCACCATTTTAAGAATAGTGGGGTCCCTACACTCATCGTATATAAAAGAATGAAAATGAATTATACTTAATAAAGAGATCTAGATCATTATCTATCTTATGAGAGGTTTCCTTTATTTTCTTGTATATCTATCATCTATTGTGAATGCATGTGCTATTTGTATCCCTATTTCGATATTATTGTTCCTTTGCTCGATACATAATGTACTAACCACCCGTTTTATGGGTTCCGCTCATTCCCATGAGTAGGAGACTCGGATTCTTATGTGCAGGTCTTAGAAGATCTGCTAGATGATTATGCTGCCTATGATGCCTTATATGGAGATGAGTGAATTCATCTGTATTAGGGGTTGGATGAATAGTAATGGTATTTGGTAGCTGTATTTACCCAGATACTTGATCCATGGTTTCCCTTCTTTTATATTTTGTATCGTAACTCAGAGTTAAACTCCAAACTCATTATTGTATTATAAATGTTTCTTTTGTTCTAATTTTCTTGTATTACAATAAATATTTTAGCCTTGTGATTGATGTAAGGATGGTTGAATAAACTAGACTTATATCAGTTATAGTGGTAACCCCCAATATTTTACTTATATGCTTCCATTGTAAAATGAAAATTTTTAGTAGTAAAAAAATCAGGGTGTTAGAACAACACTGCAGGAAGAAGTAAAGGCTTGCTTGAAAGCTCATGAGCATCTAGCTCTATGTGAGGAAAGTTTCCTAAAATAAAAATCTGGAATCAAGTGGCTCAACCTTGGTGATTTAAATACTCTTTTTTATTTTCCAATTTAAAAGCCATATAATAGAGAAGATTGATCCATAAGATTTGATCAGTTAATGGTTTTTGGTTCAACAAACTAGAGGCGTGCATCAAGCTTTCTTAGAGTATTATTTTGGTTTTCTTAGCTCTGAATCTCCTTCTAATGGCCTGTTCGTAGTTGATCTTATGAAATTAGGCCCTTTACTATCAATTGATCATCAATACATTCTTTTATTTCCTATTTCTAAACAAGAAGGCATGATTCTTTATTATTTATTCGTAATTACAAGGTTCTTAGGCTTGAT
The DNA here is from genome assembly GCA_039764185.1 of Tamarix austromongolica. Lineage (NCBI taxonomy): Eukaryota > Viridiplantae > Streptophyta > Magnoliopsida > Caryophyllales > Tamaricaceae > Tamarix > Tamarix austromongolica. The sequence continues at coordinate 96,394,441 of CM077809.1, forward strand.
GGTTTTATCTTTGTTTTTTTAAAGCTAATTGAAGTATTCTTGGTGATGACTTATATTAGCTTATTCATGGAATCTTTTAATCTGGGGTTTTTCCCTCCTTTTATGGGTAAATCATTACTTGTAATAATACCTAATAAACAACATGTGTAGAAAATCACTAACTTTAGGCCAATTGCTTTTTTACTTAGTTTTATACAAGATATTAGGTAATATCCTCTCTACTAGATTGCAACTTGTGCTACCCTCTTTAATTCACCCTTCTCAAACTAGTTTCATTAAAGGAAGTTCCATTGGGGATAATTTTCTTCTTTCACATAAATTGATACACATGTATAAACAAAAGAATAAATCTCTTAGTTCTATGATGAAGGTGGATATTATGAAGGCATATAATTCTCTATCTTGGTGTTTTCTGGAAAGAATGCTTTTAGGACTTCATTTTCCTCCCCATTTTGTGAATTCTGCCATGTCTTGTGTTACAGAAGTGAAATACTGTTTGTCACTAAATAATATTCTTATGGATCCTTTACATGATAGGAGGGGGTTAAGACAAGGATATCCACTATCTCCTTACTTATTTGTCATTGCCTTGGAATACCTAAGTAGGATGTTTTGGTCCCTTTTGTTTAATTGTGATTTCCATGGGCATCCTAAATGGAAAAGGTTAAAAATTGTTAAACTTGCATTTGTAGATGACTTATTGGTCTTTTGTAAAGGGGATGTTGCTTCCATTCAATAGATAAAATAGCGTTTATAGACTTATGCAAACATTTCCCGCCTAAAGATTAGATTAGAAAAAAGATGTGTACTTTAGAGGTATTTCTTAGTTTATAAAGAACCAAACACTTCCTATGCTTTAGTTTAGTGAGGATAATATTCCTTTCAATTATATTGGGGTTCCATTATACTTGAATAAAATTTTCAATGATAGACTACAATGATTGGCTAATAAGATCATCAGCAAGATGTAACATTTGTTCATTAGGCTGCTATGTTACGCTGGTAAAATTCAACTTTTAAAATAAGTTATTTTTAGTATAGCTATGTAATGAACTCAAGTCCTTGCTTTTCCTAAGAATATTATGATGAAAATTGTGGCCATCTATTGAAGTTTTCTCTAGATAAGAAAGGTAACTCCCAGTTGAAGATCACTTATTGCATGGAAAATAGTGTGCCTAACTAATAAGGAAGGTGGTTTAGGGTTGATTCATCCTCAATTATGGAACATTGCAGCATTGGGGAAGTATATTTAGAACATAAGCAATAATTAAGACTCTTTATGGATAAATCGATCCATTCTTATTTTATTAAACATTAGACCTTTGTTGATGCCCAATTGCCTAGTATTGCTTCTTGGTTAGCTGAAAGGATTTTTGCTTTGAGATCCACTATTATGCCAGAGGTTGATCTTTAGACTACTAGATAAAATTTCAAAATGTTTGATTTATATGAGTTATTGAGACCTAATGCTCCCAATGTTCCTTGGTGTAGAATAGTTTGGCATAACCCTTTTGCACTTTGACACAAAGCTATCTTATAGTTGGTTGCTCATGACAGGCTTCTTACTATGGTGAATTTGACTAAGTTCATTCTTGTAATGGATACCGCATGTTGTTTCTGCCCCAAACAAAAACTATACAACATCTTGTCCTCGAATTCCGTTTATCCTGTAATGTGCGGATGCTATCTAAGAGGAATTTGGGTGCTTGAAGGTTTTGTATTGATTAGTAGAGAGAATTGAATACAACAGTAAGGAGCCCTAGAAGATTTGCAACAATTTTTTTTTTGTTGAGAGCCTTGTTTGCTATAGGCTTATATGAAGTATGGAAGGCCAGGGATGATTGTTTGTACTCTAATATGTTCATTTTGAATTCAAGAAGGTTGTTCATTGTGTAGCTTATGATATGCCCCTTATATGTTGACAGCTAGATAAGAACTATAAATGTGGTGGTTATTTAGGGTGTATAGATGAATTATATTCCCTTTCTTATAATCTTTGTTAGATTTAATAAAGTTTGTTTGATTAAAAAAATTTCAAAGAAGAATTATCCATACAACTCAAAGAAAAACGTTCACTTAAAATGTCAAAGACTTGAATAAGATCTAAGATCGTATACAAATCAAATCCCATGTCATATATAAGAACAACCTACTAGATATTGGTTGCTATGCCATTTTTCATATTTTTGAACTTTCCTAAAACCACATGACATACGAACAAATGAAGATTTACATGAGTAAGTGAAAAAATATTTGAAAAAATGATTAGAGAACGGTATTTATTCAAAAACATAATTAGTTATTTGAGCCCTACTAAACGTTAAATGATAAATTATTATCTTGAATTGTTGTTCCTCACAATTTTAGATTTACTAAATGATTTAAGAACATGGCTGAATGTCAGATTAAACAAAATAAAAGAAAAATATTCCCTTAATACATGTTTCTAAGAATGCATAATTTGTTAATATAGCATGAGTCGGCAATAAATTTAAAAAAACAATATAGTTCATCTAATTTTTCATGGATTAGTTTATAATATATAAGTAATCTATCTAACTCATGTTACTTCTAACCAAGAAAAAGGGTAACAAAAAACCTTAAAACCTACGTCCATTCCCCCCCCCACTTAAAGAAGATAAAAGGAAGAATAATATCAAGCTATAAGTATATAAATTATCTTAAGTATCTTAGATTTAATCATACCAAAATCAATAGCCCTATAAAATCCTATCAAAATCCTAAATTTTAATTCAACCTTAGATCTATTTTCTTAACTATCACCTCTTATTTACTAGCTTTAAAATTGAAGCACACAAGATATATAGGAACACATTTGAGAATATAAGCATATTTTTTTTAACTTATTTGATTCTTCGTGACCTCATCTTCTTCATAGTAGTGGAATCGGTCTTATAGAGAAGCCTGTTCCTCTATCTTTCATTGTGGGTGCATCATAAAGCCAATTCGTAGGCTATTGAAGTGAAAATTTAATAATATTATTCATTTTGTTTCTTTCTCCTACCACTTTTTTAGTTATCGTTCTCTCTGGGAACTATATAATTAAAAAGTTAGGAATTGAATTACAATGGTATCGAATGCAAGAAATATAAGTTGTACTAAATAGCTTTGGATTATTGTAGTTTTTAAGAATTAGTTTATCATTGTTTCCAATAATTAGTATTCTCTCATTAGCCATGCTTTACTTTTCATTTTATTACATTATTGTATGCCGAGGAAAATTGTATGGTGTAATTAACTAAATTAAATAAGTGAAAAAAGATATTATGTACTTTATTTTATTATATAGTATGTTTTTTCTTAAAATTAACCTCCATTATTCTTATTTATATCTCTCTTGGTCTTAATTCAAATATCCAATTATTTCTCTACTTTAATGATATCTGATTATTTTCTAAGGCACAGGAATGACAATAAGGTAAATAAAAGTTGACTAGTATCAAAGGCACATAATGATGAAGAATGACTAAATTGGGTTTCAAAGCTCATACTTATGTGCTACATTTGCTAGTTACTTGAATGCTAGCAAAATCAAAACATATAATAATCTTTCTTTATGAAGTAACAATAATATCACTATTATTTATTAACTTTTTACACTTTTTAAGATGAATGCTAGATAAAATGTAATTTTTAAATGTGGTCCTTTTTTTCCCAAGTGGAGAGGACGTAAAATAGTATTTATTACATCTTAGAAAAAAAAAATTAAAGAGAGAAGAAGAACAATGGGAAATAGTATTTAATTTTTTTAACAGTGAAGGGTTTTTTATATAAAAAAAATAGATCAAAATTAACATTTTATACATATATAGTAAAATTTAAATTCTCTAATTCTTAATAGTTTTTTTAATAAAATAAATTGATATATCAAAATCTCATTATAGAATTTCGTATTGGATTTATGTGACATGTAGTATGGTTTTGTAGTGTAAAATCGATGTCATATCATCAATTTAAAAATAAATATATTGAACATGATAATAAAAATAGAAATCACGAACTATTATTCTCTTTATTATTACGTAGACGTCCGTCATTGCTTCTTCTCTTTCTTTTTTCACCATCTTTTTTTGCTTGAAATAGCTAAATTATCCTCAAGGAATTTCTAACATTATTTAACATTTAGTAAAATTGCATTTGGAATGGCTAATTTTGTTTAGTTTTCATCTTAGAGTATTATTGGTTTTATGCATTGTTGGTTTTAGTTCTTTATTTATTTTTATGCCATTGTTGATCATTTTTTTTCAATATCTATGAATTATATTAAACTTAAAATGTTTGATAATGAAATCAAGGGACATTAGTTGGAACATCCAAATGAATAACATTTAAGTGATATGATAGAAATGTGTTGAAAGATATATTATACCTTGGTGAAAGATAGTATTATAGGGTGGTGCGGTGCATGTAGTTCTGATAGATGATATGGATGGGATTATTGATATATGATTAAATAAATTTTAAATATTGGGGTGGTGAGGTAAAAAATATTTTGAACTTTGGTGAATAGTTAGGCATAAAATTGTGAAGGATGTGCTAAGTAATGGTGAAAGACTAATTTTGTTAAAAAAAATTGACAATATCTGACATATTAATACCTAAGTGTTTTTTATTAATCTTTTACTTTAATATCTATTGTTGATTTATTTTAGTTGAATATAATCTATCTTTTTTCTTTTAAAAAAATTGAAGTGCTTAGCAATCAACTTGAAAAAAATAAGGAAGAACCTTCAGTGGAAGAATCTTGTAACACCACCATTTTTCATGACAGAAAAATGTTGTCTTATGATAAGTTTTGTGGAAGAAAAACATAAATCAACCTATGAAAAATATGGAACTCCTGCCATACATAATATAAGATAGATGTCTCATCATCTATCTTATACTAGATATAAGACTGAGTATCTAAAACCAACCAAACTTAGATGAAACAACGTACACAAAATAGATATCATAAAAATAAAAATGATTTACAAACTAAGGCTACTCAAGGTGGAACAAAAGGTAAAAATATAGAGAGAAGTAAAATATTTTGACAATCGAGTTAGACAACAAGCTACAACAAAAAACACTTCACTTGTTGAGGACCAAGAAAAAGGAAACATCCTCAGAAAGCTTTTGCTCAGATAACCCAACTAGTATTGCAATAGAGGGAGGATTACTCATTAGTTATCCTTAAGAACTTACACATGACCTATTGATCATGGGATGAGTAGAGGAATCCACCAACAATCCCATTAGTATGAATACACATTGAGTAAATTAATCTACCCCTATCACGTAGATCATGGTACATATAGGGCATTCACATTATGCTCCTACTTAAACATACCAAGACATGCATGAAATACTTATATTATGACATTCAAGTAGCATTTGAATAAGCCATGGTAATTCTACATTCTTAGACTCATCATTTGGACCATTCTTGTTATATTCACAAAGGCATATGGAAGACATGAAAGATATAAGATAAACATACTTTGGCATACATGTGATATGCATAATGAAACATGGGTCACTTCAACTAATCCATGCATTAGTACATAAGATACCAACCATAAGTGAGAAACATACAATTACTTAGTTGATACCTCAACTATCTAATGCATGCAATATAAATTTCACAAATTCACATAATATAGGTCATGAAGCACTTCAGACTAGGCACATGGTAGTATAGGATGCATATAACATGGTAGATGTACCACATTATGAATTTTAGGGAAAAACTTACAAGGATTGAAAACATTTAGAGGAAGTAATACCAAGTTTGCTTAACATATATAGTACTAACATGTTATTATCTTTTATTAAAGTGAACATATGATTTTCTTTATATAATTTCTTGAGCAATAGGTAGGATTATCTATAACATCCCCATTTTGACAATTAAAAATTCATTTAAAAAATTTAACTAAGGAATATTAGACATTAAATATGTAGGGTGTTACTGCTACACTTTGTATAATTCTGGTTTCATCTACCATTCTTCTATCAAGTGCTAAGGCTAAAATATTACTTAGTTTAAATTAATAATAGCGATCATAAGAATATAATAGTTATTACATTACATATTAACATAGTTTTGACAATACAAGTTCAACCAACAAGTACAAAAGTCAAATGAAAGGAATACAAAAAGGACAAAAGAGCCTAGAGATATTCAGATCAAAAGATACTAGATTGGACACTAAATAGTCCTAACTCTCAAACCCCCAAAATACTAGCAAACAAATTGACCTCATAAGCCATGCTGAAAAGTAACAACTACCTATTGAATAGGAAGGGGATCATGAAACAAAACTCATCAATACACCAATATTAAGTAAACCACTATACAAAACAAAGCATGCAAAGGTCGCATGGAGCACATAGAAGGTATCATAGGAGAAACATGGCATAAACATACAAAATCATACGAGGAATCAAAGAATATGATAAAAATTATAAATAAACATTTATTGCTAAGGTTATATGATTGACATGCTATTTCTCTTAAACTGTAATACAAAGCTTAATAATGTTCTTGAAGGAACGACATTGAACCATTCTTAACCATTTTTTCATAATAATAGCATTATCTCATAATTTCAACATCCATACCAATAAATTTAAAAAATCCATAAGTATGGCATGATTGAAACTACCAAACACTAGTAGGAAAAGAAGGAAATTGCCAAACCAAAGGTAGGGCACGAAAGCAACTACTCACTAAAGGTAGCACACAAAGGTAACTACCGACCATGGGTAGAGCACGCAGGCAACTGCCAACTCACTAACACAATATCATTACAAAACAAACAATAACTACTTCCATTTTATTTACTCTAGGGGAGATCATATCAACTTAGAGATACTAAGGTACTCAAGTCATACTAGCATATAAAGGCAGTATAGTATCCTATTTACTATCAACCCAAATACACTAAGGTACCATAGTCACACTAACACACTAAAGAAATATAGTACTCTATTAGTAAGGACAACTAATCCATAAGTATGTATACCCTCCAAGAATTCTAAAGAGTTGACTAGATTAAGATATAGGTCTTGGATGGGGCACTAAGGCACACTAGCAAAAACTCAAACGAAATTATGGGCTAAACCATATCTTTAGGTTAACTACTCCTAAAGAGTCACCATTTCCAATCTCGATGTATTTAATTTTAAATATTAATATTTTAATAAGGTGATCATAGAATAATACACAAATAATTCCAATTTCTTTACTTAACTATTTTTTTTCTTATTTTTAATTATTTAAGTCAACCCTATGGTCAACATTTAACCTAAAGTTAAAGTTAACACTAAAGTCAAGCTAATAGCCTACTAAGGTCATCTTAGGTTTAATTACTTACTTTTAGGCACATTAGTTCAAGATGACCAAAATGCCATTGAAATCCACATTAAATGCTAATTTCATTTTAATTAATAATTTGTCATGTAAAGCCTAAATACAATAATTTAAAATATTTTAGCATGTAGGTAAATTACAAGACATGGCAATTTATTATTTGGTACCTTTCGTTGGCTCGTTCTATGTTCCCCTTGATTTGTAGATAAAGCTTTTGAAAGAATTCAACTCATTCCTTGGCCTTATAATTTTTAAACTCACCTTTTTCAAGGGTACCGTGTCAACTGGCATGCATAGATTCAATCCTCACACAATCTCAAATAGAATTAAGCTATTAGTACTTAAAGTACTTTGATTGTAAGAAAACTCTACATGAGATAACTTAATATCCTAATCTATAATACTTTTACTTAAAAATCCTATTAACAAAGTGATAAGAGTAAGATTTGTAACTTTAGTTTGTCCATCGGTTTGTGGATGATACGAAGTAATGAATAACAATTTAGTTCCTAACATGTTCCATTATATCTTCTAAAAGTAACTAAGAAACTTGACTTCTCTATCCGAAACAATACTTTTAGGTATGCCATGTAGTTTCACAATTTCTTCAAAATATAAATCGATAACATGTGTAGGACCATCAAATTTATTACATGGAATAAAATGATCCATTTTAGAAAATCTATCTACCTCAACCATAATAGAATCTTTACCTATTTGTGTTCTAGGAAACCCTAAGATAAAGTCCATACTAACTCCTTTCCATGGTTGACTAGGCATAGGTAATGGTGTATATAAACATTTATGAATTTTTTTTACTCTTTTTACAAGTAACACATTAGTTTCGTATAATTTGTACACCCTTAATCATGTTTGGCTAATATAAATTCTCTTATGATATTTCTAATGTCTTTTGAGTACTAGAATGTCCCGCTATAGCTCTTTCATATACCTCTTTAATAAGTAACCTCTAATACTTAATCTTATTAAACTAAGTTTATTGAGTTTAAATAAAAATCCATCATGTAATACATAGTTAACATGATATCCATAGTCTTTGTATGCTCTATATTCATAACTAAAATCTTCATCTTTAGGATATAATTCTTTTAACATCTAAAAACCTAGCAATTTAGCATCTAATTTGACAAGCAATGTAAACCTTCGAGAGAGAGCATCAACTACTATATTTTCTTTTCCATCTAAGTGTTTGACAGAGAACATAAAGGATTATAAGAAGTTCATCCACTTTTCATGTCTAGGGCTAATTTTCTTTTAGCCATGTAAATATTTTAAACATAAAGGGTTTAGGCCTTAAATAATGACTCTATGTCTCTAAGCTACGTATAATGGGAAATAATTCCTTTTCATATGTCAAATAATTTAATTTAGCTCCATTTAATTTTTTACTAAAGTATGCAATAGGTATTTTTTTCTTGTGAAAGAACTTCTCCTGTACCTACCCCTCTAGCATCACAAGTTACCTAAAAAAGTAGATCAAAATTAGGAATAGATAACACAACAACATTGCATAATTTATCCTTTAGGATATCAAAGGCTTTAGTGGCTTCATATACCCAATTAAATTATCCTTTTTTTTCATGATTTGAGTAATAGGTGCAGTTATAGTAGAGAAATCCTTAATAAATCTCTTATAGAAACTAGCTAACCCATGAAAACTTTTTACTTGGTGAATATCCTTAGGAATAGGCCACTCTTTAATATCTTGTATCTTAATAGGATCAACTTTAATACCCTCGCTGCTAATAATATAACCAATAAAAAGTACACTTGGAAGCATAAATTCACATTTTTCCAAATTTTCATATAGTTTAATTTCCCTTAGTTTATCAAATAGTTTCTTTAGATGCATAATATGAACATTTTCATTCTTACTATATACAAGTATTTAATCCAAATAAACCACAATGAATTTACCTATTAAATGAAAAATAATTTCATTCATTAGTCTATTAAAAGAACTAGGTGTATTACATAACCCAAAAGGTATAATAGTCCATTCATAATGACCATAATTAGTTTTAAAGGTCATCTTCCATTCATTCCCTTTCCTAATTCTCATTTGATTATAACCATTTCTTAGGTCAATTTTGGAAAATAGATGTACACCACAATGTTCATCAAGAATGTCATCAAGTCTAGGCATAGGAAATCCATACTTGATAGTTATATTATTTACGACTCTAGTATCTATGCACATGCACCAAGAACCATCTTTTTTTAGGAACTAGCAAAATAGGTATACAACAAGAAGCACTACTTTCTGTCACATAGCCTTTATCTACTAGTTCTTGTATTTTTCTTTGAAATTACTTAGGTTCTTCTGGATTACATCTATATGCAGGTTTGATAGGTAAAGGCATTCTAGGAATTAAATCTATAACATGCTCTATATTTTTGATAGACGGTAGTCCAAGAGGTAGTTCATTAGGAAATACATCATTATATTCATCAAGTAATCTATTAAGGTTTAAAGTTTTAGAATTTTTTCCCCAAATTAATATTCATTTAATACTAAAGCATATTAAACACCCTCTTCCTCAATGGAATTAATCATAACTTTTTCACATAAGACTAAACTATTCTTAGTCTCAATAAGTTGTATATGATCATATTGATATGATTTCAATTTATACTTCTTATTATCTTTAAGAGAAATATATTCATGATTTACACCATCATGAATTACATTTCTATCATATCTCTATGGTCTTCCTAGTAATATACTAAAAGCATCCATAGGTAATACATCACATAATACTTCATCATGATGGTCACTAATACAAAAAGTAATTAGGGTTTTCTTATATACTTTAGCAACTTTGTACTTATTAAGTTTTGTGGAAATCACATGGATTTAGAGAGATCCACACCAAATCAAGATTAACAAGATTATGCATAATTGAACACACACAAAATACATACCAATTTAGGAAAAAGTAGAGATGTTATTCGCGCTCTTTTGTAATTACAATATGATTAAACCAATCAATCAATCAATTACACAAAACGAAAAATTCCCTTTGGGATAATTCTATGGAGAAGAATAATAAGTTGGGGAGCATGAATCTTAATGGCTAGTGTTTCAACATGTTTCCTTTTATAGAAGAAAAAACCCTTTGGAGAAGAATAACATATTTAGGAAATAAGCAAAAACATGGTCCGTATTTAGGAAACATGGGATCACCGTGTTTATTTCCTTACATTCAAATTTTGCCCAAAACACATCAATAATTCATCTAGAAAACATGATTTGTGAAATATAACACCCCCACCGTGTTTCACACACATAACTCCAAATTACATAAAAAATTTTCCAACACATGCACGAACCAACACAATGTTATAATGTGCTCAAATACCTAGTCAAATCTCATAATTCTCCACCTTGATATAGGATTTGTGACACATGACATGCAAATACCTCTATAAAAAAAACCATGGCCCAACAAAGGACCTCATGAACTATAAACAACAATAAAGTTCTAGAAACACTTGAACTTACCTACGGTTAGTAGCTTTGTTATCATTCCTACTCGATTATCCAAAGTTCCCACTTTATCCAACACAAATTTGCTATCAAGCCATAAAGATTCCTAAAAAGACCGTGTCATAGCCAAACACACAACCTTAGAACTTCTAACGTCAAACACTAGCAAATTATTGTACCTCTGATCATCAGGACCACAACCAAGATTAGAGTAATTAGGTAATAGAATAGTTAACAACACATATTCAATACAAGCTAATACTATATGCACCAAGTACCTCAGAATCTACACTACACCTAACCAAGGCGTCTTCAAGAGACTCACCACACAAGCAATATAACTATTAGTACATCAAGCATCTCACACCTATATAGTATGAACCAGTGATTAAGAAAGCTACCACAACCACTTTAGATTTGGGCAAATCTAAAGTCTTCATATTTTTCTCCTCAAACATTTCTTTTGCTGCAACAAGAAAAATGTAAACATATAACAAAAGATAATTAGTGAAATATCATATACCAATGTCTGAGTCTGTAAAATAGACCACTTATCCTCAATAATACTAGTAAAATGCCATAAGGCAATCAACACCCACAATAACCTCTAAGTCTAACACTAGCTCCTGCACACCAATACTACTCTCAGTATAAAGTGCATAACCATATCTACCTAAAAGAATGCCCACTTACTCCACTTGCTACCCACATTCCTCTTCACTAGAAGAATCTATACCATCTAGATCAATAATAACCTCCACCTTATCTAAAGAACTTAGGTGACTTTTGTGGTCCACCTTTTTATCAAAAAGGAATTTAGATTCACAAATGGTAACATATCTAGAATTAATCAGGTTATAACACAAGGACCCCTGAGTCATGCCAATGACACTACCATGTCTTAGTTGCGTCAAATCAAGGCCCATAAATCTACGCCATACACTCTCAATGTTGCTCCAACTACACCTTTAATAGTCATGCCAACAAGCTCATACAATGTCTTGACCCTCTTGCCAACAATCACCACCACAACTCTTTTAGCAACCTTTAATGAGCCATTATCAATGACATACCTATAACCTTTTCTATCCAAGGAACATAATGAAATCAAGCTCTTGGTCATGTCAGGAACATGATGAACACCAAAAAGTTTCTTGACCACATCATCATGCATCCTCACCCTCACAGTCCCAATCCCAGTAACTCTACATGAACAACCATTTTTAAGACAACAATTCCACCTCGATTTATGTCATAGGTCTGAAACTAGCTTCTATTGGGACATACATGGTAGGAGCACCTAGAATCTAGAATCCACTAATCAACTAATATGCTTTGTCCATCTGTGGTAGTTATAATATCACCATCATCATTGCCCCTGACTATGGAAGCATCACACTCTTCAAATACACCGTTAGTAATATTTGTAGATTTCCTAATGGGACAATATCACTTGATGTGGCCTTCCATATGAAAACCATGGCATCAAATTCTTCTTCCAACTCTTCCCTTTAGATCTGGATATCTTCTTGTCACTAGACTCCACTCATATGGCCTCCCTAGCTACCAAACCCTTACTATATGAGTCATTGGAAGTACTGCTGCCAGTTAACTGGCTATCAATCAACTCCCATTTTAGTAGGGTAGAATTCAAATCCTCAAGGACTAACTCGTCCTTCCCTTGTTAAATAGTCTCACAAAAATGCTTAAAGCTAGCAAGAAAATAACATAACAATATAATAGCCAAAACTTCATCATCTAATTTAACATTTATATTATACAAATCCATAATAATAGAGTTAAATTCATATAGATGACTTTTTAAAGATTGACCCTCACCTAGTTTTAGGTCATGAAGTTTAATCTTCAATAATAGCCAATTTGCTTCTGAAATTTTCATATATAATGACTCTAGCTTCAACCACAAGGCAGCCTCTATTGATTCTTTTGCCATGTCCCTGAAAAACTCATTAGACAAGCATAGAAGTATTGTGGAGAGGGCCTTTAGATCTACTTTTTAAAATCTTTCATCATTCATCGATTCTAGCTTCTTCAAATATGTGGATAAAGTTTTTTTTCCAATATTCTTGGAATTAGAATCATCTTCAATTTTCATAATTTAATATTGATGGATCGATCAAACTTCTTAATATCAAATCTAATACCCATCTTGATAATTGAATCTCTTTAAGAACGTAACTCTGATACTAAATTACATGGATTTAGAGAGATCCACACCAAATCAATATTAAAAAGATTATGGACAATTGAGAACACACACACAAAACATAACATTTCAAGAAAAATTAAAGATCTTATTTGTGCTCTTGTGCAATTATAATATGATTAAACTAATCAATCACTCGATTAAACAAATCAATAATTCTTTTTAAAGGGAGAATTCTAAAGAGAATATGAAGAAGTTGGGGCATACGATTCTCGACATCTAGGGTTTCAACGTTTCTCTTTTTATAGAAGAAAAAAACCTTACGAAGTAAAATAACGTGTTTTGGAAATAAACATAAACACAACCTATGCTTAGGAAATTAGGGCCCCCATGTTTATTTCCTTGCATTCAAATTTTTCTCAAAACACATCATGAATTCATCAAGGAAACATGGTCTATGTAATATAACATGCCCCCAGTGTTTCACACATATAACTCCAAATTGCTTCAAACTTCTCCATCACATAGATGAACCAGCATTATGTTATACTATGCTTAAATACCCAGTTAAGTCTCACATTAAGCCATTGTAATGAACATGGTTTAGGATGATTAGTAGTTACTAAACCTAATTGCTTAACCATTATTTCACTAGCAATATTAGTACATGAACCACTATCTATAATGGCTCTACAAACCTTATCACAAATTCTACACTTAGTTTTAAAATTTTTATCCCTTTTGTGTAGATGGATTATTAGGTTGTATTTGTAATAACCTTTGAATTATGAAACATGGATTACCATCTTATTTATACATACTCAAGGTATCATCATTATATTCGGTATCTAGGTCATCATTATCATCACATAGTTCCATACTTGCTATTTCATTTAAGGTTAAAATTCTTTGGTTAGGACATTTTCTAGCAAAATGACCATATTCTTTACATTTAAAATATTGATTATTTAACATCTCATTCAATTTTTTTTTAAAGTTTTTCATCTCAGTTAGATTTTAGTTTCATATCATTAGTTGAAGATACATGCATCTCATATTTTGAAGTAGATGGATTAAATGGTTTTTGGTTGAAGTAGATGTTGTAGCATTTGTTTTAGCATAAGCCTTGGTAGAATTATTTTTTCTTGCACATTTTATAGATAAATTAGTAAACTCATCAAGAGAATCATAGGAAAAAATTTCAACCTTTTCTCTAATCAAGTGATTAAGGCCACATAAGTATATAGTACCTTTTTATTCTTTTTCTTTCTTGCATGTCTTACAAGAGTGCTAGTCTTTCAAATTTCCAAGTGTATTCCTCTACACTAAGTAGTCCTTACCTAAGAGTAGTAAATTTAATATATATATCTTGTTCATACTATTTAGGAATAAATTTCTTCCTTAGGTATTTTTTAATTTTTCCCATGATTTGATTTTTAATTTCTTCTTACCTTTCACAAGTCCTTTTGAGATTTTCATACCAAACCCTAGCAAACATTTTAAATTTTAGAGTTGATAACTTACATATATGCTCATCATCATACTTTCTAAATTCAAATATATCTTTTATTTCATGCAACCATTGAAAAAAAATAATTCTATATCTAATTCACTATAAAAATCATGGAGGTCGAGCTTGATACCTTTGTCTTCAATATAATTATACCTTTGTTGGTAATTTTCATGGCCTTGTCAATTCTAGCTGAAATCATTGGAGCTATTATCATTTTCCCTTTATTCAAACTCCATTATATTGTTTATGTGTCCACCTCATACTTAGATTTCTCTTCTCACCATGCCTTATACTCGATCATTGATGGATTCTATGGTGTTGTTCATATGTTTGAGTGTCTGTTGATTAGATAATCTTATCTCCAAACTTTGGAGTTGTATTTGAATCGAAGTAAATTTCTGAATTTGTGTGTTAGTAGCATGTAAACTTGCTACAAGTTGTTGAAGAGTGTCGAACATAGCCTTCATAGACACTTCTTTACCCATGGCTATTGTTCTTATAGAAAATAACTTTGGTAAGGTGCGCTTGCTACTTGATGTTGGTTCTTGATGTATTCTTGATGGAGCTTCAAGAATATTGGAAGATTCTTGGTGGTGGAGACGAATTAATAATGCAAAGGAATTGGTGGAGAGGATTACCACCAATTTTTAATGCAGGATGAAGGATTCTTGATGGAGGGAGATGGATGAATCTTCCAGAAGTGAAATCATGAATGAATGTGTGGAGGAAGTAGACTAGAACCTCAAGAATGGTTTAAAAAATCTTCTTGTGAGTGAATTAATGTTAAGATAGGAACAAAATATAGAACATCCAATTAATGTTTGAATAATGTGAAAAGACTTGTGAACTTCTTCTTGCTTGAATTAAGATGATCAAGAATACTTGAATGGAGTTTGAAGATGTGCACTAGGGTTCGAATAAACTTGGGATAAAGAAGGAGAAATCAAAGATGTTTTGTTTTCCAATTTGGATGAATTAAGGCAAGATGAATTTGAGTTTAAATATCCAAAAGATATTTAGAGCAATTTGAGGGAAAAGACCAAGAGGTGGTATAAGTTCTTCAACTTTGAGGGTTGAAGGTTCAAAGAGAACTTCGAAGATAAACTAAGAAAGTTGGACTTCTCACGTTTTCATGCATTCCCATGGATGAATACAATAAGGGAGATTAAAGGATAGGGTGGCTATTTGAATGATGGAAACAACCAACCTATCTTTGATACCACAAATGGTGTGCATCTTCTTATGAGAAGGAATATTCAATGGCTAGAAGAAGGAAGTAGGATTGCTGGGTTGATGTTGAGGAAGAAGAAGGAGAATCATCAAGAGAGATTCAAACAAGATTTAAAGAATGGTATAAATATTCAATCAAGATTCAACAAAAAGATAACTTAGAATGTTTCTCTAAGAACACATTCAAAGTACTCTATCTAAGATTACAACAAGTAGTCTTAGTTAGAAATTTTCACTCAAAAAGAGAAAAGATAGCCAAGTGTAATACTTGTATTAGCTTCAATATAATCAACTCATATGTTATAAGATGTGTCAACCATGCCTTTTATAGGTAGTCACTCTTTTCTAAAAAGCACACTAAGGTAGCCAAGGTAATACACACACGACTAACTAGTACACTAACTAGTAATAATAACATATAACTAACCTATATAATATATGAATCAAACTAAAAATTATTACAAACCAATGTAGCTAATATGTTGATGTTGTTAAATATGATATTTTGGCTATTTTTAGGGAGTTTTGGTTTTGTGAATGATATGTGTGGTTATGGTGGTGTTTTGGTTTAAATAATCTATTAGCATGTTATTAAGGTTTTTTAGGCCATCTTTTTTCTTTATATCATGTTATATTTGACCATGTTTAGGGTATGTATTATTTAGATGAAGTTTTGGTGTATTTTTAGGGTAAGTTTGGCATCTAGCCATAAATGCATGCTATTGCTATTTTTATGAAAATTTCATGGTTCTAATGGATGGCTTTAGGTTATTTTGGTATGATTTCATATATGGAAAGGCTTGGTTTATATTTGTATAATAAAATTTGTGATTTTATGATGTTTTAGCATGAAAAATGGCATCTTGGGAATTTTATGTGGGTGATTCATTTTTCTTGAAATCTTTACTGTTCTAATATTTTTCATATGTTGCTAAATGAATGGTACGAAAAGTTTCATGATCTGGATCATTATATGCTACAAGTTATCCTATTTTCTTTGTTTTTAGGATGTAGGGATATTTTTATATTTTTACATGAAATATGATTTGATAAATATAATTTAGAGTTCTAAAATGTTATCCAACGATTAGTGATAATTATTATTTAATTCTATGATTAATACCATATTCATACTTTCTAAACGTAATGACATATTAGGGGTATTTTAGCCATTTTGTACCTAGAAACTAATTTAGATATTTTGGAGTCAATGGTTGATATTGACCATTGATTTTGATGTAGGAGCATCTATTGAAAACTCTTAATCTTCTTCTTCTAATGATGGATATCAAGAGGACTTAGCATACATGGAGATAGAACCAATTATGCTTGAAAATTCATGTACTTATAATGTTTTGTCAAGTTATTCTTCTTGTAGGTATTGTGTATGTTTGTAATAAATTCATGAAGTTCATGATGGTTGAAGATCTTTCAGGTAAAAGGAAATGGAAAAGGATTATAAGATTACAAAGTGCAAGGAAGAACAAGGCTACAAGACTATATATTTTTATCACATATGATTACATCTATATATAACATTATTAAGTTGTGTAGCTTTGTTATTTTTGTTGTCTACTTTCTAATTCTTGTAAAATTATCATTGTAACTTTATTTGTAAGCCATGGACCATACATTAGGAAGGTTAAATCATTAATGAGTGTGCTAATGGGCTTCTTAATGAAAAGGCCTATAAGGTTCCATGCCTATAAATACTTGTACTCTAAGGATTTGACACACATTATGTCATGAAATGAAAAATTCATTAAAAAATTAGGAGAGAGTTACATGAGCATGTGTTTCTTCTTCTTCTTCTCTTCTCCTTTCTCAAGTTTGTATTTAGAAGTGGAAAGGGTAATCTATTGAGAAATAGAATGTTCTCATTAGAATAGTTAGATCTTGGATTATATCTACTCAAGTTCTATCAACATTCAAAAACAACAAAAGCATAAACACTTGAAGTCGAGGGTTTTATTTCCATTTTGCACTTTTGTAATCCTTCAACAAAGGTCTTGAAGTTTTGTAGACGATTTAGAGATAATCTTCCATATTAGATTTGACCTTTGGAATGCTAAATTTATATGAATAGTAATGTATGTTAATAAATTTTTATTGGGTTATAAATATAAGTGACATGGAAGATTACAAATAGACAATCTTCTACAATGCATGATTTTTAATTTTGGATTACAGGTTGAAAATTCTTCACAATCCACTTGAAAATTTGACTTGGTTTTATTTTGAATTCGATGGCTTCGGTAGGATGGTGTTGATATAATCCAAGATCAATTACCTTCAATAAAGAAATCTCCTATTTCTCTAGAGAATAATCTATAACTCTCTAAGATTCACCCTTGAAGAAGAAGAGAAGAAGAGAAGAAGAAGAAGAAGAAGAAGAAGAGGATTGAAAATCTCTCTTTTTTGTAGATTCTTAAACTCAATTCATGTTATTCCATATTTTTCAATAGTACAAGACCTTATATATATACACATACACTTGCAGGCCTTTCATTAAAAAGCCCACATAACCAACCTTATTAACAAAATTTAAACCCCATTTATAGTACTAAGATATATATATATATATATATATATATATATATATATATATATAGTAATTACAATGACAATGTACAAACATTACAAAGTATACAATAAAATAACAAAGCTACACAAACTCTAAATATGTAATACATCAAATTAACATATGTAATCAAGATTTGTGTCTTGTATCCTTGCCTTCCATATAAATTTGTAATCCTTATAATTTCATTGTCTTGTAGATTAAAGATATTTAATTATTTGATCTTCTTGCTGGTGCGACCGTAGCCGGCACGCAATTTAAACCCTCTTGTTGTCAATTGTAGCACTGGTAAATAAGGGTATCGTTCTAGCCGGGGATTGAGAGGGCTCACCTCTAATTAACTAGCTTGAAAATAAAACTAAAACTCTAAATAACCTAAAATAAATAAATAAGAAAAATACTAATGGGGGTTTATCAAAATAAGAATAATAAAAGGAAAAATAAAATAAAATAAACTAATAATAAAAATAATGGGAAACGATGGGAAACTCGCAGATATGAGAATTATGTTAGGGAAATAAAAATCCACCACTAGATTAGGTTGAAAATATAATATTTATTTCTAAGTCAATTTTAATCGTGAGAAAGAGATTGACCAAGTTGCACACCAAACGCAGGTCCATACACCTTATATTACTTCCCTTAATTAATTAATACGACCACGTGCCTATATTAACCCTATTAAATACTAGCAGTATAGCAGCAACAAGCGGCTCCTATATTTAACTAGATTTAATGCATTAAGTGTAAGTGGAAGGCTATCAATCTAAGTACCCAGACTAGTACAAAACGCATGTCTAGCGGTATTTCCTATCCTTGACCCACACGTATCGAAATGTTTTACCTCTTCGGTTAGAATCACAAAACGATTAGGTGAATTGCTATCTAACCTAGCTGCAATTTATACATATAAATTCTAGTATATTTAGATGGCCACCTCGCAGGCAAATACTCCTACAAACTGTCACTTATGAGGAACCAGAACAAGGCATGCACCAAATAAACTATACTTGACAGAATTATATATATAAACGATAGCAATTAATATAGAGTTAAGAAACAATCTCACGAAACAAAGAAAATAAAATTATAATTCAAATCATAATCTAGGGTTTCAATTCATTCCCTAACAATAAATAATCAGCCAGCCATAATTAAAGAATTAATTACACAGAAATATATATCTAAAATATAAATTAAGAATAAGAGAAATAAATAACCGGAATTAATTTTGAATTAAAGATCAAGAATTTATTCAGATAAAAATTAATTTTATCTAAAATAAATTCTACCGGTATTAATTTCTTCCTTATTTGCCTTGAATTTCCGTGCAAAAATTTCTTTTTCTTTTTCTTTTCCTTCGCTGGCGGCTGATAGCGCGTCGACCTCGTGCGTCGCTGTGTTGCCTCGATTTCCGTGCGTCGTCCCTGTTCCTCGCGTCACTACTCCTGGCTGCTTTTCCCCGTTCTCTGCCTAACGGCAGAGATTTTCTCTCTCCCTTCTGCCCTCTTCGACCTGCCCTCTTCGCTGTTGGCCTCTGTCAGAGCCTGACGGCTCTGTCTCCTGCCCGTCTCCCTTCTCTCCTTTCTTGCACTCCCTCCGCAGCTTTTATAAGCTGAGATTCCCACGCCACGTCAGCCCTCGCCCGACCTTCTTTTATTTTTCTTCTTTGACTTTCCTTCCTTTGCAACGCTCCGTTTGGCGTCGTTTTGTTTGCTCCAGGCCTTTGGGCCTTCGGCCTTCGGCCGTTGGTCCAAAGGTCTTATCTTTTCTTTTTTTAATTTTAAAATAAAACCTGCAAAATAAAATTAATAAAAATTAATAAATATTATTTTACTCTAAATTTACTTAATTTATATCATTTTAGCTCAAATAATAAAATTTATGCAATTTTTACCACTTAAGCATAAAACAATAATTATTCCCCTATATTAGTTAAATAAACTACCAAAAACTAAGATTATAAGGGTATAAAATGTGTCAAAATATGAACTCATCACACCCCCACACTTAGCTTCTTGCTTGTCCTCAAGCAAGTTATTACTTTAAACAAATTAAATTAAATTAACTAGCCACTTTCGTAGGTCTCACGATTACACTTAGCATGTGTAACAAGCCCTTTAAACCCCTAGGTCACCCATCGAGGACGAGTAAGGTCTCGTGAGGGTTTCGCAGATGATATACCCACAAAATCACACACAAAATAAAATAAAATCACACCTAAATAAAAAAAAAATAAAACTAAAAATAAAACCATATACCTAACACCCTTAACCATATTTTTGTCTCAGAATCTTTTACTTTCAAACGTTAAGATTAGCAATCAATCAAAATTCAGCATTGGGAGATTTAAAGAATCAATTTCAACATATGGTTCACACATAAACATGACAGGTATGAACAGATCAATATTATGGATAAAAATCTACCACGCCTTAGTCACATCAAGATCCATCCTCACTATGGATACCCTCTATTTTTTCTCTCTTAGATTCATGGCTACAAATATCTAGAAACACTCATGTATGTGAGCTAAGATGATAAAGATAACAAATGACTCACATATATAAACAAAGAAGGCTCATGTTCTTGTGGATAAAACCTCATGAAAAATATCAAATATTTGCCAAATGGACCGAACCATATGCTTAACTCTTGTAACTAATCTCCAACAGATCAAAGGCTGCTCATCTTAAGAATCAAATAGGACTTACTTATTGGTTGTAGTGGAGTTTAAGGTGAAGTAGGGTATGGATTGTTTTAGGAGTGTGGTGCTAAAAAGATCAAGAGCTAGTGGAATCTAATAATTAGATTAAATATAAGCATATCTCCACATCAATGATTAATGATACACCTCTCCAACTTAACACCAAAATAGAACATGAATAGACTTTCTCAACATAATCTCCATAACTCATCTTCCTTATATCCTAACATTTTTTTTTCTCATCTTTTTTTTCGTTTTTTTTTGACAATTTTCATTTTTTTTTTTCATTTTTTTTTTCAATAAAAATAACCAATCCCCTTTCTTAGCATAAATACATATATTTCTTTCACATACACACATAAACAACCACTCTTTATATCCATAACGATTTGATTTCCTTCCACTAGCTTCAAGCAAAGGTAAGGAGATTAAGGCCCGAAGGTTATTTAATGTGGGTAATGAAAAAGAAAAAAAAATGTATGTTCCATGTATAGGCTCAAAGGGTTTCTATAGGGTGTACACCATGTATACACAAATCAAGTTAAGCTAATTGGTCATGTGATGAAAAATTCCTAAGCTGCCTTTATCATTTTCTCAATCAGAGCATGTTTTGACTATAAGCTTCGATTAGCACAAGAGTAAGTTCTAGTAATCTCTATAGTCCATTACAAGATCTATGGCAAATAATTTGATCAAAACAATTAAATGTATATGAGGTTTACAAAGAAATATTTTGAAGCCAAGAAAAGTAGAATATTTTGTGTAAATTCGCTCAGAAAAAGAAGGTACATATGGTTCAAAATCTCACTGAGGAATGTGATGAATCTCAACATGCCATGTCGGTGGTTAGAAAATCATACATGTTCTTTCTCCATTCAAAATTAGGCACATAGATATGTGTTCCCTATATCGAAATTAATACAAAAAATCTCCACTTACTTTATCTCAATTTCATGATCATCTTTTCGTTAGATTTCAAAGATATATTCCTCATTGACTAATTAAGGGTTCTACGACTCTAAAAATACTAAACACTCTAAAAAAAAGAAAAAAAAATTAAACACTTAAAAAAAAAAATAAAACAATTTTTTTTTTCAATTTTTTTTTATACATAAAACACATGCACCCCCACACTTAAATCACACATTGTCCTTAATGTGTAAACAACTAAGGAAACATATAATTTAAGGTATGGAGAAAACAAACTGAATAAATAAATAACTAAAGGATAGAAAAACTCCCTCATGACATTGGGTTGCCTCCCAAGTAGCGCTTGTTTTTATGTCTTCAGCCTGACATGATCTCGGTTTACTCGTTCAAGGTGGATACGTCCACTTGAGAGCTGCTTCACCAAATCCTTCCTTGTGATGATCATCTTTATCCTGCAAGGAAGAAAAAGACAAAATGTTACATTTAATGAAAGATTTGATCCAGCAAGAACGTAACTTACTTAGCATGGAGTTTAAATAGGTGTGTAAAGAGAGAATGTTTTGCCCCATGTCCATGTATTGTGATCTCTCTATCAATGGAAGAAAATATTTTCCCATCTCAAAATCTTTAAACACATCCTTCCAACATAACCTCTCCTTTGGAGCATCACGCTTCTTATTAAATGTATCCAAGGTGATTTGATTACTCTCTTCACTATTGGATACATACAACCTGCTAAAAGAGGGAAAACAAGGAGTGTGGTTAGCATAAATAAAATCAAAGTGGTTCAAAGGCTTACCTTGTGTCTCATGGTTATCTCCAAGCAAAATTGGGGAATAAATGTTCAAAGATGGTATATGGTAGGTGAAAGTGATAGTCTTGTCATCCATATACTTCTCTTTGTTCACTTGATCCTCATTTTGATGAGATTCTTCTTCTACATTTATAAGCTCTTCTTCCACTTGATCTTGTTCTTCAATGTTTTTCATAGAAACCTCCTCAACTAGCTCATCCTCACATTCAGATATGGCATCATCATCCTCATAACTCTGACTTGAATTTGGAATTGAAGTACTAGAGAGCTCTTTTTGTGCTTCTAATTGATTAATCAGGTTGACCATATAACCCATTTTGTCCTCTAGCACTGACACCCTTTCATTTTGCATAATCTGACTTTGCACCAGTTGATTTTGGATGTCTACCAACTGGTTTTGACCATTTGTCAATGCTTCAAGAAGCTTATCCATTTTTTTTGAACTTGAGGGTTCTGAAACTTAAGAAGATTCTTGTTGAGGATATTGATAATATTTTGAAGCTTCATATTCGCGCGTGTAAGGGTCTTGATATGGCACTTGATACTGATCATTCATCTCCCATCCAAAGTTGGGTTGATGCCTCATTCCCGAATAGTATGTGCTTGTATAGGGATCGTGTCCTTGAAAACCATTGAAAGATTGAGCACCAGATTGTGTCCATCCTCCTCCTCTCATAGCTTGTTCATGGTAAGCATATGGATTTCCTTGTGTATGAAACACTCCACTTGTATTAATAACTCTAGCTTCAGCTACCTGCAAAACAAGAGCAGTAAGTTTGTTAAGTTTATCTTCAAGACTACTCATACTTACCTCATTTACTCTTGCATTAGGATTCGAGTAAAGTTGTCCATAACCAAAGGATCCTCTCATAGCCACCTGAAAACACTAATACTTCAAAGGAAAAGGTTAATAACAAAACACCCAAAAATTCTAAGAAAATCTAAAAGAAAACTAAAAGAAAAAAAAAATACAAAAACACTAAAAATAAAAACACACTAAAAATACTAGCAAAATAAAGGTGAAGTTACCAATCCCCAGCAACGGCGCCAAAAATTGGTGCGACCGTAGCCGGCACGCAATTTAAACCCTCTTGTTGTCAATTGTAGCACTGGTAAATAAGGGTATCGTTCTAGCCGGGAATTGAGAGGGCTCACCTCTAATTAACTAGCTTGAAAATAAAACTAAAACTCTAAATAACCTAAAATAAATAAATAAGAAAAATACTAATGGGGGTTTATCAAAATAAGAATAATAAAAGGAAAAATAAAATAAAATAAACTAATAATAAAAATAATGGGAAACGATGGGAAACTCGCAGATATGAGAATTATGTTAGGGAAATAAAAATCCACCACTAGATTAGGTTGAAAATATAATATTTATTTCTAAGTCAATTTTAATCGTGAGAAAGAGATTGACCAAGTTGCACACCAAACGCAAGTCCATACACCTTATATTACTTCCCTTAATTAATTAATACGACCACGTGCCTATATTAACCCTATTAAATACTAGCAGTATAGCAGCAACAAGCGGCTCCTATATTTAACTAGATTTAATGCATTAAGTGTAAGTGGAAGGCTGTCAATCTAAGTACCCATACTAGTACAAAACGCATGTCTAGCGGTATTTCCTATCCTTGACCCACACGTATCGAAATGTTTTACCTCTTCGGTTAGAATCACAAAACGATTAGGTGAATTGCTATCTAACCTAGCTACAATTTATACATATAAATTCTAGTATATTTAGATGGCCACCTCGCAGGCAAATACTCCTACAAACTGTCACTTATGAGGAACCAGAACAAGGCATGCACCAAATAAACTATACTTGACAGAATTATATATATGAACGATAACAATTAATATAGAGTCAAGAAACAATCTCACGAAACAAAGAAAACAAAATTATAATTCAAATCATAATCTAGGGTTTCAATTCATTCCCTAACAATAAATAATCAGCCAGCCATAATTAAAGAATTAATTACACAGAAATATATATCTAAAATATAAATTAAGAATAAGAGAAATAAATAACCGGAATTAATTTTGAATTAAAGATCAAGAATTTATTCAGATAAAAATTAATTTTATCTGAAATAAATTCTACCGGTATTAATTTCTTCCTTATTTGCCTTGAATTTCCGTGCAAAAATTTCTTTTTCTTTTTCTTTTCCTTCGCTGGCGGCTGATAGCGCGTCGACCTCGTGCGTCGCAGTGTTGCCTCGATTTCCGTGCGTCGTCCCTGTTCCTCGCGTCACTACTCCTGGCTGCTTTTCCCCGTTCTCTGCCTAACGGCAGAGACTGTCTCTCTCCCTTCTGCCCTCTTCGACCTGCCCTCTTCGCTGTTGGCCTCTGTCAGAGCCTGACGGCTCTGTCTCCTGCCCGTCTCCCTTCTCTCCCTTCTTGCACTCCCTCCGCAGCTTTTATAAGCTGAGATTCCCACGCCACGTCAGCCCTCGCCCGACCTTCTTTTATTTTTCTTCTTTGACTTTCCTTCCTTTGCAACGCTCCGTTTGGCGTCGTTTTGTTTGCTCCAGGCCTTTGGGCCTTCGGCCTTCGGCCGTTGGTCCAAAGGTCTTATCTTTTTTTTTTTAATTTTAAAATAAAACCTGCAAAATAAAATTAATAAAAATTAATAAATATTATTTTACTCTAAATTTACTTAATTTATATCATTTTAGCTCAAATAATAAAATTTATGCAATTTTTACCACTTAAGCATAAAATAATAATTATTCCCCTATATTAGTTAAATAAACTACCAAAAACTAAGATTATAAGGGTATAAAATGTGTCAAAATATGAACTCATCACTTGCAAACCTACAAGAGTTACTTAACAAAGCATTAGAAGCATTAGAATTTTCCGGAACAGTTGGTTCCCTCTCTAAGTATTCTAATTGTTTTTTCTTCATCATTAGATGCGTAATATTTAGATTGAGCTTGAGATGCTTCTACATAAATAAGCTTCTTGGTATATTTCTACATTTTTCAATGTATGTGATAATAATTTTTTTCCATGAAATTAGTGTGCAAGTTTCTTTTGGAGTAGTGATTAATTATATATTTGATATTTTTAATAATTTAAGTGATAAGTGGAATAAAAGGGTAATTTATGGATAATTCAAATGTAAGGTTGAATAATGGTTTAGGTAAATAGCCTCAAAATGGCCTCCCATGTAGTGTTTGTAGTGGATGCAATCCCTATTTACTGTGTGAATGTGCAATTGCCATCGATCTTTATTGATGCCCTTATCTGATGCGGGTGGAAGAATGGAATTCTTAATTATGTGAGATTAAGGCTCAAATTGCATTTGGTTATTAAGAAGAGGATTTGGTGATGGTGAATTAGGGTTAAAGGTGTTTGAATAGGATGGAAGGATGATGATGATGAATCGAACGTGATGATGTTAATTCGATGATGATGGATAAATGATGCTGATGATGGTTCGAATGTGATGAGATAATTATGATGATTATTCAACAATGTTGTGTTGGTTATGATGATGATTTGAAGGTTAGGGTTTAATGGAAGATGATTTCGTGGGTTAGGGTTAGGGTTTAGCTTCAAATTTTAGAGTTATGGTTATGTTATGATTTGGATTTTAGGGTTAGGGTTTCAAATGTTAAAACCAATTTAGGGTTTCAATTTAGGATTCAATTTGGGCGATGTTTGGAAGATGGTGATGGCTAGGAAAAAGTGGATTATGGAGAGAAGAAAAGATAGAACTTAATCTCTAATTCACATAGACAAGGAGATTAAGGGTCTCAAGATTACTTGTTCACATAGATTCAAATAACTTGATTTAAACTCACACAGAATTTAAATTGCATTAAACTTCAATAATTGATCATCAACTTCTACATCTAATCATGAATTCCATGGTTTTATATATCCAACCTAGCATTTAGCTAAAAAGCATAATTAAAAAGATACTAAGCTAAAATATATTATGCTACTTTATGCTAAATTTATGCTTTAGCTAATATCCAACCCTACTACTTAATTAATTAATTAGCTAAATCCATAATTACACATGACCAAGCTGCACACATTCTCCCCATGCACATACACCTAGTAGCTTGTATGGTACGTTTCTTCTATAACTAGCAACGTAACCATCCTTTTATCTTCAATTTTGTGGGAGATATTTTCTAAATAAAGAAAAATTGGTTTCATAATTATGAATTTTAATTCTTGAGTGTTTGCTTCTACATCATTATCTCTACTCTATAAGTGACTTTAGGTATCTATAGAGGGTATCGATACTTAAAGGTTAGGGTTTCATAAGGGTGTTTTATATCAAATCCAGAGTAGGAATTTCATATACCACAACTAGAAATGTTAAACACTTTTTGTTCACCATAGCCAAAATTGCTTTAGGAAATGTGTTTCCTTGTTATCCATTGTTCTTTGTAGGTAGTTCCTTAACCACTAAGATATGGATGTGGGTTCCTTAGCCATTTTTCCTTGGAGTTAGGTAATATTATGTTTTGAAAATGGATAAATGAAACATCATACCATGGGTATATAAATGGAATAAAGGGGGATAAGTGGACTATGTCTTTATCTATATTAGACAATATGTAAATATGGGAAATGTGTTGTGTGATAACAAAATATACATCAAAGTAATCAGTAAACCTCGTACGTGCATGAATTTTGTCATTTCGGTGTTGGTTATTATATTTTAAATGTTTGTGTGATTTTAATGCTATGATGAATAGTCATGTATTAGCATGATGTATGGAATTCTTTAGTGTAAGCATATTTCTATATGTCTTACATATATGCATGTTGTCACTTTTAGAAGGTTATGTTTACTTAATATGTATACCGTATTAATATTACACTTTTCAGATATTTGGTGTAGGTATAACAGTTTATCTACTACTTGATATTAGGGTTGGGATGATGTTAGAGTTATTTGGTAGTAGGTGGGGTTTGAGACCTAATTTTCTTGGGCTCTTACACCCTTTCTTCTTATTGTATTTCTTTCATCGGTTTTGTAATCTTATAGTGTTTGGAATCAAGAGACAACTCCATTTGATCACAATGTATGAATTTACTTTTTGGCATGAAATATAATATAGATTAGGTATGGGTTATACCTTCTTATTTGGGGTGTTACAGAAAGGCACCTAGGATCTCTTGGATCCTATCCAAAGACAAATGATAATAAGAAACACCAAAATCTAGACTAACCCTTATAGGTAATTGATGATTAGATAATTTAGACCCATTGTAATTCTCATTTCACTTCAAGTTGTTTATTATTTAAAAAGGTGTTAGAACTAAAGATAATAAGGCCACAACATATAAGTAAATCCATAAAATTATTATTAACCACTTATAACCATATAATCATATAGGATGGTTAAGTTACTAAATTATAAGAGGTCACTTAAGGATCATTAATAATCACACAAACTATGGTGATGCCATAAGGTCCAATTCAAGGCATTAAGCCACAAATTCATTCATATTTAAATAGTTATTATTGTAATTTATGATTGACTGATTTTTTTTTCATACTCATGTATTTAGCTACTTACCCATTATCACTGAAAATGTTGATACAAGGCCGAAGGAACCGTTACATATAATTAAAGGTTCATCATATAGACACTAAGCCACAATTCTAACACTTAGGCATATTATGTTCATTAATTAGGGTCAACACAAAGTTAAAATTTTCTAAAATAAAGGTTAAGATCCAAGTGGAGGTCACCTAGGGGTCACCCCAATTCTATGTTATCCGTTCATTTATTATATGGCCTAATGAAGGATTAGGGTGCATAAGTATAGTTAAAACAAGGTTATATTTATAAAGTCATGAGTTTGAGATGAAATGTGGTAAACTATTGGTCATACTATATGTCCAAATTTACCTTGTTTACCGTAGTTTAGGTCATCCATATCCACAATGTTTAACAATATTATATCAAGGTATAATGCATGAAATTTGCACTTTATATCATTTTCTAAGTTCAATTAGTCAATTTTATGGATATAGATTAGAATTGGTCAACTTTGGGGGTAAAACCTCAAAAATGTACTAAAAAACCTTTGGGGACCAGTGGAATAGTCCCACAACTAGTGGATGGGTTTGGGGTCCATCACAAAAATTGCAACATTTTAAATAGTAAAACTAGTTTACTAGTTTGGGAATGACCACTCGACTGATCCCATCCCACCCATTTGACTGGTATCCTATAGGAACAAAAATACAAGAAAATCTAGCAAGCTGTTGATTGATGGGAGTATTCCAGTCAAATAGTATGATTGTCTAGTGTTGTCTCTAACCAGCTATTTAGATTACCAAGAATGAAGTTGTTCGAGGTTATCACGTGCACTTCCAAGTGAATCCAACATCTACCAAGGCACAACATATTATCCAACCACTTATCTTCATAGTTTATCGAAAATTTCATTTGATTCATGTTTTAATTCACTCAAGATACAAAATTGTGCCTTAAGATTCATCAAAACCTACCGTTATGCTCACATTTCAAAATTTTAACTATGCATGTATTCCATACCTCATCCTTTTCATGCTAAGATTATAATACACTTCAAATCCATACGTAACACATTTTAAATAATTTATCATTATCAAGATCTCATGAATACCTCAAGGTTATACTAACACCACATCAAAATTGCCAACAAGGTTGAAGGCATAAGACCCCCATTTTTACTAACCAATTTTTTTTTAGATAAAAAAATTGTGGAATCTAACACAAAAATAGGGATGAAACGACCACATCTAAAATAAGTAAGGTGTATAAATCCACTTAATCTATGTCAAGCACAAGGATAAAACCTAGTCAATAAAGTTTAGAACATCATCAATACCAAAGAGGGTGAACTCCCATAATGAGTCATTTAATGGTAGAAGGAAATCACATTATTCCCTGATCTAAATCATCATTTGTATACAAAAGAAAAAACCTATGATTCTAAATTAGATTTAAAAAAAATTTGAAAAGGTAAAATGAAATATATTCTAAATACATCTCTAACAAAATACAAATTAAATAAATGTAGACTGGGTTAATAGTTTACATACCAAAGCAAACACATTTGAAATACAAAAAATTTGGTAAGAATATTAGTAGGGGATCCTATCAATGGAAAAAAAACTTGATTCACTGAGTAAATACATTAGATAGCCTACTCTCAAGCCCCAAATCTTTATCCTAATGATATAACATTCAATATCAAACCTACATTAGTGATCTACTCCCCACCATTAGCAGTTCATTATAGAACCCATTCAACCAAGGTAGTGTTAGTATGGATCTAGTACTGTGCAAAGCATACTGCCTAAGTTATGAAGGAAACATGAAGCACAAGATCATATGCATACAGGATCAAGTGCAATGTATTTGTACAGTATCATGCTTACTTGATATATACGTCATAGCTCATGTCATACACATAGGATGTCATGTAATATATCACTACTATATAAATAAACATAGATAATACCATATATATGAATTTTTTTAATAATTACAACCATCTATAAGTTTTCCAATAAAATAAAAAGTTGGATAAAAAAGGCAAAAAAATTATATGGTTGTTAGGGAATTATAATTGTAGTCTTTAGTTTAACCATAATGACCTTAGGTATAGACGAAAATTGTATATAATAATTGACGTCTAAAATTTGGAGGAAAATTTCTCCCAAAATTTATTAGGATATAGAAAATTGTTTTATTTACAACTAACATTTATATCTCATATTTTCTTAGTTTTATTTTTAAGGGTAAAGATAGTGATTTTTTTTTATTACAACTGCTATCTATACCTTAGGATGATTTTTGATTCCTTAGTGGGATACTTTTTTTAAAAAAAAGTCTTCACTTTTAACCTAGGTAAACTAATATACTTCTTATATTTGCACAAACACACAAAGATCTACCTCTCAACCCTCTTCTTCCCCCAACTCTTTCATCATTTTTGATTTCTCCACCTCTGTCACCGCCACCATTAATCTTTCCTTATCTTATCTTTTTGTTATCCTAGTATGTAATTTTTCATCTTCTTTCTTCTTAAATATTCACTGATATTATCAATATTTTTCCTTAGTTTTATTATGTTACCAAACTTAAATGCTTCCCTAATATTATCGAATGTGAATGTGCTTTATCAATTTTGTTATGTTATGTGTTTAATGTATTATTATAATTTCTTTGGTATCATTATTTTGGAATTCAAAATGAGGTTTTTGTATTATTAAATTGGGGGAATGGGGGTTCAAAATAGCATTATTAATTTTTAGCACTATACTATCATTTGCTTGATGAATTTTACATAATTATTATTTTTCATGTTATATAATTTACACGATTTACATGCTATGGTATTTTGTTTTGTAATGTATTGATAAGTATATTACAAAGATAAGTATAATTGAGATTAGGACAATATCCTATGAGACCATATTCACCTAGGTTAACCTCAATCCAAACAAGGTTAGGAATATTCACCTAGGTTAACCTAATAACCATCCAAATAATTTTTTTTAATATTCATCTTGATTCACCTAATCTAGGTTAATTTATATTATTTAACCTTTATTAACCTAACCTCATTTAACCTCCATCCAAATAGGTTGTTAGTCTTCAAGAGGAATACTAACTTATTGAAGGTAACATCCCTACCGGTTAAGAACTTAGATGTAGCTAGGTTCTACAATCTGTACCCTTTCACTCTAGATGTAAATCCAAGAAAGATATACTTCTAAGCTTTAGGCTCAAGTTTACCATCATTCACATAATCATAAGTAGGGTAACTAAAGACATGTAAATTAGAGTAATTAACTGGCTTACCAGACTAAGAATTATTAGGTGTCTTCAACTATATGGACCGATTTGGTGACCGATTCACCATGTATGTTGCCATGTGAACCACGTCAGCCCAAAACTCTCTACCTCCCTATAATAATATACATTAAGCATTCTCCAATAGGGTTTTATTTATCTACTCAATAACCCCATTCTGTTATGGTCTTCCAACACACATACAATGTCTTGCTATCCCATGGTCGTAGTAGAAATTAGTGAAACTCTACTCAACAAACTCAAGACCATTATCTATCCTAAGACACTTAACCTACTTCCCAATCTACTTCTATAGTGAGTTCTTCCCGCTTTTGAAAACATCAAACACATCATTCTTATGATTTAAGAAATACCCATACCTTTATAGAGAATTCATCAATGAATGTGAGCAAGTACCGTAAATCTCTTTTGGAAACCACTCTCACTAGACCCCATAAATTAGAATGGATATACTCAAGAGATCCTCTCATACTATGCTTAGTGTTTGAAAAGCTAACCTTTTTTTACTTGCCAAATGTACAATGCTCACAAAATTCCATAGTACTTGTACTTTGTACATCCAACAACCCCCTCTTAAAGAGCTCAGTTAGACCCTTGACACTCATGTATCCTAATCTCATAACATTCGAGTCTAGCAACCTCTGTGATGTCAAAATAACTGTCCCCATAATAGTGGAATCTACCAACTCATATAATGTCCCAACCCACTACCTGTTCATCACCACTAGAGCCCTATTTTTAACTCTCAGGGTAACATCCTCATTAACACAATAGTATCCATTATAATATGTAAGTTTTAACTGGGCATTTGAATACAAAAAAACATTATATTGATATGTGCAGGTGTTGGAGAAGTTTAGTGTAATATGATGTTTTATGTGAGAAACACGATACATGTTTCCGAGATATACTTTTAAAGTATTTTGGGAAAAAGTCAAAAATAAGGAAATAAACATAGGGGTCCCGTGTTTCTTAAATACGGACTGTGTTTTTCCTTATTTTCCAAACACGTTGTTTTTACTCCATAGTTTTTCTATTCTATAAAAAAAGTCACGTTGAAACTCTAGCTAGTGAGAGTCGCGTGTCCCAAATTCTTCTTTTCCTCCATATAATTCTCCATTTAAAGAGAATTGTAGATTTATTTAATTGATTGATTTATTAGTTTAATCATTATGTAATTATAAAACAACATAAATAACAATCTCTAATTTTTCCTAAATTATTTATTTTTGTGAGTGAATTCTCAATTGTGCATAATCTTGTTAATCGATCTCTCTAAATCTACGCTAATTCTGCAATAATTTGGTATTAGAGCTATGTTTTTGAAGAGATTCAGTTATCAAAATAAGTATAAGATTTGATATTGAGAATTGTAATCGATTAATCAATTTTGGATTATGGAAATTGAAGATGTAGGCAATTCAAATTCATAACATATTGGAAAAGGCTTTATTTGGCCATTTAAAAAAGCAAGAATCAATGATGGATGAGATATTCAAAGAATTATTTCCAAAGGCCCTCTTTACTATATAATTGTTTGTATAATGAGGTATTGTGGGAAGTGAAAAAAGAATCAACGGTGGCTGCCTTGTGGTTGAAGTTGGAGTCATTATACATGACAAAATTAGTAGCAAATCAGCTTTTGTTGAAGAGTTAGCTTTGTTATTTAAAACTAGGTGAGGGTCAATCTTTAAAAAATCATATATATGAATTTGAATCTATAGTTATGAATTTGCATAATATAGATGTTAAATTAGATGATAAAGATTTGGCTATTATGTTGTTATGTTCTTTGCCCACAAGTTTTAAACATTTTTGTGAGACCTTTTTGTATGGGAAAGATAAGTTAGTCCTTGAGGATGTGAAATCCTTCTTATTACAAATGGAAAGTCAGTTTACTGGTAATGGTACTTCTGGGAACTCATATAGTGAGTGATTGGTAGCTAGGGGAGGACATGTGAGTGGGGTCCTAGTCACAAGAAGATATCTAGATCTAAGTCAATGTGTTTGAAGAATAATGTGTCATGCCATGGTTGTTACATGAAAGGCCATATCAGGAGATAATGTCCCAATGTAAAATCAATAGATATTGTTAAGGGTGTATCTGATGTGTGTGATAATGCCATAGTTGGGTGAGATGGTGATGGTTATGTACTTACTATCATAAATGGGCATACCAAATTGGCTGATATATGGATTCTAGATTCTGGGTGCTCCTACCATGTTTGTCCCATTAGAAGCTAGTTCTAGACATATAACACTATTCAAGGTGGAGTTGTTATCTTGGGAAGTTGTGCTTCATGCAGAGTTCCTAAGATTGGGCCTATGAGGGTGAGGATGAATGATACTGTGGTTAAGACATTGTTTGTTATTTGTCATATTCTTGACATGACAAAGAGATTGATTTTGCTTTGTTCCTTACATAGCAAAGGTTACAGGTGTATCATTGAGAATGACACATGAAATTTTACTAAAGGGACGGTGGTGGCAATTATTGGCAAGTAGGTCAGAACATTGTAAGAGCTTGTTGGCACAGCTATTGATGGTGCAATTGGGGATACATTGAGAGTGTTTAATCCTAATGTTGTTGGCTTTGATTTGATATGACTGAGATACGGTAGTGTCATTGTCATGATTAGCGGGTCCTTGTGCAATGGCCCGATTACATCTAGATCTAGTACCTTTTGTGAGTTTGAATTCCATTTTGATAAGAAGATAGAGTAGAAGAGTTTGTTGGGTTCTTCAAATGAGGTGGAGGTTGTTGTTGGTCTAGCTGGTATAGATTCTTCTAGTGAGGAGGAATGTGGACAACAAGTGGAGTAAGTGGGAATTACTATATCCATATTAGGTTATGCACTTTATACTGCGAGTAGTATTAGTGTGCAAGAGCTAGTGATAGACTCATAGGTTATTGTGGGTGTTGATTTTATCTTGTGGTATTTTGTTGGTGTTGCTGAGGAGATGTGGTCTTTTTAGCGGACTTAGACATTGGTATATGATGTTTCCCTGGTTATTATTTTGTTTTGTGTTTATATTTTTCTTATCATAGTAAAAGAAATTTCTAAAGAGAACAAGTTTAAGACTTTAGATGTACCCAAATCCAAAGTGGTTGTGGCATCTTGCTTAGTCACTAGATCGTACTCTACAGTTGTGAGATGCTTGATGTATAATGTAATTAGTACTGAATGTTGTATTTCTTGTGTGGTGAGCTTGTGTGTGGTGAGTCTTTTAAAGACACCTTGGTTAGGTGTAGTATAGATTCTGAGGTACTTGGTGTGTACAGTATTGGCTTGAATTGAGTATGCATTATTGACTATTCTGTTGATGGATTACTCCGATCTTGGTTGTGGTCTTGATGATAAGAGGTACACTAGTTTTCTAGTATTCAACCTTAGAGGTTATAAGGTCTTGGTAATGACATAGGCTTTTTAGGAAGCTTTGTGGATTGGTGGTTTAGTACGAGAGTTGTAGTTTAGTTATGGTGCTCCAGTTATTCATAGTGATAGCTAGAGTGCTATTTGTTTCGTGAACAATCATAATTATTTCCATCATCAAAAAAATCACAATGACATTAAGTATCACTTTATTTGGGGTACTTTTGCCGTAGGAAAAGTTGTGTTGGAGAAAGTGGATACTTTGGATAATCTTACTGATATGCTAACGAAGCCACTAACCATGGGTAATTCAAGTGTTTCTCGTACTTGATTTATGTTCATAGTCCATGTGGGCCTTTGTTGGGATAGGGTTTTTTGTAGAGGTATTTTACATGTCATGTATCACAAATACTGAATCAATATGGAGAATTATTAGTTGTGACTAGGTATTTAAATATGGCATAACATTGTGTTGATTCATGCAGGTGTTGGAGAATTTTAGTGTAATAAGGTCTTTTATGTGAGAAACAAGGGGATACTGTGTTAATAAACATAGACCGTGTTTCTGAGATAAAATTTTGGTATATTTTGGGTAAAATTCAAAAGTAAGAAAATAAATGTGAGGTCCCGTGTTTTCTAAATACAGATTGTATTCTTTCATATTTTTGAAACACGTTGTTTTTGCTCCATAGGGTTTTTTTCTTTTATAAATGGAGTCATGTTGAAACCCTAGTTGTCGAGAGGCGTGCTTCCTAACTTCTTCTTCTTCTACATAGAATTCTCCATTTAAATATAATTTTAGATTTGTGTAATTGATTGATTTATTTGTTTAATCATTCTATAATTAGACAAGAGCACAGATAAAGATATCTACGTTTTCATGAATTGTTTTGTTTTGTTAGTGAATTCTCAATTGTGGATAATTTGGTTAATCTCAATTTGGTGTGTATCTCTCTAAATTTATGCTAATTTTGCAACATAATCCAAGGAACTCAAAGAGATGAGGTTCTTGGTCATCTTAGGGACATGTCTCACATTAGACGTTGTCTTGAACACACCGTCATGCATCCTCACCTTCACCATCCCAACCCTAGCAACTTTGCAAGAAGCATCATTGCCCATCAAGAAAACTCCACTGTGATTCACATCAAATTTCTAAAACTAACTTTGGTTGGGACATATATGGTAAGAACACCCGAAATCCAAGACCTATCTATCACAAATCTTGTTCTCTCTATCATTGGTTGTCAACACCTCTCCATCACTATTATCATGGGCAACTACACCATCATCCTTTGTACTAGATGACTCACTAGGCATAGCACCGGGCTTTTTGTTAGGAAAAATATTCCTAACATGCCCCTTTTGTGCACTACCATAGATAAAAAAAATTTAATAATTAAATTATAATCCCTTTTTGTTAGGAGTCGAACCCACAATGAATGATTTATAATTAAGAATCTTATAACTAATGTCAAAACCTCGACTATTTAATATCATCGATTTCTATTGCTAAATTCTATACTATTGATAGGTAATAAACTATTCTACTCAATAATAAATGAATAAGGATGGAAGATAATCAATTATGGATTTAGGGTATCGAATAATTATCTAGAAGAGACGTATTCTAAGTGCATCTAAAGTTAACCTATAGAAACTCATAAAAAATAATTTCCTTGCTATCCTTCAATGAAAATATATTGAATAAGCTCTTCATTTATCACATAACCAATTAATAACCTAGGTTAAGAACACTAGATTTAATTAAAGGCAACATTATGATTAGAAAGAAATCAACCACAACCATAAACACATAAGCTCAAATAATGAAATTGTATGAATAAAAATACAAGATTAATGATTAACCTTTTGCTACTCTAGGGATGATAATTAACAAATACGTATTAATTCCATCATCCTAGATTTGATTAGAGTCTAGAATAATGATGTGATAAATTCATTTAGTGCAAACTCATAATCTATGATACAAGATCACTGAATTCTATCTAATTATTCAATTAGATGTTAATTAGAATCATACTTATTCAATTAGATGTTAATTAGAATCATACTTTAAAAGTACATTTCATATTAGAAACCCCGTCATTGATTTCCCCTATCCTTTGCAAATTTATGCTAACATCTTCATCATCATAACAACACACAATCTAATTAAATATTTCATAATTAATATTAATGATTAACACCACAAAATCAAATACAAATTTATAAATGTCAAAAGAATAATGATGGAGTAAATAGAATACACTTGCATCTAAATTCAAATTTGCCTTTCATAATTGAGAAATGAATGGGAAATAACTTATCAACTTTAAATTGCAGAATACCAAGAGTGCGTTCAATCTAAAATGGACAACGACCAATAGAAGTGCAATGATGAAATGTCTTTACTAATAGTGAGAAAAATAGAACTTTTTTCATTCTTTTGAAAAACGAAAGATGATCTCTAATGCATGGAAATGGGAAGTTATATCATAGAGAATCCCACACGAGTGGTCATAAGATTTTAAAGAAACGCAATTCGTGTTTGTATAACATAGGGGTACCGTGTTTCTTCTCCTTTCACTTTCTCTTCTTGACACTTCAGCACAAGATCCCCTTAAATGTTTGTTTTCCTTTTTTGGTATTTTATTTCATTGATTCCATGATTTCTTCACGTGTTCCTTTCTTCCTTTTCTTTTCCCATAGATTTCTCTGTTGAATTCCTTCATTTTTATCTTTTCTTGTAAAATCTATCCACATGAAAAAACATTGAGAAAAGATCAATTATGATAAAAATAATGGGGAATAAATAACATTTTTACATAATATAATATCATATAAATCTCATATAACACCCTTCTTGTGACACCCGTAGTATGTCACATTCTTCTGCCAACTCTTCGACTTAGATTTAGACTTGTTATAGTTACTAGATCCCTGCTCCTGTGTCATCCTCCTAGCTACTAATTCCTTACTATGTGAGTCTCCAAAATTGCTACTGCTAATCAAATGATTATCAATCAACTCTCATTGTAGGAAGGCAAATTTCACATCCTGAAGGATTAACTCGTCCTTCCCATATAAAATAGTTTAAAAAAAATGCTTAAAGCTTATAGGAAAAGAACATAACAATATAATAGCCAAATCTTCACCATCTAATTTAACATCTATATTATGCAAATCCATAACTATAGAGTCAAATTCATCCTTGTGAGTTTTCAAACATTGACCCTCATCTTATTTCAAGTTATGAACCCAAAATTTCAACAGTACTAATTTGCTATTGATTTTGTCATATACAATGACTTAAGCTTCAACTACCAGGTAGTCATTGTTGATTCACTTGCCACTTATCACAATACCTCTTTTGATAAGCATAATTGTATGGTAGAGAGGGCCTTTACATCTAATTCTTCAAATCTCTAATCTTTCATCAACTATGGCTTTTTGAATGTCTAGATAAAGAATTTTCCAATATTTTCTTAATAATAATTGCTCACATCTTCAATTTACATAAATCATAATTGAGAGATTGCTTAAACTTCTCAATATCAAATCTTATACCCATTCCGATCACCAGATCTCTTGTCCAATGTAACCCTAATACAAATTTGTTGGGGAATAGTGTGTATTGAAAGGATTCAAACTAAAAATCGAAATTATTAAGATTATAAATAATTGAGGATTCAATCATGAAATAGAACAATTGAGGAAAAAATAAAGATATTTATTCATGATCTTGTGTAATTACAAGATGATTAAACTAATCAATAAATTAATTATATAAATATAAAATTCTATTTTAGTGGAGAATTCTATGGAGAAGAAGAAGAAGTTGGATTGCACGACTTCGATGGCTAGGGTTTCATCATATCTCCTTTTATAGAAGAAAAACCCTATAGGGAAAAACAACATATTTCAAAAATAAAGAAAAAATACAGTATGTGTTTAGGAAACATGGCCCCCCCTTTTTTTTCCTTACTTTCAAATTTTTCCTATACCACATCACAGATTTCACCAAGAAACACAATCTATGTTTATTAACACGGGACCTTCGTGTTTCTCACAACTTCACATTCTACACTTAAATTTCTCCAACACTTGCATGAACCAACATAATATTATGTTATGGTAAAATACTCAATAAAAACTCACACGTGGAAATGATGTGAATTCCCAACATAAAGATATTTGGCTTATGTGATGCTATGTTATGTAATGAAGAAAATACCATGATAAGTCAAATATGTAATAAGAGGGCTTATATCGACATAATTCTACGAGGTTTTAGGATATTTTGTTAAATCCTTATTTCCCTATTCTTTATTATACCCTTAAACTTAGCCCTATTACAACCTTTATGAGCTCCTATTTGATTCTTGATATAGAAAACCTTGATATATTAGTGATTAGTCACATAAGTCAAGCATAAGGTTCGTTCCATTTTGTAAGTATTTGATATCCTTCATAAGATTTTTATCCACAAAATTTGAGTATTCCTTATTGACATATATGAGTTATTTGTTATTTTTATCATTTTATCTCACATATATGAGTGTAATTATACATATGTAGCCATGAATATGAGAGAAGTAAAAACAAAAAGGTATACCTTTCTGAATATGGATATTGATGTGACTAAGGTGAGGTTAGGTTTTCAATCATGATTATTATTCTATTAATATTTATTATATTTATGTGTAAACCATAATATATTGGAATTATTCCTTTAAATTTTTGGTACTAAATATTTTTTGAGAACTAATCTTGGTTGTGTACTAATCATGGTGTTATGAAAGTAGAAGATTCTAAGACAAAATTAGTTAAGGGTGTTAGAAGTGTGTTTTTTAATTTTATGAAATTTGTGTGTGATTTTGTGGGTATATCCTTTGCAAAACCATCATAAGACCATACTCATCCTCTAAGGGTGACCTAGGCATTTATAGGGCTTGTTACACATGCTAACTGTAATCGTGAGACCTACAAAAATGACTTGTTAGTTCTATATTTTTCTAGAGGCATATCATGCTTAAGGATAAGTAAGAAGTTAAGTGTTGTGGTGTAATGTAGATGTGAATCAAAAATAAAACTAAGGGATATTGCTGCCACATCAACCATAATAAAGGTACGATTATTACCTAACCTATGTCTAATGCAAGGGTGAATGTAATGACAAACAAAAGAATGCATTCTCTAATAATACAAGAGTGATAGAAACAAGAATGAGAATAATATAGATAAGAGGGACAATAACAAAATCCAAATACATAAACTAAAGCCAAGAGTTTTAATATTTAGAAATAACCAAAAACAACCCAACATAGTGGAAAAAATAATCTAAGTTTGTTAGCCTAACTCTTAGCTAAATATTGAGCCCCAAGAAATGTTCAGCTATTGGCCCACAACATCATCCTCAACATACTCGAGCTGAGAGTCGTAACCCAAATCATCCTTCGCTACCTAGAATAGAAGTTGGATCATCATAATGACAACAAAAGTGCAGTATTAGTACTGGTATAAC
Source organism: Tamarix austromongolica (assembly GCA_039764185.1). Taxonomy (NCBI): domain Eukaryota; kingdom Viridiplantae; phylum Streptophyta; class Magnoliopsida; order Caryophyllales; family Tamaricaceae; genus Tamarix; species Tamarix austromongolica. Next base: position 96,435,034 of record CM077809.1, read on the forward strand.
AAACTACCTAAAACATCATAATGACTCATGATATGCATTTAAGTCATATAATAGCATGGTAAGCAACATGATTAGAAAGCACAATATATAAGATCATGGATTACACATATGATATAGCAAGTCATGTAAATTATGCATAACCAATGATTTATGAGTTCCCAAAACAAGCCATGTAATTTAATTATCTATGACAAAGACTAGCATAGGATGACAACTCTCATTAACACTATACTCTAGTGCCAATGGGCTTTTCTCAAAGATATATTCAACGCCCACTGCATTTGGTTGCCTAGGTAAGTGACATAAGATAAATTTTGGGTTTGTAACACCCAAAGTACATATCCATATAAATAAATCATTGTATATATTCAAGATTAGGACTAGGGTAGGTCTATCACTCCCACCACTACTACGCACTAGTACCAAGAGGGCATTTGTCAAGGATATTCCACATCCACCATGTTTGGGATTCTAGGTATGGGGGTATACGCTAATTCTAGGATCTTCAACATACACCACACTTGGTAGCTAAGGCTAGAGGGTCCAAAAGATAACAAAACCTTAGATATGCATACAGAAAAGGCCTATAAGATTCCATTATTCAATTCTAAAGATTGATCTAATTGGGCGCTTTAAGTGTTGACACAAAACACTAACTAAGGTATCCAAGCCAACAAATTAGATATTTAAATGTAACACCAAACAAAACATCATAATATGTATCATTTTGATTTCCTTTAGTTTCAATTATGAAAGAGAGATATCATGATTTAACTGTTGGAATTTAATGGAAATATTGAGGTAGAAGTCTCAAAGAAAGATCAACAAATAATAAATAAGCATGGTGAATTCTAACGAAACTAGTTGATCAATCCTTAGGACCAGCCGACTGATTTGTTCGCACTAGACCTGAGGAAATATAAATACACAACAAAACTAGTCGAATGGTTGGTCTAACCGATTGACTATTCATAGAAACTAATTGATGGATTTGGTTGGACCAAGCGATGTGTTTAGACAGAGACTAATACCACTTTGGTCACAAAACAACTAGTCAATAGGTTTGTTAAACCAATTGACTATTCATGGGAACCAATCGATGGGTTCATTAAACTAATCGACCATTTACGCAACAAGCCAAAAGTGATTACCAAAATAAATGAGTGTACACAACTATTCGATGGGTTTAACAAAATAGTGGATTGGTCTTGGCAAAATAATGCCCACACCCACAATCCATACTTAACTAAAAATCACAATTCTTTCCAAATTAATCCTAATCATTATTCTATGTCATAAAAACATAAAAGGCATAATCCACATATATACATAGTATAAATTTGATACTCAACATATTCAAACATAAATTCATGAAACTCACCCATGATATGAAAATACTCAAAAAATGCTCTACAACTTCATAGGTATAACATTATCACATCCTTGAATCCTAGAACTCAAACTGACACATATACATCACATAACATGCCAAAAACATGGAACCACAATAAAAAAACACAATTTCTTAATCATATTAGAGATAAGGATGCCTTATCTCCAAGTAAGCCTTCTAGTACAAAATAATCCTTACTTGATGGTTTCTATAGAGACCTTTGATTTTCTAAGAGAATAAATTATCAAATATAAAAATCTTTTTTAAAGCTTAACGAAAAATGAAAAAAAGAAGATGAAGAAGCATATGTCAACCTTTTCTTGAAACAAAATTCAAAGAGGGGAAAAGTAATATTTCAACATTTCTCAAGACTTTAATTCTTCATTATTTATAAAGGGAAAAATTAGAGACCTAAGGCTAATATCAGGAAAGAAGAGAATAGAGAAATAAAATTTGCCAAAGGAAATCCAAGAGGCAACACTCTATTTTTCCCCAGTAGAAAAGAAAAAGGGATAAAAGTGAGGAAATTTCCAACACTTCTGCAATTTTTTTCAAACGAAAGTGAAAAGGAGGGAAAGTACAGAAGGGGGGAGTTAAAGTGAATAAAAAAATGGAGTGTAAGAAGAGGCGAGGGTCGATATATCAAGGGAAGGATAGAGAAAGAAAGTTTACTTTGGTTGAGTGTAGAGAACCCAAGTATAAGAAGAGAAATGATGAGGGTGAGGGAGATAGAGTAAAATTAGATGGATGATAAGGATAATTAAGTTAAGGGAAAGGTGTAGAATGACCTGCATGCAACTATGGCTACCAAAGAATAGAGGAAAATGAGGGAGATGGAGAAAAGGTGAGAAAGTACCTCAAAAGTTCTTGTGGGTCATTTGTAGCTAAATAAAACTATAGAATGATCTAAATAATTTCAAAATTGTCCCAAAGCACTAAAATACAATTATTTACACAAATAGTCTATAATTAAATGTTTTTTATAAACAACTGAAAGAGAATTAGAGCTAAAAAAGAAAAGGATTTGAAATTGCAGGATAAGTAATTGATGGTTTTGGGCAACCATCTGGCTGGTTATGCTAGCAATTAAAATGTGAGTTCTTGATCGTGCAAGTTGATCGATTTGGAAAACTACTCAACTGATATGCTTGAAATTCCCATTTTAAACCAAAACAAATATATTTTATATCAATATAATTTTAAATATATTTTAAAAGATTTTAGGAAAAGGTATTACAACACTACCTCTAAAAAGAGACTTTTTCCCTAAAATCTACAAAAGGAAACATTATTGTAAGCATATAACATGACAAAACCCTAAACCATCAAGTAAAAATGAAATGGAATGCAAGATTTAGTAAACGAGAGAAGGTTACTACCCCTTAAAGAGGTGGTGTTACCTATGCAGTGCATCTAAGGAAAAAAATCTTGATACTTTCTCTTAATCTGATGATCCAACTCTTAGATGGTCTCTTCAACTCCATTGCATGACCACAAGATCTTTAGTAGAGGGAAAACCTTTGAACACATCTCCCAAGTCTTGGTATCAAAGATAAAGATCCTTAATGGTTGGTCCTCATATATCAATAAGTCTTTGAGCTTGATAGTCCTCGATTGGATGATGTGTGATGGATTTTCCATATACTTCCTCAACTGTGAGAGGTGGAAGACATTATGCATGCATTAAAGCTCAATAGGTAAAGCAAGTTGGTATGCAACCTCCTCTTCTTGGTCAATAATCTCTTTTTGTCCAATCTAACTTAGGTTAAGCTTGCTCTTTTGATTAAAATAAATCACTCCTTTGGTGGAGAGACCTTCAAAAGGACTCAGTCACCCATTTTAGACCCATTTGGTCAACTCTATAGATCTGTATAACTCTTCTATGTGTCCTAAATAGGTTTCATCTTATCTTAAATCAGCCTAATCTACCTGGGAGTGTCCTCTATCATATCTGGTCTCAATATAACTGCCTAGCTTGAGTTACTCCAACATAAGTGACTACTAAACTTCCATTCATAAAGTTTTTCAAAAGGTGTCACCCTTATTCTCTTATGATGAATGTTATTGTAGGAAAACTTAATCAAGTCTAAGAGATCCTCCCAACTACTCTAAAACTCGATTGCCCATGCCCTAAACATATCCTCCAAGGTCCGACTAATGCACTCAATCTGACCATCTATAGATGGATGGAAGGTTGTGCTCGTTTTTAGTTTTAACCCTCAAGATGCTTACAACTTTTTCCTAAATTATAATAAGAATCTAGATTCCTAGTTTCACACAATGTCCCTTGGGCACCCTATAGTACTATACCACAAGTTTCTTATAAGAACTAGCTAACTACTCCATGCTCTAGGTCAAATTTATTAATATAAATACTACCAACTTGGAAAAATGGTCAACTATAACCATAGTCAAATCTAGATCACATTGATTCCTTAATAATCCAACCATAGAATCTATTAACACGCTATCCTAATTCCATTTGGAAACCTCTAATGGATGAACCAACCCTATCAGACACTTATGTTAGATTTTAACCTTCTGGAAGGTCAAGCATCTAGCAACAAAGTCTCCAACCTCCCGCTTCATATGTGGCCATTAATAGATCTTCTTTAGGTCCTTTTACAAATTATCCCCTTAGAATGGATGGAATAAGGCACATGATGATCTTCATCTAATATCTTATGCTTAAGTTCCCCATAGCTCTGAGGAGCTCACCACATGACTAAGAAATGAATACTCCCATCCTTAAATATCTTGAACCTTAGAGTTTTACCTACTGCTAAAGCCTATATAATCTTCTTCATCTTGACACCACCTGACATACTAGCTCAAATCTCATCAAAGATGGTCAGTGTAATCATGGGAGTAGTCATCTATATATTAAAATCTCCAAACCTAATGATCTCTATGCCTAAATCTTAAAGCTCCTTCAATATCCAATTTTAATCCACCAATGAACCAAGAGAGTGTGAAGTCTTCCTATTGAGAGCATTCACTACAATGTTGGCTTACCCTCATGGTAAGTCAACTTCAAATCATAGTCCTTGACCAACTCTAGCTATCTCCGTTGTCTTATATTTAGCTCTCCCTGAGTGAAAACGTACTTATAGCTCTTATAGTCCATGAAGAATTTACACTACACCCCATATAGATAATGTCTCTAGATCTTTAAGGCAAAGACCACTACAGATAGTTTAAGGTCATGAGTTGGATAGTTTTTCTCTTGCTCCTTCAATTGATGAGAAGCATATGCCACAAGTCTCATATGTTGCATCAATAAAAACCCTAGTCCATGCTTGGATGTATCACTATACACCTCAAGACCTTCTATACTTGATGAAAAGGTAAGAACTAGAGCTAAAGCCAGCCTCTTAATTAGAGCTCCTTGAAAGCCTCAACACACTTATCATCCTAAAAAGCACGACATCTTCTTCCATAAGGTAGTCAAATGACGAGTGATCCTAGAAAAATTCTAGATGAAACACTAGTAGTAGATTGCTAATTGAAGAAATTTGTGTACTTCCTTAACATTCTTTAGCGCTGACAACTTTGATACTACTCAGATCTTTGAAGGATACATTGATACAACATCCTTCGAGATGACTTAAGCAAGGAAGGATACTTCATCTAGCAAAAACTCATACTTCAAAAGATTGGCATTCAACTGATGTATCCTTAACAGTATCAATGTCTTCCTTAGATTGTGTTCACGCTCTTCACGAGTCCTAGAGTAAATTAAAATATCATTAATGAATACCATAACAAAATAACTGAGATGTTGTTGGTAGATGTAGTTCATGAGAGCCATGAACAATATTTACACATTTGTGAGTCTAAAAGACGTCACATTGAACTCATAATGGCCATACCTCATCCTAAAGGTTGTCTTTACTATGTCCCTCTTAACAATACTCAAATAATGGTACCTAAATTTGAGGTCTGTATTAGAGAACACTATAGCCCTACATTGATAATAAAAAAAATGTCATTAATCTAAGGTGAAGGATAATAGGTCTTCACCATAACCTGGTTTAATCCTTGATAATCAATGTAGAGCCTTAACCTGTAACCCTTCTTCCTAGTAAAAAGGGTTGGTGCTTCAGAAGGTGATACACTAGGTCAGATCTATCCTGTAACACCCCCAAAAATTCACTACGGAAAAATTTTGTTTTATTAAAAGATATAGCGGAAGCATAGAAAACAAACTGTGAATTTTCAAGGATATTATTGCTACACTTAATATTAGACCGGTTCACTCCTACCGTTCCAGTACTAAGTGCTAAGGCTAAAAGGATAAAATACAATTTATGAGAAACTCAAACCATATTAAAATCAAAGTAGCATAATAAAAAATTTATAAGAATAGAATCCACCAATGGTGGTTACAGGATCAAAGATCACATTTAAACTAGGGGTTAAAAAGAGAAAGAGTGAAACCCTAAGACTTTTCGGATAATTCTTACGCTCTTTTCTGTTGCCCACTTAAATAACACTTGCAAGGAACACTGCCCATTGAATAGACAAGGGCCCTATGAATGGAACCCTTTAATACTATGGTACTGAGTAACCCTTTAAAACACACTAAAAAGTAGGCCTACAATGCAACACATGATACAAAACTATATATACATATAATAAGAGATGCATACACAACATCTACATACTTAACAAGTCTATCACATATTGATAAGTCAGAACGTGAAATCAATACTTTTGGGCCTTAAGCCAATAATCAATCAATATTTAATCATCTCTCAAATTATATCCACGTGAGTGCGGGAACCCCACTTTTATAGCCGATGGACCGGAAACATACAAGGTAAAACGCTCCTGACCACTATTATTCGCCGATGGATCAGTCACCAGGACAAAAGGCTCCTGGCCACTATTATATGCCAGTGGACTGGTCTGAATCCGACCCACATGGTGTTCCACTATAAGTGATTAGTATTTTTCATGATTTATTCATATCCAAATTGGATTTATTGAGCTTGGGATCCCCCACTATTATAGTCAGTGGACCAAAATACATATAAACATCTTCCAGGGAAAAACGCTCCTGGGCCACTATTATATTCGGTGAAGCGGTACTCATAAGCATATTCCAGGGCAACACGCTCTTTGGTCACTATTATATCCGATGGACCGATACTCATAAACATAATTCATCTGGGCCCAGCTCATTAGTCTTTTACTTTCACGATTAGTGTTTTTCCTTTTTAATCATCTCAACAATTCCATTTATTTGCCTTGAAGGGGAGATCAAGATCCCAGAGACACAAAAGTACACCGATGGCACTGGTTCATACAAGCTACTCAATACCCTTTAACCATCAACCCAAGGAAGCAAAGGTACCCTGGTCGCAATGGTGTATACAGCTACTCGGTACCCTATCGACAAGGACACCTAATTCATAAGTATGCATACTCCCTAAATAGGTCCGTAGAGCTAGATAGAATAATATATAGGGCTTGGATGGGTCACAAAGGCACACCAGCAAATACTAGAATAACTGTGGGCTAAACCACGTCTTTAGGGTAGAAACCCCTAAAGAGCCATCATTCCTGATCTCGAGGTCTTTCCCTTTAATTATTAGTTTCTTAATTAAGGTGATCACGGAAAACACAATAATTAGATACTTATTTACTTTCAATTATTTTTTATATGAGTAGGTTCTCCTTATTCATACAATTATCCAAGATAATTTAGAGGAATCATTAAGTCCATCATTATCTCATCCAATTCCAAGTTAGGATTCGTTCTCATGATACTTACTGATTGTCAAATACCCTTATCAGGCTATTCAATGTTAATTGAGTCTTATTATGAAACTCTGTTATCCCGTCGACATATTAGATACGAATTACTGATTTACCCCTTTCATCTCTACAAAATTACCGAATTACCCTTTGCTTGTATAATTATTAAGTCATCCCTTCTTTACTTACCAATTTACCATATTAGCCTCCATGTTGCATAATTACCAAAATACCCTTTGCTCGTTTTAGGATACTAAGTTATCTTCCACACTTATTAGATCATCAATCACTCTTCATATTTGCTACACTTATCAGATTTCCCAGTTAGTTGGTTAAATTACCGAATTGCCCTTCTCCTTTATTATAATTACTAAACTTCCCTTTAGTTGGTTAAATTACCAAATTGTCCTTCTCCATTATCATAATTACCAAATTGCCCTTCTCCGTTATCCTAATTACCAAATTGTCCTTCTCCATTATCATAATTACCAAATTATCCTTCTCTGTTATTATTATTACAAAATTACCCTTCTCCATAACTATAATTACCAATTTACCATTCTCTATTATTATAATTACCAGATTACCCTTCTCCATTATTATAATTACCAATTTACCCTTCTCCATTATGATATTACCATTTTACCCCTCCTTTACACCAACTTACCATTATACCCTTCCTTTACACCAATTTACCATTTTACCCTTGTACTTTATTAAGCTACCATTTTACCTTTCCTTTTACCCTTCTACTTTACTAAGTTACCATTTTACCCTTCCTTTTCACCAAGTCACCATTTCACCCTTCTACTATGTTAACTTACCATTTTACCCTTCCTTTACACCAAATTACCATTTCACCTCCTTTACTTACAAAATTACTATATTACCCCTTTACTTATAAAATTATCATTTTTCCCCTTCCACTTCTACTTAAAAAATTACCATTTTGCCCCTTACTTCCAAAATTACCATAATACCTTTTTGCTTACAAATTACCATTTTACCCTTATTACACCACTTTTACTAAAATACCCTCACTACATAAAATATTACTATTAATGCTCCATTCTCAACATCCAACTCCACCAACTATTATTATTCAACATAATCCTCATTAGCACCCACACATATTAGGCCACACTTTTCCATAAGATAAATTACAAAAATGCCCCTAGGGCTCATAATAACAATATTTATGCATCAATGGTCACAATAACATAGCATATCATAGATAAGTACTTAACATTTTTTTTTAATAACAAAACTCCTTCTTTAAGCGTTATTTCTACACATGGCATATAAACTAACATACTTTCCTTTTTATCAATCAATTAAGAAACTACATATATTATACTAAACAATATATATCATGCATAAAAACATATTAAAAACCCTAATGTGCTAGCATATATTTATTCATACATTTAAGTGAGGTTTAACGATTACCTTATTTCCCGCAAAAATCAAGCCTTATCGGTATCCCGATTAAAGATTCAAGCTTTGATTAGCAAAATCAATACCTAAAAATAATACCCATAATTATCATATTAGAAATAGAAAAACCACAAGCATAAAACCTTATCAAAAATTAATTAATGATATAATTTATTTAACCCTTAATATGCCATACGATTAAGTAAAGATTAGGGAAAAACTGAGGCACGGCTCATCATACTCATGCAGCGTGAGTTGCATGCAAAATAAGGGTGGAAGGTGTCGAAGGAGGGTGGAAGAAAAGAAGGGATGGCTATTTTTGGGTTAGGGTTTTAGGGGTAGGAAAGAGGGTAGGTAGGGGAGAGTTAGGGCAAGGTAGGTGCAGGGGTGGAAAGGGGGTGTAGGTAGTGGTCGGGGATGGGTGATGCCAAGGGCTGCGGAGGCGGCGGTAGTAGGGCTGTGAAGAGGGCTGCATAAGTGGCGGCAACTGAGAAGGAAGGAAAAGGGAGGAGGAAAAGGAGGGGTTGTAGGGGTTTGTTTCGGCCAAAGGAGGTGAGGGGGTGGTAGGGGAGGTTGTAGGGAATGAGTTGGTGGCTCGGGTGGCAGCGAAAGCGGTGGGACGATAACAGATGGAGGAGAAGTAAGGGGTTGCCAAGAAGGGAGAAAAAGAAGAGGAGGAATGAGGGGGCAATAGGGGGCTCGAGGGGTGGTGTAGTAGTGTAGGGTAGGAGTAGGAGGTGGTGCAGGCAGGTTGTGTGGCGGTGGCAACAACGAAATGGGGCAGCGGAAGCAATATAGAGGAGGAGATGAAAAGAGAAGAAAGGGAGAGAAAGAGAGGTCGGGAGAGGGAAGGAGGGCACAAAAATGGGGCAAGAAAGGGCTGGTGAGGAGAAGAAAAAGGAGAGGGAGAAGAGGGGAGCAGGTGGCTAGTTAGGCAAGTTGCAGGTGAGTAGGTAGTTGTCGAGGTGGTAGGGAGAGGGAAGGGGAAGAAGGGAAAGAAAGAGGCATACGGGCTGGGGGTGCATGGTTGGTTGGGTCCGAAATGAGGAAGATAAGGATGGGGGAGAGAGAAGGATAGTGGTAGGGAGGAGTTGTAGCGCATAGGTCGGGGTGATCAGGAATGGAGGAAGATGAAAGGAGGAAGAAGAAGAGGAGAAGGGGTAGGTCGGGTGAGGGAGAAAGAAGAGGAGTGGGTCAACCCAGTCAGGGGGGGAAGGAAGGAAAGAAAAGAAAGGGGGCTTGGGTTGTGTCGCGTGGGAGAGGGAAAAGTGGGGAAGTGGGTCAGTGGCCTAGCTCGCAGGGGTGGCATGGGAGTAGGCCATGGTCTGGTGGCCTGAAGAGAATAAAAAGGAAAAAGAAGGAAAGTAGAAAAAGGAGAAAGGAAAGGGAAAAAGGGAAAAAGGAAAAGGAAAAATAGGGAGAAAAATAGATAAAATAATTTATGGAATAATATAATGTAATATTTTTGGTAGATAAATAAATTTAATAATTTAATTTAGTATAATTTAATATATTGGTTTATTTTAGAAAAATATTGGTTTGAAAAATTAGTTAAATAAAATAACAAAATATTTATTTTAATTATTAAATATTCATATCCAATTTTATATACTCAAAAATCCATAAAATAATTAAATTAAATAAATTTCAAAGCTGATTTATCCCAAATAAAAGCTATTTATTAAATTATAGGTTTTTAAAATTTTGGGAGATTATATACCCCTTCTCCAATAATTCTTCCAAATAAGTGTGAAACTCAGTTATCTTAGTCGACACCATATAATAGCGTGACTTCTATACAAACTCTATCTCTGGTAAAAGAACTATAGTGAAGTCCATCTCATGCACTAGCGGCAAGCTTGGGATCTCATCGAAAAACACATATGGAAATTTGCATATCACTAGAATATCCTCAATCAATGTCTCAATAGCCTCTCATCCCATAAAACTACAGAAGTAGAGAGGGTACCCTTTTCATATCATCATACAAGGTATAATCATGGACAACATCCTCATTGAGGGCATAAGCTTGCATCTCCTATAATAGACCCTAGTACCCTTTGGGTATTTAATAATTATGTGCTTCTATGCATAATCAATCATAACGTGATATCTTGAGAGCATGCCTATCCTTATAATCATGCCGAAGTCGTGAAACTTATTCACTATAAGGTCTACCAAAAGTTAAACATCACTAATGGCTAAGGTTACATCCCTATATATCCTAGTACATGAAAATAGAAGACTCTATCCTATCATAGGGAATCATAGCCGCCTTAGCTATGAAAGCAATAGATATACAGGAATGCAAAGAATCTAAGTAAAAGACTACACATATAGGAAAAGAATCAATGATAACTATACCCATGATGAAATCTATTTACTTGTTAGCCTGTAAATAACTCATCATATTCAAGTGAGTGTCTAGAGGTGGTCTTGTAGCACTATCTAAACATTTCCTTGGTTGACAAGAATAGGGCCTCTGAACCCTCTATTGTAGAGACACCCTGTTACTCCCATTAGTTGTTGGTCGATTCCTCTAAGTTAGCATTGTCAAAGCCATAATACCCTATGAAGGTGTTTTCCCCTACTAAATACTAGGTCTAGTATCCCGTATTCAAATTAGTAATACCCCCAATTACCATATCCATGACACTAAACCAGCTGACCAGCATAATCAACTCCTAAATGATTCTAGTTGCACCGTAGACTTAAGAAGTGACATACTATCATTTGACTTGATTGCTCTCTATAGTGAGATGCAGACCCCGAATAGTGACTAATTATGGAATGGAACTTCTTCTCTCTACCTTGGCACAAACCAACCTCAAACCTTTAATTGGACCCTACCTAGGCACTATTGGCATGCACAATCAATAATGCCTTCAAGGCATAGTCATACATTCCCTACAAGTCCTACGCACAAGTCCCCACTAACACCTCATAAAATCATAGAATTAGCCTAAATTAAAATAGTTGAACCTTCATCCTCTCATCTGCATCAACCTCTGGAGAAAAATGAACTAGATCTTGGTAGTGGTCATACTACTCCTTTACTGTAGACATACTTTAGCATAGGACCATGAAATCTTTGTACTTCTCCATCTTAAGGTGAGTATGGTATACACGAGCCCTAAGCATCTCTATAAAAGGCTCCCACTAATCTATAATAGCTCCTCTTAGCTTCTAACCTCTTCACCACTCATTAGCATAACCCCATAAGTGAAACACTCTAATTTTCACATGCCTATCCTCCAAACAATCTATGGTGACGAAGAAATTCTCAAAGTCCCTCAGCCGTCACTCTAAAATATTTGGTCCCTCTTAACCCTCAAAGATTAGTGGGCGATGATGACCAACCATACAAATCTAATCCTCTAGTAGTGGTAGCATTGGTTGAGGAGTTTCCTCATACTAAATTTTTCATTTCATGTAGACCCCAACTACCTCACTGAAGTGCTCAAGTTATTAGTTCTCAACCATCAAAATCCTAAAATAGTAAACTATGTTTGAAAAGATCAACTATCGGCTATAAAGATAATACATATAAAGGTAACACATTGCACATAAGGCTAATAGTTAGTTCGACTAAGGATTTAAGGCCAAATCCCAACACAAACCAATGCTCATTCACATACTACATAGGATTCTACAAGCTTAGACAAGGCCAAGGAAATGTATTTCTATAAAGAAACATCTTGATTTAAAATCATAGGCTCTTATACAAACTTACCCCCAAAATTTTGAATGTGAATAAAAAAATTAGGGGATATTACCACCACATCAACCATGAAAAAGGTGTGATCATCACCGAACCCATGCTTAATGCAGGGTAAAATAGAATGACAAACAAAATAATGCATGCTCTAACAATATAATAGTATTAACAAAAAGGATGGGAATGATATAGATAAGAGGGAAGGAGTTACAAAATCTAAATATGGGAACAAAATCCAAGAGTTCAACTAACTAGAAAGAACAAAAAGCATCCCAACACATTGGGTAAAATAATCTAAGCCAGTTAGCCTAACTCTTAGCTAAACATAAATGTAAATCTTAAAGCCCAAGCAATGGACAACTACTTTCTATGACATCATCCTCAACATATTTGACCTGAGAGTTTTAATTCTATAGTTCATCCTTTGTTCACCAAAATAGAAGTCAAATCATCATAGTGACAACACAAGTGTTGTATCACTACAATGAAGTATTAATAAAACAAACTACCTAAAAGAAGGTAAGGAACCATAATATACATTGAGGTTAAATGATAAGATGGTATGTAATATGCTTACAAAGCAAAACAAGTAAGATCATGGTTCCACATATGATGTAGCAAGGCATGTAGAGTACGCATAACTAATCATTCATGACTTCCTAAAAATATCCACATAATGTCATTATCCATAACAGGGAATAGCGTAGGACTACAACTCCCACCACCACTACACTCTAATTCCAAGGGGATTTTCTCAAGGATCTTTCACACCCATCACACTTGGTCACCTAGGTAAGAGGCATATGCTAAATTTTGGGTATGCTACACCCTAAGCACACATCTATATAATTCAACTGTTGTCTATATCCGAGATCAAGGGTAGCGTAGGTCTGCCACTCCCACCATTACTATACACTAGTGCCAAGGGGACTTTACTCAGGGATCTTCCACATCCATCATGATTCGGCTCCTAGGTAAAGAGGTATATGCTAAATTTTGGGCAACATCCACCATAATAATGGTAGCTCCAAGGGGTTTATCTTAAGGATCTTCAGCATCTACCACGCATGGTCGCTTAACCTAAAGGGAACAAAACAGAACCAAACCCAGAGTATGCATACAGGGAAGGTGTAATATCCTAAAATCCTAATTTCCGAAATTATGGCCAAATAAGGGATTATTAGGAAAATTAATTATATAAACTCATTTATTAAGATGTAGAGAATTAATTAAGGTATATTAAGAGGAAAATAATAAAGAATTTAATTAGAAGAAAATTTGGGTATTTTTCCTAATTAGCATGGAGGTTAAGGGAAGTTATCTAAAATAGTCTAAAATAAGCAAAAAGGAATTTATTTAATATCTTATAAATATTAATATTATAAATAACCCAAAAATACCCCAATTTACCCATAAGTTATTTTATTTAATTTCCCCATCCTATTTATTACCTATTTTCCCCTCTCTTTTTTTCCCTTTTTCTCCCTCCTCTTCTTTTTTTTCTTTCTTCTCCCCCGGCTAGACCAGCCCATCAGCCCAAACCCCTCTCCTCTCCCCCGTCTCGCGCACAAGCCCAGGCCCCTGGCCTCTCCTTCCTTCTTCCCGCCCGCAGCCCAGCGCCGTGCGACGCGACCCCCATGCGCCCGTGCGCTGCGTTTTGGCCTCAGTGCCGTCGAAACGCCGCGTCACGCTAAATGACCTTATGACTGTTGCCCACCTTCGACGCAACGCTGCGTTTTACTCACACAACCTCCAGTACGCCGCGTTTTACTTACAGATTTAATAACCGCCGCCGAACCGGCCGGTTCCCCTTCTTTTCTTTTCCCCTGGACCACCGATCCACCCTGCCATCTTCTTCTTCTTCGACCTGCCCCCCCCCCCCCGACCTGCAAATCGACCTGCAAGTCGATTTCGCCGGCAGCCACCAACCCGATCGTCCTTCCCTGCCTCTCTCCCGTCGCTTTCTTTCTTTTTTTTGACCCGACCAAGTCCCTCTCTCCCTTTCCCGCGTGCCCTTCTCTTTCCTTTCTTCTTCCATGTCCCCGACCCAGCCTGCCATGGCAGAACCTGCACCGCCTGCCATCGGCCGGCCACCTGCACCCCTGCCCCGCGTGCCATCCCTCTCCCCTTCGTCGTTTTCCCCTCCTTAATGGCCTATAAATACCCCCTCCCGAACGGCCACAGCAAGTCCCTCCCTCTGGACCTTGCTGAAACCCTGCCTCGCCGTCGCCCGAACAAACGCCGTTTCCGCCGCCCCCAGCTGCCGCTGAGACCACCTCTACCCACCAAACTCCTCCTCGCGCCACCCCCACGCAATCAAGCAACCGCCGCTGCCCTTCCTACCCCGCACGTGCTGCCACAGCCGTGCGAAATCCTCTGCCCAAAAATCGTCGCCGCCACCTCGCGCCACCTTCTGCCGCCGCCTCCGCCGTAATTAACCCCTTCTCCACCTTCCAAAGTGACCAGCAGGTCCTCCCCTACCTACCCCTACCCTCCTTACCCCCTGCTCCCTTCTCCACCGGCCTCCACCATTTCCACCATCTTCCTCCTCCCTCGGCCACCGCGTCCGCCGCCGCGCGCCGCCTCCCTGCTCACGCCACCACCCTCATTCCACTCCCCTCTCCCTGCTGGATCCTCCCCCACACTTAGCTTCCTTTTTCCTCCTCCCATCTCACTGCCACCTCCATCTTTCCCCCTCTTCTCCTCCTCCACCGCCGCCGCCGACGCCGCCACGCGCCGCCGCCGGACCACCACCGACCCTAGGTGGTTCTCCACCCATCCAAACCCTAACCCCCTTTTATATAATTGCTAATATTTTCTACTAATATTAATACTAATATACTTATTATTATTACTATTATCCTTATTATTATTCTTTTATTATTATTATTATTATTATTATTATTATTAATTTTATTATTATTATCATTTCTAATATTGTGGCTTATGATATTAAAGTTATCATTTTTACCATACAAATATCTCTTGGAACCCTAACTCCTATTATGCTCAACTTTGGTTTATTTTATAAGTGTTAATATTAACAACCCTACTATTATTATTATTATTATCTCTATTACCTTACTAAGGTTATTATTATTAATACTTAACCATACTAGGTTATTGTTATTGTTATTATTATTGCTAGGGTTATTATGGTTATTATTACTATTATTATCATTATTATTAGCATTATTACTATTATCATTATCACCCTTAGGAATAATTTACTTGAAATACTGTGACCTTATAATATTATTATTTCAAACCCAACACCATTGTTAGGCTTAATCTTAAAAATGCTAGAGTTCTATTACTTGAAACATAAGTGTCACTATTAGTGGTCTTATTATAATTATTATTATTAACACTATTTTACTATGACTAGTGAACACTAGTATCATGAGAATGGAACTAATGGGCTTAATAAAATAAGTGTAACGATAAGTATCATAAATAAACATATTTTTAACTACTAGTATTTAGTATACTAATTCTAAAGTAAAAACCCTAGTCTTCGTATAAAACCCTTTTTAGTAATAAAAACCCTAACCTTAAACTAAAATGAGGATTGATAGTAATTATAAGGGAAACTAATACTTAGTATTTTCCCCTTTTTATAGGTAACCCCGACCAAAGCCCTAAGGAGTTAGAGGAGCGTGCTCCAAGCCCGGCGTCGCTTTAGGTAAGGACGAAGCTAATGGCCTTGTGTTATGTGTGACATGGAGGTGTTGAATGTTATGTATGTCATGTTATGCCATGTGTTATATGATTGTGTATAACTTGTCTTACGTGTAGCGCAGCTTGGAGATTGAGGTATGTGTGGATGTGTTTCCTATGACGTGAGCATGATATGTATATGCATGATGTTTATGATGTAATATGCTATGGCCCGCTAGGGCGTGCTTGTTAGGGTAAAATGGTAATATGAGTTGGGGACCATCATGGGGGTCTTGAAGTTTGTATGGTGGGATTAGGGTTTGAATGGTGGCATCAATGCTCGCATGTTGGTACTAATGATTTCATAGTGGTATTAATGGCTTAAGGCGGTGTTCGGGTTCGTATGGTGGTATTGTGGTTTTATGGAGGTATTAATGTTGGATGGGGGTATTTGTGATTTTATGGGGGTATTAATGTGGTACGATGTTAATTGTGATTTTATGGAGGCATTAATTTTGTATGGTGGTAAAATTGTTCGTATGGTGGTATTGTGATTTTATGGAGGTATTAATGTTGTATGGTGGTAATTGTGGTTTTATGGAGGTATTAATGTTGTATGATGTTATTTGTGACTTTATGGAGGTATTAGTGTTGTATGGTGGTATTAGGGTTTGTATGGTGGTATTAGGGTTCGCATGGTGGTATTAGGGTTGTACGGTGGTATTAATATTCATATGGCGGTTTTGACGATTGTATAGTGGTATTAATGACTTATGGTGGTATTAGGGTGTACATGGTGGTGTTATGGAATGTATGGGGGTATTAATATTCGTATGGCGGTATTAACGATTGTATAGTGGTATTAATGACTTATGGTGGTATTAGGGTTGCATGGTGGTGTTATGGATTGTATGGTGGTATTAATGTTAGTATGGCGGTATTAGGGTTTTGCATAGGAGTTAACGATCATATGGAATGAGGATTTGGAGTGATTAACTCTGGGGCGTTGTGATTGAGAAGGGATGGAGTAACTAATTGTGACTGTTGAGGATGATTAAGGTTTGGGATGGCTAAGTACGGTGGTTATGGTATAATAGGGATGAGAGAGGTTAACCGCGGGTTGGTGTGGACAATTAGGGTTGGTTATGACTACTTAGAGTCGTTTGGCATTATCATGTGTATCATCGATTAAAGGGTAGATATGAACACGGACCTATATTGGTTGTGATGTGTAAAGCACAAAGAGAATGATTTATGTGTATCCTTGGTGGAAACCTTTTGAATAAGACACGTTAAAACATTAAGTACTTACAGAGAAAGATGTTGAGCCGGACCCAGACCGGTCCACCGGTAAATAATAGTGGCAGGGTACGTTACCCTCGTGACCGGTCCACCGGCTATAATAGTGGCAGGGCATGGCCCTCGTGACCGTTCCACCGGATATAATAGTGGGGGATTCCATGCTCAACAAACTAATCAGAACAATGATAAGACATGGGAAAGATACTAATACTTATAGTGGAATACCTTGTGAGTCGGGGCCAGACCGGTCCACCGGCAAATAATAGTTGCAGGGTATGTTACCCTCGCGACCGGTCCACCGGCTATAATAGTGGCAGGGAATGGCCCTCGTGACCGTTCCACCGGCTATAATAGTGGGGTTCCCGTACTCACACGGACTGATAAAGATGATGATGTGAATCGATTGTAAATATCAGAGGCCTGATGAAAAAGTTAACCGGTTTGTAACCTGTATTGTTTATCTGCGTTATTGCATGCTATCTAAGTAATTGTGCTATATCTGCTTGTCGTGTATCTTGATGCGTGGGCCTTAGCGCGTCTGTTACCTTACTCAGTACGTAGCGTACTGATCACCCGTTTCATGGGTGCTGCTCATTCCCACGAGCAGAGGACCCCTTTGACCTTGTGCAGGTAGGAGACCATGTCTTCGATGCCTATGATACCTACGAGGTATCGGGTGGGGCAGAGCGTTGAGCCTAACCTGACTTGGGGACCGAGAGCGAGTTGGCCGGACTCCATTTCTACCTTCGGGTTTTGTATTCTCTTTATTTAACCGTATTATGAACTA
This sequence comes from Tamarix austromongolica, assembly GCA_039764185.1. Lineage (NCBI taxonomy): Eukaryota > Viridiplantae > Streptophyta > Magnoliopsida > Caryophyllales > Tamaricaceae > Tamarix > Tamarix austromongolica. The sequence goes on from CM077809.1 coordinate 96,453,094, forward strand.
CGCTTTATGTTTTGAGAAAGCGCACTTCTAAGTTGTAATCCTAAACCGTATTCTAAGTGACGTTTGACTTATGTTTCGTTAATGATTCATGTTAAGTGCTGAACCATGTTTTAATGTTTCATATCTGAGGTTGTTTAGTTTAGCCTTAGCACTTAGTATCGGAACGGTAGGAATGAACCGGTCTGGAACTAAGTGTGGCGGTAATACCCCCAAGTTTATGGTTTTAATTCTTTTGCTTCCGCTAAAATCTGTATCTTAAACGAAATTTTTCAGTAGCAAATTTGGGGGTGTTACAGAAGGCCCTTAAGATTTTGCTATTTAATTCCAAAGATTAATCCAATTCGGTGTTTACACCAAACACTAACCAAGGCATCCAAGCTACCAAATTGGGTGGTTAGATGTAACACCATACTCAACCAAACGAAGCACCATAAAATTTATCATTTTGATATCTCTTAGTTCAAATTATGCATGAGAAATATCATGATTTAAATGTTGACATTTAATGGAAATATTAAGATATAATTTCCAAAGAAAGATTAACAAATAATAAAGAAGCATGGTGAATTATGGTGGAACCAGCCGATTGGTCCTTAGGACCAATCGATTGGTCTAGTCACAATAGACTTCAAGAAAAATAAATGCACGGCAAAACCATTTAACTTGTTGGTCCAACTGATTAATTGTCTATAAATATAATTCAATATTTTTTATCTAGACCAATTAGTGTATTTAGGCCATGACTAAAACTTTGTTCAAAAAATAACAAGTTGATGGATTTGGCTAATAGATCAACTATTCACAAAAACTAGTCGAGTGGTACATTAAACCAATAGATCGTTTATACAACCAGATAAAAGTGGCTACCAAACCAAATGACAATTCACACAACAAATCAATGGGTTTAACATATCAGTCGATTGGTCTGGGCGAAACATAGCATAGAACTATGATACTTAACTAAAAATCACAATTCTTTCCAAAGTAATCCTAATCATGCTTCTATGTCATAAAAAAAAACATAAAAAGGCATACACCACATAGAAACATGGTAGAAATTTGATACTCATCATAATCAAGATTAAATTCACCAAACTCACCCATGATATTAAAATTCTCAAAACATGCTCTAAAACTTTAGAGGTATAAGATTATCACATACTTGAATCCAATAACTCAAAAAAAAAACATAAACACCAAAAAACATACCAAGAACATGGAACTACAATAAACAATACAATTCCTTAACCAAATTAGAGATAAAGATGCGTAACTCCAAGCAATACTTCTAGCAAATATTACTCCTAACTTGATAGTTTCTAGGAAGAACCTTGATTTCCTAAGAGAATTAAAAAGTGTAAGGAGATGTGAGGGTTGACTTATCAAAGGAAGGAAGGACAAGGAGAGTTGACTTTTGTTGAGGGTGAAGAACCCAGGTGTAAGAAGAGGAATGATGAGGGTGAGAGAGATGGAGATGGAGTGAAATTAGATGGACGATAAGGTAGGTAAGTTAGGGGGAAGGTTTAACATAACCTACAAGTAGCCATGGCTGCTAGAGGTGAGAAGAAGGTAAGGGCGAGGGAGAGAAGGTGATAAAATAGCTCGAAAGTTGATATAAAAAAAAAAATAAGATACCCCAAAATTTTTAGCTAAAGAAAAATATTGAATGATCAAAATAATATAAAAATAATCCCAAAGAATGAAAATATGATCTAATTAGAAGTTTTCATAAACATTGAAAAGAGAATCAAAGCTAAAATTGTAATACTCCAAAATTTTGTAACCTTAATTTTGAGCATTTAACCTTTTATCCAAAAATCTAACCATTAAATATTACCTTAATTATTTTTTTTCTAATAAGATACCTTAAATCTAAAAATATTATTATTATCTAAAACCTAAATCTAATTCTAACCTTAAGACTCTATTTTCCCTTTTTCCTTTTTCTTTCTTTTCTATTTCTCCTTTTCGTCTCCTTTCTTTTTCTCTTTCCTTTGCTTAATGTAACACCTCAATTTTTAGGACTTGAAAATTCCATTTTAAAGAGTTAACCACAGAAGGTAAAATAATTAAAACAAAGGTTGTTACTACCACTCTTGGTACAAGTCTGATTTCCTTTACCATTCTCATACCAAGTGATAAGGGTAAAATAATTACTTTCCTTAAATTAATAACATGATTACAAGAATATAATATAGAGAAAAAATAGATAAGTATGATGCTAAATAAAAGTAACATTAGTGATGAAAACAATTAAAGGAGAGAAAGAATAGGAGGACACAAACATCCAAGTACAACCAAACTCAAATATACCAAAAGAAACCGAATAGTTTTAGGGTCTTAATTCAAACTACCAGTTGTTAACTAAACTCGGATGTTTACTTGTAAAGACCACTACCTATTAAATAGGCAAAAGCCCAAGAAAGGATCCCCTCGGTATAACATTACTGAGCAACCCCTTATACTAAATCAAATGAAAAACCAACATAAAAAAAACATACAAGGCATACAAAAATATATGGTGCAAGACATTTAAATATACACAATTGAAATAAGATAATCATTCATATAACCATATGCAACCAAGGTTATACTATTCATATTCATTTATCTAGAACAAATTGAAACTTACCAATCAAACATCCAAGAGATGCTATCTAAAGTATAATTAAAAACAACATCAACGTAAAACTAAGACATCAACAACATATCACATATATCATTATCAATACCAATACATCTTGTAACATAGGTAGACTTACAGGTACAAACCAATAACAATCCATAGCATCACATGTAGGCACGAAGGTTATTACTAAAATACAAGTAGGCACAAAGGATACTATTATAACACAAGTAGGCACAAATGCTACTACTAAAACACAGGTAGGCACGAAGGATACTACCGAACCATAGGTAAGTAGGAAAGCTGCTACCAAAAAATAGGTAGGTGCAAAGGTTGCTACTGAAACACATGTAGGAAAAAAGATTGCTACCAAAACATAGGTAGACATAAAGGCTACTATTGAACCACAAGTAGGCACAAAGGTTGTTACTAACCAATCCAATAATCCATCAATCATCAATCATTTCCTTTTTTTTACGTGAGGGGAAATCAATCAACCTAGAGACATTAAGGTACTCTAATCACATTGGTGCATTAAGGCAGCATAATATCCTACCGACTATCAACCCAAGGACACAAAGGCACCCTAGTTGTACTAGTACATGAAGGGAATACAACACCCTACCAATAAGGATGCCTAATCCATAAGTATGCACACCTTCTATTAGTCCATAAAACTAAATAAAGAAAGATATAAGGTCTGTCTAGGGAACTAAGACACATGAGTTAGAATCAATCGTGGCCTAAACCATATCTTTAGGGTAGCAACCCATCTCGAGGTCTTTCACTTTAAGTATTAGTATTTTATTCAGGTGATTATGAAATCACATATAAATCACATAGATCAAATTTTCATATTTAATCATTTTACTCATTTCAAATTATTTTGAGACAACCATAAACAAGATCATTACCAAGTTCAATCATAACAATATACTAAGGTCATCCTAGGCTCAATTATTCACAATTGGGCTCATTAGGCTAGAAATGACCAAACTGCCCCTGAGATCAAAATTACCACGTTATCATATTTTTAATTAGTTACTCCATTTTATTCATAACATTATAATAAAAAGGCTAAAAAATATTAATTAAACTAATGTATCATATAATTATTAGATAAGCCAAATGAATAGATTTCTCTTATTTAAGATTCGACCCATAAAACCCTAGCATGCATGTCTAATACATCTATGATCACATAATATCATGTTCTACAATATATAATATATATTAGACATGCCTGTCAGGATAAATATCATAACACACCCAAAGTGACCAAATTGCTCCTAGGGTATACATCCTTAACTATTATTCTATAAATATATCTAAGCATGTTCAACCTATCATTTTCCACGTACATATCTTACATAATCATAAAAGGTAATTTTTTTCTATACTTTTGTATCTAAAATATTTTACATAAGATAACGTGTAATTTTTTTTATTTATAGATTTTCATGATATAATAAATAACACATATTTTAACATCATGAATCATGCTTAACATATGTCAGACAAAAAAAATCCTAATGTGCTATCATGAGATTGGGAGAGTATAGAATTTACCTGAATTCTAGCAAACACACAAATTAGCGGTATTCTACTAAAAATTACAAGGCTTGCTGATTAAATTTTTGTACCTAAAAATATTATCACAATTAATAAATTAATATTTAATAAATAAAATAATAAGTATAATAATAATATATATACTTTCTCAAATTACCAAAATACCCCTATATTTAAAATATGTAACAAAAATGTTTATAGAAAAACTTCTTCCACTGCACAAATAATATGAACCATGCTCATGAATGGGGGTAGCAAGGTGATTTAGTTGGCCAGTAGTGGTGGGGTGATGGTAGTGGTGGAGATGGTTGGTGTTAGTCAAATGTTGGATAGTGGTGGTTAGAAGGGTGGTGGAACTACTACAAGGTGGTGATAGTGTAGGAGGCTATTGGGTTAGACAGGGCAACACAGGAAGTAGGGGAGGTTTCTCGATTTGTTGGGGCTAGGAAAAGGATGGTGGAGGTGGTGGCGGTTGTGTAGGACATGAAGGAGGGACAGTGAGGCTAGCGATGTAGGGGGGGTGGTGTTGCGGAGAGAATTGCCAAAGTATAGGGAAAATTAATGAAACCTTTTGTCATTTCCCAAGGGTGTGTAATGGGGGAAGCAACTAGAGAAGAGGGAGCATATTAAATGAGGTGGAGGTGGTACAGTAGTTATGGCCTAAGGCATGAGGGTAAGGAATGATAGGGATGCCTAGAAGAAGAAGAAGAAGAAGAAGAAGAAGAAGAAGAAGAAGAAGAAGAAGAAGAAGAAGAAGAAGAAGAAGAAGAAGAAGAAGAAGAAGAAGAAGAAGAAGAAGAAGAAGAAGAAGAAGAAGAAGAAGAAGAAGAAGAAGAAGAAGAAGAAGAAGAAGAAGAAGAAGAAGGAGGAGGAGGAGGAGGAGGAGGAGGAGGAGGAGGAGGAGGAGCAGCAGAAGAAGAAGAAGAAGAAGAAGAAGAAACAACGCGCGATAGGGGAGAAAGAAGAATAAGAAAAAAAAGGGAAAAGAGGAAGCCAAGGGTGGTGAAGGTTGGGGTGGTGTTGGCAACGATGGAAGATATTGTAGGGGAGACAAACAAAAATGGAGGGGAGCAAGGGATGGGGTATTGATGATGGATAGTGCAGGGGATGGTGAAAGTAGAAAAAAACAACTAGACTAGGGGAGGAGAGGATGTGATGCATGAGCATCTAAAGATGATCCTCAAGGTGATGGTTCGGTATACTTATTTTTGGAGCCAATCACATTGTTTATATTTGATGATAATGTTTTGACTGACTTTAATGATATTGCTTTAAGTCATTCTTACAGGTATGCACCATATTTGCAAGATGATGATCAATTCATTTAAGAAGTAAAGATAATTAGTATTTCCATATGTTACAAGTTATTATAAAGGAAGCTATATTGTGAAAGAAAGTTAAAGTCAAGAAGGCCTAGTTAACCTTTCAAAGTCAACATCATTATTTTGATTAGGATTCTTATAAATTAATTTCATATAATCTTAGCTTACTTTATTTTTAATAGTCTTGTTGATCCATATATTATATAGGATATAAATACATTGTAATACTAGTTATATGCTAGTTAGCTATTTGTGTGTAATTCGGCTAAATTAGTGTGCTAGTTAGAAATATCATAAACCCCTATATAAGGCATGTGTGTCAAAATCCTTGTAGCATGTTGGATGATTTTGATATTAAAATATAACATAAGTAATTCACTTGGTTAATTCTCTCTTTGTGATTGAATGGCCATTCTAAGAATATTTGGAATAATCATATATTGGTGATATTCAAATTGAATTTCTTTAATTCTTGTTGCATTCTTTTTTAGTTCTAGCTTGAATTTCCTAATTCTTCTTCTCAAGACCTAGCCAAAACTATCCTAAATTTCAATTGATTCACACTAATATTCATCCTCATTGAATATTTGTGTCATAAGGAGAATGGAAAAGAAGAAAATGAGGAGAAGAAGAAGATCGGGTGGAAATGGGGATGGTGGAGGTTGGCTTTGCTAGGAGTGAAATCAAGTGGAGCCAAGAGGGAGGGAGGGACCTGGCTTGGTTGTGCATGGTGGGTGGAGTTGGCTGATCGACATACTACAGTGTAGAGGAGGAAGTAAGGAGAGTTAAGCAACAATGCACGATTTTGCATGCTAGGAAATTAACCATGCTGAGGGAGGAGAGGAAGGGTGCATAAGCAGGGTTGTGGTCCTATGATGGTGAAGCCAAATGGAGTAGATAGAGAGTGTAGAGGAAGTATGTGAGGGTTATGTTTATTTGGCAAGAGAAGAGAGAGTGTTGGGCTACAATCAAATAAAATATAGTGGAAGGAGGTTGGTGGTGGTGAAGGGTATGGTTCAGGTAATAATCAAACAAAGAAAACAAAGATTGAAAGATAATATTTGTTGGGGAAAAAATGAAAAAAAAACAAATAGGGAAATAAGAGTGATTGTAAGTACATATACATGTACGCTGACAGTTTGTTTGGTGAGGGAGGTGGGTTTGTATAGGGGTAAGGTGATAGGGGTAGTTAGCGGGATGGTTTGACATGTTAGGGGTAGGTTGCTGAGTGAGGTAAGGAGGGAGAAATGGAGAGTGACTAAGGGAGGAAAAATGCGGGCACACAAGGGGTAAATCAGGTGGTAAAATGGTAGGGTAGAGTAGGAATATTTTATTTTAGTTTTAGTTTTAGTTTGGATAGGTTAGGGTAACGGGTGGAAAAATAATTTGAGAAAAATAAATTGGTTTTAGGATAAGTTCAATAGGAAGGAAAAAGCTAAAATAATTGGGAAAAAATATTTAAGAAATTATTTGGATTATGGATCGAAGGTTATTGATAAAATAATTAGGCTAAGGTTTAAATGTTAGTTTTGAATAAAAAGGATAAATATATGGGAAAAAAAGGTAATGAAATTTTTGGGTGTTACACTTAGCCCAGATAACCCACCTTCCTTTTCTTATTTTCCTCCCTTGGCCTGCTCAAGCCTACCCCACCTCTTTATTTTCTTCTTTCCCGATTTGCCTAGCCTAACACGTCTCCCTTTCCTTCTTTCCTTCTCCCCTGAACCCATAACACCCAAACATGCCCACTTCTGTACCCCTTGCACTCCCTTATATGCACAAATGATCTTATACAACGCATCCACAACACTCCCCTGCACCCTGCCTATCCTCCTTTCCTCTTCGAGCCCAAACCAGCATTGCATTCCCCCTTACATGCCTATTTTCCCTCCCATTCATGGCTCTTAAACCAACCACCCCTACAATCCTACAGCTTCCCTACCTAGTATCCCTATACCAACCCCCCCCCCCCCCCATTTTTCTTCTCCTCACTTGCCTCCCTCACATACCTAATCCCCCAACCTTCCTGTTGGTTTTGCTCCCCTTCACCCCAATAATGTTCATGTGTGTGTGTGTATACACAGACACATACTGCATCCTTCTCATTCTTTATTTCCTCCTCTTATCAAGCCCTTCCCTCTTCCACCTTCTCTTACCATTATTTTTTATCTCCCTCACCACATCCTTACCATGTCCCTCATGCCTCACCACCACACACCCTTCTATATAACCGATCCCACAATCCACACTTCACAATCCACCATCCACCCCATGACTCCTCATCACCGCCCATTCCCTCAACATCCCTACCAACCTCCTCCTCACCACATCCATCACCCAACCCCAACCCCCTTTTTTGTAGCACCCTCAACCCCCCTTTTTCCTCTACCTCCAACCCACACACCACCACCTCACTCTACCTCTACATCTTATGCCAATATAGCCCTCTTTGCCTCACCAACCATCACCACCATCACCTAGCCATCTCTATCTCCTCCGTCGTGCCTCCCTATTGTCACCTTAGCACCACCATCCTTAACCGCCCTTACCCTCGCTAGCACCACCATCCCTAGACTTTGCCTCCTCCTCGTTGTAACCCTTTGCACCTTTAGTGAAACTAGCAGGAACCATCATAAACTCTTCCCTCAATCCTTACCTAACTTTCTCCTCCCTACCTTGGTTTCCTTTCCATCTCCCCTACCCATGCCCTATTTCCTTATTCATCACAACTCCTCTACCCCGCAACACCTCTCTCCTCAGCTTTCATCATCCTTACACTGTCCACTAACCACCATCGTTGCCACCCACCACCGGCCATCACCTCCACCCAAAAAATTTTCTCTTCCACTCCCCAAGCCTTTCACCTTCATTCAAACTCACATTGCTCATGCAGTGTGAAATTTCTTGTAAAATCTTATCATTTTCACAATAAGAGCATTTTACTAATTTTCCTATTTAATAAATATTTTTAATAAAAATTATTATTTTACTAATTAAATATTAATATGGCTAATGTGATATTATTTTTTATACAAAAGTTTGACTAGAAAAACCTAATAATTTTTATAACGTTACCCATAATTTGAGTTTTTGTTGGAAATCAAGTAATTTTTACACTCTACTAAAATGTGAGATATCTCATGACATCATGTTAAGGTTTTCTTTGTATAAATTTTAATAAGTATGTTTGTTATGTTATAACTATTTGCTTAAGAGTGTTAGCATGAAAATCGATAAAATAAAGCATGTTGAGTTTTGTATAAATCATTATATGTACAAAAGAATGTTAAAATGGATTTTATTTTGGGATTAAATTATATATGTTATGTGTGTACAATATAATAAGTTGAGCATGATTAGGCATATTTTTAGCATTATCATTATTATGGGCCCTAGGGGTAATGTGGTTATTTCAAGCATATCAATATATTTACTCCGATAAATATGCCTTAATTTTTAATAAATATGGAATTATGTGTTTTGGAAGTATTAGAAATGCATGTTAAGGTTTTACATTCTAAACCATGTGTAAGGATACATGGTGTGGTCAAATATCTATATATAATTGTGGCTACACATTTTATGATGATAGAATATATTAAAATTTCAATTATCATTCATATTGATACTTAGAAGATTTTGGTGGGAAAATGTGTATTTTAGTTATCTCGGGACCATTTTGGTCAATATAGGTTAAAACTTAAATATTGGATATTTTAATGTGATAAGTGTTTTGAAATAGGTTGTGTATACTATTTAGAAAGTTTGGAGTAAATATGAATGGTTTAAGTCCAATAAATGAGGAAGTAGTTGTAAGTTGGAATAGTAATTCTAGGGCTGAAATTATTATCACGTGTGGGGATTTTTTGAGTTTGACCTTGATTTATGGATATGTTGGTTCTATTGGTATTTTAGGAATTCTTATTAAATTTGGGAGTTATATGAGCCTCATGGGAAAAGTTATGATTGAATTGTAAAATTTGGGTTTTGTAAGAAATATGAATAGTAAACCTAAAGGTAGGTCATTATCACATGTATAAGATGTGAAATTTGGACCTTTATATGTGTATGTGATGTTAATAATAATGTTTTTGGAGTTTATATTAAATTTGGTGGTAATAGGGATATTATGGGAAGAGTTATAAATAATTTTGAAATCTAGGTTTGTGGGGAATATAAATAGAAATCCTAAAGGTAGTTTATTATTAGATGTACAAGATGTTGGAGTTAAACCTTTATTTTTTGGGTTTGTTGTCAATAATAATATATTCAGTATGGGTATTGAAATTGATGATAAAATGAGTATTTGGGGAGAAATTATGCTAGATTTATGAAATTAGGGTTTCTAAAGGGAGGGAGGATATATTAGGACATATGTGTTGTATATTTATGTTTGTATGATAAAATTAAAATAATAACCATGAATAATATCTTAATCATTCATAGTGAAAGATCATATGAGTGATGGCCGATCGTACCTGTCCGTTCCATCAGATGAGAATAGTGCTACGAATCATTTTGCCTTAAGATTGTATTTATGTTATCATTCCACCGGTTAAGAATAGTGTGGTCTCTAAAATCAATTTAAATAAATCATTTGAATGATTTTAACCATTGATAAGATACTTATAACTCTAAGTGAAATACAATGTGAGTCAAGATTGATTATACATGTCTGTTCCACTAGATAAGAATAGTGGTCAAGAGCAGTTTGTCCTAGGGTTGTATTTATGTTATCGTTCCACCAGTTGAAAATAGTGAGGTCTCTAAACTCAATTTAAATAAAATATTTGAATGATATTATCCATTGATAATAAATTAATCACTTAATGGAAATACCACGTGAGTCAAGATAGGTTGTACATGTCTGTTCCACTGGACGAGAATAGTGGCTAGGAGTACTTTACTCCGAGGTTGTATATTATTGAAACCATTCTACCAGTTTAGAATAGTGTCCATGAGCTTTATGTCCTAGGGTTATATATTGTTGAAACCATTCCACTAGTTAAGATTAGTGGTTGGGATCTTTATGCCTTGGGGTTGTATATTATTGAAATTGTTCCACCAGTTGAGAATAGTGGTTAGGAGATTTATACCTTAGGGTTCTATATTATTGAAATCACTCCATCAATTAAGAATAGTGGTAAGGAGCTTATTTACCTAGGGTTTTAGATTAATGAAATCGTTCCATCGATTGAGAATAGTGGCTAGGAGCTTATTACCCCAGGGGTTGTATATTATTAAAACCATTCCACCAGTTGAGAATAGTAGGGTCCCTAAACTAAATGTGAATAAATAATTAGAATGATCATAATCACTAATTGGTTTGTTTTACGGTTAAGAATAACATTATGGAGTTTATTGGTATTTTATATTTGAGCCCTACTTATGGTATAATGGATATTATGGCTTTGATATTGAGATATGAGATATATTTTGAAAGCTATGGTGATTATGTTGAGATTGGTCCTAATAATTATTTTAGAGTATATCCTTTGGATGCTTGGTTTGTATGTTTCATTATGTTCTAAATGAATGGGTATAAGTAGTATGTGGCTTTGGTGATATTTTTTACCTAATATGATTCTGATATTCTAATCAACATATATGTAATTCAATGTTTATACCATGTATTGTTATGATACCTTTCATGAATTCCTTGCGGGATTTTTATATTAGTTATGTATAATGGGTTTTTTTAGTATTTTTTTTATTGATGGGTTCCTTTTCATGGCCCCTACTTATTCAATATAAAGTGATCTTTGTAGGTTAGCTTGTGAGATCAATTGAAGGTTAGTACTTGCATTAAGAAGATAATTGTATAAAATAAGGTTGTTTTCTCCGTCCTTTCATTTGAGGGGAAAATATTGAATAAGAAGATGATTTCTTACATTATCATCTTCTAAACCGCAATGATAATGATCACTCTTTCCCATATATATATATACAAGTCTCGCATTAAAAATACTTCATTTAAGAAGTTTGACATTAAATTTCTTAATTGATGTTGCTCTTGGGCCTTATTTTTCCTTAATAGATTTGGCTTATGCATTGACATGTTTAAGTGTATTAAAAAATAAAGAAAGTTAAAATTCATTATTTTTTTAGGCTAAGAATCACACCATTTTTGCAACTTGGTTATCGTATTTATTCTTAAATGGGACTTTCAATGGGTTAACTAAGACATTGATTATTTATTCTTTGAAATTTATGCATATGGTGTAGTAGAGACTCAATGGTAGTACTATCAAGAAGACTTGAAGGAAAAATATAGAACCATTTGTAAGTAAGTTGAACATAATAATAGTAAAACATTAGTGGAATTATCGAGAATCATATAAATGATCAGGATGCAAGATCATAATGAAAATGTTTACAAATTAGTAAAATTCATTTGAAGGTTAAGCATGATATATAAAACCTTATTAGAAATTGGCTGAGATATTATTATGATCGTGGTGAAATATTATTGGGATCAGGCAAAAGATTATTCCACTGATAACGAAATATTATAAGAATTAGAGTGAAAGTTCAATATTATGATGGTGATATATCAACAAAATAAACAAGGGATTATATGAGAAATTCTTTACAAGTAGAGATTATTTAATGTCTTTGATTTAGCATTATATGAGCCAATAAGTAGTCTATCTAGGCATTCTCATTCTCCATATGTAGAATTCTCAGGTAGACTTTGCAAAAAGAAAGGAAGGTTTCATTACATTATAACCATCAATATAAGTAGGTTCTAAAATTATTTAAATAGGAAGGAAGGGGACATTACAATTGGAGTCATTATAATGTAAAATCTCCTTGGTGATTTATCATACTTTCATTTCTTAAGATATTTTGTCCATGAATCAATAATTTTAGTTTCTACCCATGACAATGTACATTATAAAGTTCTCAGATTATTTTTGTTCAATTTTGTCTCCCCATAATTGAATATTATGTCATTGCATAAAAGAAATATTTAGGTTATGTGAAAGTGGTGGGAATTTGTTAACTTACTTGGGATCTACATCTTCATCCTTATTTATTCGTTCCTTAACTTTTTTTTATATATAAACTTGATCATCCCTTAATGCATACAAATTTAACAATCAATGGTGATCTTAGACTTGTTGGAACTTTCTCGTGTTCTGTTTGGTTGCTCCATCATTTTCTTTTTTTATTTTTATTTTTCTTTGATAGTCCTATTTATCATTTATCTTTTGTTTAATCTTTTTCTTTTCATCTTTTTTTTTTCTTTAGGATTCTTCTTTTTGTTGGTAATCTTGTTGTTGTTTCATTACCTAACCTTTATATCTTTTTGAATTGGTTCTTCGCAACCTATTTTTGTTACATTGTGTATTCTTATGTCTTTATTTTTAAAGCTCGCCTAGTTTGTCTATTTTCTTATTTATTTTCTTCCTCCACTATTGACGGTTGTTGTTACACTATTGAGACTTCCTTAGTAAAAATTGTTCTTTGTCCTTAGCAAAGGTATCCTCCGTAATAAACAAAATAATGGTTAAAGATGAATAACAAATTGAAATATTAGTTATTCATTGGTGAAAAATATGTAACCAAATGGTGAAACATGAGTAATGAAAAGTTGAAACGGTAGAATTGTGATTTGATATGAGGTAAAGAATGATGAATTTTCTTATAAGAGCAATGGTGAAATATGGTAACACTATTGGTAAATATTAACTGCAATACTTACATTTTAATGATTTCTTCATTTTGTACATTATTTTGATTCACCTCCATCCTATTCAATGCAAACACTGATGAAATATTTGTAATAAAAATGGTGAAAGATATTCAACAAAAGTGGTGAAATATGAGTAATAAAGTGGTGAATAATTAAGTATATGATGGTGAAAATGATAAATTAAATGGTGAAAGATGATTTTAACATTCATGAAAGATTTAATATGTTGTGGTGAAATATGAGAGTTTCTTATGATTTAACCCAAGCTTGTCCTCTATCATTAGCTAGATTAATAGAACTCCACTCTAATATTTCCCTCTCTATATAATTGTTGAATTGCTTGTTATTAGTTGCTTCCATTTTTATGAATACAACAATTCTCAAAGATTAGTTGCATTATTTTAAGAGATTATAAGAACAATGGTGTACTATTATTAATATTAGTGAAAGATCATTGCATGATAATATTGGTAAAAGATGAGTAATAATTTGATCAAAGATGACAATGTCAATAAGTTTAAGTGTGAACAATAATATAAGTGAGTTTATTACATGTTTTGGGCCTTCTCTGTTTACTTTGAATTTGATCAGTAACATTTCTAACCCTTAAATCTATTTTCTTTTTATTCTTCTTCTTTTCCTTTTACCTTTACCCTTTTCCTTTTTTCCTTTTCTTCCTTTTCCCATTTCTTTATCTTTCTTCTCCCTTCTTTTCTCTCATCTCGAGCCAGCAAATTCTCCCCACTCTTTTCTTTCTTCATGCACTATCCCAACACTTCCCTTCCTTTTCTCCTTCTTCTTCTCCCAAGCCAACCTCCTCCATCCTTTCTTTTCTCCTCCTCTTTTCAACCAAACCAAGCCTGCACCCCTCCCTCCTTACATCCTTTTCCTTGTATTTTTGGCCCATACAGTGCCTTTCCTCTCTGTCTGCACCACCCTACCCTATAATTCCCCTACCAGCTAATGACCCTACACCGCTATTATGCATGCACCCTTCCCCCCCTACAGATTTCTGCCCACCATCACACGCTTGAGCCTTGCCTCCCCTCTTCTTCTTCTTCTTCACCTCCCTTGTGCCCTTCCACTTATACCCTAACCTCCTTTCTTTCTTTCTTTCTTTCTTCTTCCCCTGCCTTTATTTTCTTCCCTCACAACCAATATCCACTCCCTCTGCACTGTTAGCACGGCCATCACCTCCACCACCATCCCAACCTCCACCGTAGGCCACCTCCCTCTTCCCTCCTTCCCTTCTTCTTCGTCCTCCTCTTTTTCCCTATTTTCCTTTCTTCCCTCCCCTACATCACTTCCTATTGATCCCTATCCCTATCACCAGTCGCAGCCCCTACAACCGTACCTTAGGTAATGATAGTTTTAGTCGTAGCCACCCCTCCACTCAAAGCCACCACTTCTTCCACTCTACAGCCTCTCTACATGACCCAAACCACCCCATCAACACCACTAGCCACCTTCCCACATCCCCTTACATCCATCTCCTCCACTCGACACCCCCACTGCCTCTACTACCCTCTTTTAGTAGCCTTATCCCATCTCCATTTCATTTACCCTTGTAGCCCCTCCTAGCCAGTCTATCCCCAGCAACAACGGCCACCAACTCCTACACCATCACCTCGCAACCATCTCATTGCCACCTCCATCCTCCTCCTCCTCCTCCTCCTCCTCCTCCTACTTCTTCTTCTTCTTCTTCTTCTTCTTCTTCCTCTTCTTCTTCTTCTTCGTTTCCTTCCACTTCCTCTTCTTCTTCTTCCTCTTCATCTTCTTCTTCCTCATCCTCCTCCTCCTCTTCTTATCATCTCCCTTACACCCTACCACTTCTCCCCCAACCTCCTTTCTTTCTTTCTTTCTTCCTTCTTCCCCTACCTCTATTTTATTCCCTCACACCCAAGCTCCTCTCCCTCTACATTGTTAGACCAACCATCACCTCCACCACCATCCCAACCTCCACCTTTAGCCACCTCCCTCTTCCCTCCTTCCCTCATTCTTCTTCTCCTCTTTCACCCTATTTTCCTTTCTTCCCTCCCCTAAGGCACTTCCTACTGATCCTTGCCCCTAGCACCAGTTGCAGCCCCTACAACCATACCTTGGGAATGATGACTATTGGCATTTCCACCCCCCCCCCCCTCCACTTGAAGTCACCACTTCCTCCACCCTATAGCCTCTTTACACAACCCAAACCACCACCTCAAGACCACCATCCACCTTCCCATAATCCCTAACATCCATATCCTCCACTCAACACCACCATTGCCTCTACTACCCTCTCTCGAAAGCCTTATCCCATCTCTATTTCCTTCACCCCGATAGCCCCTCCATCATCTACCTCAAGCCACAACTGTAACACCCCCAAAATTCACTACTAAAAAATTTCGTTTTATTAAAAGATTAGCAGAAGCAAAATAACAAACTATGAATTTCAGGGATATTACCGTCACACTTAGTACTAGACCGGTTCACTCCTACCATTCTAGTACTAAGTGCTAAAGCTAGAAGTGTAAAACAAAACTTACAAACCATATTTAAATCAGAGTAGCGTGACAACCGTTTACAATAATAAAGTCCACCAGTGGTGGTTACAAATACAACAATAAAATTAAAACTAGGAATTTAAAAGAGAAAGAGAAGAAAACCCTAACAGCTCTAGATAATTCCTTACTCTCTTTCTTGTTGCCCACTTGAATAGCACCTAAAAAAGACCTGTAAGGGACACTGCCCATTGAATAGGTAGGGGCCCTATGAATGGAACCCTTTAGTACTACCATACTGAGTAACCCTTTAAAATCACACTTAAAGGCAAGCTCGTAATATAACACATGAAACAAAGCTATATACTTATATAATAAGAAATACATGCACTATAGTTACATATTTAACAAGACCATCAATTATTAATAAGTCATAATGCAAAATTGATACGTTCGGGCCTTAAGCCATTAGTCCATCATTATTCAATCATCTCTCAGATTTTATATCCATGTGAGTGCAGGAACCCCATTATTATAGCCGGTGGACCGGTCATGCCGGACAAAACGCTCCTGGCCACTATTATTCGCCGGTGGACCGGTCTGGCCCCGACTCACATGGTGTTCCACTATAAGTGATTAGTATTTTTTCATAACTTTATTTACATCCATGACTGGTTTTGTTGAGCTCGAGACCCCCACTATTATTATCGGCGGATCAAAATATATATCAACATCATCCAGGGCAACACGCTTCTGGGCCACTATTATATCCGGTGGATCGGTACTCGTAATCATCTTCCAGGGCAACACGCTCTTGGGCCACTATTATATCCGGTGGATTGGTACTTAATATCATAATTCAATTGGGCCTGGCTCATTAATCTTTCACTTTCATGATTAGTGTTTTTCTTTTTTTAATCAGCACAACAATTCCATTTATTTGCCTCGGACGGGAGATCAAGAACCTGGGACACAAAGGTACACCAGTCATACTGGTGCATACAAGCTACTTAGTACCCTTCAACCATGAACCCAGGGACGCAAAGGTACCCTGACCATACTGGTGCATAAAGCTACTCAGTACCCTACCGACAAGGACACCTAATCCATAAGTATGCATACCCCCTAAATAGTTCCATAGAGCTAGATAGAGTAAGATATAGGGCCTGGTTGGGGCACAAAGGCACACCAGCAAATACCAGAATAATCGTGGGCTAAACCACGTCTTTAGGGTAGCGACCCCTAAAGAGCCACCATTTCCGATCTCGAGATGTTTCACTTTAAGTATTAGTGTCTTAATTAAAGTGATCACAAAAAGCACAATAATCAGATACTTATTCACTTTCAATCGTTCTGATATCATTAGTCATTTCTTATTCAGACGATTATCCAAGATAACACAGAGAAATCATTAAGGCCATCATAATCTCATCTAATTCCGAATTAGGATTTGTTTTCATGATACTTACTAATTACCAAATACTCTTACCTCTCTAATCAGCGTTATTTGAATCATATTATGAAATTCTATAATCACAACGATATATTAGGTACAAATTACTCATTTACTCCTTACTTATATAATTACCGAGTCATCCCTTCCTTACTTGATAAATTACCTTATTATCCTCCTTGTTGTATAATTACCAAATTACCCCTTGCTCGGTTTAGGTTACCAAGTTATCTCCTACGCTTTTTAGATTGCCATTCACCCTTCATAATTGTTACCCTTAACATATTTCCCATTTTGTTGGTTAGATTACCGAATTGCCCTTCTCCTTTGTTATAATTACTAAATTGCCCTTAAGTTG
The DNA here is from genome assembly GCA_039764185.1 of Tamarix austromongolica. Taxonomy (NCBI): domain Eukaryota; kingdom Viridiplantae; phylum Streptophyta; class Magnoliopsida; order Caryophyllales; family Tamaricaceae; genus Tamarix; species Tamarix austromongolica. The sequence goes on from CM077809.1 coordinate 96,470,604, forward strand.
GATAATTTATCAAATTACCCTTCTTCATTATCATAATTACCAATTTACCCTTTAGTCGGTCAAATTACCAAATTGCCCTTCTCCAATCTCATAATTGCCAGATTGCCCTTATCCATTATTATAATTACCAAATTACCCTTCTATTGGTTAAATTATTAAATTACCCTTCCCTATTATCATGATTATCATTTTACCCTTCTCAATTATTATAATTACCATTTTTACCCTTCTCCATTATTATAATTATTAATTTACCCTTCTCCATAATTATAATTATTAATTTACCCTTCTCCTTAATTATAATTACCAATTTACCCTTCTCCATATTTACAATTATTAATTTACCCTTCTCCTTAATTATAATTACCAATTTACCCTTCTCCATATTTAAAATTATTAATTTACCCTTCCCCAAAATTATAATTATTAATTTACCCTTCTCCATATTTATAATTATTAATTTACCATTTTACTTACAAATTACCGTTTTACCTCTTTACTAGCAAAATTACCATAATATCCTCTTATTTATAAAACTACCATTTTACCCCCTTACATCCAAATTTACCATAATATCCCAACTTCTTTTTTTCCCTACACCGGCCTGCTACACCTCCCCCTTCCCTTTCTTTCTTCTTCCTCTACACCTCATCCAATGTCCTCCCCGACCTATCTTCGTCGGCCAACGCCCAAACATAATTACAACAACTATCGGTTCAGTAGAATCAAGCGCGGCCTGTTCAACCTCGCTAATTGAAGAAAATGAGCAAAAAATAGATCGGAACTTCTTCGAGCTTACCGTTGGGTCTTACATAGTTATTTTTTATTGTTAAATATGTGTGTGGTTGTTTTCCATAGTTAAGTAAGTTTTTATTTAAGGGGGTAGTTACCCCAAGTAACTTAGGATCCCTCTTTGTAACCCTAGTACTAAGGCATTTTATAAATAAGTGGATATTATGCTCCACTAAAATGTTTGGGTGTCGTATGATAGCACATCCATGTTTTGACATGTAATTTGTATTAGACATGATTTATTACAAATAATTATATGACTATTATTATTATCTTAAAAGATTGAAAAAGAAGGTATGTTATCCCATATAAAATATCATGTGCACAAAAGTGTGATTAAATGGTTCTAATGTTGGGAAGTGATTTTGTATGATATGTACATGTGAAAATATTAGGTTTAACATGTTTAGAAACACTTGTAGAAAAATCATTACTCTCATGTGCCCTAGGGACAATTTGGCCATTTAAGCATGTTATGATATTTAACCTTAACTAGAATGCCTAATGTGTTATAATTATGGCTAAGAATGGTTGTAGGTGGTTTGTTGTTTTAAAAATACATATCTCAACATGATTATCAATATTATATGGTACGCGGATAATTTGGTTATTTGGAGTGTAGCATGATGAATATTCTAATGAACATGCATGATATATGTTATCTGTTGTTAAGCATGAGAATATGAGTTTTGTTGTTTTAGATATACATGTTTCAACATAGTTATTATTTTTGTATGGCCTAGGGGTATTTTGGTAATTTGGAGTGTACCATGATGAATATTCTAATAAATATGCATGACATGTGTTATTTGTTGTCAAGCATGAGAATAGGGTTTCTACTATGTTAGATACATCTATTTCACCATTATTATTATTATTATATGGTATAAAGGTATTTTGGTAATTTTGGGTATACCATGATGATTATTCTAATAAACATGCAGTATGTGCCTTTTTTTTTAAGTATGAGAATATGTATTTTGATTTTTTAGAAGCCCATGTTAGTATTTTACGTCCAAAATTGTGTGTAAGGGAAAAATGGTCATTTGGTGTATCTGGTAATTTAATTACATGATAAATAATTTAATTATGGTATGTTATCCTTTTTATGGTAGGTTGATAAATAAAATGACATTTTTAATGGAAATGGATGGTAAAGTAATAACTTTAGCCTCATGGTTATTTCATTCATTTTTGACCTAAAGTGCCTAAGTGTGAATAATTGAGCCTAGGATGGCCTTAGTATGTTTTTGACATTGATAGTTGTAATGATCTTGATTATAGTTATCTCAGAAAGTTAGGAAATAAAAAAAATGGTTAAGTCTGAATAATTGGATCTATGTGATTTATGTATTTTCATGGTCACCCTTATAAATACTAATACTCAAAGTGAAATACCTCGAGATTGAGAATAGTGTCTCTTTAGGATTGCTACCCTAAAGACATGGTTTAGCCCATGATTGCTTATGGATTTTGCTGGTGTGCTTTAGTGCCCCATCCAGACTCTATATCTTACTCTATTTAACTCTACGAACCTAATTAGGGGGTATGCATACTAATGGATTAAGTATCCTTGTCATTAATGTACTATATACCTTCATGTACTAGTGCAACCAAGGTACCTTTGCATCCCTAGGTTGATAGTCAGTAGGATATTGCACTGCCCTTGTGTGTAGATATGGCTGGGGTACCTTAGAATCTCAAGGTTCGTCTAATATCCCCTTAAGTAAATAAAATGGAAATGATTGATTTTTGAATGGATATGATTGTTGGGTTGGTTGGTAGTAGCCTTTGTGCCTACTTATGGTTGTTTTAGTACCTTTATGCCTACCTATGGTTTCGTAGCAGCCTTTGTGCCTATCTATGGTTTGGTAGTAGCTTTTGTGCCCACTTGTGGTCCAGTAGTAGCCTTTGTGCCTATCAGTGATGATGTATGTTATTATTGGTTATGTTGATGGGCCTAGTTATGTTATGAGAAGTTTTGGGTTTGATAATGAGAAATGGGACTATGGTTATAAATTGAGAATGATGTTGATTTCTATTTATTCTACAAAGAGCATCTCTTGGGTGCTCAATTGTTAAGTTTCGGTTATTTTCAGATGAACAAGCATTGAAAGTATATGGTGTTGATGTTATGCAACTATATGAACAATTAACGTATTCTAATTAAGATGTGCATAATTCAATGTTCATGTATTATGTTGATGTATTTTATGTGTTCCATGTGGGCCTTATATATTAGTCTTGTATAATGGGTTATTCAGTGTCGTTGTACTAAAGGGTTCCTTTCTTGGGCCCCTATTTATTCTATGAGCAGTAGCTTTTGTAAGTTAGCTTGCAAGATCTATTCAAGGCTATCCTTCAGGTTGAGAGTGTAGGGTTATTCGATGTTTTGTCCGATGTCTTTTGAACCAAAAGATCTTGTACTTCTTACTACCTTTCTGTATTTCCTTTTAGTGATATTTTGTAACCACGGATAGTTGGTTCTGTTCTAAATGTAATTTAATTGCTTTAACTCTCTCATTACTTTGATTTACAATTGTGCTCTTAATTTAAGTGAAATAATATTTTTAGCCTTAGTATTTGGTAATAGAGCGCTAAATGAAACCGAACTTATAGCATGTGTGGTGGTAGCACCCCATAATTTACTATTTTAGCTTCCACATTTAACTTTTAAAAATAAAAATTTTCAGCATGTAAATTTAGGGGTGTTATAGTTGAGTAGTAGCAATAGGCATATCTATCATTTTGTGATGTGAATCACTAAGATTTTCTTGAAGAGAGATGAATGCTCATTTTATTCCATATGTTTGTTTTCACCTTCATTTAAAGTTGTTGCATGTTATTGAACAAAAGTAGTATCTTACAAAAAGTTGCTATCTTTACTTGCTCCAACCTTCCGATAGCCTCCCTCATTTCATCATTATTAAAAAAAATTATCATCCTAGCCTGTGCTAATAGTTTTGAGTGTTTCTTGATTCATTTCTTCTTCTTCTTCTTATTCAAACAATTGAAAATATTTGAAACACGTTAGTAGTGAACTGACATGTGCTTTTTATCATCTCATTGCTTAATGATTGTTCTCCTACAACACATGCAAAGCTGAACATTTTGACATAGCATTCCACTAGACTTTTTATCACTACTAAGTATTGTGCTATATAATCCTCCATAAATAATTTTAGAAACTTAGTATAATATAAAAAAATTGTTGTAATATTGGAACATATATAGTGAAACATATCAACAGACATAGTGAACAATAACTAGAACTATGGTGAAAGATGATGGAAGATATAACAAGGTAGACTAAAAACAATGGTATTGAAACATATCTTCATGGATGTTAAAGTGTACTTTATTTTGTAAGTGGAGGTCAAACAATAACTTCGCAAACATTTTGTACATCATGTTGTACACTAGCCTTATTTTATGTGTCCGACATCTCAACGCTTTCTTTTTGTTGATATTATTCAACTTCAACATCATTTAAGGCCAATTTATTCAAGAATTTCCCAGGTCCTAAACCCTTGAATGTTTTTCTACCTTAACCTTTTGAAATAATCTTGCTTTAGTCTAAAAAGATATTGTTGGTGTTTCTCTTTGTAGATGTTGATTCATAAATGGGATCTTATTCAAGTAGTATTCCTTATTCAACAATACAAGAACATATAAGGTGAAATATTAGCATATGCATGGTAAAATATGATTACAAGGATGTTGAAATATTAAATCATAAATGGTGAAAGATTTTTAACTTATGGTGAAATATTATTACAGACTAGTAAGAATAGTAAAGATTGTGTGAAGAATCCTATAGGTTTTTTCTTCGAAGAGATAGCATTTGATATCAATTTTTAGATGGAGTAGCCACACTACTTTTTATATTTTATCATGTCAAAATTTTATTAGTGAATATAAGATTCAAAAGTTTGTTATTAGTCATTGACCAACATTTACAAACCAACTTGAAACACCAAAAGTGAAAAAAACCTGTTTTAAAGTCCCCTTCATAGTCATATATTTCTTGAAATTTCTTCTCCATTATTTTGGTGTTTGCATTCTTAATCTATGTGTCCGTTATTGTAACAGTGTTTTATATTTATCATCCTAATTCTTTATGTATACATCTTTTACTTCTTGTGCCCCGTTAGAAGTTGTAGACATCTTAATACATAAGATCATATAATTTCAAACTGGTTATTGTTATCTTATCAAAAGGAATGTGATGGTGAATCAAAGCTCTGCAATAGTAAGTTGCCTAGCCTAATATCAATTTCATCAAATTGAAGACGTAAGAAGCCCCCAAAGTTAATATCTTAGAACACATTGCATTGGTTGCTATTCAATGCATGTTGAAGCTCATACATTCTCTTTAGTGATGTACTGCTCTTTAATTCTACTATCTTCAATTTCGTCTTTATTTCTTTTGGTTCTATTATAGTAGCTAGAGTAAATGTAATATATTTTCATCTTGTTGTTCTTGTGAATTGTAGTCTTCATCTTCCTCATCTTCTTCCAATTTTGAGCATGCATTTTTCTTATTTGTTCTCTCTAAGGTGATCCTTTAGTAAGATTTGGTCTTTTTCTCCCATTTCTTATGTTTTGGCATATCTAGCTTATAGTTCTTGCTTCTTCTTTTTTGCGTGTTCCTTAGTATTTTCTTATTGTTATGTTCTTTGATCTAAGGTTATATGGGACCAGTGCTAGTTTGTTTAATTTTTTTATGTTCCTTGAGATAACTAATATGAAGTGCTTTTGAAACATTAGTGAAATATAAATTAAAATTTTGTAATGGAAGATCAAGGCAATAGGAGGGAATGATAAATTCAAAGTTGGTGGAAGTTAATTTCAATGTTGGTGAAACATAACTGTCATTATGAAGGATTAGTTTTCTAAGATTGGTCAAAAGTTTTCTATATTTTAATATGAAGAATGAGTTCAATGTTGGTAAAATATTATTTCAATGTTGCTAAAAGATCATTTAAACCATGGCTAAACTTTAACTATTGTCTAATGTAATGTATTCTATTTTTAAACATTACTTCATTCATGAAAATCACCTTATTATTGTTGAAACCTTACTTTAGGGTTAGTGAAACATTAGTTAAATGTTGATGAAACAATAAAATGAAAGATGAATGACTTTATAAGGTGAAAAATAAGTTGAATAATGTTGAAATATTAGTTTTCTAATGGTGAAAGATCAACTATCTCTTTTAGGTGAGAATTTAGTAAATTACAATAATGAAAAATGATAATAAAAGTGTTGAATGATGAGATGAGTTATGAAGAAAATTACAAGGATATTGATGAAAAATGAATCTCAATATGTTATCAATTTACTTACCCTATATCATATTTTATTTAAATAAATTTTCAAACCCATAATTTTACTAAAATTATCCTCTAAAATGTATACTTTAAATTTTGAATAAATTAATTTAATAAATAAAATTTTTCCATTAACCTAATTTCTAATCATAACTCTAAAAATTATTTTATTTTTTCTTTACCCCTTTTCCTTTTTCTTTCTTTCCTCCTTCTTTTCCCCCACTGGGTCGCCCAGCCTTCTCCTTCCTCCCTTCTCCTCTTCCCCACCTGTCTAGCTCATTCTCCCTCGCCCCTTCCTTTCTTTCTTTTCCTTTTTTTTCCTGTTGGGCCAGCCTAACACCCTTTCTTTCTTTTTTTCTCACTTCTCCCTTGCATAAACTGGCCTGCCCATTTCTCCTCACCCCACCTAGCCTCCTTCTCCTTTCTTCTTCTCTTTTTCTTCCTTCTTCTCCATACATCGACGAGCCAAACAGCACCCCCATGCCAACACCTCCCACCTACACCTACAGCTGCTGCCTACCCTTCTCTCTCCCATCCCTTTCCTTCCATTTTCGACCAAACACCCCTTGCAACCCTTTCCCGCATGCCTCTTCCTTTCCCCTTTCTTCTTCTCCCCCCTTCTACCCTGCATGCTGACCTACCCTCTCCCCTTACACCCACCTAACCCACTATGCCTCTACCTCCTTCCCTCCTCTCCTCTTCTTTCTCTTCTCCTTCTTTTCTTCTCCTTTACCCCATCTCTCCCCCTTGAGCCCTTTTTTCCCCTTCCCGATCACCCTTTCTTTCCTCCTTCCTCTTTTCCCCTATTTTTGCTTTGCATCCCCTAGCCACTATCTCTGCCTCCCAACCAACCACCACACTGACTCCCTACTGCCCCTACTTCCTCCCTACACCACCCCAAGTAGCCACACCCTCCACCTACAGTCAACTCCCTCTCTTTTCCTTCTTTTCTCTTCTCAAACCCCTCCTTACACACCACCTTGCACTGCCCATTTCCCCTCTTCCACCACCGCTGAATCCACCCCTCAACCACCTAACATCCCCTACCACCTCCCTAACTCAGCCTACCTAACTTCCCCCTACAACCCTTCTTTTCCCTTCTTCCTCAACCCCTCCCTTCTTTGCACCCTCTTTCTAGCCACCGTCACTGCCACCTCAACCGCCACTCTCCAACCCCTAGCTACCACCTACACCCTGTCACTCCTTCTACACCCAACAACCAACCCAACTCCCCTATACCACCTCCTCAACCCCCTACCTGAACCTTCTCCCCCTTTCTTCCATTTTCAGTCCTTCCCCCTCACCTATACGTATGTGCATGGTGTACTCACTCTACTCATGCAGTGTGAGTATGTCGTCTCATTTTTAGCCTATTTAACTAGTTTTGAGGTAAAATATAGTTTAGTAATAATGTGTATTTAATACATATTTTTGATAATAAAAAGTTATTCTTTTAATTATCTACTAATAATATGTTACTTGTGATATTATTTTTAGGTACAATTTTTACTAATCAAAGCTTAGCTTTTAAATTGGGGTACTAGTAAAGTTTGTTTATTGCCAAATATAAGGTAACCATTATACCCTACTAAAATATATAGATTTATGTATATTAGCACATTGCGATTTTAGTATGTGTTTTGTATGCATATGACATTTTGCTAATCATCTCATGAGTGTTAATGGTATGTTGGAAGATAGAATGAAAATCATACTATATTGTATGAAATGTGACATATGGGAAATAGTGGTTAAGAAAGGGGTTTAATGTTAATAATGATGTTAGGTGCTAATATGCATACTATGCTAAGTAAATATGGACACTTATAGTAGAAATAATGATAATATGAGCCCTAGGAGCATTTTATTAATTTTACTTGTACATAGGAAGTGACCTAAATAAATGTCCATGAGAGGTGATAATGGGTGTTAAGATTAATAATAAGGGTTTGGTGGTGTTAAATGATGCATGTGGGTCATGGATATTAATATTTTATGTGCTAGGGCTATTTTAGTAATTTTACATGAGAAAGGGGTATTGTGGTAATTTCATAACTAGGAAGGGTATTTTAGTAATTTTACAAGTGAGAAGGTTAATTTGGTAATTTTACAAATAAGAAGGGTAATTAGGTAATTTTACAAATAAGAAGGGTAATTAGGTAATTTTACAACTAAGAAAGGTATTTTGGTAATTTTACAAGTAAGAAGGGTAAAGTGGTAATTTTACAGCTAAAAAGTAAGAAGGGTATTTTGGTAATTTTATAAGTAAGAAGGTCATTTCAGTAAGTTGGCAAGTAAAAGGGTATTTTAGTAAATTTGCAAACACGAAGTTATTTTAGTAATTTTGTAAGTAAGAATGGATAATTTGGTAACTTTGCATGTAATATGGCAGTTGGTCTAATGAACCTTCATAATAAGTGATAAGTAATGTTAAATAAGAGAATAAGTGTTTATGGCCTTAGTATCACTTGTTTAAGTATAATCATATATACTATAAGGCTAGGGGTATTTCAATAAATTAGAGTGTATCATAATGAGTCTATATGGTCTAGGGGTAAATTGCTAAACTTGGTTATGCTATGATGTTATTTTTCATAAACATACAAGAGTTTCCTTAATTGCTAATTATGCATGAGAATGTGTGTTGGTTGTTCTAGAAGCGCATGTTAGGGTTTTTGTGTAAGATGATCCTTTGTTGTGTAAGGAACTTTAACTTCATAATTAATAGTATAATCATGATATGTTGACCTATTATGGCTTGTTGATAAATAAAAATAAATTATATGATGGAAGGGGATGAAAAGAAGAAGCCTTAGCCTTAGGGGCATTTTGGTTATTTTGACATAAGGTGCCTAATTATGAATATTGGAACCTAGGATGGCCTTAATGGACTATTTGAGTTAACATGGACAATAATACTAATAATGATTACTTATATATAATAAAAAATAAATAAAAATAATTAAGTACGTGATTAATGTGTTTTTTATGGTCACCTTAATTAAGACACTAATACTTAAAGTAAAAGACCTCGAGATCGGGAATGGTGGCTCTTTAGGGGTCATTGCCCTAAAGATATGATTTAACCCACGATTACTCTGGATTATTTTGGTGTGCTTTAGTACCCCAAGGCCTTACATCTTACTCTATTTAGCTCTACAAATCTAATTAAGGGGTATGCATACTTATGGATTAGGTGTCATTGTTGCTAGAGTACTGTGTGTCTTCGTGCATTAGTACGACTAGGGTACTTTTGCATCCCTAGATTGATAGTCGGGAGGGTATTGTGCTTCTTGTATGTGCCTGTATGACCGGTGTACCTTTGTGTCTCTAGGTTTGTGATCTCCCCCTTGAGTTAAATAAATGGAATTGGTGTGCTAATTAAATGGAAAGACACTAATCACTTATAATGGAACACCACATAGGTCTGGACCATATGGATTATGTTATTGTACCAGCCCACCAGTTATAATAGTAGCCAGGTGCATGTTGCCTCGGAGATTGTATAGGTTTACTATTCTACCGGTTATAATAGTGGTTAGGTGCATATTGCCTTGGAGATTGTATATGTTTATGGTTCCACCAGTTATAATAGTGGTCAGATGCTTTTGGCCCTAGAGTTGCATATCTTGTGCCTGTTCCATCGATTATAATAGTGGGGTCCCCAAACCTACATGGATAAAATTCAAGAGATGATTATGATTAATATCTAATTAATGGCTTAAGTCCAAATAATGTTGATTATACCATTATGATCTATTGTTATGATATGATAGCAGCGCTTGGTGCCTGCCTTGAAATTGAGTGGTGGTATGTATTAAATTGAGTGTGATGTTAGACACTTAATTATACTACAAAGAGCTTCACTTGGATGTTCTCTTGGTAAGTGTTGTGGAGCCTAAGTGAATGAACCTTGTGACATATGATATTGAGGTAGGTGTTTATGTTAATGATTATTATATCTCTTTCCATGTATATGTGTAATCTACCATTCTTATGTCTAGGTTGATATGTTGCATACAGGCTTTACTTTTTATTTCTATATAAAGGGTTACTCAGTACCATAGTACTGAAGGGTTCTTTTTGTGGGTTCCAACCTATTCAATGGGCACTATCCTTTACAGGTTATCCTGCAGGTGTTATTCAAGATTTCCATTTGTGTTAAGAGCATAGGATTATCTAGAAAGCTTTAAAGGTTTTCCTTTAAACTTTTATATTCCCTTGTTTAATGATCTTTCTTTTGTAGCCACTAATAGTTGATTTTATTCTTATAATATATTTAATGTGCTACTCTGATTTAGTTTTGTAATCTTGTATTTTTTCTCTTTCTTGTTAAGCCTTACCACCTGGTACTAGAATAGTGGAAGAAAACTGGTCTGGTACTAGTATCTCCAAAATTTACTGTATTTGCTTCCTTTCAATTTTTTCAATAGTAAATTTTGGGAGTGTTACAAGGTGATATCATAGCAATTTCGAATATCTTTTTTGATTTTAAGCTATTTGAATTGATACTACAAGTTATTAGAGTATTTTATAAATCTCTACGGGTCTTAAATGGTTTTAAGTTGATACCATAAGCGGGTATCTAAGTTTTGGTTGCTGAGAATAAGGTTTCAATTGGGAATCCAAATCTCACAACCGTGATTTTTTTAATCATGAAAGGATTTTCCTCCTTTCCTCATGTGTTTTAAAATCGAGATTATCCTTGTGAGTTTGGGTATGGGTAGATTAAGTGACCCTTGGCATGGGTCATTTAGCTTGTAAGATGGCACCTTTCTTAACCTACTTTTGTTTTGCAACTAACTTGATATGGCCCTAGACGGATGTGTCGACAACCTAGAAAGAGAATTCGAGACACTTAGTATTAGCAAAGTGGAAGGAAATCGGTCTGGTACTAAGTGTGGCGGCAACATCCCCAAAATTTACTATATTTGCTTCCACTCAAATTTTAATAAATAAAAAGTTTTTAGTAGTGAACTTTGGGGGTATTACAAATTTTGGAAGAAAGCATTGGTGGAATGAAGTAAGCAACGAGGAAGAATATAAAATCTATAAGTATAGATTGAATGAGGTGTTTGTGAAAATGAGAACAATTTTTTAATACAAGTTTATTTTTGGATCAAATATGCTGACCAGACACATGTCATATGATATCATATTGTTGTGTATTAGTTAGGGCTGTGTAAAAAAAAATTAAAATCTAAAAATTCAATCTAACTTTGAGAATAATACTAATAATGATTACTTAATAATAATAATAATAATAATAATAAATAAAAATAATTAAGTACGTGATTAATATATTTCTCGTGGTCACCTTAATTAAGACACCGATACTTAAAGTAAAAGACCTAGAGATCAGGAATGGTGGTTCTTTAGGGGTCGCTACCTTAAAGACATGGTTTAGCCCACAATTACTCTGGATTTTGTTAGTATGTCTTAGTGCCCCAACTAGGCCCTATATCTTAGGTTATTTAGCTCTATAAACCTACTTAGGGGGTATGCATACTTATAGATTATGTATCATTATTGGTAGGGTATTGTGTATCTTTGTGCACTAGTGTGACCAAGGTACTTTTGCGTCCCTAGATTGATAGTTGGGAGAATATTGTGTTGCCTATATGCTCCAGTATGACTGGTGTACCTTTATGTCTCTAGTTTTGTGATTTCCCCTCGAGTTAAATAAATGGAATTGGTATGCTAATTAAATGGAAAGACACTAATCACTTATAGTGGAATACCACATAGATCGGGACCATATGAATTATATCATTTGTATCAATCCACTAGTTATAATAGCGGCTAGGTGTGTGTTACGCAATAGATTGTATATGTTTATCGTTCCACCAGTTATAATAGTGGTCAGGTGTGTGTTGCCCTGGAGTTGCATATCTTATGCCCGTTCCAACGGTTATAATAGTAAGATCCTCGAACCTACATGGATAAAATTTGAAAGATGATTATGATTAATATATAATTAATCGCTTAAGTCCAGACAATGTTGATTATACAATTATGATATGTTGTTATGATATGATAGCAGCCCTTGGTGCCTGCCTTGAAATTAAGTGGCGGTATGTATTGAATTAAGTGTGATGTTGGATACTTAATTATACTAGAAAGAGCTTTACTTGGATGCTCTCTTGGTAAGTGTTGTGGAGCCTAAGTGAATGAACCTTGTGATATATGATCTTGAGGTAGATGTTTATGCTAATGATTATTGTATCTCTTTCAATGTATATATATATTCTACCGTTCTTATGTCTGGATTGATGTTTTACATATGAACCCTACCTTTTAGTTCTATATAAAGGGTTACTTAGTACTATAGTACTGAAGGGTTACTGCCTATTCAATGAGCACTGTCCTTTACATGTTATCTTATAGGTGTTATTCAAGCTTTCCTTTTGTGTTAAGAGCAAAGGACAATATGGGAAGCTTTAATGTTTTCCTTTAAACTTTTATATTCCCTTGTTTAATGTTCTTTTTTCTATAACCACTAACAGTGGATTTTATTCTTGTAATGTATTTAATGCGCTACTTTGATTTAGTTTTGTAATCTTAGATTTGTGTAAAATTTGTTCTCTTTCTTGTTAAGCTTTAGCACTTGGTACTAGAACAGTGGGAGAAAACTGGTCTGGTACTAAGTGTGATTGTAGCATCTCCGAAATTTATTGTATTTACTTTTGCTCAAATTTAAATGAAACAAAATTTATTGAAACATTCTTATTTAGTTCTCATTCACCAGATCTAATGAATTTGTGTCTTGGCCATACTCCATTTTCATAGATTTTGAAGACCAATCTAAGCTCCAAGCCATTCCGACTAGCATTGCTCAAGCTCAAAATACCACCATAATCATCCTTGTCAAAGAATTGCTAGCGTCGTTGAATTCGAAGAATCAAAATGATTAATAAAATATTGGTTCAACAACTCCCCAATTGTGGCCGAAGAGGGAGAGAGAAGGAAGATTGAATGAGGAGGGGGAGGGATGTAGATTAAAGGAACTTTGGAGAATAAAGATTTACCTATTAATTTTTCTTCCATATTATGCGACTTGTATTGCTTGCTTGCTTGCTGCTTCCTTCTTCTTCTTCTTTTTTGTCATTTTTGGTAACTGTTGGTAGAAAAATATTGTTGCAATATATGCAGTAGAACAAAACGAAGTAAATAAATAGAGAAGGAACTTATCAAGCGTTAATTGTGCCGCGAGTAGAATTGCTGCCTTGAAGTGAATTACGGTCGGACCTCCAGTGCAATCACATCGTAGGTTTGCCCCCAAGGTTGGCACAATGTCTCCCGTTCTTGTGCACTCAAGAATGGCAGACTTGGAACATACAAAACCTTACCCAGAAGTGTTATAGAAATCATGAATTAAGATAGCGAGCTTCGAAAGGAAATCGTAGAAGAACTTCATTTGAAAAGAACCTGGAACCTCTCTAAAATAATGAGAGAACCAGCGAAGCAAAACAGTAACATCCCAAGAAAAATGTTGGCACTCCTCCCACGTCGAGGAGATAGAACAGAACTGTTCAAACTTTCAGAAAAAAATAGGAACCAAACAATATCGATACAAACAGTTTAAAAAAATGATATGAAGAGTGATGGGCTTGTTTGGATCAATGACCCACACCCATGCCCAGCCCAAACCAAACGGGTGGGCGGCGTGCATATGGTCCAAAGTCTAGCCCAAGTTTACCAATAAAACTCAGCCCAGCCCATCAATTCAAACATATCAGTAGAAGAAGAATAATATAAGAAGTAAACTTTCTTCTTCATCCATTGATGCGGACTACTCTTTTTACAAAAGCAGTAGTAAAATTTAAACTTAAGCTTTGCAATTGCTCCAACAAACAAATTGTAATGCTTTTCAACTGTCTAGGGTTTTTAGTATTTTAAAACAGTGGGCTATAATTTGGATCATATTAAAAAACTCAGCTCTTGTGCAATCAATATAATTTAGGCCATATTAAAGAATTCAGCACTTGTCCAGTCAATTAATTTGTATTAAGTTATATATATGCATACCTAAAGCACTAAATGTACAATTAGTGTACATATATATTTTTCCATTTTCAAACGTTCCGTTTTTTATTTTTTTACACATGAAGTTTCTCCGTTCCGTCCCCGTCCCCCGTGCAACGCTCCTTAGGTGTTGATCCGCGATCGTCTTCTAGAATCTTTGAAAGAATTTCTACAAATTCACGCGGTTTTGAATTTTCTAATCTTCCGTCATAAACCGGCATCACAGTTTCCTTCCTCTATTGAAATCCTTCGTACCTCCCTCTATCTCTCATTCCTGCCAGCTCAATGGCGTCGATCTACTGCTGTAAAGAGTGCGGAGCAAATCTAAACCTCAAAACCATCCACCTTTTCCCACCGGACTTCTACTTCGAAGCCGGAAACAAGAATACCCTTTCATTCTCATTGATCGATTCGACTAAAGTGAAGTTCGAGAAAGAAGATAAGATCAAACCCTTTTTTGAGACCTTAGATTATTGGGGCATACAGAGGAAGAGGACTAAAATCAAGTGCAATAGCTGTAGCCGATTACTGGGTTATGTATATGATGACGGGCCTCCATTGACGGACAGTCCAGGGCAGCTTCATTTCGGACCTAGTCAAGTCATACCTCGCGCTGCCAGGTATAGGTTCAAGACCAAGGCTCTTCAGATTACTTCGGAAACTTGAAAATGCATGGATATATTAATTTTGCGAAGCGTAAAGTTATAGGTTATGGAGATGCTGGATTTTTGGGGTTTGAATTTTATATCAATCACCAATTTTATTTTATTTGTTTTGAGTAAATTATTATCAATTATCTTGCTGTATGTTGAAGTCTGGCTTTCTGGTTTGTCTCTAATTTTGGACATAAGAGAATTTCTAGTAAAGAATATGCTTTGGTGGTTTATTTTGAGGTGTATATTCCAACATTTGACTTTTCGACCCGATTACCCCATCCCAAAAACTCCTATAATAATGGTAATATAGGGCTTTATTAATGCTGCTTTTTGTATAAAAGCGTTGTTTAGCTGAATCGTAACAAGGTTGATATGCTGGGAGAAGTATGTGGCAACAGAAAAGCTGAACATCCTTGCGATCCTCTTAGCTCTCCAGAGTGTTAGAAAAAGGTTTGGCAAATTTCGATTGAGAAAGATGACATTTGACCTCATTTTACTTCCCCATATCTTAAGGTTCAACGAATTTCGTTTAAATTTTTGGTATATAAAGACTTTATATTACAACTTGCAAAAATCATAACACACGGGGGTGAAATACACAGTAAATTATGATACCCATAGCCCATAACAATAAGATAACTCCTAATCCCAAATCAACCCATCAATCAATCAATAAATCATCAGAACATCACACTAAGCATCCTCTACGCACTCACACCTTAGCTCTCCAACATCACAACAACAATACTCAAATAACAAAAACTGTCACTACCCAACTGTGCAATCCTTACATGTACGTAGTACGCTAACAATACCAGTTAACTCCTCATTTACTTGTCAGTGTGCAGCATCATCTTAATCTACCCAATCCTATGCTACTAACAGTTGTGCCTTGAGCGCCATCAGTGGTCGTTGCTTTGATCTGTGGGCTATCAGTGCTTGAAACAGATGATCGAAGACCATACTCGCTGGTAGTGTCACTATATCTGCTAGCAGCATGACTAACATTGCTTGTTAAAGCCATTCTGATCTTTCTCATATTCTCCATGTATTGATCCGTGTAAGGGAAATTCACAGACGTTTCCCTGGGTGCAATTCCATCGTCAAGATCTGACGGTGAAAGATCCCCCTCCAATGCGCGGATTACCTACATACATTATATATCATCAACAGTGTATGTTAGGAAGTGTCATTAATACAACATTTCGGTTCAATATCTCACTTATGCAGTCTGCTGTACGTCACTTGATGGGAAACTTTATGTGTTTCGTCACGTACCTGGCTCATTCTAGGCCGTCGTGATGCAGAGAAACGAATGCAAGCAGCAGCACAGGCTACCATACTAGCCATGTCATTAGTATCATAATTTCCCTGCAACCTTGTATCAGCTAAGGTGTCATAATTTCCATCTGCAATAGCTTGCGTGAGCAAGGGCCGAGCCTATAAAGAAGGGGAAAAAAATACCTAAGATTCATTACATAATTCATTGTTGTTGGCAAATGGATGTAATAACAGAACGAGAGAAACAAACCCACCCAATCGACTAAGCTCCTATGCTTATCTGATTCAGTTGCAGTGATAGGTCGACGACCTGTGATGAGCTCTAATAGCATAACCCCAAATGAGTATACATCGGATTTATCCGTGACTTTCCCACTTGATGCGTACTCTGGAGCTAAGTAGCTGTGACCATCAGTGAGATAGATTAGGTTTCAGCTGGAGATTATGTTTCAAGCAAATTAATGCATACCAGAGAAAGAAATGAGCTACAGAACGAAACTATGGAGAAAATGATCAGCTTACCCAAATGTACCCACTACTCTGGTGGTAATGTGAGTGATAGGTTCTGAGCTTGTGTTCGAGAAAATTTTAGCCAGTCCAAAGTCAGCAACCTGAAAAAGAATATGAAGTTAAGACATTAATTACCCATAATCTGTGGCAATTTATAGAAAGGCCAAGCAATAGCTACGAAGCTCGCTGATAAGCTGCAGATATATAAGAGGGAGCTGGCAAACTGCAGGCATCAGTAAAATACAAGTTATTTAGTGGTCGTTTGGTATAGAAATAATAAGGTTAAAAAAACTAATCCCGTATTTTATATATATTATATAATCTATTTATAATTAAAATTTTATTTTTTGAATGAATATTCATTTTATATCTTAATTTAATTTAAAATAAATATTTTATTGAAAATATGTTTATCACAATTAAATATTTGATATAAAAGACATTATAGAGGAAATTTTTTCTACCCTTATGACTCCTATACCAAACAAGTATATTTTTTCGTAAACATGTCGTGGACTACCACTACTTTGTCCCCTAAACCTGAAATCTCACCTTAGCTTCAAAATTGAAGTCGAGAAGTATATTAGCCGCCTTGATATCTCGGTGAATGATAGAAGGGTTACCTGCAACACAACAGATCTATTGAAGAACCCAGGCTCATATCAAAAACAGCGTCACCATCAGCATATAATACCAGAGGGACATATATCTTCGTTTTAGTTTCAACTTACAGTCTTCATGAAGATATGCCAATCCTTTTGCAGATCCTACAGCAATCTTCACTCTTGTTCCCCATTCCATAACAGACTGCTCTGTACCTATAAAATGGTCGATGGGTATCGCGTTATCTATCTCAAGCAGCATAACAAAATCCAAACCCAATAATCATTATTTACCGTGCAAGTGAAATTCCATCGTCTGGTTTGGTACAAACTCATATACGAGCAGCCTCTCTGTACCAGCAATACAATATCCAACCAATGAAACCAGATGCTTATGATGAACTTGACTGATAGTCTCAACCTCTGCCTGAAATTCTCGCTCCCCTTGTTGCCCTCCCATTTTCAACTGCTTAACAGCAACCTCTTTCCCATTAGGAAGAACTCCTTTGTGAACATAACCAAATCCTCCTTGTCCTAAAAGGTTGGATATTGAGAAGCCGTCCGTGGCTGCTACTAATTCCTCGTAGGTGAATGTGCCAGTTGAGATGGTTATTGCTATGCCAGGAGGATTAGGACTTGTAAATGCCATGGCTGAGGCCGGAAGAGAGTTGCTTGAACCAGAACCGCCATTGCTTTGGCCTAAAGCTTGTATATTCCCGGGTTGATCAATGCTTTGTTTAAAAATAAGGCCTTGTTCTGTAGCAGTGTTAGTTTTACCTAATAAGCAATATACCCAGTTTAAATCAGCAGTTTTCATGTTCTTCGGCGGTGTTTAGGCATGTCTAATGACTGATGCCACACGTAAGAAACGAACACGAGCGAATGCATGTAAATCAAAATTGAAGATTGAAAAAAAATCGTATGTTTCTGACCTTGAAGCCCAGCGAATGTTGATCCGCTATACTTGACATTTCCATCATCAAAGTTCTTCCTTTTTCTACAAACAAAAAGCAAAACTGAGAACACTAGCAACACTACTAGCAGCACTCCACCGACGCACAATCCCACAACTGCCCCTTGTGGAACACTAGGTTTCCCTGCAGTACCATTACTAGCCATAATAGGATCCGGCATGTCCGTCCCGCCGCCGCCCTCTCCACCAGGAGGAGCAGGCGAGGCGTTAATACCCGGCGGCAGCTGTGGCTGAGGGACAAGCAGAGCGGAAGGTGAGGATGCAATGCCTGTTGAAGAAACCGGAAGTGTAGGGAGCGTTGAAGGAGGTTGTGAAGTTTTTGGCTTTGATGGGAGAGTTTTAGAAACCGATGGTGATTTGGATGAAACCGGTGGGGCGGTAGCGGTTGGAGTGTTAGTTTTAGCTGGAGGGACATTGCGTCCCCGTCGGATTGTTGGTGGCTGAGGCGGTGGCTGTGGGAGGGATGACGGTGGTGGTGCTTCGACGGGTGAAGATTTGGATCGGGGGGACGTTGATGGCTGTGGTTTTGGAGAAGGTTTAGCAATTGGTGCCGGAGTAGTTGGGGTCGAAGGTGATGGTCGTGGTGGTTCGGGTGTTTGTGTATTATGAGTTGGTGCCGGAGGTGAAATTAGAGGAGGTGGTGGGAGCACCACTGTTGAAGGTGGAAGCGGAGGTTTAGCAGAGGGTGTAACTGGTGGAGGTTGTGGTGGAGGAGAGGAGGAAGGCAGGGAAGGAAGTGGAGTAGTGGGTGTTGAGACTGGAGGTGACGGTGGCGGTGCAATCGGTTCTGCTTTAGGTGAAGGTGGTGGTGTACCTGGTACTCTCGTCGGAGGTGAAGGTGGTGATGCAATTGGTGCTTCAGCAGGAGATGGGGGAGATGCAATTGCTTCGGCCGGAGGAGGTGACGGTGGGCTTAAAATTGGGCTAGCTAAGGGTAACGCTGGAGCCGCAGTTGGCGAAGAAATAATATTGCCGCCATTATCATTTGGTGGCAGCAACGGCGGTGTCGCCACCGCTATCGACAGCAGAGGAGGATTTCCCGGCGCTATCCCCGGCGATGACATTACAGGAAATTTCCTGTTTTACGGACTGACCGGGGGGAATGGGGTTAAAAACTTAAGGCAAGTTGATTATAATCGACTGATTGTACACTACAGTCAGTCAGTGGGTTTTAGACTTTTAGTATCCCAATGCCAGGGTGTGATTTTGTTTTCTCGTTTTCCTTTTTGTGGCAGGAAAGAGCAAATGGTTTTGGACGCCCGTGACGTGAATGAACTACGGATCGTGTTGAAGACTTGAAGGCCAGTGCTCTTGTTTTTGTGTATGTTGGACTGTTGGTGATGGTATGGGTTGGTAGGTGGGGACCGCACCTGTACACTGAATAACCAGGGCAGTGGAGTGGTAGAAGTAGCACGATGTGTTTTAGTCCTTTATTGATTGAATATCCAGTCTTTCGAGTATTTTTGGGTTTTGCTGGAGCCAATAAAAGTTAATCTAATTCATCTAATTTGATTCAATTTGAGTAAAATTTAATCCAATAAAACTTGAAAAATGTAATAATCTGATCTGACCTAGATTCAACTCAATATTGATCCGATAAAAATAAATTCGATCCGAATTCAATCTGATCTGATTCCAACCCATGATCTGTCATTGACCCAACCTAATAGAGACCCGATCCGATATTAACCCGACCCACTTCAACCCGATCCGAAGCTGACTGGACCCGACATTCACTCAATCTGACCCGATTAGACATCAAAATATATAATAATAATAATAATAATAATAATAATAATAATAATAATAATAATAATAATAAATTATATATATTTTAGTATTCATTTAAAGCTTTTAAAAATATAGTATTTTATAAATTGTACTTTTTTTCATAATTTTATCCTAGACATTCTTATTTATTAATAATATCTTAATAAGATATATTATTAATAAATAAAAAATCAAAATTAAAAAGACAAACATTCAGTTTAAGCTTGTAAAATAATTTTCAAAAAGTCTTCCATTATATCCACTAGTCCACCTATTTAAAGAAACTCTTAATAGAAGAGTATAATAGTGTCCTTTATATCACCCACAAAATTCGAACAAACAATAACTATACCCAACAATAATTTAACAAAATTAAAAGATCTAAAAAAATCTTCAGTAACATCTATAATTCATGTATAAATTATAAAATTACAAGTTACAACCTATAGGCTATATAGATAATAATAAAAAATATAAAAAGAAAACAAACATTAAAATGACAATCAAGGCACATACACACACACCCCACCTACAAACTATAACAATAATTTCCACACAAAATGTTCACTACATAAAACATGGTAGAAAAACTAACAAGGAAATAGAATAAGAGCATCAATATCAGAATATGTCACTTATAAGTTTTAATACAACGCTTATAACAGCAATAAAAGAACACCAATAGATAGTAGTTGGCCAACAACATAAAGATTATCCTTAGTTCATTTATTTTTACTAGTAATCTTATGATTGTATCTAATATTTATAATGTAATAAATGATAATTATATATTGCATATTCTTGTTATGCTCACCTTTATTTTATAAAATTATATTTTTTTTAAGTAATCAAATATTTTAAGTAATCAAGTGAATATAATATATGATAAACATCTAATATTTTTACTTGTAAAATTTATAAATGTTTAAAGCAATCAAATATAATACTATTAAAACTTATAAATATCTTTATTATTTACCTTTTTAAAAATAAAACATATATAATATTCTTATTTCGTTTATCTTTACTAGTAATATTATGATTGTATCTAATATTTACAATGTAATAAATAATAATCATACATTGTATATTCTTGTTATACTCACCTTTATTTTATAAAATTATCTTTTTTTTAAGTAAGAAAATATTTTAAGTAATCAAATAAATATAATATATGATAAACCTCTAATATTTTTACTTGTAAAATTTATAAATATTTTAATCAATCAAATATAATATTGTTAAAACTTATAAATATCTTTATTATTTACCTTTTTAAAAATAAAACACATATAATATTCTTATTTCATTTATTTTTAATAGTAATCTTATGATTGTCTTTAATATTTACCATGTAATAAATGATAAGTATACATTGTATAGTCTTATTTTGATCATCTTTATTTTATAAAATTATATTTTTTAAGCAATTAAATATTTTAAGTTATCAAATAAATTATAATCAATGATAAATATATTTGTTTGATTCAAAGCGCAATATTTTTTATTATTAAAAATTATAAATATTTTTACTATGTATTTGTGAAAATGAAGTACATTTAATATTTTGAATTCTTTTATCTGCAAAATTAATCTTATGATTGTCTGTCTCTAATATTTACAATTTATGAAATGATAATTACCTGGACTCGAATTTGAGTCAACCCGTCAAAACTTGACCCGGCCCGACCCATTAAGTTAACCTGTAGTTAATCGCATCCAACCTATCAAATTATATGAAATGACCCCATCCATCAACTTAACACGAAACAACTTGGACACAACGGGAATAACTCATCATATTACATGAAATTGAGCCGAATGAGTCGAAGCCACCTACTCATGTGAACTAGAAAATGACCCGAAACCAACACGACCCTACATGTCAAGTTAGCACGAAATTACCCGAATCGGAGTTTTTTAACCCAAACCTTACCCGACCCGACAAAATGACCCAACCCGACAAATTGAGTGACCCGAACCCGAAATGAACCGACCCGACCCGACCTGCTATGACTCGACCCACATAGGGATGGCAACGGGGCGGGTCGGGGACGGGGACCCCATCCCCATCCCCGAACCCGATAAGGAAAATAATCCCCGAACCCGACCCGATCCCCGATATTTTTTTATCGGGGATTCCCCGACCCGATCCCCGATTTATTTTCCATCCTCGATTTATTCCCTGTTCTTAAAATCCGACCCGATCCCCGAAACCCGATTTTATACCCGATCCCCGATCTCATCCCCGATCCTCAAACTATTTTTTTATATTATATTTTTAATTTATATTCTATTAAAAAATTATATTATATATATGTATATATATAATTATATAAAAATATATATAAAAAAAATTTCGAGGCGGGTTCGGGGATGGGGACCCCAAATCCGTCCCCGCCCCGTCCTCGAAAAATCCCCGTTAAAAATCCCCGAACCCAAACCCGAACGGGGAATTCCAGACGGAGCCCCGAACCCGCGGAGAAAATTGCCATCCCTAGACCCACCCGTGACCCGACCCAATTGCCACCTCTAGGTTTTGCCCCGGGGAAGGTGAGGAGGGAATTGGATTATGAGAGAGAATGAATATATAAGAAAACATATTGAATATTTAAAATATTAGATTTAATTATAAATAATTTATCAAATATATAAAATTATTAAATAGATAAAAATTTTAAAATATTAGATGATAAATTCGATTAAAAAATAGTATATTGATTTAATTTGAATTAGTTTGATCTAATAATTTGGTTTTAATTTTAAATTTATATTATATTTAATTATTAGTTTATATTTTAAATAATATTTGAATACTTAATAAAAAGTTTTAATTAAAAATATAAATTTTAATAATAACTATTTATTTTTAGAAAATATATCGCATATATTTATGTATATAAAATTTTAAATTAGATATTATTTATATTCATAAAACCAGATATTTAATGTATATAATTTTTTAGATAATTTATAGATTAAACAAATTCATCAAATATTGCCTCATCTAATAGCGTCGACTAGTGGGCTCTAAAAATTAACGAACGCTGGATGCATGTCCGGAATGCTAGCGGAAATTTAATGAGATCGGCCATTATTAACGATGTTATCTAATACCAAAGAGGAAAATCGACAATGAGATGAGATCCACCAAGACATTGAGTTGACCAGTCAAACCTGATCTTACCCGTATCCTCCTACCAATACCATAAAACCCATATTTCATGTATTAAGTTCCTTACTTTCTGTTAAACCCTAACAGTAGTACATCTTTTCTTGTCGTACTATTATTACCTTTCCTATTTAAACTTTTTTCCACAAAAGGAGCACAATTTGTCGACCGGGTACCCTTAGACCATGGGAGCTCGAGACACAAAAAACTAAGGATTCCGTATGTGTAGGAAACATTTGAAGTTTTCAAGTTTATTGATTTTAAAGGCACTGGAGCTCCATAAAGCTGAATTTGTACATCAACGAAAGTAATCGTGCCGATTCCGTAGCTTGTTGAATAAACGCATGGACAGAGCAAACACTATACATTCCGGTATTATTTCCCTCCATTAAAGGCCGCACTTTGTGCGTACGTGTGTGTCTATATATATAGATATTTGGACTTTAGATTAAAAGGACGGTTATCTTAAATTAAATCAAATAGTTTAGATCGGACTAAGAGCTTATAGTTCAGTTCGGTATGCTCCATGTCTTGTGCGATTTTATAAAGATTTGGGGCTCAAACCCCATCGTTAACTTTAGAATTTTAAATTAATAGACACAATTTAATTTAAGGCTAATTTATATCCGATAAAATTCAACCATACTAGATCAAAGTCAATCAAATTAGATTAGATTAAATCAAAAAGATATAATGTCATGAGAACGATCCGTGAGGTCGAAGTAATGTCATATATATTTTATCGTCTAAATCCGAGATCTATAAAGACATTTTACCTAAGGATATTTATTCCTAGTAGAACACGTTTATGGGTAACAAATTCGACGGCATCAAATAAATGGGTTGCGTGCTGGTGGATGCTGGCTTCCACGAGATTGGTTGTGATTATTATTAGGGTTAGGGTCCAGCGATTATCCCACTTCTCCTCCGCAATAAAATAAATAAAAAGGCACGGTGCCTTTTTCTTAGTAGCCTTTGTAATACCTAGCTAGAAATGCGCATAAACTGGAAGCATATGTTAACAGCAAACAACTCCCGCTAAAGTCACAGCTCTCCGGTAAAGTTGTTGTACCTATGCATTTGTTTCGTTTTTATTATATGTTTTTTTATTATAATTATAGAATAAATAAGGAGTAGGGGCTATCCGTAAGTGCCGTTGGCCTATAGTAGGATATTATTGCTGTAGTAAAACTTATAGAATGATTATCGAACAAAAAAAATACAAGTAGCAATATTTGTAGAATTATACGTGGAGTAAGCTTTTAGCTCGAGCAGCGTTTCAACTACTCTCGTGAACAAACGGAAAAAGCAACAAATTCTGTTTGTCTTTTATAGGTCTAAGCTGATTCGATGGCCGAACCCAACCCACTGATTGAGGCACTAACTGCTCCTCCTATGAGTGAGAGTGCGAGAAAGGCCGCGTGGTCTTTAACCGGCACTAACTGATTGACACTGACATAAGAGAATCGGTTCCTGTATTAATCGTCAATACCACGTTGGGTCTATACAACTGGTACGAATTGAATCTCGTCGGTGAAGGTCGGTGAAGGTAAATAGCAAACTAGATCCCAAACGCCGTTTTCGCTGACAGGAATACAGGATACAGTTACCATCGCCTGGGATTAAGATATGAGCTTTTTTCATGAGACAAGTTTACACGCACCAACAACAGTGAGAGGGAAAAATAAAAAATAAAACAAGCAGGGTATATAACCTCGCCTATGACACAGCTAAATCCACATGCTTCAACGCCCAATCCAATTCATTCAACATCCCAGCCCTTCGATACCCAGCAGCCAACAACCCATACGTAGACCTTGTAAACTTGTACGAGTCCTTGATATGTTCCAAAAACAATTCAAGCCTACCATAAGCTGATCGTCTGAAATAACAGCATACTATCTTCTCAACATCATCATCCGACTTAAAAGACATCCCTTGCTTCAACATCCTCCCAACACAGTACTCCACATCATCCAGTCTATCTGCCATAGCATGCATCTTTATGATCCCACAGTGCATTCTCGACAAAACCTCCGGACTCTGATTTGCGGCCGACGACAGTGCCTCGAGCAACCCCTCAAACGCTTCCGTCTTCCCCGTTCCAGTATACATGCTCACTAGCCTATCCGCCATTGGGATGGTTATATCCCACCCGTTATGCAGCAAGAGGTTCAAGAACTCATTCGCATTATCGAGCATCCTACACTCGCAGAGCCCGTGGAGCAGTTTCTCGAGTATGTGTGTGTTTGGTAAAATCCCCGATGACATCATTTCCTCAAAGTGTCTATCAGCACCCTCAAAATCCCTTGCTCTAACACAGCCTGAGATAAGGGATTCGTAAGATGTCAGATCAGCAGCAAACCCTGCAGCAGCCTTGGCTGAGGCCCATGCTTGCATAGCCTTAGTATTACCCTTTTTGGAGTACATAGCCATGAAGAGGTTATAAGTCTTGGAATTGGGTTTGTAGCTGTCTGAATTCACCATTATTTCAAATAAGCTTAAGGCAGTCAATTCATTGCCGGATGAGAAGCAGACTGCAATTAGGGAGTTGAAGATATCTGAATTTGGTGTTGCTCCAATCGACTCCATCGATCGAAATACACTCATTGCTAATGGGACATTGTTGATCTCCCCACAGAGAGAGATTAGTTCTGAGTATTGGTCCTGATCTCCCACCTTATCCTTCAGCATTTTCTCTAACCTCCATTCTAACGCCTGACAGATAAAAATTCAGGACAACATGAGCCACAAGTTATTGCTATTATTGTTTTCATGAGATGAGGAAAGATATTCCGACAAGTCAAAGACATTGTAGCGCAATGCTTCAACCAAAACGAATGAAGAGTCTACACTTTCTACAAGGCGGTGAATTTATGGCACCACAATAGGAAGAATAACCCAGTGACCACAAATTCAATAATCAGAAATCTGATCGGAGAGGATAACATTAGAAGTTCCCCCTTTGAGATGAGAAAGGCGAGCAAATAAGAAAACAAACGAAGAGGCAACGATAGCACTCGGGCAAGACATTTAACTTGAAAAATTCAACTCATGAAATTCTGAGAAGAATGAAATTGCACAAGCTATATCTTCGCAAATGCAAATCAAGACAGGCCAATATTCACAGTTCCCTATCAAATTTCGAATTCATAAAGGACTGGTACAGAATTTAAAAATATCGCAAAAGATGAAGAAGGGTTTAGAAACATACCAGCTGAGCCTTGGTAGCTGAAGAAGATTTGAGGGATGCAACAAAGCCAGCCCATGAAAAATCGAAATTGCTGAGGCAGAAATTCTCTTCAGAATCAAGTATGACTTTAATGCGCGAATGTGGGGCTTCCTTCAATCGGTTGATCAGAGTGCTCGACAAGGATTGGCGATTGCAATAGCGTCGTTCTAAATTAGTGGCACGTCGGGAACAAATTTGAGAGCCTAAACCCTTTGCGGTGGCAGTTGGTCCTAAAACCCTACTCAGTATCCTCATTTGTTTGTTCTTCGTCGATAATTGATGCTGCCATCCGAGGAGCTCAAGATAGAATCATAGAACCCACGCGAACAGGGAAGAGTGGACACATGAGACCAGGAATATTGTTTGAAGTTTACACAATAGTTTTGAAAACGGTAATTAAACTGGTATTATAATTGAGTAATTAATTTAGTGATTAGATTATTAGTTTGGATTTATAGAATAAGTGGTACAAATTAAATTGAAAAACATAAAATATATAATATATAAATTTGATCAGCTTCCAAATTTTTTGATCAGTTGATTTTTTGACCGATCCATCTTTTTTCACTCCTTCGATTAGTTTTTAATCATTTTTTATTGATTTTGAAAGCTTGAGAACTGATACATATAATTTGGTCGGTGATTGCCGGCAGATTCGATCTAGTTTTTGAAACTATAATTTACATTCTAGGGAGAGAGAATATAGAATAAAAACTTTACGACCATCGACGGTACCGATAGAAATTATTTTTAGTAGGCATAAAATTATTATAAGTACTTTGAAAAATTATATTGCTTAGGTATTTGAAAAAAAAAAAGTGGTGATGTTTTTATAAATATTGTATATTTATATTTTTAAATTTGAAAACTATTTATAATAGATGATGGAATCTACTTTCGGTAGATAGAAAAAAACTATTATAAATTTCTAAGAAAACTATAGTATTTGAGTATTAAAAAGAAAAATGGTGATATTTTTATAAATATTAGGTATTTATGTTTCAAGTTAGAATATTACTCATAGGAAAAATTACCTCTAATAAGAAACTACGGTAAGACTCTTAGAAAGCTATGGAATTTAAGTATTTGAAAAATAACGATGTCATTTTTACAAATATTTGATATTTATATTTTAAGTTAGGAACTACTCATAGTTGGTGGTAAATATTGTTCACATTATGTAGTGGAAACTTTTGCGAATAACTCAGAAAACTAAAGTGGCTCTCAATTCTTACTATAAAGGGTTATTCTAATATGCCCTATATATACTATGGGTAATGTGATTATTAAATTCAGTGTAACTATAGTTAATAATTATACCATAAGTATATATATTTATTACCAATCATTTGCTATAAAAAGGTTTTTTTTTATAGTATATCTCTAAAAATATATTTTCTTTTTATTGTGTGAGACTTTAAGAAATCAGATAATTGCTTAAAAATTATTATATGATTTGTGTGTTACTTGAATTATGCATCTATTCTATTTTTATTTTATTACAATTGCAAGTATATATATATTTAGGCTCTTATACAAACTATTATTTAAAATACAAACGTAGGAACTGTTAATCACCGTTAGATCTAGAAGATTTAAGGGCTGGGATTAAAATAAATTTAAGTTAGGTATTTACTAAATTTGTGTGTTACTTGAATTATGCATCTATTCTATTTTTATTTTATTACAATTGCAAGTATATATATATTTAGGCTCTTATACAAACTATTATTTAAAATACAAACGTAGGAACTGTTAATCACCGTTAGATCTAGAAGATTTAAGGGCTGGGATTAAAATAAATTTAAGTTAGGTATTTACTAAATTTTGATCATTGATCAAATACTAATCTAATGGTTAAGATTGATTCCTATATATGTATCTTAGAAAGAGTTTGTATGGGACATTCACCCTATATATATATATATATATAGAGAGAGAGAGAGAGAGTATGTTAGATGTTAATATAAAAATAACATTTTTAAATTGCAATTTAGCATTTATTATTTATTAAATTTAGTTTTTGTAAGAACACTATAGTAATTTTAAATTGAGCAATTAGTTGTTGATATTTAATATGTAAAAATTGCAATATGTTAATATGATTTAGTTTGGATCATTCAAAAATTAATTTAATTCGGTTTGATATTTTTTCAAATCGCAAAAATATAGCTTAGGTTGATTTGAGGTCAAAATCTGAACAAACCAAACTATGTTCATACCTATTCACTTTGATCACCTTTCATGGAATTTTGGTCTACTTAAAGACATTAACTACTTATTTAAGGATTAATGATATGGATTTTTGTTTTAAAATTTTAAGGGCCTAAATTTTTGGTTTTTTATTTATGATTAAAGACCTTAATAGATTTTACAACGACCATTCCATTGAAATATACATTTCTATACATAATATATTATATAAAAACACACAAATATTTTAAACAATAATTTAATACTTCATAAATTTGGGTGTAACAATCCCAAAATTCACTACTGAAAAATTTTGTTTTATTAAAAGAGTTAGTGGAAGTGAAATAACAAAACTGTGAATTCTAAGGATATTACCGCCACACTTAGTACCAGACTGGTTCACTCGTACTGTTCCAATACTAAGTGCTAAGACTGAAAGAATGAAACACAATTTACAACCCATACTTAAATCAAAGTAGCGCAATAACCATTTACAAGGATAAAATCCACCAATGGTGGTTACAAGATCAAAGAATACATTCAAATCAGAAAGTAAGAGAGAAAGAGGGAAACCCTAAAAGCCCGGATAATTTTCTTACGCTCTTTCCCGTTGCTGACTTGAGTAGCACATGGAAATGGACCTACAAGGGACACTACCCATTGAATAGGCAGGGGTCCACGAATGTAACCCTTCAGTACTATGGTACCGAGTAATCCTTTAAAACACGCTTAAAAACAGGCTCGCAATACAACACATGATACAAAAATATATACATATACAATGAGAATGCGTACAACACAGTAACATAGTTAACAAATCCATCACAGATTAATAAGTCATAATGTCTATTCATACTTCTGTGCCTTAAGCCATTAGTCCGTTATTATTCAATCATTTCACGAGTTATATATATATATATCCATGTGAGTGCGAGAATCCCACTATTATAGCTGATAGACTGGTCATGCAGGACAAAATGCTCATGACCACTATTATTCGTTGGTAGACCAGTCATGCAGGGCAAAATGCTCCTGACCACTATTATTCGCCGATGGACCGGTCTGTCCCTGACTTCACATGGTGTTCCACTATAAGTGATTAGTATTTTTCCATAATTTATGCACATCCATGATTGGTTTTATTGAGCTCGAGACTCCCACTATTATAGCTAGTGGATCGGAATACATATATATATATATCATCAAGGGCAACACACTCCTAGGCCACTATTATATCCAATGGACTAGTACTAATAGACATCATCTAGGGAAAAATAGTCCCGGATTATATTCGGTGGACCGGTAC
Organism: Tamarix austromongolica; assembly: GCA_039764185.1. NCBI lineage: Eukaryota > Viridiplantae > Streptophyta > Magnoliopsida > Caryophyllales > Tamaricaceae > Tamarix > Tamarix austromongolica. Next base: position 96,500,450 of record CM077809.1, read on the forward strand.
TCATAATCATATTCTAGGGTAACACGCTCCTTTGCCACTACTATAACCGGTGGACCGGTACTCAATATCATAATTCAACTGGGCTAGCTCATTAACCTTTCACTTTCATAGTTAGTGTTTTCCCTTTTTAATCAGTACAATAATTCCATTTATTTGCCTCAGATGGGAGATCAAGAATTCAGGACACAAAGGTACACCGGTCGTACTGGTGCATACAAGCTACTCAGTACCCTTCAACTATCAACCCAGGGACGCAAAGGTACCCTAGTCGTACAGGTGCATAAAGTTACTCAATATCCTACCGATAAGGACACCTAATCTCTAAGTATTCATACCCTCTAAATAGGACCGTAGAGCTAGATAGAGTAAGATATAGGGCCTGGTTGGGGCACAAAGGCACACCAACAAAAATCAGAATAATCATGGGCTAAACCACATCTTTAGGATAGTGACCCCTAAAGAGCCACCATTCCCGATCTCGAGGTCTTTCACTGTAAGTATTAGTATCTTAATTAAGGTGATTACGAAAAGCACAACAATCAGATACTTATTCACTTTAGATCGTTTTGGTATCATTAGGTATTTCTTATTCAAACAGTTATCCAAGATAACACAGAGGAATCATTAAGGCCATCATAATCTCATCCAATTATGATTTAAGATTCGTTCTTGTAATGCTTACTAATCGTCAAATACTCTTACCTTATTATTCAGTGTTACTTGAGTCTTATTACAAACCTCCAGTATCCCATCAACATGTTAGATATGAATTACTGATTTACCCCTTACTTGTATAGTTATTAAGCCATCTCTTCCTTACTTCCCAATTTACCATATCACCCTTCATGTTGTATAATTATCAAATTACCCCTTACTCGATTTAGGTTACTAAGTTATCTCCTACACTTTTTAGATCACCAATCACCCTTCATAATTTTTACACTTATCATATTTCCCATTTGGTTGGTTAGATTACCGAATTGCCCTTCTCCTTTGTTATAATTACTAAATTGCCCTTAAGTTGGATAAATTACCAAATTATCCTTCTTCATTATCATGATTACCAATTTGCCCCTTTAGTTGGTTAAATAATTACCAATTTACCCTTTAGTTAGTTAAATTACCAAATTGCCCCTCTCCATTATCATAATTACCGAATTGCCCCTTTAGTTGGATAAATTACCAAATTGCCCTTCTTCATTATCGTAATTACCAATTTGCCCTTTAGTTGGTTAAATTACCAAATTACCCTTATGCAATATCATAATTGCCAGATTGCCCTTATCCATCATTATAATTACCAAATTACCCTTATCCATTATCATAATTACCAAATGACCCTTCTGTTGGTTAAATTACCAAATTACCCTTTTTCATTGTCGTAATTACCATTTTACCCTTCTCTATTATTATAATTATTAATTTAACCTTCTACATAATTATAATTACCAATTTATCCTTCTCTATTATTATATATACCAATTTACCCTTCTCCATAATCATAAGTATTAATTTACCCTTCTCCATTATTAAAATTACCATAATACCCTTTTGTTGGTTAATTTATCAAATTATCCTTCGCCGTTATCATAATTACCAAGTTACCCCTTACTCCCAAATTTACCATAATATCCTTTTATTTATAATATTATTATTCTACCCCTTACTTCCCCTTTACTTCCAAAGTTACCATAATGTCCTTTTATTTATAAAATTACCACAATACTCGTTTACTTATAAAATTACCATAATACCCCTTTTACTTGCAAATTTACTATTTTACCCCTTATTTCTAAAATTACCATTTCACCCTTCTACTTATAAAATTACCATAATACCCTTTTACTTGCAAATTACTATTTTACCCTTTTACACCCAAAATTACCATTTTGCTATTTTCTTACAAACTTACCATTTTGTCATTTTCTTCCAAAATTACCATTTTACCCCCTTTAATTCCAAAATTACCATTTTACCCCCTTTAATTCCAAAATTACCCTGTTCTCCCAAAATTACCATAATACCCCTTTACTTATAAAATTACCATTTTCCTCTTTACTTCCAAAATTACCATAATACCCTTTTACTTACAATTTACCATCTTGCCATTTTATTATACCACTTTTATTAAGTTATTATCACTATATGAATGTTAATATTAATACTCCACTCTCATTATCCAACTCCACCAACTATTGTAATTTAATATAATACCCGTTAGCACCCACACATATTAGGTCACATTCTTGCACAAGACATATTACCAAAAAGCCCCTAGGCTCACAATAATATTATTCATGCATAAGGGTCACAATAACATAATACAACATGGATAAGTACTTAAACTTTTCATTAATAACCAAACTCTTTCCTTAAGTAATATTTCCACACATAGTGTATAAACTAACATGCTCCCTTTTTATCAATCAATACAAGAACTGCATATATTATATTAAACAACATATACCAAGCATAATAACATATTAAAAAGAACCTTAGTGTGCTAACATACGTTTATCCATGCATTTAAGTGGGGTTTAACGATTACCTTAGATCCTATAAAAATCGAACCTTACCGGTATCCTGGTTAAAGATTCAAGCTTTAATTAGCAAAATCAGCACCTAAAAATAATACCAATATTTATCACATTAGAAATAAGGAAACCAAAAGTATAAGAATTTATAAAACTTAATTAATGAAATACTTAACTTAAATATTATTTTACCTTAAATTTATTAACCAAAATAAACCAAGAATGCAGCAACTCATCCTGCTCATGCAGCATGAGCTGCATATAAAAATAAAAAGAGAAGTGCTCGAAGGGAGGTAAAAGAAAGGAATGATGGCTATTTTCTGGTTGGGGTCTTTAGGCTAGGAAAGAAGGTAAATGGGGGAGGATTTCGGGCAAGGGAAGGGTGTAGGAGTAAAGATGGGGTGTAGGTGTTGGTCGGGGATAGGTTGTTTGCGGCCAAGGGCGGCGGAGGTGGCGGCAGTGGCAAGGCTGCGAAGTGGACTACAAGAGTGGACGAGGCTGAGATGGAAGGAAAAGAGAGGAGGAAAATGAAGGGGTGTGGGGGCTGGTTTTGGCAAAAGGAGGTGTGGGGTGGTAGAGGAGGTTGTAAGGAGTGGATTGTTGGTTTGGGTGGCGGTAGAGGCGGCCGGACGGTGGAGAACAGAGGCGGTGCGGGGTGTCTACCGAGAAGGGAGGGAAAAGAAGAGAAAAAGAGCAGGGGAGGAAGAAGGAGTTGCGGGGTGGCTTGGGTGGTGTTGTGGTGGTGCAGGTTAGGAGTAGAAGGGTGTATAAGGCACTACAAGCAGTTGGTGTGGCGGAGGAAGCAGCGGAGGGGCGGTGGTGCACAAAATAGGGATGGGAATGGAAGGAGAAGAAAATGAGAGAAAGGAGGTCGGGGAAGGTAAGGGGCTCAAAAAATGGGGTAGGAAAAGGGCTAATGAGGAGAAGAAAAAGAAGAGGGAGGATAGGGGGTAGGTGGGCGGTGGGGTAGCAGCATGTAGGGTGGCAGGGATAGGGAAGGGGGCCATGCAGGATGGAGTGCATGGCTGGCCTAGTCCAAAATGGTGGAAAAAAAGGGACGGGGGAGGGAGGGAGGGAGGGAGGGAGAGAGAGAGAGAGGCAGGTGGTGGTAGTGGTTGCAGGCTGTGGTGGTTGGGCGTGGCGCTTGGGGTGGCAGTAACGGGTGACAAAGATAGGTCGGGGCATTGGTTGGGGTGTAGAAGAAAAATAAAGAAAGGGAAGAGGGAGCACCAGGTCGGTGGGGGAAAGAAGGAAGAGTTGGGCTGGCCCGGTCGCCGGGGAAGAAAGGAAAAGAAGAGGAGGGAAGGGGCTGGGCTGACACACACGGTGAGGAGAGGAAGGGAGGGAGTGGGCCGGATGCCCGGGCACAAGGGAAAGGAAAGAGGATGGCCTGGCGGCTCGAAGCCAGGAAAAAGGAAAAAGAAAGAAAGAAGAAAAAGGAGGAAAGGGAGAAAGAAAAGGAAAGCAGGAAAATGGCAAAAGGAAAAATAGGGAAAATAAAATAATTTAATTTATAAAATAATAAAATATAATATATTTGATAAATTATTTAATTTAATAATTTAATTTAATATAATTTAATATAATGGTTTAAAAAGGATAATTTTAGTAAAATATTAGTTTGAAAAATTATTTAAATAAAAAGAGTATAATAAAATAATAAAATATTTGTTTTAATTTATTAAATATTCCCGTCCAAATTTATATTCTCTAAAATCCATAAAATAATTAAACTTTATAATTTTAAAAGCTAATTTATTTCAAATAAAAGCCATTTATTAAATTATAGGTTTTCTAAAATTTTAGGGGATACATTGGGTCCTTAATATGTGTCCATTAGTGTGTTTATGGTTGTAAACGAGCCGAATACCCCTAGGCTTAGGCTCGGATTTTTTAACTAAACGAGCCTAAAATGATATTTTGGCTCGACTTGTTTAACTAAACGAACGAGCAGAACCAAACTTTTAACGAGTCGAGCCGAGCCTAGCTCACGAGCCAAAGCTAAAAAATGAAACGATCTGAGCTTTTTTGAGCTTGGGCTCAGCTCGTTTAATAAATGAGCCTAAAAGTGAGGCTCGGGCTCGGCTTATTTAACTAAACGAATGAGCCAAACCGAGCTTTTAACGAGCCGAGCTGAGCCGAATACCGAAATGGCTCAGCTCATTTACAGCCCTAAGTGTGTTCAATAATGATTTTAGTATGTTTGATTATGATCTTGATATGTGTTTTGAGTTTGGTTTCAAAGGATTTGGAATGATTTAGGAAAAAGGGAGTAAATGAGAACTTTCGGCTCCCTAGTTGACTAGTTGACTGGTACAAGCTTTGCATTTATGTCTTCTTGTCCAGGTAAGCTAATCAATTAGCCTTACAATACCGGTTAACTGGTGTCCATACAACAAGCTTCTTTAAGTTATTTATCTTTTGATTTTTCTTCCAATGCTTATGGAATATTGTGATTGTGCTTTCTTAGTGATTTTTATGAGCTAAATGGGCTTTTCCAACCTAATTTAATAAATTAGAAACATATTTGTTAGTTGAATTTCAAAATGTTGCTTTTATGACCTTACTAACCTATCCCCTTCTTCCTCTCTCCTCTAGGCTTTTTAGAATGGATGATTTAATCCCCAAGGGTCCCTATAGAGCTTCTAATTTTGTCTCTCATGCCTTGTGGCCTCTTTCCTTTCTTATGTTCTTGTTATCTTAAATGGGTATCACCCTAAAACTAACTATTGCTATTTTAGGTATTAGGAGCAAGTCAAACTTGTTTCCCCCTCTGAAATATGCCCCTTTACCCTTTATTTGCCACAAAAACCTTGCATTATTTGTAAGCAAAAGTTTCTATTTTCCTTGCTTTCCCCAACCATAGAATTTCCTTTGTTTTTCCTCCATTATTCCTTCATCTTGCCTCTTCTTCATTTATAAGCTTTGCTTCCTCTTCTAATCCTTCCTCTATCTCTTTCTTGTTTTTCTTTTAAACTATGGAGTTTTAATCCTCCCCTTGGTTTTTCCATTTTAAGGAGTTGTACATTTCTACTTTCTCTCTAATATCTTGCTTCTGATCTATTATTTGTGAGATTTTAAAAAGGTTTGTTTGGCTTTAACCTCCTTTTATTAAAGGTACTCCAAAATTTTATTTTAGGACTTCTTACTAAGAGAGTTATCTCTCTTTTGAGGTGTTTGGCTAACTTGAGCAAAGGTAAACCATTCTTTCTCTTCCATGTGGAGGTGGTTTGCAAAAAGGGAAGTTTTAGCTTATTATGTAAAGAGAGCATGAGTTTTGATATGTTGTGCTGAAATGTGTGAATAGATGTGAGCATATCTTTATAAAAGTATGTAATTTGGGGTGGAAAACGTGAAAATAGGTTATTTTATGCATGTTCGAGGCTAAGACTTGAGGTTTTTGTAGGTTTGTGAATGTTCCATGGAAGCAAGATAATTTCTAGCTATTTTTGTATGTTAGCACATTGTAAAATTTGTTCACTAGGAGTTTATTATTGAGGAAAAAATTTCTTAGGACCTTTTTAGCATTTTCATAAGTTAAGTGAAATATGAACTTAGCTCTTAGTGCCTAATGAAATTATAAGCATCATTAGGTATCAATCATGTTAGAGTATGATTTAAAGTTGTTGGTTCATGTGCTTGCATGTTGGTGGGGGCTTAAAAGGATTTTAAAAAGTGTATCATAGGTTGAAATCAACATGTACGCGCGTTAGAGGTATAAGTTGACCGATGACCTCTAGTTAGCTGACTAATCACCCTATTTTCTTATTGCATTTTTATTTTTGGGGACACATAAGCCTCATTGTTTAATGGATTTCTAAGAACAATTAAGACTTAAAATTATCATAGTTATGATTGAGAATGTGGGATAACAAGTATGCATATGTTTTACCTTGAAATATATGATTTCAGCTCAAATATGTGTACCTGAGTGCACTAGTCAGTTGGCATCTTACTACCAATAAATTGGTCTCCCTGTGAAATTTTGATGATTTTTGCTTCAATCCCAAATCATTTCATGGCTCTATGGGGGGCTAGTGAACTGGTCTTACAAAGGGGAGTGTGGAGATATCTTGAGTACTTCTTATGTATGTCTGACTATGGTTTGGCCTTAGCTCTAGGTTTGACCTAAACTTCTTATACATAATAGATACATGGATTTTTGGACTTGATATTAACCTTGATGAATTGATTAGCTTATGTTACTCCATAAAACACATAAATGAGGGTTTTAGCTAAGTATAGATGTTTTTTTTACCTAAGTGGTAGTATTCCAACAAATAGCTTAGTGGGTCATAACTTGACGCGACCCAACCCACCTGTAATCCCCTGAAATTTTAAAAGCTTATATTTTAATAAATAAATTTTATTTGGAATAAATTAGCCTTTAAATTCATTTAATTTAATTATTTTATGGATTTTTGAGTAAATAAAATTGGATATAAATATTTAATAAATTAAAATAAATATTTTGTTATTTTATTATACTCTTATTATTTAAATAAAATTTTAAACCCTTATTTTACAAAAAACTATCCTTTTTAACCCCTATATTTTAATTATCTTAAATTAAAATATTAAATCAATTTATTACCCAAAATTATTTCATTTTATCAATTAAATTATTTTATTATTTTTTTCCTTTCTTTTTCCTTTTTCCCCTTTTCCTTCTCCTTTTCTTCTTTTTCTCTTTTCTCTCTTTTCCTTTCTTTGGGCCACCGCCGGCCTGCTTCCCTCCCCCTCCTGTGCTGGGCCGCTAGCCCATTCCTCCTCCCCCTGCCTTTCCCTCATCGCCCGGCCGCCTTCTTTCTTTTCTTTCTTCCTTGACCGGCCCGCTCTTTTTTTTCTTTCGTTCAGCCAGTCCGCCTGTCTCGCACGCCCAACCCCTCGACCCTTCTTTCTTCTTCCCTTCTTCTTCTTCCTCTTTCCCTAGCGATAATCCCGGCCATCCTCCACCATTTTCGCCGCCCAACCTGCAGCTCCCTCTCCCCCGTTGACCTCCCCTGTCTCCCTCCCTCTCCTTCTTGTCATTTTCCGGCCATACCGATCCCACCATTCCTGTCTCCCTCTCCCTCTCCCTGCCGACACCTTCCTCTCCCTCTCCCTGCAACCCCATTCCCCTACCACCCTAATACCATTCCCGAGCTCCCTATCCCCTCCTCTCTCTCCTTATCCTTTTTCTTCTTCCCTTCCTGATCCATTCGGGCATTTTTCGAGCCCATGTACCTTGCCCAAGCCTCTCCTTTTCTCCCTTTCTTCTCCTCCCCTCTCTCCCCCTGTTTTTGGTTTCGCCACCCATATCCACCGCTGTCGCCGCCTCAACCATCACCTGCACCACCTCTTGCCACCTTCTACCTCACCCTCGAGCCATCACAGCCCCCATCAAGCCACCCCGCAGCCCCATTCTTCCTCCTCTCCTCTTTTTCTCTTCTTTACCCCCCTTATCGGCAACCGCCCTGCACCGCCGCATTCCGCCGCTTCTGCCACCACCTAAGCCACCACATTACTCCCTGCAACCCCCTCTACCACCCCCAATCCTCATTTGGTAGAAACCGTCCTCCACAAGCCCTCGTTTTCCCTCCCCATTTTCCTTCCTCCCCAGCCTCCATCTCGACCTCCCTCCTCGGCCGCCACCTTCGTAGCCTTGCTACCACTGCCTCTGCCACCTTTAGTCGCCTCCAACACATCCTCAACCACCACTTACACCCCCTCTCCACCTCTGTATCCTTCCCTTACCTTAAATCCACCCCAACATGCCTCTTTTCCTAGCCTACAAACCCTAACCCGAAATTGTCCATTTTTCTTCCTATTACCCTCCTTCGAGCCCCTCCTCCCCATTTATTGCATGCAGCTCATGCTGTATTAGCAGCATGAGTTTTTGGATTTCTTGATCTATTTGTTAATAATTTTAAGGTATAATTATATTTTAATTTAATTATTTGATTAATTAAGTGTTATAAAGTTTTATATTTTGATTTCATAATTTCTAATGTAATAAGTCTTGAATTATTTCTAGGTATTGGTTTTGATAAATCAAGCTTGAACCTTAAACCGGAATATCGGTAAGGTTCATATTTATGAGAATCGAGGTAATCGTTAAATCCCGCTTAAATGCATGGATTAACGTATGTTTGCACATTAGGCATTTTAATGTGTATTATGCTTGATATATGTTGTTTAGTATATGATATGTGGTTATTGTGTTGGTTGATAAAAGGAAGCATGATAGGTTATATGATATGTATGGAAATAATATTTAAGGTAATAATTTAGTTGTTAAGGAAAATGCTAACTATGATACATACTGTTTTATGCTATTGTAATATTTAATACATGTTTAATATTTTGTGAGCTCTAGGGGATTTTATTAATGTACATTGTATAAGAATATGGCCTAATATATATATATGGGTGTTAATAAGTATTGTATTAACCATAAATGTTGTTGATGATGCATTAATATTAATATTTTATTTAGTAATAATACTAATTCAATATAAGTGGTGTACTAAGGGCAAAAAGGTAATTCTTAATTAAGAAGGGTATTTTGGTAATTTTAGAGGCAAGGGTAAAATGGTAAATTTGTTAATAAAAGGATAAAATGGTAATTTTAGAAATAAGGGGGTAAATTGGTCATTTTGGAAGTAAGGGGGTAAAATTGTAATTTTGTGAATAAAGGGTAAAATAGTAATTTTGTAATAAAAGGGGCAACTTGGTAATCTTGTAATAAAAAGGTGCAATTTAGTAATTTTGTAATAAAAGGGGCAACTCGGTAATTTTGCAATAAAAGGGACAATTTGGTAACTTGTAATAAAAGGGCAATTTGGTAATTTTGTATGAAAAGGGGCAATTTGATAATTTTGTAATAAAAGGGGCAATTTGGTAATTTGTAATAAAAGGGCAATTTGGTAATTTTGTAATAAAAGGGTAAAATTGTAATTTTATAATTAAAGGGTAAAATAGTAAATTTGTGATTAATGGGCAGAATGGTAATTTGGAAACTAAAAGAGGTAAGATAGTAATTTCATGATTAAGGATAAATGGAAATTTTATAAGTAAAAAGGGCGATGTGGTGATTTTTGGGAGTTAAGGGGTGCAATGGTAAATTTGAAGGTAAAGGGGTAAAACGGTAATTTTGTAAATCAAAGGGGTAAAAGTGGAAATTAGAAAGGAGTAAATTGGTAATTATAATAATTGAGAAGGGTAAAATAATAATTTAAATAACTAAAGGGTAATTTGATAATTTAATAATGGAGAAGGGTAAAATGGTAAATTTAACCGACTAGAGGGTATTTTCGTAATTTTGATAATGAAGTAGGGTAGTTTGGTAATTATGACAATTAAGAAGGGCAATTTGGTAACTTAGATAACTAAAGGGTAATTTGGTAAATTTAATAACAGAGAATGGTAAAATTGTAATTATGATCATATAAAAGGGTAATTTGGTAATTTAACTAACCAGGGATACTTTGGTAATTTGATAATGGGGAAGGGTAGTTGGTAATTGATAACAGAGGACGGTAATTTGGTAATTAACTGAATAAAGGGTTAATTTGGTAATTAGGATAAGGAGGAAGGGTAATTTGGTAATTTGACTAACTCAAGGATAATTTAGTAGTTATAATAAAGGAAAAAGGGTAAAATGGTAACCTAACCAACTAAATGGAAAGTAACCTAAATCGAGTATGGGTAACTTGGTAATTTTGTAACAAAGAGGGTAATATGGTAATTTAGCAAATAAGGAAGGGATGACTTAGTGATTTTATAAGTAAGGAGTAAATGAGTAGTTTGTATCTAATATGCCGTTGTGATTGTGGAATTCGTAATATAACTCTAATAACGCTGATTAGCGAGGTAGGAGTATCTAATGATTAGTAAGTACCACAAGATCGAATTCTAATTTGAAATTAGATGAGATTAGGGCGGCCTTAATGATTCCTCTATGTTAGCTTGGACAACCATTTGAATAAGAAATTTCTGATGATATTTGAATGATTAAAAGTGGATAATTATCTGATTGTTGTGCTTTTGTGATCACCATTAATTAAGACACTAATACTTAAAGTAAAAGACCTCGAGATCGGGTATGGTGGCTCTTTAGGGGTCGCTACCCTAAAGACGTGGTTTAGCCCACGATTATTTGGTATTTGCTGGAGTACCTTTGTGCCCCAACTAGGCCCTATATCTACTCTATCTAACTCTACGGACCTAGTTAGGGGGTATACATACTTAAAGATTAGGTGTCCTTGTCGGTAGGGTACTAAGTTAGCTTTATGCACCAGTACGACCAGGGTACCTTTGTGTCCCTGGGTTGGCCGTTGAAGGGTACTGTGTAGCTTTTATGCACTAGTGCGACCGGAGTGCCTTTGTGTCCCGGGTTCTTGATCTCCCTATCGAGGCAAATAAATGGGAATTATTATGCTGAATAAAAAGGGAAAACACTAATCGTTAAAGTGAAAGATTAATGAGCCGGGACCAGTTGAATTATATGATGAGTACCGATCCACCGGAAATAATAGTGGCCTAGGATGTTTTTCCCTGGATGATGTTTATGAGCATAGTGGCCCAGGATGTTTTACCCTTGATGATATATATGTATTCCGATCCACAGGCTAGAATAGTGGGAGTCCCGAGCTTAATAAAATTTGTTTTGGATGTGAATAAATTATGGAAAAATACTAATCATTGAGATGATTGAGTAATGATGGACCAATGACCTTAAGGCTCAAAATATATCGATTATTCATTATGGCCTATTAATATTGGTTGACTTGTGAAGTATGAGAATGTAAGAAAGTGAATGTTACGTATACGCTATTAATATCTGATCGAATTGTTGGATGTGTGAATAAATGAATCCGAATATCACGTTTACACCTATGGTTATGTACGAATGCAGTAGTATTTCATGTGTTACATTGCGTGCCTCTTTTTAAGTGCATTTTTAAAGGGTTACTTAGTACCGTAGTACTGAAAGGTTCCCTTCGTGGGGCCCCTGCCTATTCAATGGGAAGTACCCCTTGCAGGTTGTATTCAGGTGCTATTCAAGTGGGCTCTTAGGAAAGAGCGTAAGGTACTGTCTGGAAATTTTAGGGTTTTAATTTGTTTCTTTTAAATTCAATGTATTTGTTATTTTGTAACCACCATTGTTGAATTTTTCTCTTGTAAAGTGTTTACTGCGCTTTTCTGATTTACATATGCTTAAGTTTCTAAGTTTCTCATAAAATTGTATTTTACCTTTTTAGCGTTAGCACTTGGCACTAGAACGGTAGAAGTGAACCGGTTTGGTACTAAATGTGGCAGTAATATTCCCAAAGTTCACGGTTTATTAATTTGCTTCCGCTAATTTCAATTTAATTAACGAAATTTTTCAGTAGTGAATTTTGTGGGTGTTATACCACCTGCTGACTATTTTTATCCATAAGTAATGATAATAATAGCGTACCAAAAATAATGATCAACTACCTACCAACATCAAGGCTGATGCATAGATAACAAGTTGTACCCATTGATGCAAAAAAAACTCTGCTTGACTCGTTATCCCCATCCCGAAAATGTTTCCCTATTTTCATTTTTGTGCCTTTTTTTTTTCTTCAAATATATATATAAATGTACTTCATAATTTAAAAAATTATCATTTTTTCTCCCCATCCTCATCCCTATTCCCATACCCCTACAACACTAGTTATATCAAGCAACAAACCAAACATGATTGTCTCTTCCTTGTGGGCAACTGATCCTACATAGCTAGTCATAGGTAAAATGTGTATGGAGGCTATCAGCCTACCAATGGGTGCCACACCACACCTTGATCTCTTTTAGGAGAAACTAATACTTATCTTGGTTGCACCCAGTTATAATTGTAGGACTACAATTATATTATACAATTGCTATATTTTATTTTATTCATAATAAGTTATATTTACTCATAACTATAAATATAATAGAAATATATTAAAATATAACACAATTATACATTATACATAGAACTAATTATGTTGTTCTTATAATAATAAATGTACAATAAAAATATATAAAAAAGTATAGCAGTGGTTGTATCCAAACCCTCCCCCAATATTCTCTCCTACTTTAACCTCAACACCTTGTGAATTCTCCATATGTTGTAACTAACCCTAGTTTATATATTCATCATCATGCAATCTTAGAGGTGGATCAACACAATGTTTTTTAAAGGCGTACATGAAATAGGGAGTACGCTTGAGCCGTAAGGAATCCATACCTTTAAAATAAATATTGTGGATCTATAACACCCCCAAAATTTACTACTAAAATATTTCATTTTATTCAAAGTTAAGCGGAAGTAAATACAGTAAATTTTGGAGATGCTACCGCCATACTTAGTACCAAATTAGTTTCCTTCCACCATTCTATTACTTAGTGCTAAGGCTTAAATTTGCATAACACAATTTACGCAAATCCAATATTACATTTAAATCAATGTAGCGTGTTAAATACATTACAAAAGATAAAATCCACTATCAGTAGTTACAAGAAAAAATCATTAACATAATAAAATATATAAGTTTAAAGGATAAACTCAGACGCTTCTCGAACAGTCCTTACACTTTTAACCCAAAAAGAACTTGAATAGCACATGCAAGCTAACCTGCAAGGGACATTGCCCATCGAATAGACAAGAGCCCACAAAAGGAACCCTTTAGTACTACGGTACTGAGTAACCCTTTATATAGAACTAAAGGTAAGGCCCGTATGTAACACATCATACAAGTATAAGAACAATAACATACACAATGCATAGAAATAAACACAAAAAACACTAGATGGACTCATATGGCAAAAATCACATATCATGAAGTCCATTTATTTAGCATTTCCACCACTTACCAAGAGAGCATCCAAGCGAAGCTCGTAGTAGTACAATTATAAGTGTCCAACAACATACTCCATCCAAGACAGGCACCAAGACCATAATCATAACATATAACTGATTATAATGGTAAAATCAACATTATCTAGACTTAAGCCACTAATTAAATATTATTCATAATCACCTCTTGAATTATATCAACATAGGTTTGGAAACCTCACTATTATAACTGGTAGAATGCGCACAAGATACCCAACTCTAGGGTGAAATGCACCTGGCCACTATTTTAGCCGGTGGAAATATTTTTAGGGAAAAATACACCTAGCCACTATTATCATCTGTGGAACGATAAACATATACAATATACAGGGCGATACATACCTGGTTACTATTATAACTGGTGGAATGATACTATGATATAATCCATCTAGTACCGACCTACGTGGTGTTCAATTATAAGTGATTAGTGTCTTTCCATTTAATTACCATGTCAATTCCATTTGTTTAACTCGAGGGGAAGATCATGAACCTGAAGACACAAAGTGAAATACCCCAAAACCCTAATTTAAGAAATTATGGCCAAATAATAAATTATTAAGGAAATTAATTAAATGAATTACTTTATTAAAATAAGAGGAAGTAATTAAGGTAAAATCAAGAGGAAAATAATAAATAATTTAATTAGAAAAAATTAGGGTGTTTTGCTAATTAAAATGGAATTAAGGAAAAATTATTCAAAATATCCTAAATTAATCTAAAAAGGAAATTTATTTATTATTTTAGATATTTAAAAATACCAAAATGTTCTAAATACCTTAACCCATCTATTTTTCTTTTCCCTTTTTCTTTTTTTCTCCTTCTTTGCCCTTTTTTCTTTCCTTCCTCTCATTTCTCCTTTTCTTTTTTTTCCTTCTCCCCTTGATCTGGGCTAGCCCCCTTCGCGGCCCAGACTCCATTCTCCCCTGCGTGACCCAAGCCCGCTTCTTTTTTTTTCTTCTCTCTCTCCACCCATCACGACCCTCCTGCCTCCCTCTCCTTTACTTTCTTTTCTTTTCTTTCCCTTGGGCCAGTAGGTCCACTTCTTTCCCCTTCTTTCCTCCCCTATCCTTCGTCTTCCCTACTCCTTCCCCACATAGACCTGCACCCTGCCACCGCCAACCAACCACCACTACACCACCTGCCTGCCTTTCCCCTCTCCCTCGTCATTTCCTCTCCCTTCTCAATCCAATCAACCATTCTCTCTCACCTCACACGTGCCCTTCCCCTTCTTCTTCTTCTCCCCCAACCAATCAGGTCCTACAACTTTGCAGGCCTGTATCAGCCTGCCACCGCCGGCCGGCGACTTGCCACACATGCCCCTTTTTTTTCCTCTTCCCCTTCTGTCGTTTTCTCCCTTCAATGGCCTATAAATACCCCATAACTGCCCCCATTCGGTCCTTTTTTCCCTACCAAGAAATTCCCTCTTTTTGTGCCGCCACCCATTTAAATGACCACCCCTTCGCCGCCGCCTGAACCACCTACCAAACCACTCTCTATACCACCTCCACCAAACTACACCCTCGATTCTTCTTGCATGAGCCACCTTGGCCGTGTAAAGTTAGTCCCTAAATCAGCCCACTCTCACCCATTGTGACCCTTTGAACCGCCATCCACCGCCATTTCCACCGCAACCACCACTCCCTCTACCCCCCCAAAACAACCAGTAGGACCTCCCCTACCTCCCCTTACCTTCCTTCCCCCTGCCTTCCTCTCCTTCTCCCTTCCTCCCTCTCTACCACCTTCGACCACCACACCAACCACCTCCTACGCTGCCCCTTTTGCTGCACCACTACCACCATTCCAGCCCTCCCAACCTAGCGCATCCATCACTACCTTAACCACCCTCTCATTCCCCCTCTTCTAACTAGGAAACCACCTTTCCACCTTCTCTTCTCCCTCCACCACCTCCGTCGTGTGCCACCGCAGGTGCCGCATGGTCACCACCGTCCCTAGGTGATATCCTAACCTCCACAACCCTTAAAACTTATTTATGCAAGTGTTATCATCATCATCATCATTATTATGTTATCATTATTATTATTTTTATCATTATTATTATTAAATCTAGCTTTAGAATATTACTACTAATAATATTATTATTAATAGTTGAAACCTTATTATTATTATTATGATTATCATCATTATTATTATTATTATTAGTAGTAGTAGTAGTAGTATTAATGCTAACTTTGACATATTATCACTATTATTATTATTGTAAATACTCAAACCCTTATAATATTATTACCATTTCAATTGTTGTTGTTGTTGTTGTTGTTGTTGTTGTTGTTATTATTATTGTTATTATTATTATTGTCACTACTTTAGCATTTCTAATATCATTATTATTATTACTAAGATTTGGGTTGTTATTAGTATTATCACTATAACTATTATTATTATTATTATTATTAAAGCTATTATCTTTAATAATGTAAATATTGCTATTAATACTTTGACATGAACCAATATACCTACTAAGATCTATTTTGACTAGTAATAACATGGTTAGCTACTTTGAGAGCAATAACCCCACTTTTACTTATAAAACTACTATTAATATTAGTAATCCTAATATTAGGCTATGATAAGGGTAAGGTAGGAAATAATAGTAATTTTAGTAAGAGGGAAGTTAACCCTTAGTATTTCCCTCTTATAGGCGAATCAAATCAAAACCCTAAGGAGGTGTAGGAGCGTGCTCCATGACTGGTGTCGTATTAAGTAAGGATATAGCTAAGATCAACTATGTGTGTGTTATATGCCTTGTATGCCATGTACTATGTTATATTGTGTACTTTATAATTATTATGATTGTTTACTTGTAGCACAGCTTGGAATTGAGGTATATTTATGTGACTTTGTTATGGCATATATATAATGATATGTATGTTGTGCTTGTGCTGGTGTATGATGTGACCCTCTAGGATATGCATGCTAGGATGTTTTAATAATGTGACATGGGGTGAAAGGATGAAAAGGAAAAAAAGGGGAAGTGAGTTGAATAAAGGGATATGAGATCTACCTAATTACTTCATGTTCCATGAGGGGACAAATAAAAGAAGAATACGGATAAAATAAAAGAGTGGAGTGAATTGTAACACCTTAAAAATTCAATACCGAAAAATTTCGTTTTATTAAAAGATTTAGCGGAAGCAAAATAACAAGACTTGTAAATTATAGGGATATTACCGCCATACTTAGTACCAGACCGGTTCACTCATACCGTTCCAGTACCAAGTGCTAAGGCTAGAAAATAAAATACCAATTGCTAGAAATTCAAACCATATTAAAATCAGAGTAGCACAATAAACCATGTACAAGAATAAAATCCACCAATGGTGATTACAAGAATGAATATTACATTTAAACTAAGATTTAAAAAGGGAATAATAAAACCCTATCAAAATTCCGGATGATCCTTACGCTCTTTCTCGTTGCCCACTTGAATAGCACTTGAAAAAGACCGGCAATGGACACTACCCACTGAATAGGTAGGGGCTCCACGAATAGAACCCTTCAGTACTATGGTACTGAGTTACCCTTTAAAAATACACTTAAAAGTAGGCCTGCAATGTAACACATGATACAAAGCTATATGCATATATAACAAGATGTGCATACATAACATTCACATCCTTAACAAGTCCATCAAATGTTAATGAGTCATAATTGAAAATCGATACTTTCGGGCCTTGAGCCATGTCATAGTGCAAAATCAATACTTTCGGGCCTTAATCCATTAGTTCATCATTATTCAATCATCTCTTCGATTCTATATCCATGTGAGTGCAAGAACCCCAATGTAACACCCCCAAAATTAAAGTTTGCAAATTAATAATCAGAGTACACATGAGTTTTACATAATCTGAAATACGAGAGATAATTCTTCAGAGAATAAAAATAGCTACAATAATAAAATTGTTTTTGTAGTTTCAAACATAGTTAAAAGAGAAAAAATAGTAATAATCTCATAATGGAAAAACGGCCACGCCACTCCTGGACCCGATCCAACCCAAATCATCACTCGGCCCCACCTGATGTCCCATAGACATCAATAGCATCAAAGAAGGAATCACCTACTTGAAACACATTAGACGGGCCTTCTGCTAGTGGGAATGAGAAGTACCTATGAAAAGGGTGATTGGTACTGTAACACCCCGAGTCAACACGACCACACGGGGGCTACCTTAGAGCGCCTTCGGATTGATCGGCTGACCCCACAGATCAACACGAGTCCTTTCAGCACGCTTTGTCCTCACTCACGCACTTCCTGAGAGAATTTCAGAAAATTTCTGAAACTTCCCAGAAGGTCAACCATCCTAAAATTGCTCCACGACCAGCACGCTTAACTGTGGAGTTCTTAGGATGGAATCACCAAAAGGATGGTATACCATGTTGATATAAGTAGCCAATTCAATCCTTATAACACTCCGCACAATTTGGGGTATTACATTCACCCCACTCAAAGAACACAACATCCTCGTTGTGCCTCAACCATTAACTGTCTCAATACAGTTTATGCCAAGAATCGTCCCGCTAGGTGGTTGACTGGCTCGTCCAAGTTCAACTCACGGTCGCGGTTTCGCTCTGATACCATTTTACCCCTTACATCCAATTTTACCATAATATCCTTTTATTTATGAAAACTACCACCATACATCTTTTACTTTAAAAATTACTATTTTACCCTTTCACATCCAAGATTACCATCTTTATCTTTCCTTACATAATTACCATTTTGCCCTTCTTTTCCAATTTACCATATTTCCCCTTTACTTATAAATTTCCACTTCGCCATTCACTTATAAAATTTACCATATTACCCTTTACTTATGAAATTACGATCTTGCCCCTCTACCTCCAAAATTACCATAGTGCCCTCCTTCATCCAAAATTACTATTTTACCCCTACTTCCAAAATTACCATTTTACCCTTCTTTCTCACAACTTACAATTTTATCCTTTACTTGTAAATTATCATTTGGCCATTTAATCATAAAATTTCCATATTATTCTTTTATCTCAAAAATTACCGAAATACCCTTTTCACTTATAAAATTTCCACTCAACCCCTTTATTCACCATTTTTATGAATTTGCTAACACTACATAAAATAATGATATTAATACTTCATTTTTATCATCTAAGTCCACCAACTTGTCATTTTTCAACATAATACTCATTAGCAACTACACACATTGATTTATATACCTCATAAGCATAATTACTAAAATACCCTTAAACAATAACATCATTCATGCATTAGCAACATGATACATCATAAGCAAGTATTTAACATTTCCATCCATAATCAAACTCCTTCCTTAATTAACATACCTACATATGGCACAAAAGTTATCGTACTTTTTCTTTTTTTCAAACCATATAAGAACCATATACATATCATGCTAAGCATACAAAACATGCATAAAATCATACTAAACCCTAAATGTGCTAGCATGCGTTTCTCCATATATTTAAGGGAGGATTAACGGTTACCTTAATACCGCAAAATATCAAATCTTACCAAGCATAATTAGCAACACAACACCTAAAAATAATATCCATCATATTTATGTTAGAAATAAGACCCAAAGCATAAAACTTTATAAATTTTAATTAATAAAACACTTAACATAAAATACCATTATACCTTAAAAATTAGCCAAATAATTTTTAAAATAAAGGGGAGCTCACGCTGCATGAGCAGCGTGAGTTTCATGCAGAAAAGAGAAGGGAAGAGGCTCAAAGAGGGGTGAAGGAAGTAAGAATTATCATTTTCGGGTTAGGGTCTTTAGGCTAGGAAAGAAGGTGGTTAGGGGAGGTTCTAAGGCAGGGGAATGGTGCAGAAGTGTAGAGGGGGTGTAGGTGGAGGCTAAGGGTGGTTTCACGGCGGCATAGGGCGGCAGAGACGGCGGCGGCAAGGCAGCGAAGGTGGCTGCCGAAGTGGGTCGAGGTGGAAGGGTTGAGAAGGAAGGAAAAGTGGAGGGAAAAATGGAGGGGTGCAAGGGCTCTTTTTGGCTAACTAATGGGTGGCGATTGTAGAGGAGGTTGCAGGGTGTCGAACGGCGGGTTAGGTGGCGGCAGAGATGGCCGGACGGCGGCGGAAACGGTGGTTGCAGGTGGCTCGGTGGTAAGGGGAAAAATTGGGGAGGAAAAGAGAAAGGGTCGAGAAGGGAGGGAGTGTAGGGCTCGAGGGGCGGCGTGGTGGTGTAGGGTGGTAGTAGACGGTGGCAGAAGGCGGCGCAGGGCTGGGCTTGGTGGTTCGAGCAGCGGCGAGCGGCGGTGAGAAGAAAAAAAACAGAAAAGGATGGGGAAGAAGGAAGGAGAGAAGGGAGAGCTCGGGGGAGGGATATTAGGCTCGAAAAATGTGGGAATGAAGGGCTTGGGAGTTGAAGAAAAGAAGAGGGAGAAGAGAGGGGGCAGGACTGGCCGACGGTGCTGCAGTGGTGGTAGGGCTGTCGGTTGGCAGGGGAGAAAGGAGGGGAAGAAGAAGGAAAGGGGAGAGGCATGCGGGGCTGTGGTCCAGGGCCGGTTTGGCTCAAAAAAGAAAGAAAACGACGGGGGAAGAGAGAGAGGGAGAGGGAGGAAGGCACGGGAGCTACAGGGTGGCAGTCGGTGGCAGCGGGCATGGCGTCGAATGTGCAGGTGGTCGGGCGTGGGAGGTCGAAGAAGGGAAGAAGGAGACTGGGGCGGCTGGACCGGCGCAGAAAAAGAAGGGAGCCGGCCGGTCTAGGGGGAAAATTAAAAGAAGGAGGTCGGGCTGGGGAGATGGACGGCACGCAAGGGAGGAGCAGGGATGGGGAATGGGCCTGGCCCAATAGTGCGGGGAGAGGGTTGGCCTGGCGAGGCAGCCCGAGGGAGGTAGAGAAAAAAAAAAGGAAAAAGAAAAGAAGAAAAGGAAAAAGGGAAAAAGGGTAAAAAGGGAAATGGTAAAATAGGGAAAATAATTTAAATTAATTTATAAAATCATAAAACATAATATTCTTGGTAAATTATTTAATTTAATAATTTAATTTATTATAATCTAATATTTTAGTTTAAAAGGGATAAAGTTGGTAAAATATTAGTTTTGGAAAATTATTTAAATAAAACAATATGATAAATAGCAAAATATTTATTTTTAATTTATTAAATACTCTTATCCAAATTTACATACTCTAAAATCTATAAAATAATTAAAATAAATAATTTTACAGGCTAATTTTATTTCAAGTAAAGTTATTTATTAAAATATAGGTTTTCGAAAGTTTTGGGGGATTACATCATGGTATCAGCAAAATATTATGGTATCAGAGCTGGTTTCGACCGCGCTCTCGTTTTTAATCTGTTTAAGCTGATGCCACAAGTTGGTATCAGAGCTGGTTTCGACCGCTCTTCCGATTTTAATCTTTTTAAGCTGATACCACAATATGATATCAGAGCGGTTGGTCCTTTGGCCACGCTCGTTTTCGAAAATAAATTTGGTTTTTGAAATTTATATTTGATTCTGAAGCAGGTTTCGGCCATGCTCTTGGTTTTAACCCTTTCAAGTTGATACCACAAGTTGGTATCAGAGGGTTGGTTTCGATAACCACGCTTTAGTTTTGAAAGGTTTTGGTTTAGTAAATTTTTCCTCGTTTCAAAAATAATTACATTCGGAATTGACTCCAAAATCCCTTCCAATTTCAAATATTGAGTTGATACGACAAGTTACACCGCTTCCAATTTTAAATGTTTTACACCGATACTTCAATTGGTGTTAGGGTTATTTTTTGAGTACTCTTGTAATTTCAAGTATTTTAAGCAGGTACCACAAGTTGGTATCAGATGTTTTCATAAAACCTTTCCTGGTTTTAAACGTTTTGAGTTGAATCCATAAGTGAGCATCAAAGTACTTCTCAGAAGTTTTGAAGGTTAAATGATTCTTCTAGGGTTTCCCCTTAATTCTCTATTCTGTTTTGAAAACCGGATTAGTCCTAAGAGCTCGGTATGGGTAGATAGAGTGACCTAGGTTTAGATCATCTAGCTTGAGAGATAGCACCTTCCCTAACACGTTTCTATTTTATAGCTAACTCAAGATGGACCGAGATGAACGAATCAACAACCTAGAGAGAGCGTTTGAAGTACTCGTGGGTTTAGCTCGACGATCTCCGGTACCCCAACCTCAAGCTACGTTACCAGCAACAAGCATCGGAGAAGATTGGCTCGATAGAGTTTCACGTCATCGACCCCCGACCTACGATGGAAAAGAAGATCCCGTAGTCTTAGAAAGCTGGATACGAGACCTTGATAGGACCTTCGAGGCGCTCAACTGTCCCGAGGAACGAAGGACGAACATCGCGGCATACTATCTTCGAGGATCGGCCGACACTTGGTGGGAAGATCTTCATACTCAAGGAGGACGATCGACATCATGGGAAGACTTCAAGACCGCTATACGTACGCGTTTCTACACAGAAAGTCTCAAGAGGGCCAAACTCAAGGAATTTATGGAGCTGACACAAGAAAACCTATCGGTTCGAGAGTACTACGCACGATTTACGGAGTTGCTGAGATTCGCCCCCGGGATAGCAGCTAGCAAGGCAACGACAATCTTTCAATTCGAACAAGGACTTCGATTCAACATCCGAAGCATGATGGGCGCTGACTTTTTCCACGACCTAAGTACGGTGTATGAGCGAGCATGTAACGCGGACGCCTTGATCCAAGAACAAGCCTCCATCCTAGGCAAGAGAAAGAACGAAGAGACCGAGACCGAAGCCAAGAGTCATCGCCCTAGTAGCAAAGTTTTGCTGGACCAGCCTCAACTTCAAACTAAAGCTCAACGTAAGAAGAATGAAAGTACTTCCAAATCAACGTCTAGCAAGAGACCGGATCGACACTACCACTGCCGACGTTGCAAAAGAGACCATCCAGGCAAGGATTGCATGGGAAAGCTGATTCAGTGCCATGACTGTGGACAACTTGGTCATAGAAGTTTCAAATGCTACAGTGCGCCCCTTGAAAGAATCCAGAGGCCAGGGCAAGCATCGGATCGATAGAATCAAGCGCTTGGAGTAATCTGCTCAGCTTCGTTAATCGAAGAAGATGAGTGAGTGACCGACCATGATGTAACCTCTTCAAGCTGTCCATCGAGCCCCGCGTGATTATTTGTATTATTAACTTTGTGTGTGTAGTTGTTTTCCTTAGTTAAGTAAGTTCCTCTTTAAGGGGGTAGTTACCCCAAGTAACTTAGGACCTCTTGTTGTAACCCTAGTGCTAAGACCCAAACTTCGGGGACGAAGTTTTTCTTTAAGGGGGTAGTGATGTAATCCTCCAAAAATTTCGAAAACCTATATTTTAATAAATAACTTTACTTGAAATAAAATTAGCCTGTAAAATTATTTATTTTAATTATTTTATAGATTTTAGAGTATGTAAATTTGGATAAGAGTATTTAATAAATTAAAAATAAATATTTTGCTATTTATCATATTGTTTTATTTAAATAATTTTCCAAAACTAATATTTTACCAACTTTATCCCTTTTAAACTAAAATATTAGATTATAATAAATTAAATTATTAAATTAAATAATTTACCTAGAATATTATGTTTTATGATTTTATAAATTAATTTAAATTATTTTCCCTATTTTACCATTTCCCTTTTTACCCTTTTTCCCTTTTTCCCTTTCTTCTTTTCTTTTTCCTTTTTTTTTTCTCTACCTCCCTCGGGCTGCCTCGCCAGGCCAACCCTCTCCCCGCACGATTGGGCCAGGCCCGTTCCCCAGCCCTGCTCCTCCCTTGCGTGCCGTCCATCTCCCCAGCCCGACCTCCTTCTTTTAATTTTCCCCCTGGACCGGCCGGCTCCCTTCTTTTTCTGCGCCGATCCAGCCGCCCCAGTCTCCTTCTTCCCTTCTTCGACCTCCCACGCCCGACCACCTGCACATTCGACGCTATGCCCGCTGCCACCGACTGCCACCCTGCAGCTCCCGTGCCTTCCTCCCTCTCCCTCTCTCTCTTCCCCCATCGTTTTCTTTCTTTTTTGAGCCAAACCGGCCCTGGACCACAGCCCCGCATGCCTCTCCCCTTTCCTTCTTCTTCCCCTCCTTTCTCCCCTGCCAACCGACAGCCCTACCACCACTGCAGCACCGCCGGCCAGTCCTGCCCCCTCTCTTCTCCCTCTTCTTTTCTTCAACTCCCAAGCCCTTCATTCCCACATTTTTCGAGCCTAATATCCCTCCCCCGAGCTCTCCCTTCTCTCCTTCCTTCTTCCCCATCCTTTTCTGTTTTTTATCTTCTCACCGCCGCCCGCCGCCGCTCGAACCACCAAGCCCAGCCCTGCGCCGCCTTCTGCCACCGTCTACTACCACCCTGCACCACCACGCCGCCCCTCGAGCCCTACACTCCCTCCCTTCTCGACCCTTTCTCTTTTCCTCCCCAGTTTTTCCCCTTACCACCGAGCCACCTGCAACCACCATTTCCGCCGCCGTCCGGCCATCTCTGCCGCCACCTAACCCGCCGTTCGACACCCTGCAACCTCCTCTACAATTGTCACCCATTAGTTAGCCAAAAAGAGCCCTTGCATCCCTCCATTTTTCCCTCCACTTTTCCTTCCTTCTCAACCCTTCCACCTCGACCCACTTTGGCAGCCACCTTCGCTGCCTTGCCGCCGCCGTCTCCGCCGCCCTATGCCGCCGTGAAACCACCCTTAGCCTCCACCTATACCCCCTCTACACTTCTGCACCATTCCCCTGCCTTAGAACCTCCCCTAACCACCTTCTTTTCTAGCCTAAAGACCCTAACCCGAAAATGATAAATCTTGCTTCCTTCACCCCTCTTTGAGCCTCTTCCCTTCTCTTTTCTGCATGAAACTCACGCTGCTCATGCAGCGTGAGCTCCCCTTCATTTTAAAAATTATTTGGCTAATTTTTAAGGTATAATGGTATTTTATGTTAAGTGTTTTATTAATTAAAATTTATAAAGTTTTATGCTTTGGGTCTTATTTCTAACATAAATATGATGGATATTATTTTTAGGTGTTGTGTTGCTAATTATGCTTGGTAAGATTTGATATTTTGCGGGATTAAGGTAACCGTTAATCCTCCCTTAAATATATGGAAAAACGCATGCTAGCACATTTAGGGTTTAGTATGATTTTATGCATGTTTTGTATGCTTAGCATGATATGTATATGGTTCTTATATGGTTTGAAAAAAAGAAAAAGTACGATAACTTTTGTGCCATATGTAGGTATGTTAATTAAGGAAGGAGTTTGATTATGGATGGAAATGTTAAATACTTGCTTATGATGTATCATGTTGCTAATGCATGAATGATGTTATTGTTTAAGGGTATTTTAGTAATTATGCTTATGAGGTATATAAATCAATGTGTGTAGTTGCTAATGAGTATTATGTTGAAAAATGACAAGTTGGTGGACTTAGATGATAAAAATGAAGTATTAATATCATTATTTTATGTAGTGTTAGCAAATTCATAAAAATGGTGAATAAAGGGGTTGAGTGGAAATTTTATAAGTGAAAAGGGTATTTCGGTAATTTTTGAGATAAAAGAATAATATGGAAATTTTATGATTAAATGGCCAAATGATAATTTACAAGTAAAGGATAAAATTGTAAGTTGTGAGAAAGAAGGGTAAAATGGTAATTTTGGAAGTAGGGGTAAAATAGTAATTTTGGATGAAGGAGGGCACTATGGTAATTTTGGAGGTAGAGGGGCAAGATCGTAATTTCATAAGTAAAGGGTAATATGGTAAATTTTATAAGTGAATGGCGAAGTGGAAATTTATAAGTAAAGGGGAAATATGGTAAATTGGAAAAGAAGGGCAAAATGGTAATTATGTAAGGAAAGATAAAGATGGTAATCTTGGATGTGAAAGGGTAAAATAGTAATTTTTAAAGTAAAAGATGTATGGTGGTAGTTTTCATAAATAAAAGGATATTATGGTAAAATTGGATGTAAGGGGTAAAATGGTATCAGAGCGAAACCGCGACCGTGAGTTGAACTTGGACGAGCCAGTCAACCACCTAGCGGGACGATTCTTGGCATAAACTGTATTGAGACAGTTAATGGTTGAGGCACAACGAGGACGTTGTGTTCTTTGAGTGGGGGTGAATGTAATACCCCAAATTGTGCGGAGTGTTATAAGGATTGAATTGGCTACTTATATCAACATGGTATACCATCCTTTTGGTGATTCCATCCTAAGAACTCCACAGTTAAGCATGCTGGTCGTGGAGCAATTTTAGGATGGGTGACCTTCTGGGAAGTTTCAGAAATTTTCTGAAATTATCTCAGGAAGTGCGTGAGTGAGGACAAAGCGTGCTGAAAGGACTCGTGTTTATCTGTGTAGTTCTTAGGATGGAATCACCAAAAGGATGGTATACCATGTTGATATAAGTAGCTAATTCAATCCTTATAACACTCCGCACAATTTGGGGTATTACATTCACCCCCACTCAAAGAACACAACGTCCTCGTTGTGCCTCAACCATTAACTGTCTCAATACAGTTTATGCCAAGAATCGTCCCGCTAGGTGGTTGACTGGCTCGTCCAAGTTCAACTCACGGTCGCGGTTTCGCTCTGATACCATTTGTAACACCCCGAGTCAACACGACCACACGGGGGCTACCTTAAAGCGTCTTCGGATTGATCGGCTGACCCCACAGATCAACACGAGTCCTTTCAGCATGCTTTGTCCTCACTCACGCACTTCCTGAGAGAATTTCAGAAAATTTCTGAAACTTCCTAGAAGGTCACCCATCCTAAAATTGCTCCATGACCAGCACGCTTAACTGTGGAGTTCTTAGGATGGAATCACCAAAAGGATGGTATACCATGTTGATATAAGTAGCCAATTCAATCCTTATAACACTCCGCACAATTTGGGGTATTACAGGTACACTACGTACTGAGTAAGGTAACCAAGCACTAAGGCTAACACATAAGCACATAAAATCATGCAGGATAATATTCAACTTGCACACATTTAAACCCACACACATAATATATAAAGTCATGCAGAATATTATACCACTTACAAATGATCAAGCCCACTCATAAAGGCCCAAATAGTCCATATTAATTATTTAATTAATTTCTTGTAGGAAGTAAATTCACACCATACTTTTTATCAAATCCATGCAAGTATAGGAACACCCTACTATTTTAGCTGATGGGTCGGTCACTTGCGGGACAACATGTCCACACCATTATTATTTGCTGGTGGATTGGTCACTTACAGGACAACATGTCCACACTACTATTTCTAACTGGTGCATCGATTCGGTTCCTGCTTACTTAGTATTCCACTGTAAGTAATTAGTATCTTTTAAGTGCCTTAGTAAACTCTGGTTTGTGTTTCTTGAGCTTGGGATCCCCCACTATTATTATCGGTGGGTCAGTCACTTGCGGGACAACAGGTCCACATCACTATTATTAGCTGGTGGATCGGTCACTTGTGAGACATCAGGTCCACACCACTATTTCTAACCGGTGGATCGGTTCGGAACCAACTCAATAATCTTTCACTTTAAATGATTAGTGTCTTAAGTATTTTATTCAGAAGCTTTTGCCCAGATATGCATGACTGACTCCTACTATTCTTATCTTCCAAACCCTAGTTGACCACCACAACCATAGCGTACCCTAACACCCATGCAAACCCAAACTCCATACAAACCCTAACTTCTATACAAACCCCAACTCCCATGCAAACCCTACTTCCATGCCAATCCTACTTCCATGCAATCCCTACTTCCATGAAAACCCTAACACCATGCAAACCCCCAATTCCATACAAACCCTACCTTCATGAAAACCCTAACTCCATGTAAACCCTAACACCATGCAAACCCTAACTCTACGCAAACTCTACTTCCACATTATTACACTCCCCATCATTGTTTTACAAAACCTATCATGCATGTCTTATTGGCCACACTATACCACAATAATAACACAACCAATACACATAATACATATGCCACAATTTAATGCACGATCTTACCTTAACTCCATATCATGCTGCATATATGACAGTTATACAATTACACATAAAATACATTATAATTTCATATCACATGGCATACATGGCATATAAAGCACATGACACACAAATGGCCTTAGTTACTCCTTACCTAAAACGTCACCGGTCTTGGAGCACGCTCCTATACCTCTTTAGGGCTTTGACTGGTCTCACCTATTATGAGAGAAAAACTAGAATTAGATTCCCTCCTAAAAATACTATTAAATACTAACTTATTCTAAGATTAGGCTTTTAAATAAAATAATACTATACTAATAATAACTACATGAAATAATACTAAAAATGCTAATAATAATATTAATAGGATCCAAAATGGAAGGTGGTATAAGGGCTTCTACCCTCCACCCAAAATAATACTAAAAATATCATTAAAATAATATTAATAAAAATAGTAATAATAATAATAGTTGAATTATAAAATAATGATGATGATGATGATAATAATAATAATAATAATACTGAAATGACTTAAACCAAAAGTAATATAAGGTAGGGTTTTCAACGCTACCCTAAAGTAGTAAAAGTACTATTGGTAATAATAATAATATTAATATTAATACATATTATTTATAATAATATTAAAAATAATAATGATAATAATAATACTAATAATAATAATATTAATAATAGAAATGATAGTAATCGACTTATTTAAGTAAAATAGGGTCTCGACCCTCTAAATAAATAATAGTAATAGTAATATTAATAACAATAATAATAATAATTAAACTTATAATAATACTAATAATATTATTAATTCAAAACTAATAATCTAAATAATTCTTACACACTCTCGACCCTGCCAAGAAATAATAACATTAATATTACACCAAATAATAATAATAATAATAATAATAATAGAATAAAGGTTAAAAATTGAAATAAA
The DNA here is from genome assembly GCA_039764185.1 of Tamarix austromongolica. Classification (NCBI taxonomy): domain Eukaryota; kingdom Viridiplantae; phylum Streptophyta; class Magnoliopsida; order Caryophyllales; family Tamaricaceae; genus Tamarix; species Tamarix austromongolica. The sequence continues at coordinate 96,528,793 of CM077809.1, forward strand.
TTAGGGTAAGCTTAAATAAATAGGGGAGAAGGGATGAGAGGGTCTAGGGTTTCACCTTGAGTCGACGGACATGGGTGGCACTGGCGGTGGTGTACGGCGGCGGCGGTGGCCGGAAAAGAGGATATAAAAGGAAAAAGTTAAATGTTTGGAAAAGGAGAGGCAAAATGGAGGTGGGAGTTGGAGTGTTTAGGGTTGCTTAGGTGGAGAGGAGTAGAATGGAGGTGGCGGCACAGCCAAAGGGTGCGGCGCACAGCGGCGGCGGCGGTGGCCTAATAGGGAAGAAGAAGAGAAAGAGAGGAGGAGAGGGAGGAAGATGAAAAGAAAGGTAAGGGAAGATAGAGGAGGGTTTGCAGAATAGTTTGGGAGGTGAAAGGAGCGGCGGCAGCGACGTAAGTGGTGGCTGAGGGTGGTGCGAAGGGTAGCGAAGGTAGAAGAATGGGTTGATTGAGAAGCAAACTTTGCACAATCGGGGCGGCTTGTGCAGGGAAAATTAAGGGATATGGGTGGTTAAGTTAGTTAGAGGGCGGTGCAAGGATGAGTTGGGTGGGTAGAGAGGGAAGCGAAGTTGGCCGAATGAGGCTGAAACGATGTCTGAAGTGGCGGCGGTGGCAAGGTCAGGAAATTCTGGGTAAGATCAGAAGCTCGATGCAGGGCTAATTATAGGGGTATTTATAGACTTTATAATAGAAGGTAGGGTTCTATGGGTTAGTGAGAGAGTAATGAAGGTAGGGTTAGGGTCACCGACGGCAACAAGAGCCGGCGAAATTCAAATCGGGAAGTGGGGTGGTTGTGTAGAAAAAGAAGGTCGTGCGCAAAAAGGAAGGGAGATGGGTTGGGTCAGCGTGGTTGGCGAGTCAGGGGAAAGAGAGAGGAAGGAAAACGGTCTGTCAAAATGGGCGATATCGGTGGCATTAATCTCGGAGGTGGGCGGTGGAGTTACAGTCGACGGCATCGGGGAAAGAGGAAGGAAGAAGAAGAAAGGTTGGACCAGCGGTTTGGGGAAGAAAAGAAAGAAAAGAAAAGGAGGGGAGCCAGCCGGTCGGGTGGGAAGGAAGATTAAGTAAAATGAGGTGCTTAGGGGAACGAAGGGATAAAATACAACGCCGAAATGTTGAAGGAAGAAGAAAAGAAAGAAAAGGAGGAATGGGTCGCGGGAAGGAAAGAAAAAGGAGGAACGGGCCGCGGAATATAGGCCCAATCGCTGAAGAAGAAGAAGAAAGAAGAAGGAAAGAAGGATTGGGCCATGTACAAGCCTAATCGGGAAGGAGAAGGAAAAAGAAAAGAAGAAGAAAGAAAAAGAAAGAAAAAGGAAGGAAAAGGAAGAAAGAAAAGGAAAAAGGAAAAAAAGGGAAAAATAAAATATGAGGGTTAGCTTATTTAAATTAATTAGGATATTTGGGATATTTAAAAATAATAATATTTAAATCCCTTTTTAGACTAAATTTAGGATTTTTAAAAGGTTTTTCATAAATTCCATTTTAATTAGCAAAACACTCTAATTTTCTTTAGTTAAATTATTTATAAAATTCCTAACTATTTTCTCCTTCTTATTTTAAATAAAATAATTTATTTAATTAATTTCCAAAATAAAATCCTTAATTAGCTAAAATACCAAAAATTTTCTAATAAAAATATTTATTATTTTCATCTTGAATAACCCTAATTAATTACCTTTTATTTTAATAAAAATAATTAATTTAATTAATTTCTAAATAAATCCTTATTTAGCTTTAATTCTTAAAATTAGGTTTTGGGTATTTCACCCACTATTATAGCTGGTGGACTGGTCATGCAGGGCAAAACGCTCCTGGCCACTATTATTCGCCGGTGGACCAGTCTGGCCTCGACTCACATGGTGTTTCACTGTAAGTACTTAGTGTATTTTCCATGTCTTAGTTTCATTACATTTGATTTGTTGAGCACGGAATCCTCCACTAGTATAGCCATTGGATCGGTCATGTAGGGCACCCCGGCTCCTGGCCACTATTATTCGCCGGTGGACCGGTCGTGGTCCGGCTTAACAATCTTCCTCTTTAAGTGATTAGTGTTTTATTCGTATCTTATTCGAAAGTATTTCACCATTGACATGCATGTCACTAACCTCTACTTCTATCCTCCCGAGAGGGCTTGTCCCATATCTTGAGACCTTTGCGCCTCTTATCACACCCTGACATCCATTCCCCCTTACATTTACTTATAACGAAAACCAAACTCCTAAGGGTGTGGGTTGAGACCCAACACCTTATGACATTCAAATTCTATCACTACCACTCTCTAGGGTTTTCCCTTGAAACCCTAATCGGACCTATGTGGCCTAACCTTTCGTTTATCATCCAACACCTCATCTCATTTAGTTTCAACCTAAATCCCATCACTCTACTCGCTAATCATACATGTGACCGTAAAACCATAACACCTTTCTTACGTAAGGATTATCCCATGCAAACCCTAGAAACTTCCCATGCAAGAGTTGCATCACTCATTCATTTTAATGATAATCTCCTTCTATTTTCCCCCTCATGGATCATGAGATATTAAGGTCAATATCATGTCTCCTTACTCAACTCACTTCCCCTTGTTCCTTTTTATCCTTTCACCCATGTCAAATTATTAAACATCCTAGCATGCATGTCCTGGAGGGTCAGATCATATAACATTGTACGTACAACATATATAATCATCATCCACATGCCATAAGGAAGTCACATAAGCATACATCACTTGAAGTTGTGCTACAAATGATTAATCATTAAGCATAAAGTACACAATATGGCATAACGCATGGCACACGAGACATATGATACACACACTGTTGTTCTTAGCCACATCCCTACTCGGTTTGGGTTACCTAGTTATCTTCCATACTTATTAGGTTACTAATCACCCTTCATAATTGTTATACTTATCATAATTCCCATTTGGTTGGTTAGATTACCGAATTGCCCTTCTCCTTTGTTATAATTACGAAATTGCCCTTTAGTTGGATAAATTACCAAATTACCCTTCTACATTATCATAATTACTAATTTGCCCTTTAGTTGGTTAAATCACCAATTTGCCCTTCTCTATTATCATAATCACCAAATTACCCTTCTCCATTATCAAAATTATCAAATTACCCTTTAGTTGGTTAAATTATCAAATTGTCCTTATCTATTATCATAATTACCAAATTACCCTTCTCCATTATTAAAATTACCAAATTGCCCTTTCTCTATTATTATAATTACCAATTTACCCTTTAGTTGGTTAAATTTCCAAATTGTCCTTCTCCATTATGGTAATTACCATGTTACCCTTCTCCATTATTATAACTACCATTTTTTCCTTATCTATTATTATAATTACCACTTTACCCTTCTCTATGATTATAATTACCACTTTACCCTTTTATTTACAAAATTACCATTTTGTCCTTTATTTCCAAAATTACCATAATACCCTTTTACTTATAAAATTACCATTCTGCCCCTTACTTCTAAAATTACCATAATACCCTTAACTTTTAAAATTACCATAATACCCTTTTACTTATAAAATTATCATTTTGCCCCTTGCTTCCAAAATTACCATAATACCCTTAACTTCCAAAATTACTATTTTACCCTTTACCTCCAAAATTACCATTTTACCCTTTTCATACAAAATTATTGTTTTACCCTTTTCATACAAAATTACCGTTTTACCCTTTACCTCTAAAATTACCGTTTTACCACTTACTTCCAAAATTACCATTTTTACCCTTTATTATACCACTTTTATTAAATTACCATCACTACATAAAATATTAATATCAATACTCCATTCACATTATCCAACTCCACCAACTATTATATTTTAATATAATACTTATTAGCACCCATACATATTAGGTCACATTCTTACACAAGACATATTACCAAAATGCACCTAGGGCTCACGATAATATTATTCATGCATCAATGGTCACAATAACATAATACGATGTGGATAAGTACTTAGCATTTTCATTAACAACCAAACTCCTTCTTTAAGCAATATGTCCACACATGGCACATAAACTAGCATGCTTTCATTTTTACCAATCAATATAAGCAACTACATATAATATATTGAACAAGATAAATCATGCAAAATAATATATTAAAAATCCTAATATACTAACATACGTTTATCCATGCATTTAAGTGGGGTTTAATGATTACCTTAATTCCCGTAAAATTGAACCTTACCGGTATTCCCGTTAAAGATTCAAGCTTTGATTAGCAAAACCAATACCTAAAAATAATATCAAGATTTATTATATTAGAAATAGGAAAACCAAAGCATAAGACTTTATAAAATTTACTTAATGAAATAATTAACTTAAATATTATTATACCTTAAAATTATTAACGAAAATGGGCCAAGATTATGAAAGAGAAGGTGTGGGGGTGGTAGAGGAGGTTGTAGGGAGCGAATGGGTGGTTCGGATGGCGGCAGAGGCGGCGGGACGGTGGCGGACGGAGGCGTTGCAGGAAGGTCGCCGGGAAGGGAGAAAAAGAAGGGAAAAAGAAGAGGGGGAAGAAGGGGGCTACAGGGTGGCTCGGGGTATGGCGATGGTGCAGGGCTAAGGTGGAGGGTGGTAGGGAGTGGTGTAGGGGGTTGATGCGGCAGTGGAACCGGCGGAGGGCAATGGTGGTGCAAAATAGAGATGAAAATAGAAGGAGAAGAAAAGGAGACAAGAGGGAGGTCAGGTAAGGGAAAGGCTCAAAGAAATGGGGAAAGGAGAGGGCTCATGAGGAGAAGAAAAAGGAGAGGAAGTAGAGGGCAGTGTACATTTGATCGATGGTAGCATTTAGGGTGGTAGGGAGAGGAGACGAAAAGGGAAAAAAATAGGGCATGAGGGGTGGTCTGCAGGGCTGGCCAGGTTCGAGAATGGAAAGAAAATGACGAGAGATAGGGATAGGCAGGTGGTGGTAGGTGGTTGCAAGCGGTGGCCGGCATGCTCAAGGTGGCAGGAAGTTATGGCGATGATGACGGGTTAGGGGGCATTGGATGGGGTGTAGAAGAAGAAGAAAGAAAGGGAAGGGGTACAAGAAAAGTAGGCCGGTCAGGAGAAATAAAAGGGGAATTGGGCCGGCCCGGGTAGGAGGGGAAAAGGAAAAGAAAGAAAAGGAGGGGGTTGGGTTGTGTGCAGGAAAAGGAGAGGAGGGGAGGGGAGTGGGCCGAAAGCTTGAGCGCAGGGGGAAGGGGAGAGCAGGCTTGGTGCGGGTGGCCTGAAGGAGGAAAAAGGAAAAAGAAAGAAAGGAGGAAAAAAGAGAAAGAAATGAAAAAGGGAAAAGGAAGAGGGAAAATGGGGTAAATTAAAATAATTTAATTCATAAAATAATAGAATGTAATATTTTTGGGTAATAAATTTATTTAATAATTTAATTTAATATAATTAAATATATGTGTTTAAAAAGGATAATTTTAGTAAAATATTGGTTTGGAAAATTATTTAAATAAAATGAGTATGATAAAATAATAAAATATTTATTATAACTTATTAAATATCCCTATCCAATTTTATATACTCAAAAATCCATAAAATATTTAAATTGAATGAATTTATAAGCTAATTTATTCCAAATAAAAGTTATTTATTAATTTATAGGTTTTTAAAATTTCGGGGGATTACATGAATCTTTCATGGGATGGATGGAGTTTGCATGGGGATGATCCTTACATGGGAAAAGTTATCTTGGGGTATAAGTAAAGTAACGGAAGAATTGTTAGGGTGATTGGAGACCTTAGATGAAAAATAGTACGTAGGTTGGTTTAAGGGTACATAGGGAACTTGGCTTGGGTTTGGAAGGAAAACCGTAATTGGAGGGGGGTTGTGAAAGTAAAAATAATTGAGGGAAGTGGAATATGGGATAAGAGTGGAAGAATATCATATGTAGGGTGAGTATGGGTGTCATAGGAAAGAAAGGTGCTAGGGTTTGGGGTGACCAACTAGGGTTTTATGGTCACATGTGTAATTGGGAAGTAAAGTGGAATGCTTTGGGGTTGAATCTAAGTGAGGTGATGTGTGCGGTGGTAAAGAAGCTTTAGTTGTGTGAGGCAAAGGAAGGATAGGCCACATAGGCCCAATCGGGGTTTTAGAGGTAAACCCTAGAGGATGATAGTGAGTAGGCTTAGATGGCATAAGGTGGTGGGCCTTAACCCACACGCTTAGGAGTTGGGTATTCATGATGAGTAAGTAGACGAGGGAAAGGACGTCAGGATGTGCTAGGAGGTGTAGGAGTTCTAAGATATGGGACGAGCCCTCTTAGGAAAATGGGAGTAGATGGATGGTGTAGCTCAAAGAACATGCATGTCTAGGGTGAAAATTTACTGAATAAGACATAGTAAGACACCAATCATTTAAAGCAGAAGATTATCGAGTCGGGCCTAGAATGATCCATCGGCATAATAGTGGACTAGTGCGGGGTGTCCTGGAGACCGATCCATCGGCATATAATAGTGGTCAAGTGCATTTTTCCCTCTACATTTCTAATCCACTAGCTATAATAGTGGGGGATCTCAAGCTCAATAAATCAAACTATAAATTATAATAAGACATGGAAAAGACACTAAGTACTTACAGTGAAACTCCATGAGAGTCGGGGCCATACCGATCCATAGGCATAATAGTGGCCAGGAGCGTCTTGCCCTAGAGACCGATCCACTAGCATATAATAGTGGTCAGGTGCATTTTGCCCTGTATGTTTCCGATCCACTGGCTATAATAGTGGGGTTCTCATAATTGCATGGAATTATAAAGAGCATGGTGTGAAATGAGCATTTTGACCACAGATCTAATGATTAAGTTTAACCAGACTATAGTGTGACCTTTATTATTTGTATTACTGGTATGTTATCTACATGATCCTGCTTGTGTTATATGCCTTTCTATGTTTGACCTTAGGTGCATGGTTACCTTTCTCAATACATAACGTACTAACCACCCGTTTCATGGGTGCTACTCATTCTCACGAATAGAGGGCCTTCCTGAGTTTGTGCAGGAAGGAGATGTTATTTTCGTTGCCTACGATGCTTACGAAGCATCAGGCGGGGCTCAGAGTTAAGCTTGAACTTAACCTAGGGACCAAGAGCGACTTGGACGAATCTCATTTTATTGTTCATTTATCTTATATCGTTTTATTTCAAACTTGTTTTATCGTACTCTAACTTTTATCTCTTTGGGAACTTTAATTATGTACTCTTTTAGATTGTAATATCTTTTTACGTGTACTCTGATTTTCATATTTTGAGCTTTCTGGTTATTCTATGAATTCTTGTTTTAAGTTTGATTAATGGTTGATGATAACTCTTCTTTAGCTTTTTGGTTAGTACGAGATGGGCCAGGATTTGGGCTTATGCTAATCACGGCAGTAATATCTCCAAAATTCATAGTTTTATTTTCTTTGCTTCCGCTATATCTTTTAGTAAAATGAAATTTTTCAATAGTAAATTTTGGGAGTGTTACACATAAGTACACCAATCACACTAACACATACAAGCAATACAATATCCTCCAACTATCAACCTAGGGATGCAAAGGTACATTAGTCGCACTGGTACACGAAGACACATAATACCCTACTGATAAGGACACCTAATCTATAAGTATGTATACCCCCTAAGTAGGTTCATAAAGCTAAATAGAGTAAAATGTAGGGCCTGGTTGGGGCACTAAGGCACACCAGCAACATCCATAATAATCATGGGCTAAACTACGTCTTTAGGATAGCAATCCCTAAAGAGCCACTATTATCAATCTTGACGTCTTTTACATTAATTATTAGTATCTTAATTAAGGTGACCACGAGAAACACATCAATCATATACTTATTCATTTTTATTTGATTCTATTATTATTATGTAATCTTTATTAGTATTGATATCCATGTTAACTTAAACAGTCCAGTAAGACCATCTTAGATTCCAATTCTTATACTTAGGCACCTTACGTCAAAATAACCGAAATGCCCCTAAGGATAAGGCTTCCTCTTATCATCTACTCTTATCACTTCATTTTTATTTATCCACATGCTATAATAGGTTATCATATCATAATTATACTACTGGTTGTAGAATCAAGTACTCTGCACACCAAAGGCTCATTGCATACATAAACCCTAACATATACTTCTAGCACCTCTCCATACATAAATAACAATTAACGTATCTCTTGCATGATTATGAAATTAACATCATAACATACCCTTAATTATCCATTCAACCCTACACCATGCATTATCCTTATAATACACACCAATTATTGAAATACCCTTATCCTTATAATATACATGATTATGCTTAAATGAGCGATACTAAGGCCATAATCCTTATTCTATTACTTAACATCACTTATGACTTATTATGAAGGTTTATTACATCAATTATCATGTTATATGCAAATTACCAATTTACTACTTCTCACTTATAAAATTATTAAATTATCTCTCTTGCTTGCAAATTTATTAAAATGTCCTTTGACTTGCAAAATTACCAAAAGGCCCTTCTTAGTTGAGAAATTATCAAATTATCCTTCTTACTTGTTAAATTACTAAATTACCCTTCACACTTGTATAATTATCAATATCTCTCTTGCTTGCAAATTTATTAAAATTTCCTTTGAATTGCCAAATTACCAAAAGGCCCTTCTTAGTTGAGAAATTATCAAATTATCCTTCTTACTTGTTAAATTACTAAATTACCCTTCACACTTGTATAATTATCAAAATACCCTTCATACTCGTTAAATTACCAAATTACAAATTACCCTTCATACTTGTATAATTACCAAAATACCTTTTATACTTGTTAAATTACTAAGTTATCCTTTTTCTTCATAAAATTACCATGTTACCCCTTTCTCATGCCAAAATTATCAAACTATCCTTCTTACATATTAAATTACCGAATTACCCTTTTATTCATAAAATTACCAAGTTACCCCTTTCTTATGCCAAAATAACCAAACCACCCTTCTTACATATTAAATTACCAAATTACCCTTTTTATTCATAAAATTACCAAGTTACCCCTTTCTCATGCCAAAATTACCAAATCACCCTTCTGACTCATTAAATTACCAATTTACCCTTTTCTCATGCAACATTACTAAAATACCCTTCTTACTTACTAATTTACCAAATTATCCTCTTTATTCATAAAATTACCATGTTGCCCCCTTTCTCATGCTAAAATTACCAAAATACCCTTCTTACTTATTAATTTACCAAATTACCCATTTTCATGTAAAATTACTAAAATACCCCTCCCACATAAAATATCAACACCCATGGTCCCCATGCAACTTCCAACACCACAAACCCTTATTATTCATTATTAATATCCATTATCACCTACCATGCACATTTATTTAGGTCACACCCTATGTATAAGTAAAGTTACTAAAATGCCCCTAGGGCTCACATTAGCATTATTTCTACTACAAGTGGCCATATTTACTTATCGTGACATATGCATTTATCTAATATCATTATTAACAACAAGGATAATTACCCATATTTACTTATCTTGACATAAAATTAGACATGTAGCAACACTCACGTTGCCCATGCAGCGTGAGGAGGCATGTACAAGGGGGAGGATGGGATGAAGAGGGAAGTTGGAAGAAGGGGGAGGAGGTCTCGGGTAAGGGGGTTTGAGGGAGTGGTGGATGGGATTTAGGGTAGTGGCTAGTTACAAGAAGAGTGGTAGGGTATAGGTGGTGGCTCAAGACGGTGGCAGGGGTTAGAAAATGGGTGCAAGGAAGGGAGAAGAAGAAGAAAAAGAAGGAAGGTAAAAGAAGATGATAAAGGAATATGCTACATGGGGATTTCGGGCAAGGTGAGGCAGGGAGTAGGGGAGGTGTCAGGTGGTCGAAGGGAAGCTTCGGCGGCAATAGAAGAGGGAAGACGGTGGCATAAGGTGGTGGTGTATGGTGGGAGCGAGAGGAGAAGAAAAGAAAAAGGAGAGGGAAAAGTGGGTTGTAAGGACATATGGTGGTTGCTAGATAGTGTAGGTATAAATTAAGGGAGGCAAAGGAGTTAGTGTGTTGGTTGGTTGAATGGTGGAGATGTTGATTAGAGGCAACAAAGCAAAAATAGGGGAGGATAAGAAGAAGGAAAGAAAAAAGAAAAAGGAGCTCGACAAGGGGAGAAAGAGCTCGTGGGAGGAGAAATGGGGTAGAAGAGAAAGAGAAGAAAAAGAAGAGGGAAAGGAGGGCATGTCTGGTCGATTTAGGTGGGTATAGGGGGAGGGTTGCAGGTCAGGTAGGGTGGTAAGGCGTAGGAAGAAGAAAAGGAAAAAGGAAGGCATGGGGGAGGGTTGAAGAGCTAGTATAGTTGAAAATAGAAGGGAAATGGATGGGAGAGAGGGGCAGGTGCAGGGCCGTAACGACAGGTGCAGGGGGAAGAGTTGTAGGTAGGTGCAGGTATGAGGGAGGGGGTGTTTGGTTTGGTGTAGGGACGAAGGAAGAAGAAGAAAGAGGGAGAAGTTAGGCCAGTTGGCTAAGAAGAAAAGAAAGACGGGTAGGTTGGCCCATGCGAGGGAGAGGGGAGAAAAGAAAAAAAGAAGAAGTTAGGTTGGCCTAACCTGGGGGGTTGAAGAAAGGAGGAGGAAGGGTGGACAGGTGAGGAGGGCCGCATGGGAAGGCAAGTAGGCCAGTGGCCTAATGGGGGAAGAAAGGGAAAAGAAGGGAGAAGAGGGTTGGTCAGCCTAAGGAAGGAAAGAAAAGAAGGAAAAGGAAAAAAGGAAGGAAAAAGGAGAAAGAAAAAGGAAAAAGAGGGAAAGAAAAAATAAAACAATTTTTTATAATTAGGGTTAGAAATTATTTTGATGGAGAAATTATATTAATAAATTAATTTATTTAAAATTTAAGGTATTAATTTAAAAGAATAATTTTAGTAAAAATAGGGTTTGAAAATTTATTTAAATAAAAGAGTATGATAAGATAATAATTTTTTTTATTTTATTAAATAATCATATCCACTTTTATAAGTCAAAGGTCTACAAAATAATTAAATTAATAATTTGAGATCAAATTATTCTAAATAAGGATTGATCATTAAATTATAGGTTTTACAATTTTAGAGTATTACAGGATCCACCTCAACCACAATACATCTTTCTTCCCACAAATGTTTCACATCGACTTCCTAATGGAGCTATAATTCCACCAACATAGGTTAATAACATCTAAACCTCATCATTCTATTGTGGAAAGATTTGGCTTTCAAAATAAAAGTCTCATGCTATTAGAACCTCTTTCAAACTATAAATACTTGCTAAGAAGACTTATAATTCTAGTGTTCTTTCTTAGAATCATAGAAATAGGCTATGGGGTTGAGTGAGAATATGGAGTTTATCTAATGTGTTAATTTTGTAATTTAATATGATTTTTGTCTAAGGGTATTTTTAAGACAAATGATTAGTGTTAACTCCAAACTCTTCTTAGAAGGTAGGGAGAATGATTTGCCATGATGTTCATGGCAATCTCTTTACCTTTTGTGGGTTAATAAAATTTCCTAATTATCTAAAAAGGAAAGAAGACTTCTAATTTTGTCAATAACCCTTGTTGGAAATAGAAATACTTGGCGAGAATACCTTTGCTTATTAAAAAAAAAAGATTTTAGAAATCATTTCTAGCCACCATAAGAAAGTAGGCAATTAGACCAACTAATAAGCCTAGTAGCAATCTTCACCATATTTAACAAATTAGTTGTAGCAACCCATAAGGGTGATAGAGGAACACTTAAGTGGGAGAAGAGAAAATAACCTTCAACTAATCTAAGATTTAATAAAATTTATTGATTAATAAAAGGGCTAACATCTCTAGAATAAATCAATCACTTATTAGGGTTCACGAGTAGACCTAATGCTTAATAAAACTAATAAAAATGTTCATGAGGGCATCCATATTGCCCTTATAGAAAAGTAGCTATCCATCCCCAAAGCATAGGTTAACCACTTTAAAAGACTTGCATCTTAGGTGACCATAGAACTCCCCTTGTTGCCACAATAGCTTTAGTTATCCAGTAAAGATATCCATTACTAGGATGAAGGAGGTAATGAGAAAGGGGTTTCCTCACCTCAAATCTCTTTCCCTAAAGAAGAGGGGTGAGAGATCCATTGACAAAAATGGAATGTGATACAGTAGTAATACATGTAAGAATAAGCTTTAAAAAAGAAAGAGGAAAGTCAAGCCCATAAAGTACTCCCTACGAGAATGTTAAGCGCGTACAAGCATCTAGGAGAAACATATTTGACCTTATACCTCTAGTTCATGCTTAAGTAAGATATTATGATCAATGCTCCTACCTTCATTAAAGTCCATTAGTAGAGCTCCACTAAACAAGGTGGAATATATTGTATCCTCAGAGATAATCTTATGGAGAACTAAAAAACATACAATAAGGATAAATCTAATGGCTCTAAAAGTATTACTATTATTGGGAACAAGGGTGAGAGTTATGATATTGACCTTCCTAAAGGAAAACCCATGACAAAGAAACTAGAGACAATCTTGTGAATATCATTGTCCCAGAATACTTGAGGGTTTCAGTTTTTTATAAGTGGCAATAAGATGTCCATCAAAACTTAGTACTTTATAGTCACTAATTGAAAAGGTGGATGATTGGACTTCTTGAAAATGAATTAGGCAACCAAGTTATTTGTGTGTGTGTTTGATATGAAAATATTTTATTAGGCCATTTAAGGTCCAAAGGAATTGCTCAATGTGCGTCATCACGAAACCGCTTTCCCCTCTTTTTACAAAAGGTTTGGAAGGATTGTTAAACACTTGCCTAGGCAAAACTAGGGAAGCCAATGGCATGAGGAAAATAATACCCTGACCAACCCTTATGACTACTTTCCCATATCATAGCTAAAAATTGATAATGGTATCTTCCCCTCTTAATATTGCAAAAAACACACTTCTAAATAATAACAAAACTCCCCAACCCTTAGTACACAAGTTGTACACCCCCTATAACAAAAACTCAATAACCATAGTATCCATGCATGGACAATGCCAAGACCAAATGTCCATGAACGGAATGCAAATGAGCCTTCACATGATCTAGAATTTCAAAATCTAGGCAACAAAAGCTTCCTCTCATTGAAGGCCCTACTTGGCCAAATAATATTCAAAAAAAATTATAATCCTTGCTCTAAAAGAAAACACGAAACCTTTGTCATATATTGCTCATATTCTTGATCAAATTAAGCTAAAAAGCAATTTCCTATAACCCCTTCATTGGCTCCTCACACCATTCTGTCGCAACTTAAGAACCCGTCTCTATATCCGCATTCAAATACCTAGTCCAAGCTTTATACAAAGTAAGTATACGCTCCGTATGAATCATTAGGACTTCCACATTACTCACCTCCATTTAGTTAATTGATACATAGAAAATACACAAGTATTTCCTATTCCTGTCTCGAAGCATACCCCTAATGGTTGCCTTCCTCAGAAACGATGCATATCAAGGCATCAGTGATCTACTTAACCCATCTCTTATGAAGGCTTGACTCCCATTGGTTACCTTATGAGGAAGATGACTAAGTAGGAAGCATGAGGCATGAGCCACCTCCTCCATCCCATAAGGAAATGTGGGTAACCACAATTTAACCCACTAGCCCATTCTAAGTAGGATCATGTCCTACACCTTCATCATTTGGCTAGTCATTTCCACAAAAACTCATTCATTTCTCTCCTTCCAAATTGACCAAATAACAACGTAAAAAGGAATTTTCCCCACCATCCCCAACCACCAGCACCATATGTCTTGGGTAAACGAGAACCAAAGGAAAAGGTAGTGTGTAGTCTCCTCCTCCATGTTGTAGAAAACAAACCATGCTTCATTACTTAAAACAACACCTCTAGTACTCAAAAAAATTCTGGTGGGAATGTTCTCCCTCATCACAGACTACACAAATGTCACAATTCTATATAGTATAATACTTAGCCAAAACTTATAGGTCAACATCATTATACATACTAAGCTTTGACTAAACACATAGTAGCAACCTTCACCAAAAAATCCCCTTTCTTTGAAAAATTCTAGCATAAGGTATCCTCCACTTTAGGATCCAAATAGATATCTTAAATAACAAGCATTAATTGTTATGACTAGTTAGACTCCTAAAAAAACAATTATCTTATCTAGTGGAACCTTCACTTCTAGATGTAATCAACCTAAGATCCCATTTGTCCAACAGTTCACTACTTATTTGCAACAAGTACAATAAGTCTTAGAAAGAGGATCTTTAGTGGTTGGTTATCGACCCACAAGTCTGCCTAAAAAGATGTCTTATCCTCACACCTCACTCTATTCCTTAGGGACATCCATAGGAAATCATATTAGTTATTATCATTAAAAAAACACTCTACATAAGTCCCTCTAATAACCACCTTTTCTTAGCTTTCCCTAAGATTGTAGGCTCAGGGAGAAGGGTGTTTATATTTCTCGGTAATCACCTAATGCCACAGGCTGCCTTCATTCCAACAGAAATTCCATAGGAATTTAAAAAGATTCACCCATTTCTTGTGCCAAATGTTCCCTATTCCGAGGCCTCTAAGAGAATTCAGGCTTTCCACTAACTCTTATCTTGCTTAACACATCTTTTTCCTATCTGTACAACCTCCTTGCCATAAAAAATGCCTAAAGATCCTCTCCACCTTCTCTATCACACCTATAGGGACTGTAAATAATGATTCATAGTAAATGAGCATATTATTGAGAATTTTCCTGATCAAAGGAAGCCTTCCACCAAATAAAAGCATATGACCCTTCCAACTAATTAGCCTCCTTTCCAACATGTTAATAATTAGATCCCAAAAGAAAATCCTAGAAGATTCTCCACCAATTGAAACTCCTATGTGATTTAGGAGCATCCTCCTCATGTGATGACAATAATCTATTCATAAAATTTTCTAAGTTAGGAGAATCAAAAACTCTCTCTAATTGGAGAAAAATATGAGCTAGATTATATGGATCCATGCAAGTTAATGCAACAACAATTATAAGCCCCCAAATCATCACCTTTTTTAGCTTCATTATGAGTTGAATACAGATAAAAAATATGGATTGAAAAGCCATGCAATATTTTCCCAACATCCAGCAAAAATTAGCACATGGAGCACACATTATTCAAGCCATATTTTTAGAGCATGTTAGCCAAAAAGCATACAACCACTTCAATTTTGCAGTGGATTTTGGAGTTAATTTTTGATGTTTTTCAAGACCTTAATTATCATTAATTAAGGGGAATTAATTTTCTAAAAAGTAACCAAAGCAATCGGCCAAAGGTGGTCTTAGGGAATGTTTATTTTTCCATTTAGTTAATGCATAAGTAATGTACTAGTTTTCCTTTTTCTTGTAATTTATGTTTTATAAGTCCTAATTATTAGCTTGTAAACCTAATGTAACAGCTATTGCATGGGAAATGGATGATGGGAGGATAAAAAAAATAGCTCCCATGCTGATTGTTTGAGTCCTACCATAGTTAGCATGCATTAGAGTAGAGTTTGGTTAAGTTGAACACTTATGATTATCTAAGGGTTGGTTGTAATTTTTTCAACTTCTTACACTATTATATGGGTGTAAATAGGAATGAAGGACGCATCCTTTGAGTGTTCTGCAGACCCCAAAGTTGTGTGTTTTCATTTCAACCAACCTAATGCATGGTTTGTTGAGTTTTACAAAAATCTTACAATCTTTATCTTAAGAGTTGTTACCTTAAGTGGTAGTTGTAAGTATTTGATTTCAATAGATACTTGAATATCAAATCATTTTCCCATCTCATACTCTCTTCTATTTTCTATTTTTTTTTAGCTAAACCCAAGTTCCATTATCAACTCTTAGAAAAACCCAATTTGTTTAGCATTTTATGCATCACTAGATAGGAAAATGGGATAAATCCCATTCTATAGAGCAACCTATCTATCACTTTTTCAACCATTCGTCTGAGACATTGAATCCCATTATCGAGCTCTTGTAAAATTCACTAGTAACCCTAAATCACTATTAAAGTTTATCAAATCACACTTGATGTTATTCAGTTATTCCTCATTCATTGGATAAAAGAGGATGGTATCATCAGCATATGGTAAGTGGGATATTGACATCCTGCTCCTCTTCACTTAAACACCTCTCCATAACCTAGCTACCAATGCCTTTTATAAGACCAAATTCAATACTTTAGCTATAATATTAAAAAGGAAGGGTGGATAAGGGATCCTCTTTTCGTAAGCATTGAAATAGCTTAAAAATCTTTATAAGGGAGCCATTTACAAAAATCATCACTGATGCAAACCCATAGCAAGCACTTATCCACTTCCCCCTAATTCACCAACGAGTTTAGCGCTTGTATGACTTGTAGTTTGCACAACAAGCTTATCCTCCATCCCCACTTGCTCGACAATAAGTTGGTAATCTTTTCTCCCATATATCTTTTGTTTCATTATTTGCATTAAGGTCAATGCAGACTCTAAGCATGGGGGAAGGTATTTACTCTACTTATTAGCTTGCTCATATTTTATCATAGTTCATTGCCATATATTTTGTCACATAGTTAGTTACCTATTCTTATATTACATGTACTCTAAAAGTTTTGGTGATACGGATAAGTTAAAATGAGTATATCTTTTATGTTCCATTGAAAAACACATATACTCTTGTTCTCATTTATCTAAGTTGGATCCTTTTTATATAAAAAAAATTATGATGTTATTTGTGGGAGTTTCTAATCACACACTCTGGCCTATTGGTATCCAATTTTTGTAGAGGATTTTACCTTAATCCATTTAATTAGTACCTGGACTCCCATGGTAACTCTTCCTGCTCTTTGGTTATTGGAGAATTATTTCAAAAGAAAAAAGAAGGGGACCATATCCTATATAAGAAAAATAAGGTCCTATATAAGAAAAATAAGGTTTGAAAGTATGTATCATTGGTACATGGCATCGCACCCTCAGAAGTATGACTGTCATGTCAATAGGTGTTATGCATAATAAGATGTGGGGGGAAAATTAAATACTCCTTTAAGACCTCCTGTAGAAAGAGTAGGACCTATGTGTGGAGAGGTAAGCGCCTCTCATGCTGGGAGTTCTAGGGAATCAATAGAAAGATTTTTTTTTTTTTTTGCCATAACCATAATCTAACATCAATGAGTCACACAACTACTTTTTTGTACATGAATCATCAAAGATACATTATGCTCATATTGAATGTATGATATTTGATTTTGTATCTAACTTGAGGTTTAGAGATTTGTTGTTGCATATTGCTTGGGAATATCTAAGTATATAATATCTTTAAGTTCACCTGTATCTAGATCTTTCCTCCCCTATCTTTCATTTTCTTCCCTCATCTATTAGAGTTTTGCTTGGGGAAAAGAATAAGTCTAAGTATGGGGGAGTTGATAAATGATGTTATTAATTGATTTACTCAACTCATAGTGTTGTCTGTTTGCATGCATTTCTATATTTTCATATAACAATTAGCACCTTTATGTTGGGATACTAATTTTCCTTTAATTATCCTTGCAAGTAAGTCATATTAGAGGAAAAAGATGTAAAATGTATTAAAGCTGTGTGCAAATGAGCCTCAAAGCAAAATGGGTACAACCATGAGAAGAAGGAGGAAAAGAAGTTTGCAAAGCCCCATATTATTAAAAAGTACACCCATGCGTTTTTCTGATAAAAAAAAATACAT
Source organism: Tamarix austromongolica (assembly GCA_039764185.1). Classification (NCBI taxonomy): domain Eukaryota; kingdom Viridiplantae; phylum Streptophyta; class Magnoliopsida; order Caryophyllales; family Tamaricaceae; genus Tamarix; species Tamarix austromongolica. The sequence goes on from CM077809.1 coordinate 96,546,510, forward strand.
TGGTAGGTTGTGTTTAAAAGTATTTTAGTACTTTTTCATAATAGAACCTATGACAGTTATTTGTAAAGGAAATAAAAAAAAATGGCACACTTATTTTATTAGACGGTTCAAGATGGGAATAGGGTTTTCTCTTTATATTGATTTTCATTCTCAAAGATTTGTATCCAGAGAGAAAAACACATATTCACCATTAGAATTCAATTTTGAAGTTTTGTAATCAATTGGATTCGGTGATTGACTTTTCATATCTTCAACACATTACTTCTATGTTCTAATATATTACCCTATTTATTTCATTTATGTCTACTTTCTCTATCACAATTATTGATTTAACTATGTGTGAGTAATTTCTAGATCTAGGATTTAATTAAGTCTAATTTGGTGGTGAATCGATGAATTGATTTAATTGTGTATGTGAATTGCTTATTTTTGTTATTCAATTGCTAGAGCTTTAATTTCTATTTAATTAATTGATCACCAATTTAATTAGATGCATTAAACCAATCGAAGAACTGAAAGGTGGATATTGATACTAGAAATTAGCAGTTGAACTAGAAATCTCGAATCACGAAAGTAGACTAGAGTTTCTTGAAAAATCGATCAAATTAGCTTGAACCTAATGAATATAATCCAACTTAATACCATAAAAATAGGTTATGGGGTTGTATTAAATTACTTCTAGATCTCGAAAGAAGTTATTAGTTAATTTTAGCTAGTTCTTCCTTAAAAATAGAGTAATCTGTTTATTAAATGATTAATTCATTTCTCCACCTCTAAATTATGACCGAAATTCAATCCTAGACTTTATTTAGGTTATTGGATTACTTTGAATATTGATTATTATTCTTGATTGTTTATTCAATTATCACTTGCTCTTTGATCCACTCTATTTAAATATTTAAAAATAATAAAAATCAGTAGTTAACACCAAAATCTCTAAGGATACAGCTTTGTTTTGCTACTACGACATCCGTATACTTGCATATTTAAGCATACAACAGCCTATAGCCTTTTGCTCTATGCCCATAAGTCACTTTGGAGCTAGCAAATCTCCTAAATTTCCCCTAAACTAAGAGCTTGTGTTTAAGCCTTCCCATCTAACTCATGAATTCTTTAATTAGCTGCTCAATTTGGCCATATTTAACTTTGTTCCAATTCTTCAAGGCCACCTTCACCTTATGTAGCTTCTCATTAATGGTCATGTCACTTAGATTTTTTAGCCATGCCTTTGAAGCTATTTTTGTGAACATGAAATGGATCATTTGATAGTTTAGAAAAGGAAACAACTTATGACTAAAATCTTCCATCCCTATGGTCACCCATATCAGGCAATGATCCGATACATTCCTCTCTAAGAAAAAAACCAAGGTATCTAGTAGGATCAAACTCCATTTGGGTTCACAAAAACTCTATCAAGGAAACTCTTGGATCTTCCTACAAACCAAGTAAATTTTCATCCTCTAGGCTTAACCTCCATCACCTCCGTGTGACACAAGAAATCTTTGAAGTGCTCTAGACCCTTGTGATCCATCTATCCACTCCCCAGTCTTTAACTTCAAGTGCCTCATTGAAGTCACTTATTAGTAGGATAGGTAAGTTCACATATATGTCTATATTAGTGATTTCTTGCAAGATCGCCTCCCTTGGCTCCACGTTGCAAGGTTCGTATATATTAACAATCACACATTGAATGCCCAACAAATGAAAGAGTCTATAAGTTGCTATCTAATTTCCCCTCACCTTAGAACTAATCATTTCAAAGAAATCCTTATCCCATATCATTAAAAAAAATGACCTGCCCACAGCATTTCAAGCCACCCAGCCTATACTATCATCCCTCTATATCCTTCGTATTACATCACCAGGGGCCTCTGCTAACTTCTTCATCATCTAAGGATTATATCTTTGGGGACAAAAATGTTTACCTATGCCCTACTTACGCATCAATCACAATCCTTGCACATTCCATGACATGAGCTTCATCATTACTTTTTTTCCACAAAACTTCTTTGTACACTGCTTCCTACTCGTGCTAGCCCCCTTCCCATTCACTCCTTTCCTCCTCTAGAATATGGGATGCCCAATCACGTAGATGTATGTATGTGTATATATATATTGAAATTTCTAAGATCATACCTAGTGTAGCTCCTATTTCCATTCTCTTATCAACTAAGGGGTTTGAGGCCTTCTAGGTTGCACTTAATGGTCTATTGTTTTGCCACCATAGGTTTTACCTACCCCACGTGAATTTTTATTTTTTAACTAAAGTTTCCATTTTTTCCTTATCTCATGTGCTAATTTTACAAACGACACATGATCATCAAACCCTAAGGAAGCAGAATGGTCTAAGAGTGACATAGAGAAAAAATTTTCCGAGCTTCCTACCCTTTCATTGACAACCCACCTCTACTGTTAATAGCCACCTTTGAATTCCCACCCTTCCTTACACCATCATTCCTTCTTGTCTTCTCTAAGTAATTTGGAGGCTGGGATTGGGAAATCTTCCCATGCAAATCAGCCATCCTATCCTCCCCAAGTCTCACTAGCTTTAGAGAGAGCCTTGATTTGCAAATTTCCAATGACAGTCTTGTTCGACTCAAGCACAAAAGACTCTTCATTGGAGAGGGACAACCTTTTAGGCATTGAATCTAATCCATTCTCTCTCTCATCATTACTCCCAGTAGACTTGCCACCTACCTCCTTGTCGGTTGTCATTTCACCTAGGCCTACCAAACTTTGACCAATGCTAGAAATGTAGTTGACATTATAATCACTGATGTAATGTTTCAGCATCTCACAGTTGTCTTCCATCACCTAGATGGTGGCTTCTTCTCATCCAATGCTAAATGTTACAATCCTCAATACTCTACATTTGGGATGTCCAAATTCTCATCCTACAATTTACTAAACTTGCATTAGGGTCTACTACCAGTGGCATATTTAGTAGAGCCAAGCAAGTATGAGTAGAATGACACAAGGGCCTGTTGGATCCGAGCTTAATGTCTCACCATAACCCACTCCTCAATCATCAAAGAAGTACCTAATTTCCTATTCTATTTTTCTTAGGACATTTGCACAGAAATGCTTGTGATTGCAGTAAACCACAACACTGCCTTATTGCTGTAGAAAATGTCATCACAGTGAGAAAATGATTATAAATGTGTAGCAGCTCCCTCTCGTGGTATCTAGCAGACTAGCATGTAGGTCATCTGTTGAGTGACAAAGGACATACTGCAGTACGGCTCGAAGTTTGTTCCTGGTTGTGGGCACTCTTTGAAAGATGTTTCCATGCTTAAAAACTCTGTTAAGCTTCCCAAAATTCACCTTCGCCCTCTTCAAACAATTCAACATGCCAACCAACATACCATAATGTCTTTTACTTTGGTGGGGAACGCACGATGGAGTTGAACCCATTATCCATTGCCAAAACAGTTGAGAAACCTAAATGACGTTCTCCCTCTGGTATAATAGGCTTCGAGCAACAGAAATGGAGTTGTGGTCGGAGACCAAAGAACTTTGAAAATCCACAAATGAACGAGGAAAAGCACTACAACCACGACATATTCACTAAGCCCTACCAAGTTTACAAAAGGTAGCATCTGTACCCTACATACGGGTGGAGCAAGTGTTATAGCGTCCCCCTGACCTAAGGTCCTACATCCAGCAAGTTTAAAAGCAATCCAGAAAAGAGTTCACATAAGAACCGAGAGGACCCAACCCTGAAATATTTCACTAGGCTCCATAAACACATTTAAGTCCCCCAAGAGATTCCATGGAAAATTAAAGACATTACCTGTAAATCATCTCCACAAAACAGCTCAAATTATGTTGCTATCCACATAAAAAATAAAATAAAAAATTAATTAATTAAAAAAGAAAACACTATGATGAAAATTTCATTGGCTTGAGTTTGCAATAATCTTGTTGCAATAGCACCACGAAGCATATAAAATTAGGTGATTAATCCATGTGACGACATAGTTCAATCCAAGTTTAAATCGTTTCCCTTACATATTAGCTAGCTGGTCTGGATGTCCTCATATCTACTCCAAACTTACCTGCGATAAAATATGACAGTAATACAACAATGAGAAGGGTAAAGTCATGAAATCAAGGATAGTGAGCTCGCAATATTATCATTCTCTGCCATGATATTTGCACAAGCTGCAAAAATTCTTTCAAGGTCGGAATGCCTAAAATTGTGAAAGGATGTACAACAAAACAATCTGCATAAAAGTAGTCCAGAACCTGGATCCACTTTCAAAAGACAGATGCCAGCATTGAGGCCACGCCAAAAGCTAGAGTAGGAGGTCAAGCAACCCTACCAATAATCTGGCTTTCATCTTTACAACCACATTCTAAGTCACCTAATGCCACAAATGTAAGCTCATCACTCTTTTCCCCATAGTTTATTACTGTAGTACAAACACACGTGCTGCAGAAAAGTGACATTCCACTCCCCACTGATGGCTAATTGTTTTGTGTTCAAGGCTTCCCAAATTTGGCCAATGCTGCTTGAAATGTTTCTGAGAAAGTTTGTGATGTACTTTGATCGTCAGCTTTGATCTTTATCTGTCCTTTACTTGATGATGTGTTGATAACACATTCAACTAGATACGTTGATTTAGACTCTTCTTTTTGCGCAAAGAAAAAGTACTTGAAATTAGGGGCTTGGCCACCAGATGCAATGCAATGTATAGAGTGGCCTTGCATGTGCTTCAGGAGTGTTTGAGGTGTGGTCAAAGCTGCAATTCCTTGAGGACTTATTGGGATTTCCTGCATATAAGTACCAACCACAATATATAAAACATTAATGTAAGCACAAGCAGCATAAATATCATCTATTTAATAGAGCAAAATCAAGAAGAAAGGGGGCAAAAGAGAAGAAAATTGAGGCATTGACTAACAGAGCCAGCATTACAAAGAAAGTGGATGGAAAAAGCAACAAGTGAACACCAAACAGGAAGCGCAAAAGAAATAAGGCACATAAGGAGTAGGCTCCTGAGCAGGCATGTCATACAGAGAGGAGTGAGGAGGAGATAGGATCCAGGCAAGCATGTTACTCTAACTTTGACAATGCAATCACAGATTGAGCAAGATACATCAATACAGAAAACAAACCTGAGTCACTGATACGGGCAATTGGCGCCATTTTTGCTGGAACGTGCCAGGATCTAAAGCAGCTTTTGGATCAAGTCTCAGTGCAGGAGGAGGAGGAGGAGCAGAAGCAGGAACAGTTGCAACAGGCAGATTTAAACCAAGTAAATCATCAATGGCCACACTAGATTGTGGATCAGGTACGCCTGTTTGGACATCTAAAGGAACCAAGGGGCCTGAAGAACCATCATACATAGGAGCATCATATGCTGAACCATTGTTACTAGGAACTCCATTTTCCTCCTTCTCAGACGTGCCTAAAAGTAAATCTTTATCATTTTCCTCAACTCTTTGTGCAGGAACCACATTGTCAACAGAAATTGTCCCAAGAGAAAGGTTTCCCATTTCATCAGAAAACTCAAATGGCCCTCGGTGTTCCTTGTCAGTGAACATGTAAGACGGCTGCAAAATTTCCACATTTCACTCCAATTATCAACCCAATGTCATGAAACCAAATAACAAGAATAATTCATGAAAATCATCTCAAGAAAAATGCAGCGTCAACTAACTGCTAATGCAGCCACTAAGAAGTATAATAGCTATCTCAGTCACATCTTAAAGTCAGGTACATAACACCATACCAATCTGAAAGTCATCAGGAATAATAATTCTTTCCCCATGGCCAATGGAAATTATTATTATAAATCACATAAAATATTTCCATTATTAAATTAGTAATTTAATTATGCCCATAGTGGTTGACTAATTACTGATGGTAACATTGGCATGCAACGCTGCGAGAAGGTGATACTCCAATTAGTGCTACTGCCTTACAACATGAAAATACTTAGATCAAGCATTTTCACCAATGTCTTCAACCAAAAAGATTGGCAGAAAGCAACTTCTACAAGAAAAAGGTTTTGGTACCTTCTGATATACAACAGACAGACTGTTGAATTCATCAAATATCCTATCTTTGATCTCACTATTCTGAGTGTCAGCAAAGACTGAGACTGCTTGCTTTGGAGGGTTAACCACAGATTCCGCAACAGACACATTCTGTTGCAAAAGCCGATAGTAGAATAAGGCTCTGTCATGAACGTCCTGCAGGAAGCTGAAAGGTTAGTACTAACTTTATATGCTAGAATAGATTCCATTTAGATACCATAAAGTTGGCCTAATTCCATGCAAGTACCATGTGTTTCAAAAATTTCATATAGGTGTCATGAAATTTTTAGTGTATTTTAACTTTAGCTTCATCCTTCTTAGATTACTAAAATAATAAAAAAAATCACATCAAATACTGTACTAGGATAACTGGGAAGTTTTTTTATCATTAAGATGTATTTTTAATCATTTTTTTCAGGTTTCAAGGATATTTTTTTTTTTATTTTATAAAAGTTCTCCAGTCATAAGTGATTCAGCTGATACCTGGTGAAAATCAGCAATTCCTGAAGCCAACGCTGCTCCCAATGCCTTCTGAGTCTCTGGCGCCCTTTTGAAGAAACATTTCATCGTAGCTGTCAGAAGATGCAAGCGGACCTGCACATAAATGTAAGTGTAAGCTGAAAAGGTGCTCAAGGTCATTCACAAACATCAGTTACACAGGCATATCCTTTATGAGAGACCAAATGACAAGATCTTGAAGATGCAGTGTCCTCACCTCCGCAGAATTCTCTTCCTCCCAGCTTTCCACCAAACTCTCCAAAACATAGGGAGCATCGGCCATATCTTGTGCATATTCTCCAAGCATCCATATAAGCGCAGCCTTTGCTTTTGGTTCCTGAACATTTTTGCTGCTGATATTCCCAACAACAGCGATACAATCATGACTCCATTGTGGATATTTACGCAGAAGATCTTTGACCAGGACCTGTTTGACCAGCTCCAGACTTGAATAAACTTGGTAAGAAGTATTACACTATCTTGTTACTACCCTATGTGGAAGTTTCAAGGTCCAAATCTTTATGCTAAGGAAGAACAGAAGTTATCACTTACTAGAGTTTCGGCAGTCACATGATCCTTCTCCATCTCTAGAAATTGAAGTAGCCTGTCAACAATTGCATTTACATCATACTGCTGCAACGCTATCTTGCCAACAGCACGGATCGACTCTCTAGCAATAGGAATGTCAACATTCGCAGCATATTCACATAATTCTGTCACTGAAATTACCCAAAGCTAACAAGGTCAGTCAATGAGAAGACAAAAGTACCAGATGTACCTTTATGAGAGCAAGTATGTTGGCGCATTTACCAATTTCATAGGTATTATCCTCGTTTGCTACAGCAGTCAACATGTCAAGCTTCAACTTCTTGACATAAGATGGTTCATTGTAATGACAATAAAAATGTTTGTAATCTGAGGAAAATAAGATAGGTGCACGAATGACCAAAAGATGCAGATGACTTAACACTGCATAAGACAGTTCAGGACTCCCTGTGCTCATAAGGGTGAGCAGAGGAGCTTTGATACGTTCATAAACCTGAGAGACAAAAGGACAATTCATGATATAATGCCCAGAAATAAAGAAGCCCTTGAATATGAAGACTCAGACATAGCCAAAACCTAGATTTGAGAAATATATTGTAAATTACGGATGAAAGAAATAACAAATAAAAAAAAATTGAACACGAGTCAATCAACTGTGCAACTCCTCAGAAATGAATTGACAGAGAATCAAACAGAGCATGGAAAGAAGAAAAAAAAAAAAAAAGCAAAACATACGATAATATTAGAACATGATCATAAAATTTTCCAGAACTGACTTAAACTGATGGTAGAGAAAGAAAGAATGCACCAAGACACAAATGAAAATCTCCACATCCTATACATGTTAATCAAACATATTCAGATCCTCAAGTTCCAACATTGAGCTCAGGTCACCCGTCACCATGGAAAAAAATTCACTGGAAATGAAAATCCAAGATTGAGAAACGTCTTGTCACAATAAATAAATATTATTGACTATGGAGTTCAGATTTTCAAATGACTTAATATTTAGAGAGGCATTACGCATTCAAACCACATGCATCTTACTTCTCCCTCAATTGCTCTTGAGTAATGACATATTAGGACCCTGCTCTCCTCAATTTATATTCAGATAAGAGATTAGCAAAATTTTGATAATAAAATAATATAAAATTAATGATAACAGTTATAATTATGATAGTAATGATAACAATAATAATAACAGTAATGGAAAATATTAATTATGGCAAAAATAGTTGTAAAATAGTAATAATAACACATTAAACTTTTGCAAATACGCTGAAAGACTACATAAAATAAAAGAGTAGAATTATACTGGAAAAAGAACCAGCAAAACTTCATTTGGAACATTAAAAACCATCACCAATGATGAAGTGATATGATGTTGACAGATACCTGTTGATGAACATCGGCCATTGACAAGGTCATTTGTAGAAACACCTTGGTGGTAGCCAGAACAACAGCACTATTGGCGTGCTGAAGTCTATCCTCAAGAAGATTCATGATGTCAAATATGTCATTGCCATCTGAAGGTACATACTTTGATACCAACTCAAGCACAAGACATTGAGCCCACTCACTGAATTCTTTGATCCTATTAATTAGCAAGAGAGAGAAACTAAGTATGAGTCACTGCATAATTCACAACATATTCAACCAAAAGAAGTAATTTTATATTGAGTCCTATTTATTATTTAAGCATGAGCCCCTGTTATTTAGCACTTTATATGATATGATGTTTCTTAATAAGAGAAAATTCCTAGCAACAAATATTAGTATCTGAATCCATGATAAAATTAAATAATTAATACAATAAAATGAAATAGAATAAAAAGGCAATCTGAGCATCCTGCAGATGCTTATAATTGTCCCTATGGCAACATAAGCAAAGTTCTCACCTTGTTTTAAGAAAAGGAAAAATGACAATTATTCAAACAGAAATACCCAGAAACCATAGCATGATGACATTATGTATTGAATGTAGCAATAAAGCTAGCAGCAATCATCGCTTAACTGTCAATACAACCAAAAAAGGAACCTACAAATATTAGGCAGGCATGCATAGAATTGGAGAAACTCTAATATTCTAGTTCATACCCAACAGTTTGGCACCCCTCAACCTTAGTGTCTTAGTTCAAAATCATATTTGCATAATGAAAATAGGAGTACAAAAAAACAGAGTGCCACCTAGGGATATGATCAATGGCACATTCTGAGAAGATTACAGGACTGAAGGCCCACGCCCCAAAAAAAAATGTACAAGCAGTAGATAAGATCATGGAAAATGATCTCATTCAAACTAAATTACAAATAAGGCCAAGGGGAACATATTTTCAACTAATCAGCAACACATCATGCAACACTTTATCATCAACAAGTTGTTCTCCAATATAATTGATTTGACAGACAGTTTCAACCAGGTAACACAAGCTCAATCAGTTAACATATGGAGTGGAACTCACCTAATAAAATGTTTGAGCATCTATGATACCATGAACAAGCACAAGCATTGAAGGAAGAAATCAGTATAAGGTTGCTGAGGCCTCTTCCATAAGCTTGCAAGCTTGTAATTTCTTAGAAACAACAATTTTAAAAAGAAGAGCTACAGGAGCATGCAAGTGATTGTCAAGGACAAGAAAATACCGGTTCAGAAGGTAATATACTAGTGGTTTGCTAAGCAAGGCATCTCTCTCCCTGGCGGCTTCCTCAGAAGTGCTTGCTTCAGAACTCCATATTTCTTGAAGAGCAGATAAACAATTGGCAACAACCTGCCAGAATTTCAATTATCATAAAGAAGCTCATAGAAACAATTTGCCACCAGAAACCCAAAAAATCATTTGAAATGACTGGGTACAGGAACACAAAGACAGCACTAAGTTCTGATGAACAATAAGATAATTTACAACATAAGCTTGGAACTTATTTGCAAATGGAAGGACAATAAAGACCAAGAGAAAATAGTGTCATATACATACAATTATATAGGCAGAAGAAAATGAATTTTGATATCTCGTAATTTCTATTTGCACATTCAATGTTCTAGCAAAACATGCTTGATGTAACATCATGTAACCAACTACATCAGATTAGAATTGCTTATTATGATGCTATAATCTCCTCCCTTCTTGTCATCCTCATAAAGATTGATGCTGTCTGATCCAATGATGGCAAATAGCTAATAAGTACCGCGCCAGCTAAAAATTCTTTTCACTTCATAGGTCATGAAGATGCAGACTAAAAGTAATGTTATCAAGGTGGGCATGAGGCATACGGGATAAGATGATTCCCAGGCATAGTCCTTCAGACTCTTTCTGGTTTTTCTTGTTTTGTATAAAAGGGAACTCTTCATGCCTTAACAATGTCAGACCACAGCTGGAGTCGTTGGCATCCAAAGGCATAGGGGTGTCGTTTTTAGAGCCACTACATGATGCAGGAGTATATATGGATTCTCCATATAATAAAGATTTAGCATACTCAGTAATGGAGCCTATTACAATATGTATCTTTGATGATAATATTAATAATATGAATAAATAAAAAAAGCGTACTTTAAGTAATTTTTGCAGGTATGTAACACATTTGCAAGGAGAAGATTCATACATTTCAAGATGTCAAAATACTTAAGCTTTCATATGTTACAAGTTATTATAAGTCAAAGGTCTATTATGCATGGAAGTCAAACTTACAAGTTAAGAAAACCTAGTTATCATTCTTATGTAAATTAGGGCTTTTGTTAGTTGTTTTTATGTAATAATTATCTACGTTTGGTTGTAATAATTTTTCCTTGGATTCATGTACTATATAGGTTAGTGATATGTTGCTATTACTAGTTAATGTACTAGTTAGCCATGTGTATTACCTTGGCTATCTTAGTATGCTATTTAGCAAAGTGTGACTGCCTATATAAGGCATGGTTGACACCTCTTGTAAGATATGAATCGATTATATTGAAGTCAAATACAAGTATTACACTTGGCTATCTTTTCTCTCTTTTATGAGTGAAAATTTCTAACTAAGACTACTTAATGTAATCTTAGATAGAGCACATTGAATGTGTTTTTCGAGAAACATTCAAAGTTATCTTCTTATTGAATTCTTGTTGAATCTTGATAGAAGATTCATACCATTCTTTAAATCTTGTTTGAATCTTGCCTAAAGATTCTCCATATTCTTCCTCATCTTAAACCCACCAATCCTACTTCCTTCTTCTAGCCTCCGAATCTTCCTTCTCCTCAGAAGAGTCACACCACTACACAATAGAGATGTTTCATCGAGCTTATTGCAATGGTCTTGTTAGTATGGAGCTTTGTGTTTATTGCAGCATAAAAGACATGCAATGGAAAAAATAAGGTCCTTTGAAAGCTAAAAAAAAATCATTTTCTCCTGACTGCAGTTTATAGCTTAAAAATGAGAGACAGAAAAATGGAATAAGAAGAAAAAGAGCACCACTATTCATGTGGAATCGAACATACAAATTCTTTGGAATGCAGATGTTTCCCACACGATCACCTTGCACCCAACTGATAGCGGCTATTTTACATGAATCGATTAGGATTTCCCTCCTGGACATTCAGTCAAAATGTAAACAATGAATTCATGCTCAAGCACAATAGTTTTCTTATCAGTGCCTCTCTCAATAGCATGTCGCCCTGACCCCACTTCTCAAAACTTGGAAGGCAAAATAAGTTAAGTAGACAAGATTAAACAGATGTTTCCAGTTCATGACAGACAGAGAGGAGGGGGGGAGGGTGGCAAAGCTATGACAAGCGATTCAACAGATCTTAGGCACATGTGTGGATCAATAAGGTATAGAGCAGGTGATGGACAAAAGGGCTTAGGTAGCAGCTGGTATACAAGCAAAAGCATGGATCTGCTTGTTTGGTTCACAAAAATTAACAGGATCTAGTTTGATACAGGGAATGGGAAGATTATTGACCAAGAAATCATTTCCCCATCTACAAAAGTAACATAAATACCCAAATCTGGAAGAACAATTTTTTTTCAGCCTCACTAGAATGCTGTAGGGAAGACTGTTAAAGTATAGGTTAGCAAGCAGCAACTAGACACACACAAACCAGCTTGGTTTGACACCTGGGATACCATACATCCACTAACTCCAGGGCTGCAATAAACCAATCCAGTTCACATTAACGTGGTGACCATTGATGCACTAAAAGAATGCATAGCATGATTTCCAATAGTCTCAACCTCACACATTTTATTCAGTTGGTTCAATTTTTGTAATGCTTATAAAAGCACTCTAATTTAACATTCAAGAGAAAGGACTATTGCCAACGATGCCTCTACACCAGAGCAGGGCAAACAGCACAATGTCACAACAATACACTGCAGAGACTAGATCATAAAGTGAAAACATAAGATATCTACAATGAGCTAAAGCCAAAAGGAATTGCACACACCTGAGTCTCCGGGTCCGTCAGCATCAAATGTTTAAGCATAGATGGAAAATCAGCATCAATACAAGTGGAAGCTGAAATATGATACAATTTTAATACCCCAGTAGTAGCAACCGTCCTGACATATGCACTGCTATCTTTCAACCCTGACACCAACGGCCCAACCAAATACTCGACCAAGTTCTCAACTCTTAACGAACCCAAACTCCTCAATGCAAGTCCCCGAATCATGGGATCCTGATCATTACAATCCTTCTGAAGGAAATTAATGGTCAAGAGTGCAAGATCAGGGTTGCACTTTGCATAATTACTAACATATAAATAACACATCTTCTTTAAAACTATATCAGATGTTGCCGAACACATCACCATCTCACTGAAAACGGAAGATACATCTATTCCGACTGTCATGTAAGATATCACTTTCTTGAATAGTTCACGTTTTGAGTCATCGGTTCCAGGTGCTCGACTTCCGGCTAGTTGCCGGAGCTGTAGTTTCAGATCAGAAACTTCACCTTTCCTGTATTAGTTAAGGGAGGAATAGATCAAAATACAAGCATCGATAACTAATCGAATCGGAATAACTTACAGCATACAAACCCAGAAGACTTGGCCATAGACGACATAGTGTAGATAAAAGAGAGACGGGATCGAAAATTGATCTGAATTGATTAGCAATTACAGCAACTGTGCTGAAATTAACTCCAATAGAACAAAGAAGGTTTTCAACATTGGAAAGGTCTAATAAAAGACAGTTCACTTATAATATTCTACAGAAAGCCAAGTCCAGTTAATATCATAACTGCATTAAAATTGAGTGAAGTACAAGTGGACAGGGAAGAAAAAAGAAAGAGTACCCGGAAGGTTGCGAAGGGGAAGGAGACCGCTGCGACGGGACAGGAGGCATTGTTGGCCACCTGATGAGAAGACGACAATGAGGATAACAAAACTAAGAATCCCTTTCAATCGGTTGCTGGATTAAACCCGGATCAGTAGATCGGGGACGAAGCACTGAATCTATAGCCGAGAGACTTCAGGACGTTGAATCTCTTCCCGGTGAGTAGCTACTGATCGTCTTTAAAAGCGTCAAACCCAGATTCGGAGGTAGGCGAGTTTGTCGTAGCCAGGGGGGTCCGAACCTAGCTTGTGTTTGACACGTAATCTGGAATTAGGTCCATCGGGTGAATACTTTTACTTCACAAAATAAAATAAAATGATTTTCCCCCCTTAAATTATGCTGTAACTTATTTTTAACAAATAAATTTAGTTCACTTGGCTACTAATAATATACATCCGTCAATGACATCCCTAGGTCCTTCTCATTTGTAGACCTTTCAAAGCAAAAATTCAATTGTCATCGTGTATAGTATATCTAAGTGTAGTATAAATATATAGTTAGGATGAATAAACTCGTAACTATCTGTTTTCTATCTTCGTTCTCCCAAATCCCTTCTCTTATTCAATTCCAATATTAACATAAGGTTATTGTGATAATAAATTGACTTTGATTAGTGCAAAGAACGATTTGACATCCTTGTCTAGGGTTTATTGGTAGAAAATGGACTAACTAATCTCAACAAGTATCGTGGATATTTTTATCATTTGTTTTACTCAAATAATGAAACTATAATATAATGGTGAAGGCTAAGGTCATTGGTATCAAGGTTTGGATTCAAATTCTTCCTCTCTCAGTATTTTTATCCCGTTATAGTAATGGTGATACTTATATTATATTTTGCACTTACCCTTATGAATTCTCTACGAATTAAAGAAATTACTAGTATATATTTGTGGATATAATTTAGTGATCGATCTTACTAAATATTAATGATGATTATGATACCTATAGCTTGTACAAAAATCTTAATTTATATGAATCTAGCTTTTAAGCAAGCAACATAGAGAATGTTGAATATACACAAGGCATGTTCCAAACCACTCGTTTGAAATGAATAAAATAATGAGAAATAGAATTCTATATGTATTATATCTAGAAATTTAGGTTAGGATTATGAAAAATAGAAATCTGTGTTTTGAAAAAATAGGTAAATAGAAATCTTAGTTACTTTGATAAGATTTATTTAAGATAAAATGCATGATTAATATAACTAATTCATCATTAAGTTCTTTCATTTCTATGATTACTTCTAAAGTTATCATTTAAAAACATCCCACCCACTAATTCTATACATGATTATTCATAAGTAAAATATGTAATCAAAACATGATGGCTTAAAATTTGATATTTTGTAATATCGTTATTTTTTTAAGAGCGCTTTATAGTAATATTTGATAAAAGATATAGACATTTTTTTTACATTATTTAAAATAAAGTGATTAGTTTAAATTAATTTAGTTGTTAAATTTTTTCTACATGTGATAAATTATTTGTTTGGACTAATCATTTGTTTGGATTATAGTGAATTGGGGTATGCATAAATATTAAAAATTAACTTAGGTAAAGAAAATGAAGATTAATTGGGATATATGTTTTAAAATATTATTTGGATGATATTAACCTAACTTGGATGAATCAAGGTAAATTTTATTTTAATTCCATTTGAATTTAGGTGAATAAAGGTTAAAATAAAACAAATAACATATATAAATTTTTATTAAGGTGGGTGAATGGATGAGATATTAGGGTGGAAGGTAATTATCTTTGATTAGGTAAAAGTTTTAGTTATTTTTTCTTCATCTTCGTTACCCCAAAATTATAAGTTGATAAAGATAAGGAGAATTGCAATGAATGGAGGGGAAAAGGCTAACCCTCATTAACTTAGGGAAATCTTTTAAAAAAATTTCCCAATGGGGGTGAATGGAGGTGAATAAACTAATTCACCCTGGTTTACCCCAAATCAAATAGCATGTGAGATAAGAGAAATCAAGAGTTACTAGGGTGAATGAACATTATGTGTTCTACTTAAACATTAATAAGGATATGTCTAAATTTTAGCAGAGAAATCTTAATATATGTAAAATAAGAGTCCATGCAACATGTATTTCCCACTCAAAGCGGTCACTTTCATGAAAAATAAAATAAAAGAAAAGAAAAGCATATGACTAAAGAAAGGTTGGAATACATGCTCCCTTCCCAAACAAACACACCAAATAAGAGAGATGTATTACATGTGTTAAGAGACAAGTTAAGTATCTCTAGAATGATATTGGTCTTAAATTTGCAAAGCGTAGTTTCACTTATTTTTGTAACACCCCCATTTTTTACTATAGAAAAATTTCGTTAAAACATTTGCGGAAGCAGAAAACACACCTAGCAAAAATGGGGTGTTACCACCGTACCTGACACAGGTTAGATGTTTGTCACCTATCCCATATTAAATATAAGGCTAAACCCATCAAAACGTCCAAAATAACATAGGGCAAAAAATAACAGATTAAATAAACAACTTAAAAGAGTGTTTACATTAGAGGACCTATCAGGTTCCAACTAAATCATTACAAAATACATGTAAGTAGAAATATAGGACTACAATAAAGTAAGGTTAGGGCATTACACCCAACTAAATATCTTGGTCCTCTATAGGCCCCAACAAAAACCTTCAAAAATCCTTACTCTCAAGCCCTAATCCAAATGAGGTAGGCCCTATACTGGTCATCCCTAAAGACCTGCATATGATCCTCTGCTTATGGGAATGAGCATGTGACTGAGTAAACGGGCACATCAGTACACTACATACTAAGTAACCTAAGTTGCTCTCTCAATATAAATACAAGTATACTTAACTATCATGTATAGATATGAAATACAACATGCATCATGACAAAACCATATATATATTGGTAGGATTACATATTGACATGTTATCGTGCACAATTCCAACAAAGCAAAATATATCATACTTAGTTTCACATCCTCATCATATAAGCACTTACACATGTCATAGCAAAGAGAAACCAAGAAACCTCTAGGGTTTATTTCTAGGGTTTATTTCTAATTACCCAATTCTTTAGGTTATACCATTTACTTATCCATATATGAGATGGGTTGATCATCCAATCAATATTCCATTCTATAATCAATTAGTCATTTTGACCATTATGTCACGGCCTGCTTATTTTTTTCACAATTTTGTTCGGAATGTTCTAGAGTTGTGTAGACTCTAGTAGAATTGTGTGGAAATGTATAGAACATTGTGTAAATATCTAGAGACCTCCTAGATTGGTGTGGAACTCTCTAGAATCTCAAAGGCTAGAAGGATCATGAAGGGATCTAGAAGAGTCTTCTAAATTCCCTTGTAATCTAGAATTATCCAAAGGGTTGTGGAAGATCTAGAATCTTCCACCAAAGGAGGGAAAAGGAGGAGGACCTCAACTATATATAGAGGACCACCCCATTTGCTCCCAGCACCTCTCAAGTTGTAAGTTCTCTCCTCTCTCATCAATAAAGAGTTCTCTTCTTACATACAAACTCTCTCACTCTCTCTTTAAGCCTCCTAAGTTCTCCAAATGTTCTCACTCGTCTTCAAAGGCTTGGTAATAACCTTAGTTTGGGGAAGGCTAACTTAGTGAGCACTAAAGGTATTGTGCTTCTAAGTGCCACACGGGAAAGGCTTAGGTGAAAGAAATCACCCCGTGACATGTGGTATCAGAGCTTGGCTTAGTGGAAGCTTTGGTTACAAAGGATCGTAGTCATGGCAAATGACGAGTTGGCAAAGAACCCAAGTGAGACCACAACTGTCTCTATGGAGACCCGAGGTAAGGAACGTGAGAAGAAGGGCAAGAGTATTGCCAAAGATAAGTCGGTATCCAAGGACCAACTCTCTTCACTTGAAGAAAGAGTTTTTTGGGTGGAGAGAAGGATGGATGAGTCGACAGAGCGACTCGATGTGTTGGAGGAATATCTTGGTGAAGATATTTGTGGGGAATTCCTTGGTGGCATTAACCATTTATTGGAGGAATTCCGAAGAGATATTGGCACCCTAAGGGAGGAATTTGGCACCCTTAGGGTGGAGCATGTTGCATTGAAGCAAGATCTCAACCAAGGATGCCATAGCGATCATGTTGGAGGACCAAGGGTCCATGGCCCTGAACCACCCAAATACGGAGGTAAGCGCGATGCTAAAGAACTTGATAATTTTATTTGGATGGTAGAAAGATACATGCGTTGTGTAGGCATGGATGATGATGCGAACAAGATTAATACTGCCACACTCTACCTTGAGCACGATGCTATGCTATGGTGGAGACGTCGTAGCGATGAGATTGAAAGAGGTGTGGTGGCTATCAATACATGGGAGGACTTCAAGAAGGATCTTAAAGCCCAATTCTATCCCATGAACATGGAGAAGGCTGTGGTCAAGAAGTTAAGAAGCTTAAAGCAAACCGGTACTATCAAGGACTATGTTAAAGATTATAGCTCCTTGATGCTTGAGATACCGGACATGTTAGAGAAGAACCGACTCCTCTACTTCATGGATGGATTACAAACTTGGGCAGAGCTAGAGTTGAGGCGTCGTAATGTCCAAGACCTTGCTTCGGCCATAAGGGAGGCGGATTCCCTCATTGAGTTCCGAAAGGAGAAGAAAGATAAGCCAAAGAAGGGTGGATCATACAAAGGTGGGGGAGAGAAATCTCACAAAGAGGTCGACCCACCTAAGTGGAAAGGAAAACATGATGGGGGAAAGAACCACCCGAAGAAAAGGGCGTGCTTCATCTACCAAGGGGATCATATGTCCTTCAACTGTCCCAAGAGGAAGCAATTGAATGCCCTCATCAGTTCCCTTGGAGAAGAAGGGACCTCGGGCGAAAATGAAGTAAAGATGGGGTCAATGCGCTTCCTGAACTCACTCAAGACCAGGGCTAAGGAGGAGCCCAAAGTGCTAGCCAAGGATACAGAGGTGCCAAAGATTTCGAAAGGCTTGGTTTATATCGAAGCTAAAGTAAATGGCGGAGACACGAAAGCATTGGTGGATACGGGAGCCACTTATAACTTTATGGCTGAAGAGGAAGCCACAAAGCTCGGGATTCGTTATTCCAAGGAAATCGGATGAATGAAGGTGGTTAACTCAGCTTCAAGGTCGATCCTTGGTGTTGCTCGAGGCGTACCCATTCGGTTGGCCGAATGGGAAGGCATGGTGGATCTAACAGTGTTACCCATGGATGACTTTAGGATGGTGCTCGGCATGGAGTTCGTCGATAAGGTACGCCCACTATCATTCCTAGATGCTAACACCATGCACATTTCTAAGGGGAAAGAGTCCTATGTTGTGCCCCTAGTTCAGGAAAAGGTGGAGTCCAAGATGCTTTCGGCCATACAAGGGACTCAAGAAGGGTGAGGTCACACTCTTGGCCACACTGAAGGAAGAATCCTCACTCGTTCGATTGGAGGCACCCATGGAGATTAAGGAAGTCCTCAAGGAATTCGAGGACATGATGCCACCCAAGCTTCCAAAGAAGCTCCCACCTCGGAGGGAGGTGGACCATGTGATTGAGCTGGAACCAGGTGATAAGCCTCCAGCCATGGGTCCTTACAGGATGGCCCCGCATGAATTGGAAGAGTTGAGGAAGCAACTCAAGCAGCTATTTGATGTGGGATTCATCAGGCCATCTAAAGCCCCTTTGGTGCCCCGGTATTGTTCCAAAGGAAGCACGATGGAAGTCTCCAGATGTGCATTGATTATAGGGCACTAAACAAGGTGACCATTAAGAATAAGTATCTGATCCCGTTGCTAGCGGATCTGTTTGATAGACTTGGGAAATCCCTATGGTTTTCCAAGTTAGACTTGAGATCGGGGTACTGGCAAGTCTGCATAGCCGAGGGAGATAAGCTCAAGACTACATGCGTAACCAGGCACGGATCTTACGAGTTCTTGGTCATGCCCTTTGGTTTAACGAATGCACCTGCTACTTTTTGCACTTTGATGAATAAGATCTTCCATCCATTTTTGGATAAGTTCGTTATGGTGTACTTGGATGATATTGTGATATATAGTGAGACCTTAGGTGAGCATGTTCAGCACCTAAGGAAGGTATTCCAAGTACTTAGGGAAAATGAGCTCTTCGTGAAGGTGGAGAAGTGCTCATTTGCCTAAAAGGAGGTGATGTTCTTGGGTCACCAGATTGTGAAGGGGAAGATCTTCATGGATGAAGCTAAGGTGCATGCTATTGTGGAATGGGAGCCACCTAAGGGAGTCTCGGAGTTAAGGTCTTTTTTGGGCCTTGTGAATTACTATAGGCAGTTCATCATGGGATACTCGAAAAAGGCCACGCCCTTGACCAACTTGCTTAAGAAGAATGTCACCTGGGAGTGGATGGACGAATGTCAAAGGGCCTTTGAGGATCTTAAGCAAGCGATGATGGAAGAGCCCATCCTAGCTCTTTCAAATTACGCAGAGCCGTCTGAGGTGCATACCGATGCATTGGATTTTGCTATAGGGGTGTTGATGCAGGAGAACCATCCTATAGCCTACGAGAGCCGGAAGCTCAATGACACAGAAAGAAGATATCTGGTGCATGATAAAGAAATGACGGCTATCATCCATTGCCTTCGGGTGTGGAGGCACTACTTGCTTGGAAGTCGGTTTGTGATCAAGACCAACAATGTTGCCGTCAGCTATTTCCAGAGACAAAAGAAGCTAAGCCCCAAGCAAGCATGGTGGCAGGATTTCTTGGTGGAGTTCGACTATACCATGGAGTATAAGTCGGGCAAAGCCAATGTTGTGGCAGATGCACTGAGTCGGAAGGCAGAGTTAGCAGCCTTGAGCCAACCGCATTGTGATCTCATGGATTGAGTTCGAGAAGAATTGGCCCAGGATCACTTAGCTAAGAACTTAATGGAGATGGCTAAGGAGGGAAGAACTCGAAGATTTTGGGTAGTAGATGGCATGCTCTACACCATTGGCCACTGACTCTAAGTGCCGAAGTGGGGTAACCTGAGGAGGGAACTACTAAGGGAGTGCCATGACTCGAAGTGGGCTGGTCTCCTGGTATGAGACAGACCCTTGTACTTGTTGAAAAATCTTATTATTGGCCTAACATGCAGGATGATGTGGAGGCATATGTAAAGACTTGTCTTGTGTGCCAACAAGACAAGGTGGAACAAAGCAAGCCTGGGGGTCTACTGGAGCCTCTTCCTATTCCAGAGAAGCCATGGGAGAGTATATCCATGGACTTCATCTCAACACTCCCTACTTTAGAAGGATGCGGTTCCATCATGGTGGTGGTGGATCGATTTTCCAAGTATGGAACCTTCATCCCTGCCCCTCGAGATTGTACAACTAAGGAAGCTGGACTCTTATTCTTCAAACATGTGGTAAAGTATTGGGGCATTCCTCGAAGTATTATTAGTGATCGAGACCCACGATTTATAGGGAAATTTTAGAGGGAGCTGTTTAAGATCATGGGCTCGGATCTCCACTTCTCCACAAGTTTTCAACCACAAACTGATGGGCAAAAATAATGGGTGAATCACTTGTTGGAGATCTACTTGAGGCACTTTGTGAGTGACAATCAGACAGATTGGGCAAAGCTATTGGATGTAGCCCAACTCTCCTACAATCTCCAGCGGAGTGAGTCCACACAAAGGAGTCCTTTCGAGTTGGTAATGGACCAACAACCTACATCACTGTAGGATCTTGCTAAGGGATACACAAGACCTAGCCCCCGCAGCCTTCAGATATGCTAAAGGGTGGGATGAGCAACTAGACTTGGCAAAGGCAAACTTTTCCAAGGCCGCCAAGAGGATGAAGAAATGGGCGGATGATAAAAGAAAGCCCAGGGCATTCCAGGTTGGAGACAAAGTAATGGTGAAACTTCCAACCCAACAATTCAAGGCCTATAGAATGGTGCACAAGGGCTTCACACGAAGATATGAGGGGCCATATCCCATTGTGAAGAAGGTTGGAAAGACTTCATATAAGTTGAAGTTGCCCACAAAGTTGAAGGTTCACCTTGTGTTCCATGTAAGTCTTCTAAAGCCCTATCATACGGACAAGGATGATCTGAATAGGGGTGAATCATCCCGAGCTCCACCCGCAAATGTTGTATCCTATGAAAAGGAGGTTGCAAAGGTGCTAGCTGATAGAGAGAAATCAGCAAGAGGAGTTCCCAAGCACACTGAGTACCTCGTGTGTTGGAAGGGCTTACCAGATAGCGAGGCAAGCTGGGAACGAGAAGAGGACTTGTGGCAGTTCCGTGACCAGATCGAGGCTTTCAAGACCACCAAGGACTTGACAAGGACGTCAAGGGCTTAGGTGGGGGAAGATGTCACAGCCTGCTTATTTTTTTCACATTTTTGTCCGGAAGGTTCTAGAATGTTCTAGAGTTGTGTATACTCTAATAGAATTGTGTGGAAATGTATAAAACCTTGTGTAAATATCTAGAGACCTCCTAGATTGGTGTGGAACTCTCTAGAATCTCAAAGGCTAGAAGGATCATGAAGGGATCTAGAAGAGTCTTCTAAATTCCCTTGTAATCTAGAATTATCCAAAGGGTTGTGGAAGATCTAGAATCTTCCACCAAAGGAGGGAATGGGAGGGGGACCTCAACTATAAACAGAGGACCGCCCCATTTGCTTCTAGCACCTCTCAAGTTGTAAGCTCTCTCCTCTCTCATTAATAAAAAGTTCTCTTCTTACACACAAACTCTCTCACTCTCTCTATAGGCCTCCTAAGTTCTCCAAGTGTTCTTAATCATCTTCAAAGGCTTGGTAATAGCCTTAGTTCGGGGAAGGCTGACTTAGTGAGTACTAAAGGTGTTGTACTTCTAAGTGCTGCATGGGAAAGGCTTAGGTGAAAGAAGTCACCCCGTGACAATTAGCCAAGTCTATAAACTAGCTTTTATTCTTTTTCTATCACTCATACCATTACTTCCATTCTTAACCAAGTATTAATCATTATGTTGGTCATCATTCATAATTTACCAACCAATTACTTTTTATCTATATTTTATTATCATCGAGTAATGGACTGTGTACCACCCCATATCTATCCAAATAAGGGACATAAAGTTTAGGCTAAAGCCAATCACCAAGTGGATATAAGTCCAGGCCAAAGCCAATCACCAAAATGGACATAAGTCCAAGCTAAAGCCAACCACCTAGGTAAACATACCCTTTAGTATCGATACCCCCTTAGTACACCATTAGTGTTTAGATTAGATAAGACACCGAGACCTCTTAGGATCCCACCCGAAGGCACCAAAAACACCCAAAGACAAACTAAACCCTGATATCTAATCGAGGATTGGATAACCTAGACTCATACTCAATTCAATTGTCTTTCGCTTTACGTGATTAGCATTTTATTCATAATGATGAGTAATCATACAAGGCCCATACAAAAACAAGTAAGGCATCTTTCCATATTAAGCCATATCAATCATTTTTATTTCCATTTTCCCAACCATGTGGATTTTTCATTTTTCCTTAGCCAATATTATTCATACCCATCATATGGTTTAATTCAAGCCCATGCTGAGTTTCATTACTCTTTTTTCAATATCATCACTTATCATAAATGAAATACTCAATTAGCCTTTACATTACTCATAGAGTGTATCATAAATTATAATCTATTTAATTCTCTTATTAGGCCAATAATCCATGATAAAAAATTGTATTTTATCCTATTAATAATCAGTGTATAGTCCCAAACATACCCTCAAAGCATAACCAAACCAAAAAGAAACAAATCATGAAACTAGTCCATCGGCCTGGCCCAACCAGTCAATTGGTTGCACCAATCAGTTAATCTGTTTAGGTTAATCAGTCGATCAATTATACTCAACCAGACCATGCTTTCCTCAAATCAATCTATTAGTTTGGAAAAACTAGTCGACTGTTCATAGACCAGACAATCGATTCTGTCAAACCAGTCGTTGGGTTTAAGAAGAGAGCAAGACCAAGGTCTCTTCAGGCTTACCAATCAATGGTTTGGGTCAACCAGTTGACTATTCTAGGAACCAGTCAATTGGTTTAACCTAACCAATCCATTGGTTGGCCCTAACACAACACCAAACCATTAATTTTCATATATATTCTTACATATAAATCATCATTAACCACATTAAAATATGTATCAACATAGTCTAACATATTTTCAACCAGATTAACATACATTTTTCAACATGGAATCATCATATCCTAATTTTTTATTTTACCAATTTTCATACTTTTTACTCAAATCATGCCATCTAACTACCCAAACCATGTATGAAGGCTATATTCATTCATGTTAACATGTAGAAACTGACTTAAGGGAACAAAAAACATGTAGGAATGCTTACTAAACATTATAAAAGTAATAATCACTTGCTTGATGCATGCAAAATCCCCTTAAAGCTAGAAATTCCAACTATGGAAATTCTTAGCTTTGATGACCTTAAAACCAAAGTCTTAGACTCAAACATTGCACCAAAATCTTATTAAAATTTTAAAATTAAAAATAAAAAGAAATAATAACATACCACTTGAGGCAAAACACAAGCAAAAGCCCAACTAGACCACTCAACCTTTTTCCCAGAATCTAACTCTTCTTTACTAAATAATTGAAACAAGAGAGAGCTAGAGACAGGATGAGAAGAGTGTAAGAAAATATATTGATAAGGCTCAAAGTGTAGAAGGAAGAGAGTGAATACAAGACTTAGAGATTTTTTTAGCCGAAAGAAAGATGTATATAAAGGATGATTATGGTTATTTATAGCCAACCGATTGAAGGGAAATACTAAAGGTTTAAGACTTAGCTCAAAAACTTTCAATTGATTATTTGAATTTGATCTAAATGGACAATTTTTTTTTAAATTTGTTGACCAATTCTCCAAAGCTCAAATGGTATCTCTAGAGAATGTAGGTCATTTTAGGCAAAAATTAGCATACATGACTGGATTAATGGAAGGTTAGCATGGAAGATATCTTACACCTACTCAGAATTATGCTTATAGATGAGAGAGGAGGAAGAAGACAATGCAGAGGTCATCTCTCCCCCCATAATTGTCCCAATTAACCTTCAGATCAATTTTAAGCAATATTTTGGGTTAAATACATCATGAAAATGGTTAGGAATATCTTAGGGACAAATTGACATGAGTTGGTAAGGTTCCATTTCAGTGTAAGAGATTTTTCATAAAATCAAACTCAAAAAATGGTTAGGGACAACACAGTCAATGGGTTTGGGTCTACTAGTTGACTATTCTACAACCAGTCTATTGTTCCCCCCAACCAGTCAATTGATTTAGTAAAGAAAAACCAAATTTGCTAAAGCGACAAACTAGTTGATCAGTTCATGGAATTAGTTGATTGGTTTGCCTACAAAACTCAATAAACTCCATTTTCAACATAATTTCAAATCAAACTTTGTCCTAAACCAAATCAAAACATTAAATCAAAATCAAATGCCTAAATTTTGGCATAATTCTCATTCAACCATTTATTAAAATATGGGGTATTATAATTCTTGTCAGGACCATAAGATTGTAAGAAGCTGTATATATGTTAGGGTATTATAGTAGAATGAGGCACATTTCTTAGAGTATGAAAATGACCTTACTAGAGAAGGCTCAATGTATGTTGTCGCAAGTTGGGTTAAACAAAGAGTTTTAGGCTAAAGTTTTTCATATGGTAGCATACATGGTGAATCAGTTGTCAAATCATTCCATTGAGCCAAAGACACTTAAAGAGGTATAGTTAGGTAAACCTATCTATTATTATATTTTACATATCTTCGAGAGTTCTACCTATACATATGTGAATGGTATGAAGCTTAAACCTAGAGTCAATAAGTACATCTTTCTTAGCTGCACATCATTGTGAAGAGATTCATGTTATGGGACCCAATTATATCTAAGCTTTTGACTAGTAGAGATGATGCCTTCAATGAGTCATGGTCCTCCAAAAGACTATGTATATTGGTATTTTGTATAAGGAGGTGCAGCTGAATAATTATTTGGGCTAGTGGAGGTGGAGGCTGGTTTGGATGATCGAATACCCTCCTAATAGACCCACTATTCCTGAGGTGGATGGATCCAAGCAATAGACAAAACAAAGAGGCATTGTTCCAAGCAGGAAGGGTAATCAAGCCTCCTTTTAGATATGGTTTTGTAAAGTTGGCAGTTTATTCTTTATCTAGTTTTGAAACTATGGTTGATGTACATTAGTAGTCTTACTCATAGGTCATTATCAGTACCTATTCTACTGAGTGGTGTACTGCTATAGAGGCAAAAATTTAGTTTCTTTTGAAGAATCAAACAGAGGAACTTGTGAAGGCACCCATGATAAAGGAGATAGTTTATTTTAAGTGGGTGTACAAGTTCAAGAAGAGAGCCCCAATAGCTAAATGAGTGATATACAAGGCTCATTTAGTTACTCTTAGTTTTAGTGAGATAACTAGTGTAAACTCATAATATTCCAAATTTAACCTAACCCTAATCCTAGATGATTAATATTTTTTTAATCTCACCCTAATGCTTTAATCTTATTTTTAAACCTAACTCTAACCCAAATCTTAAACTTCTTCTTCTTCTTCTTCTTCTTCTTTTGCATGATATTTTTCCTTCCTCGACCCTTTTCCTTCTATTGTTCCTCCAACTGTAGTTTGCCTAATCATAACTTCATCATCACCCTTATCCCATCCCTTTATTCTAGGGATGTGTCATAAGAGAATTTTTCCCTAAATCCCCCATCATCGACTTTACACCATACCCCGATCTCTACCTCCACTCTTTGTTTGTCTCCACATCCATAAGTACCACGCTCAACCATAAATACCCTCATTTATCACTACTGACTTTACTTAATGCCTCACTAAACCTTCCCTTAACTCCCTCTCTCCATCTCCAACCTTCTTGTACATCATCTTCATTGTTCTCCACCATTTATATGCAATAAGGTCTGCGTGATTCATCAAACCTCATCTTACACCACCCTTGTTGCTTTAGCACCTCACACAAATAACACATTTGTTGCTTGATAAGCTCATGTAACTTCCCTTTTCTTCATTATTTCTTTTTCATATTCAAAACCTAACATAACACACCCCTAACTACATCTACATATTACACAACACAGCCTTAGCTACACCAACACCTTATGCTACCCTCCCCCTTTCTATATGAGAATCTCACATAAATCCACCCTTATTTACTTGAGTTCCTTACACAACTCCACCCCCATTTGCATCACTCTATCACTTAGGAAGCCTCCATTTGCACCTCACTTTCATTCGACTTTGAACTTTTTAATTTAATTTGCTTCTTACACTTTTTCAACCTCCTTTACCTTACCTTTTTCCTTATTTTTTTTCCTACATTCTACACATGCATTATACTTAGGCTTTAGGTGATTTTTTTTGGTCTCGTAGGAGGCATCTTAGGATTTTACTTACTTAGAGATCAATATCTGTTAGGTAATCATATATGTCATAGTTAGGTTTTTTAAATGCTATTTGTAAATGTGGATATAATCTCATGCTCAATATTAACATATTCCATAATTCATATTGTTAATGTCATTCTATGATAAAGTTGTATTGTATTATGGAAAAGTGAGTGTTTTGTGAAAACACGAGCTTATGTGATATTTCTTATGATAAGTTTTGTATTATAACCCAAGTATAGTAGTATGATTTATGTTTTTGCTAAATTATGGAAAGTGGGTAATGAATATGGTCAATTTGTATGGATTTAATTAATTGAAGGTCAAAGCTAATGATGTTAAACTCATCAGGTTTTAAGATAATTTAGGTGTTGTGGCTACCTTAAGATATTTAGGACATTTCATGATAACATAGGAAAATAATTATGCAAAGATAATAATTGAGGTTTTTATATTTTATATCATGAGTAATATGATCTAATGGTGGTCGATTAGGAAATAAATTATCTAAAATGAGACTTTAAGGCATTTTAGTAACATAAGAGCACTTTGGTCAATATGGATTAAATATCAAATCTTTAGTACTTTTACTGTGATATTAGGTGAAAATATTCTAAGTGTGCTATGTGGAATACTCAAAATAATGATGAGAAACATAATTCTAATAAAATGTGAAAAAGTTTTAAATTGGAAATAGTAACCCTAGAGAGAAGGTTGTTATCGCATGTGTAAAATGTTGAAGTTAGACTTTTATTTTTGGATATATTGTTAATAATGATATATTATGAAGTTGTATTGAATTTGGTGGTTATATGAGCCTTATGAAAAAGTTACACTTATCTTGTGAAATTAAAGTTTGTAGTGGAGTTATGGTAATGTTCCTTACGGAATGATTTGTGTTTAGTAAGACAATATTACTTAAAGCAAAAGATCAAGTGAGTTAATACTAAGGTGTAAAGTCTATTCCACCAAATGAGAATAGTGGTCAGGCATTTTTTTTTATTCTAAGAGGTGTTTTAGATCATTCAACTGATTTAATAATAGTGTCATAGAGCATTTTGTAGTGGAAGGTGTCTTAGTACATTCCATAGGATGAGAATAGTAGCTAACTGCATGTTACCTTAGGAAGTATAGAGTCTATCCCACCAG
Organism: Tamarix austromongolica; assembly: GCA_039764185.1. Lineage (NCBI taxonomy): Eukaryota > Viridiplantae > Streptophyta > Magnoliopsida > Caryophyllales > Tamaricaceae > Tamarix > Tamarix austromongolica. The sequence goes on from CM077809.1 coordinate 96,574,491, forward strand.
CTTAAAAATAGTGGCTAGGAACATTTTTCCTTAGGAGGTATTTTAGTACATTCCACTATATTAAGAATAGTGGAGTCTCTAAACTTAACGTAATTAAACGGATTGTACATATACCTAATAAATGGAACTCTGAGTTAGTTTTTCTCTTGCATTGTATTATGTTTAATCAATGCATATGATGAGTTTTTTCCATGTTACCTTATGTACTTGTATACCTTTATTATGATTGTATTATTCCCTTGTTCAGTATATAGCATATTGATTATTCTTCTCATAAGTGTTGCTCTTTCCTATGAGAAAATAACCCATATTTCACTATAAAAGTTACTAAGGATTATATAAATAATTTCATTACTTATGATGCACTACTTGTGGAAGAGTGATTATGTTATCCTTTTTAGTTTTATCTAATACCTTTTTAGACTCTTAGCTATAATGGATCTCTTTTGGTTTTATTTTTATTTATTGTGTACTTAGAGTTAAACTCCAACTCTATTATAAGTTTATGGAAACTTCTTTCATTCTCTATCTATCATATTGTAAGTCCTATATAGTTTACCTTGTATTCGATGTAAGGATGGTATGGTAAGCTAAACTTGTGTCAAGTATGGCGGTAAAAACCAATTATCTTTTTATCATGATTTCGCTAAATGCCATTTTAGTAGTAAATTTTGGAGTATTATAAGACTATAACGAGATATTTTTCTCCTATTTCTAGGAATACTTCTATTCATTCTTTACTCGTGCTTGTAGTTATGCAAGTTTTAGAGTTGGAACATCTAGATGTAAAAACAATGTTCCTACATAGTGAACTCAAGGAAGAGATCTGCATGTGCCAACTGGACGAGTTCATTATTGAAGGCAAGTAGGACTATGTGTGTTTATTGAAGAGATCATTGTATGGTCTAGAGTAGTCTATTAGATAGTGGTATGCATAATTTGATGAGTTTATGATTAAGCATGGATTCTTCTAGAGTGACTATGATGGGTGTGTATACCGGAAAGAATTGGAGAGTAGCTATTTGGTTTATCTTTTGTTATATATCGATGATATGCTTGTGGCAACAAAAGATATGTATAATTTTAACAAGGTGAAGAGAATATTGATGGGTGAGTTAAAGATGAATGATCTTGGAGTTGTAAAGAGGATCCTTGGTATGGAGATCATATAAGATTTTGAGTGGTGTCTTCACTTGTCACAAGATCAGTATGTGAACAAGGTGCTATTGAGTTGGTACATGATAGATTTTAAGCTAGTTAGCACTATATTAGCTACTTCACATTATCCACTTTAAATTACCCCAAATTTGAAGATGAGGAGGAATTCATTACCATAATTCCTTACTCAATGTTGTTGGTCGTATTATGTACATTATGGTTTATACTAGGCCTGATATCGTTATTGTTGTGAACAAGTATATGGTGAATTTGGGAAAGACTCACTAGTAAGAGTGAAGTGGATCTTGACGTATTTGAAAGATATGGCATCAACATTTTTGGAGTATGGTAAGTCGACTAATGCGTTGACTGCTTTTGTAGACTCTGATCATAGTGGAGACTTTGATAATAGAAGGTCCACCAATGGTTATGTTTTTTTTTTTTATTATCTTAATGGTTTTACAATTAGCTAGAGGTCTTCCTTGCAAGAGATGATGGCTTTGTTAACTATTGAGGCTGAGTACATGGCTATGGCTGAGGCTTTCTAGGAAGCTATGTGGCTTAGTAGATTAGTACATGAGTTTGGACTAGGTTATGGTAATCTAGTTGTTTAAAGAAATAGTTATAGTGTTATCTGGCTAGTAAAGAATCAAAATTCTTTCTATCATCAAACAAAATATGTTGGTATCAGGTATCACTTCATCTAAGGTATTGTTACTGCTAGTAAAGATATGTTGAAGAAAAGTGGATATAGTGGAGAGTCCAATCGATATGCTTATGAAACCATTGACTATAGGTAAATTTAAGCATTATTTGGACTTGATCAGTGTTCATAGGCTATGATGCCCTTTGGAGAGCTGAAGGTTTTTTACGGTGGTCTTTTATGTTATGTGTTACAAATATTATGTCAATATGGAGAACTATAAGCTTGCGACTAAGTCTCTAGTGTACAAAATGGCTTAGATGTTATGTATAGGTATGTGGAGGAGTTTTGTGGGGATCAAATGCTTGAGGAGAGGGCACCGAGGGTCGTATTGTTTAACATAACTGATGTTTTATCATGCACTTTGGTTTGGCTATTTTTTGGGGAAAAGCTAAGAGTCAGAAAATGAATAAGGGTTTGTGTTTCTTAAAAAAGGTATGTGATTTTTGGAATTTTTCTACACTTTTCCATTTTACCTGTAGAGTTCCTTACCTATATAAAAACATCATGATAGAAACACTAACCAGTCATTAAACACTTTATTTCATTTTCCTTTTATATTCTCTTGTGCTTTGAGATAATTGTTGAATTATGCATGATTTGTGAGAGATCTTGTTTGTTTCTATATAATCACACCATTGTATGTAATGAATATCATATGCTTTCCTAACTTCTTATGATTCTATTATTTCTCAAATTTTCCTTATATTCCTAATTATGGATTAGATTTGACCATTTTGATTACAAATCAATCATTTTCATAATAGTTGGAATAAAACACTAATTAATAAAAGGAAATATACTTGGTGTTGGTTATGCATCTCACGCTTCAGTTAGTCTCAAGTGCTAAAGACCTTTGGATTGAAGGATCCTTTCTACCTTCGTAGGTAAAATGACTGATACTATAGAGGGTACATATGCGTAGGGAATTAGACACTTAGCTTTGATGAGTGGCTAATTTGTGATAATGGCTTCCTTGATAGGTGCCTTTAAAGTTTAAGTTATATAGTCTTAGTATTTGTGGCATGGGAGATATTGTAATCTAACTCAAGTTAAATATATCTCTTATTTGAGATGTATATGACTACATGGTCGTGTGTGGTTTCCTTGGCTAGTTTGTCTTGTAAGTGAGTGATTTACTTTTGGATTGATGATTTGCACACAACTAGATGGTTGTTGTTTCCCTAGCTAGTCTACTGTAACACCCCAAAATCACGACTTAAAAATTTCGTTTAAACATTGCTTTGCAGAAGTGGAAATTAAAGAACGGTGGGTGTTACCGCCACACTGGACATAAGTCTGGTCTCCTCACCATCCTTACGTCAAGTGCTAAGGCTTAAAACAAGTCAAACCAACAAAAGATAATAGAAGTTCAATACATAATCAAGAGTTTTATAAGAGAAAGATTATCCATGACAAATAACTGTTTACGTAATTAAGTAGTCAACCATTTAGTTAATAACAAAAGAGTACACAAAAGTCATCAATGGTTTGCCTTACACTCTTCCGGTTCGTCAAAATTACAAGGAAAAGGGAAAAGGGGGTGGGGTCTGCTCACTCCCTTAATCTAACTATTCACCAAGGTGACGCTCTTCATAATCCTTCAACCAACACATGCCATGGTTGTAATCCTCTGAAAAGTGTTAGTATCAGTACGAATTCCTTGTATTGAGTAAACCACAACACCTCCGGAGAGGTAGTATACCCATGTAGCAATCATCATACAAATACGGAATTCAAATAGAACATATGATCACATGCAAGGCCACGATTTCAAAACACGCATCCACATCACAATTAACATTACGAGTTAGGTAAAAATCCCTGTCGAAGGCATTTAAGGCATGCTTATAATTTCACAACCAATTTAACTTACCAACGACCATACATAATAGTATAATAGGAAGAATTATTGATATTCCAAGCAATCTAACCAAGGTCAAGTCATTCCTAATCCGATTATTACAGAATTATTATGGTGGGTGTCTAATCCAATTATATAATTTATATAAAAATTCTCAAGTGAAATACAATCCCATATCCATGACAACGATCGTCAAGGAGGGTGGTACCAAAATAAATCACTCGATTCCAGGGCAAAGCTCGCCAAGGAAGCCACAGGACATAACAGTCGCCCATACTAAACCTCAGAACTCAAGACCTTAAGTATGCGTACTCCCTATAGGGTGTATGGAATACCTATAGAGCAGAAGTGAGCCCCTGAACCCGAAGGCCCAAACTATACACTCGGCGGCCAAGTCTGAGGCACGAGATTCCTTTCCAACTCGAGTCTTTCTCTTTAAGTAATTATTGTCTTATGAAATTCCGGGTTATTATTTTCTTTTAGAATATCGAGATTTATAAAGTTCAACTTAGTCAAAAATTAACAAACAACGTCAACCATTCCAAGCTAACACGACCTAGGGTTAGGCATTATGCCATAACCTGAATAATTATTCGATTCAGTGTTCAAACCAATTGTCCAATTATTCCCAACATTATTTTAAGGCCAACATTTAATTCAACTAGTCCAATTATCTACTTTGGAACACCTTTTTGCCTTGATGACCAAAATACCCCTCAACCTATAACTACTATATTTTCCTTCACTTTTATTATCGAGTTTACTTATATAGGATATTTGTCATGAAACGCTAGCATAAAATAGCTAATGATACTTTACATATGATAATTTATTCGGTTCTATAAAAGACCATATTATCCCTAACCATTCACCATACATAGTACATGTAAACACTATTAGCATGCATTTTTAATATTTCATAAATTCATACAATTTCCACAAATAAATCTTAAATACAATCATGGTATATAAACTAAATTTTCCCTTAAACATACTCATCTCATTTTACTAGCATAACTCCAAGTTCGTTAGCATTAGCATACACTTCTTCACATTTTAGAATATTACTTAGGCATATAAAAAGATTGCATGATAACACATATTAATTTACACATCATGATATTCATGTAGAAAAGAACTACAACATGCTCTCATTTCCCACAAAAATACAATAATTTGATATCCTCGTCCTATCATGATTTTATACTAGAAAACTAGCCTATCATTTTCACATAAAATTCTACCATCTACGGATTAGTTGGATTTACCTTGAGTTAAGAAATATTAACACCACGAGCTTCTTCCACAAATACCCTAGGCGAGGTCTAGATTACCTAGAGATGAATACACCATCCAAACTACGAGCATTAATATTTATGCTAATTAAAATAATTAAAAGATAACCTATATAAGCTAATACTTGAAAAAATATTAGGGAAAATAAACAAGGCGGTTGGTGCATGAATTTAAGCACCAAACCCACTGAAAGATATGATACTTATGTTGGGGAAGAAAAATGGCTACTTGGGGAGGTGGAACACAAGGCAAATGCTGGGTTATTTTGAGGCTAAATTTCTGTGAAGGGGAGGGGAAATTTGGGGCTGCAACTAAATTTTTGTTGCTGGAATTTAGGGAAGGGAAATAGAGGGATGCAAGGGGAAAATTAGAGGGCTTAAAGGGAGAGGAAAGGAGGGTGTTTTATGCAGATTGGGACTTAATAAAAAGGAGGGGAAAAAGGGTTGCTGCATGGGTTAGAAGCTAAGGGCTGCAAATGGGTTGTTTTTGGGGGGTGAGGGTGTCGACAGGCTACATGGGGATGGGGGCCTGCAAGGTAGGTTGAAGCATAGAGAAAGGAAGGGAATGGAGGGGTAGATGTCTAGAAAGGTGGGGTAGGTGTGCAGGTTGAGAGGAGGGAAAGATAGGGGCTACAAGTTGAGGGAAGGCTAGGGTTACGTGAATCATGGCTGTAAGTTGCTGGATGATGTGATGGAGGATGGCTGGGGTTATGGGCTGCGGTTTTACAGGTGGAGAGGCATGGGAAAGGAGGGAAAACATGTGGGTAGATGATTAGAATATAGAGTGGGGGTGTAGGCTGGGGGGAAGGAAAGGTGAGGCTGCAAGTTGGGGGGAAGGGCTGGGTGTCAAAGGCTTGGGTTGTAGGTTGGCCGAGTGGTGTGAGGGAGGGTGGCTAGGTTGGTGCTGCGACGTGCAGGGGATGGGGTGTGGCATGAGAGGGTGGTAATGAAGAGAGGAGATGGGATGAGTTTGGGGGTAGAGGGAAAGCTGCAAAAAGGAGGGTGGTTGTTGGACAAGAAGAGACACATGTATGGGGAGGAGAGGGAAGGTGACTGGCTGCATGGGGCCTCCTTTGCTTCGACAAGTTGGGGAGTTTTTATGGCTGGGTTTAAGTGGGGAAAAGATGGGGGGTTTGGTTAGGAATTGATTAGCAAAAGCCTCCCCAAAGTATTAAGCTTGCAAGTGTGGTTATTAGGAAAAGAATCCCACCTAAGCAAGGTTTTATTCTCTCAAAAAGAAAATATGTCACTAGTATTATTATGATCAATAATATTATCATTGTTTTATCACTTCCCTTATTTTATTTTTTTGTAATTATTGCTAACATTATTATTATTATTACAATCCTTGTTATAATTATTATTATTAAAAGTGTTATTGATAAAAAAGATTATTGGTATTGCCATCCCTTCTATTTTAATTACTCTCTTCTTATTATCGGTATTATTATCATCATCAATTTTTACCTTCCTCTACTCCTTCTTACATTTAATCTAGGTTATTTTCATAACTTAATATTTATGGACCTACTCGAGACAAAAAAGCGATCACGTAAAAAATAATCTTATGGTTTACTTTGCCTACTAATCAAACTTTAAGTCTTGCATGTCTAAATTAAGGATTAATTAATACGGGGTATTACATATACCTTAGAAGCGATTTGGAGTTATAGTTCATTGTATGTTATTATTTAGGTAGGAGATATTATGTATACTACCATTATTATTACATGTTGGTGAATGTATTACCTAAAGGTTAAGCTTGACTTGATGTTATTTCATAGGAATCATTAGTGATGTATCATTCTACTCCTTTTTGTATTGTAAGGTTATTGGGCATACTAGGGTTTAAGTATATTAAGTTGTCTTTGAAAGTATGAGTATCATGACAACATGTTTTAGGAATTATTAATTATTATGGTGGTTGAGTGCCCTGATGGTATATCATGTTAGCTTTTACTATGTTGTTATTACATATATCAAGTATGTTATTTGCTTAGTGTTGTGTGTGTTTACTGAGTACTTTTGTATTGAACATATTATTTTTAATGGTTGTGGTGTAGGTGATCTAGATATTATTGGAGCTTGAGTTGAAATCAAAGAGTAAAGCTTCTAATATTTTGTCTCATGTATGGATTTTGTAGTTTTGGTTCTATTTAGCTTAAAACCTTGGATTAAACTTTAGTAATGTGCACAGTCTTACCTTTTATGATGTTTTATTTTTCTTATTGTTTGATGTTTTCATACCTTACATTGTATCTTTCATGGGCTAGGTGAATGTATGTATATTTCCTCATAATAAATGTGGTAGTACCATTCATCATGTTTTGTTTTAACATTAGCATTATACTTTCAAAATAAAATTATAAAGTTGAGAAAAATAAGGGTGTTACAACCAATGTGTATGAATGCCTAGCTATGATGGTCGAAGCTAAGAATCCTCTAAGAGCCTACTCCTTATTTTGAAGGGGTTGAGTATTTTCTTAAGAGCATGCTCCATGTTTTATGTGTTACCTTGGAAAAAGTTCAGGTATATAATACCCCATTTTCTATAAACCCTAATTAAGAACATAATTGTGACTTAATATATTATGTGAATTGGATCATGGAAATCATAAATGGAAATGTGTGTTTAATGTGTAATTATGTATGTTTGGGTTTGGGTGGAAATGGATTAGGTAAACTAGGTTAAAAATGGGAGAAATGGGTTTTGGTTTTGGGTAGTTGACCAAGGCCTTAGGGTCAGACTACCAAGCTAGGTGGTAGAACGCATAGCATTAAGTGATTCAGCTAGATGATTGATGATTGATTGAAGGACATCTAAGCATTGTGAAAAGTTATTTTTTGTGTGATTTTTGTTCAATTTTGGCTTTGTAGTCCCCACCTTCATCCGTATAGGATTTTACTTAACATTCCCACACCTTGGAATCAAATCATTACTTATACCCTTTCCTTTGGCCATAATCACCTCCCTTCACCTCTCACTCACTCTCTTACACACCATCCCATCTTTGATTACCATTTCATTCAAGTGTGGCTTAGATAAATTTCTTAGTAAACTTTCCCTCTCTTTTCCTTGCTAATAACCAAAATCCCCACACCTCCTTGTGCTCAACATTGGTTTGTTCTTCAACCTTTGTTTCATTTTTCCCTCTACTCTCTCCTACCTTTTGATAGAAGTTTTCTTTGAGTTGAAAAACACCTTCTACCTTGTTCATGGGTTGCTGGAAACCGACCTTCTCCCCTATTTTCCCTCATTTTCTTGCTTTTGTTTTTTCTTCCCTTGATCCTTTATCTAACCTTTTGATATTTTCTTAAATACGAAGGTGTTAGATTTGGAAGAAAATTGAAGAGTTTGTTTTCCCTTCCTTCTCCTTGGTGCACCAACCTCTAATTGGCCATGGTCTTCTTTTTGTTGTGATTCTTTCTTTGTTGTTTTTGATATCTTGCTATTTTTGTATTGTACTACTAATTTTGGAGTTTTCCATTTTTAAGGAGAAGAAAGATTAGTTTGGTAGGTGGAGCTTTTAATGGATATTCCTTTTTTATTTTACTATTTTTCTTAGAAATGAGGCAATCCATATGCTACCACTAATATATGAAAAACCATGTGTCAGCATGATAGGGTTTGATTATTGACTTAGTTGTGATTTATGCCTTTCTTGTAATTTTATGAAGTATATGAATATATCATGTTGTACTAATTTTTCCTAATGTTTGTTAGCATGAAATTTTATGGTGGGGGTATTCGAGAATTATATATTTTAATATATATTTGACGCCATACTAGAATAGGGTGAAATATTGTTAAATCTTTAAGTATGCCTTATTGACGTAGTTCGCCCAAGGGCTTGTTGTCATTGTTAAGCCATCTTCTTTATATCACTCACTTGAGTTATTTAAATTTTAACATATGATGTAACACTTCCATTTTTCACCATTGAAAAAATTTGTTTTAAAATATTATAGAAGAAAAATATCAAGCACACCTAAAAAAAATGGGGTGTCATCACCACATCTAATATAGGATGGGTGAACTCCATCCCTCCCATATTAGATACAAGGCCAAGAAACCAAACCAACCAAACTAAGAGTAGAGTGCACAATAAATATAATATATAAGTACCAGAAGAAAACGTTTATGAAATAAGATCTCGACAGGTGTCCAAAATATTCAAATATGAGAGAGAGAGAGAGAGTCATCTAAAAGTACAGAGATACAATACGCATAAAACAATGATAGGGCATAACCCCAAACCCTGTTCCATTAAGAATAATTGTCTTTAGGTTTCCACGCTCTCAAGCCCGCAAGCTTAATATGAGGTAGTCCCATTACCGACCATCGTAAAAAAAACTGCATATGATCTTATGCTCATGGGTTTGAGCAAGTGATTGAACAAACAAGTACATCAATATGCTACATATTGAGTAATCCAACTTACATCCTCAATAGGAGTTAAAAACATACAAGGCCATAGGCAATAATAAAGGTCATACTAAACACAGCAGCATACTTACATATCACACTCAGATGTATATGTATTATCATAATCATATAATGCATATATATTTCATTTTATTCAAGGACTTAGATAATTAGTGCCTTATCATGTGTAGCAATAAAAAATAGATATTATGGATAGAAATGTATAATTAATAACAAATTATTCCACATCTTACTAGGCTTGGCTACTGTCCATTTATAGAAGTATCAATTCCATGTTTATATGATCTATTAGATTGACTATTTACAACCATTATTCCTTTTTCCTTTTTTTTCCTTTATCACATGATGGACTAATTACCTCCCCATAGTCTCATATACCATGGAAGTCTATCCAAACCATATGACATAAAATTCTAGCTGAAGCCAAGTAGCCATCAATGGACATAAAGTCTGGCCAAAGCCAAAAACCACCTAGGCTACTTGACGCTTTAGTATTAATACCTCCTACCTCATTAGATTCTAGAGTATGTAAGGTACTGCGATCTATTAGGATCCCACTCAAAGGAAAATTTTGAAGGTAAAAATAAATGCTAGAAGGTAGACTAACCTTCGATAACTAATTGAGGATCAAGTAACCTAGACCTATGCATAACTCTATTATCTTTCACTTTAAGTGATTAGTGTGTTATTTTCCATGGTTATGTTATCATTTAAGACCTATGTAACATTCAATAAACACATCCACATAATCATTCCATCTTAACCATTATTACCCTAAAACCATGTGGTGGGATTCCTTTTAGTGCTTAACCAATATTAAATCAACCAATCAAGATAATCCTTTTAGGCCAAGAGTCCAGATGAGCTTATCATTTTGTGAAGTCTTAGCATACCCATTCTAGTTTTTCCATTAAGACCTTCCAAATCACTTAGTAAGAATAAAATGAATTATGAACCATTTAATCCATCTAATATGTTAGTTAATTCATATCAAGATATGTGTTTTTATCATTAAAGAATCATATTATAGCATTGGTTTTTCCATTAAGAGCTTCCAAATAAATTAGTGAGAATACCATGGATTATGAACTATTTAATCTATCCAATAGATTAATAAATTCATTCTAAGATGTGTTTTCTCATCAGTAAAGAATCATATTATGCCATTGTGTATAATATCAAAATATATCAAATTCAAAAGGATAAAAATAATATGCTTTGGCTAAACCCCAAAGTTCCCTCGAATTAGTTATTTAGTATGGTTAGACCAATTGACTGTTCTATAATCAGTTAAATAATTTTATAAAATAGTTGATGGGTTTAAGAAAAAAGAAACCAAAGTCACCATAGACAACTTGGCTCATTTGTTTGGCATTACTAGTCAATTAGTTTACTTTCAGATAGCACAAAACATACATTTCACATGTCATTAAAGCTCCAAAATCTTACAACATCTAAACCATGACATTGCCATAGAATAAGACCATGGTTTAACATGCTCATATGCATAATCATGATTCATTTGCAAGAAATTGACCCTATTTATCATGAATTAAACCCTTTTCCTCATAAATCTTAAATAATTCACTATACATCATTAAAATACCCAAAATATCATACAGGCTTGTAAATATTCAAATTTAACAGGGGACATCTACTCACATGTTTATTCATGCCATATTTCAAAGGTGAGAAAAACTTACTTGAAGCATAGGAAAATTTTCCACCAAAAAGTAAAACCTTAATTTAAAAGATTTCTAATTCAAAAACCTTAAAACAAAATGTTAGCACTCAAAAATCATCTAATTACCTTTAAAAACCAAGAAACTAAAATTAAGGAAGAAAAAGAACTTGCTACCTCTAAGAGAAAAATAGGAGAAGAGGTAGCTAAAAGAAAACTCAAAATTTTCCCTAAATCTAACTCCTCCTAAATTAAGAATAAAACAAGAGGGAGATAGAGAAATGATCAGAAGAGTGAATCGAACTATAATGAAAGCTCGAAGTGGAGAAGAATTATCATGAGTGTTTAAGAAACGAAGGTATTTTGGAGGGTGAAAGAAAACTAAGGAGAATAAATGATTATGGTTATTTACAGTTGACTAATTGGTCAAGGAACGAGTGAGGATATGTAACAGATTGAAATCCCTAATTTTATCGTTCAAATTTGAGTTGAACGAGAAAATTTATCAAGAACAGGTTGTCTTTCACTTAAGATCTCAAATGGTGATTTTATATAGAATGCAAGTCAAGTTCATCTAAAAAGGATCAGACATGAGAAGGGAAATGAAATATCGATATGGGAAGAAAATCTCCCAGTCATGTAGTGATAGTTTAGAATTTAGAGGATGAAGGAAGAAGAAGACAAAGAGTAAGGTCACTCTCTATCTCTTCTATTAAAATCAAGTGATGCATGAGCAAATGGCTAAGACTTAACATTTATTATTATGGAACCTATTATCCTCTATTTAAAGAGAATCATGTATAAATTTGAAGGTAACTAGATGAATATATTGTTAGTTATGGATGAAACTTGCAAAATAAGTCACTAGCGATAAAGGCGTATGCATGGCATACATGGAGGACAAAAATGTGTTGTACGGATGGGATGAACATGTTATCTAAATGAGGAAACTTTAATCAACAATTTGGACATGTAGTATGGAGTATTATCACATTGATAATTGTTAAAAAGACTAGAAAGTTGAATTAGTAAAAAAGTAGCTTAATTCTATCTTGTAGGGTTATCTTATTCTATATTTTGAGTGTGTTTAGAGTAGGGATCAAGCTAATTCTTTTTGTGTCAATTCTAATTAGATTTTTAGGAGGATTATTTTGCAATATTAATTAGTTACAATGGTTATAAAAACCATAGGAAGTACACGACACAAAGGAGATGAAAAATTGATGAAATTGTAAGCTTTGCTTAATTAAATTTTGTATGAGTTCTTCTCAGTATTAATCAAATATGTGTGAGTGATTATTATTGAAATCATTAATATATTTGTTTATGTGAATTAGAGATTAGGATCTATCCTTCAAACCCTCCACAAACCCACACCATTCTAAACCCTAAACGCCATATACAATCACCATCATCATTATCTTCAACATTCATCTTAATCTTATTCTTCTTATTTGATTTTATCTATTTCCAAACATAAGATAATAATAATATTATTATCAAATGATCATCCTCATTACCTTAACTTCATAATATAATCATCAAATCATTATATTTCCAACTATTCATTGCCATAATATTCATATCAATACTAAACCCTAATTGTAAACTGTAACCCACGAACCAAACCTTTCTAAACCCTTCATCATTCGAGAATTATTATCATTATATCTTATTTTATGAATCATCATCATCATATTTCATCACTTTTGATTCATCATATTCCTTTTAAAAACCTAACTGAACCATAATACCACTCAAACTATAAGTACATATTTCTACAAGCATCATTAAGCCCTTAAATTTGGTTGAGGCAAAAATTAAAGCTGGATGGTGATCAAAAAGGTTGAGGATTACTTGGGAATAACTTAGAGTTGGATTATCAAAGTCTCATCTTGATGTAAGAAATTTTCTAGAAAAATAAGCTTAAAAAAGTACTTGACCAGACAAATCAATCGATTAGTTTAGTCATACCAGTTGACTACCTACATACTAATCAATCGATTTTTCCAAACTAGTTAGTCAATTTTGTTGAACAAGAACCCTAGCTAAAATGATGGACCAGTCTATCAATTTAGTAGAAAAACTAATTTTATTTAATTCTTAAAACTTTTCCAAATTTCTTTTTACTCCAAACCCAAACTGAAGTTCCAAAACAAGATCAAACATTATCTAATTCCTATCAAACACAGGAAATTATCATTTTATAATCTTATAAATATGGGGTATTATAGTGATGGCATGATGAGCATATAAAATTTATGATGTTTGTGTTACAACATATTCATGGTGTCTCTCTATCACATGTTCTCTTCAATGAATTTGTGCCATGATTGCATGTCATCCCTTCTATATTATATATGTGGCTTTTATATGTTAGTGTCATGTAGTGGTTTACTCAGTATCATTGTACAATGGGTTTTGTTTTATGGTTCCCTGCATATTCAATGGGTATCCTTTATCTTATAGGAGTATTTTGAGGGTACTTTTCGATGGATTTTTATTGGGGTTGAGAGAAAGGATTATATAGTGGCTACGTTGACATCTTTTGATCTAGATACTATGTAGACTCTTATGTCCCCTTTATAGTCTTTTCTTTTGGTTGTTCTAACCTTTTTCAAATCTATTATTACATTAGAATCTTATATCATGTAGTGAAATCTCTATATGCTTCTCATGAATGTTGTTGAAAGAACCTAAAGGGGGTGCATAGGGGTTTTTTTGAATGGAAATGACAAATATAAAATTTATGGAAAATGGAAAATATAAAATTTACACACAACTTCTAGTAGTGCAAGAGTAAACTACTCTTTACATCCACTAATAAAAAGGTTCTCCTTTTTAGATTTTGAATGAGTGGCATATTTTTATTGATTATCACTCTTCGCCTTATTTAAAAGACTTACAATCTCAATGACCCTCTAAGAGATGATTTACAAATTGACCTATTTATCTTCTTTAGACTCAGTAAAAATCTCCTAAGAATGATATGCAAACACTAACTAACTCCTTTGTAAATAATTTTATAAGGTGGTTGTGATTACAATTGATTCTCACCCAAAATCAAAATATGAAAGTGTAAATTTTTGGATGAGATATAATCTAACTAGATGTAATCAGAGATATTAAAATGGTACAGAAACTCTATCTAAGAGAAGTGAGCAATGGAAAATTTTTAATAAAAACTCAGGATTTAAAAGTTAAGAGAGTTTTGAATGAGTAATTAAATAATTGAGATATTAGAGTTTTCATTACACAATAAACGTAGTTGAATATTAATAGAGCTTCTTTATAAGACACACCCTCATTGGGTAGTTGTTGGACACAAATGGTTTGAAAAGTTATATCACTCTACAAGAAGAAAATTATTATTTAATGCTCACCATTTGATTGGTTTGGGGAAACCAGTCAATTAGTTGTTCAAATTAATCGATTGACTATGTTTAGACTTGTGATGAGAAAGTTACCAATACACAAAACAGATGATTGGTTTAATGAAACTAGTTAATTAGTTTCATTTTGTACTATGTTGGTTCCATGAACATATTTGGTTAGTACTATGTTTAGTAAACTAGTCAATGTGTCCTTCACACCATTTAATTGGTTTACTTAAATTGGTTGATCAATTTGTTTCTTGGGAAAAATTATTTTGCACTTCTTCTCAACCCTTATCCTAGTTGGTCACACTAACAAATCAGTTTGCTCAAACTAGTTGATCAATTTTTTAAAAACATTTAATGAGTTTAAATAGAGATGAATAAGTTTCTGTAAAAATGAAACTCATGGACTAGTTTGTCAAACTAATCAATTGGTTTCCAAACTAGCCAATCGATTTGATAAAACTAATTGATATATTTAAATATAGATAAATAGGTTTCTATATTAGTAAAAACCATAGACTGGTTGGTCAAACTAGTTGATTGGTTTGATGAAACTAGGCAATCAGTTTGCTACACAAATTAATATATATGATTTTTACATGTTTAACTCAATTGGTTTAAACCAAACCGGTCAATCACTCTTGAGGCTAGTCGACTTGTCTTACCTGGAATAAAACAACAAGATTTAAAACACTTAGAAATATCTAGAAAACAAGACCAACCATGAATTCATATAAAGTGAATTTAGGAGTGTTTAAAAGCTTTTTAAAGAGTTATAATTAAAATGTGAAATTATTAAACTTAACTCTTTACAAGAAAACCCAAGACATAGGACTATAACCCTTAAACCTTATGTCTTTCTAATCTTCATACAATCTTCTCTTATACTTTTGAAATTTAATTTCTCTTTTGAATTTTTACTTTGAGAAATTATTTGAGTAAGTTTATTTTTATCTCTTTGTTGTTAATAATATTTTATGCACATATAAGCAAAAAACATTAGTTCTCTAAATTTTCTTCTTATGAGGATAAGTACATTATCTACCAATGAGGTCAAATATTATTCTTAAGTTAAGTGAAAAAAGGTTTTATCCTTAGAAGTTAGTATAAGAATGGTAGTGGAGATCAAACTTACGCTAAATGTGGCAGAAAAACATGATTTTTTAAATTTTTTTACCTTTCATAATTATTTTTGAAAATAAAATTTTCATGTGCTAAAATTAGGGGGAGGGTTACAAAGTATGTGAATGGTTTTATTAGCATTGAATAATGAATATTTGGCCTTATTTTAACATATGCTTTCTATAATTCTATCTTTTGCATGTTCATATCAAATCTCATGTGTACTACCTTAAGAGATTACCTATTATTAATGGCAGGTTGCATGAAAGTGGAGGCATACATAAAAGTGCTATGCACAAGCATGTGATCACATGGGTTATGTTTTTATGTGCTCATAGGGGTTAGGTTTTACTAAGTACTTGACTATACTGACCCCCCTTTATGGAATAATGATGAACTTGACAAATGTGGGGAGTAGTTAGCCTTGTTTTGTAGGATATCCATCTTGTGGAGTTTTATATGAAGTAGAAATGATAGACCTTACGTAGGCTAACACATATTTTTCCTCCACTATTTCCTTGTACTTATTTTTATGATATTAATGTAAAGCTTAACCCTAATATTTTATATTTATGTTTCAACATACCTCATTTAAAGATTTTTCCACACTATGATTCATTGCTAAGTGAGTCTTATATCTATCTTAGATTATGTGCTAACCTCATTTGAATCCTTGGGGTATAAGATTACTTTTAGCCTTACATCTAACATGGGTTAGGTAATGGTTTTACCTTTCTCATGTTAGAGATGACTATTTCATCTCCATTTTCCTTACAAATTCTTTAATCTCTTAGAAAAGAGGTTGTAAAAGTGGGGGTATTTCAATTTGATTGTTGGTAACCTATAGGGCATTACATGTTATAATATGACAATCTAATACTTATAGGGTGAATCATGAATCCTTCCCCACAACCCTATTTCCTATCGGTTTCTACCCATTCTATCTTATATTATTCTTTTTATTTTTTTGACCTTCTTATTTACATTTTCTTTCATAGTTTATCTCACTCCATAGTATTTTTATTTCCTCTTTTTAAAAATTTATAGATATCACTACAACATTGCATTATCTCAATCCCTATGGGATTGATACTCTACTAATCATTGTATTACTTGGGATGATTGTGTATACTTGTACATTGTGTTGTCTCCATTTTTCCTTCTTTTAGTACATTGTTTACATAGCCACACCAAGTTTTTAGCAGCGATGATAATGGACTATCAGTGTATTAAGTTGATTTAGATAATTATTTAAATTGGTTTTCCTTTGTTTTTTATTTGTTTTTCTTTTTATTTACCATATAAAACTATTTAGGTGTGAGTGAGATTGAAGGATTTGTCAAGATGACTATTGGAACTTAATCGAATATCTTATTGGTTAGACAACCATAACCACTTAATGGTCTCCCTACAATAACACCACCACAACTCATAGTCTCACATTCTTGAGTGGCTTCTATAACATTTTATTAGGAAGAAAATAACTGAGCCATAAGAGATTTTGTTGCCACTATTCTTGATTATTTTCACTATGCCATCACTTAGCCTAAAATACAAACCTCCTAATTTGAGTTAAAATTTAAAACCCATTATATTCCATATGCTCCAAACTATAAAGCATTTTAGTCGACAAGCAACTAAAGACTCCCATATGCACTTAAAAGCCTTCATAGAGTGATGACTTTAAATACCTCGGAGTGATTGAAGAAGTACTTAAAGTCAAACTTTTTCCATACTCCCTATTAAGTGGAGCTAGAGAGTGGCCATTGTACCTTCCTACAGGATCCATCATCTTGTGTGATGATCTATAAGTTCCTATTAATATATTTCCCTCCCAACAAATATTTCAAACTTAAGCCTAATATAAAATCCTTTCTATAGGGAGATGAGGAGACCCTACACAATTTATAGGAGAGATACAAATATCTTATCTAAAAATGCCTTAGCCATGGTCTATTCTATTGGTTATAAATGGAAACATCCTACCATGGGTTGAACCTATAGGGCAGTTATCTTATAGATGCATTGTTCAATGGAGCATTATTAAGCAAACCTATAACTATGCTTATAGCATCATCAAGATTATATCATGTGACCAACAATAATGGGCTAACATGAGGAATGCCTACAATATCAAAGTAGTTGGTATCTTTGAAGTTTATTCTATCAAATCTCAAAGGGAAGATATATAATCTATATCTAACATGTTCAAAACCATGTCTTATACAACTTGACAAGCTATGTGGCAATGAGAAGAAGATTTCCCTCTAGGATAAGTCGCTACATTATCTTGTGTTTACTATGGAGAGGGTCACTTATTTGAGTAGTTCCCTACCAATATTGTTGCTATGAATTATTTAAGCAATCAGTATACGAGGAACCTTAAAGTGTGGGAATGAGTAGATCTCAACTTACCCTGAGCAAAACTACATCAACATCAAGGACACTACACCAAATCTCTAACATCTACAATACCATCCTCAATAACACAAAGTTCATTACTCCACCCTTCAATGCTGAAAATTCTAAGTCACATGAGAACCTAGTGAAAGAAACATTGAGTAGTAGTCCTCCGAGTAACTAACCTTGTGACATGGAGATTGCTACAAAAGAAGGGAAGGAGTATTATAAGGCCATATCATAAGGAATCAGTAAGGATGTTGACCCAAAAATTATAAATTCTATAGAAAAAGAACATCTTGTGGGGTAGACTAAAGGCAACCACCTTATAGGACTTCTCACTCTAGACCATCAGCTAAAAGAAAGAGAGAAAGATACTAAATATGTAGTTTCAAATCCTGAGCTAACTAAGACAAAACCCACATAACAACATACTCCAACAATGGACACTGCTATACCTAACAAATTTGATCTAATTTAGATGACCCAACCCTCAAACCCAATCTCAATCCAAAACCTAAAACCACCTAAATCTAATCCAAGATTTGCTAACCCACTAATAACCTACAATCAAATCGATCCAATCTGAAATGAACTAGCTCAAAAGAACCTAGCCCAAACTCAACCCATATTTGGCCATAAACCCAATAATGATCCACACTTAAACCTGATATATACCTAGATATAAATCAAAAAATGACCTAAATGAAAGCCAAATTCATTCCATAAAGGTAATATTTTTTTTATACACATCGCTGCATAAAAAATATTTAAAATAAAATAGTAAATAATAATTAGAAATTACATAAACATCAATAAAGCATCTTGCTAATAAAATTTTGTGTAAAAAAAAAGGTACTCATCCCATACGATAACAAATAAAACTAAAATAGTAAGATTATGTTATTTATACTTTATTTTATATAAGGCTAACACTGAGTAGATCACATTATATTAAGTTATACTAACTATTATTCTAATTGTTGTTATCATTATTATAAGCATAAAAATTATAATTATATTCATATTTATTATAGTTATTATAATAATATATATGATCATTATAATAATAATACATTTTATATTTTTCATAATAATAATTGTTATATTTTTTAACATAATAATAATTAATATTATAATTATAATTATTGTAATAGTCATAACAATACTAATGTTTATAATAATAATATTAATAATAATTAATATTATATAAGTATATATATTATGATGATGATGATGATGATGATGATGATAATAATAATAATAATAATAATAATAATAATAATACTAATAATAATAATAATAATAAAGCATAAACTTTAACTTATTTGTTATAACAAATTAATAATAAGAAACTTTAATTTAAATTATGAATCAAATTTATCTAATCCGTACTTGATTTGACTAGAATTTATTACTTAAATCAAACTCGACCTAAACCTAAATTGACATGGAGTTTTTAGACTAGAATTAAATTTGAATTCAAATAATGTTGATGGGTCAAATCATAACCCAACCTACAATCAACTCGACCCTACTTTACCCGACTCAATCCAACAATAACCATCACAAACTGAAACCTAAATTAATCCCAAACTGAAACCTAAAATAACCCGACCAGGTAAAAAAAAAATGACATGATTATATAGTAAACTCAAATTAATTTGATCTAAAATGACTGAACCAATACCCAACCCTTATAACCCATTTGCTACCTCTAAACAACATATACATAAATACACCACATTTTCCACACAAGGTGGAGATGCATTAATATGAGTTACTTGTTGTTAAGGAACACATTATAGAACGCCTTACTATAGGGTATAGAATTTTTAAGTTTGAACATCTAAAAAAAAATGTTGTAATAACCCAAATTTTAGCTAATCTTAATTCCAAGTAATTAATATCTTAACCTAATTATAATCTTAGAAGATTAAATTCTTTTACCTTACCCTACTTTCCTAATCCTAAATCTTAACTTAACCCTAATTCTTATTTTGGGTTATTAATATTTTTAACCTAAAACTAACCTTAGATGGTTTATAATTGATTTATCCTAAATACAATAGTCAAGACTATTTAATTCTAATCCTGTTTCTAATTGAACCTTGTTTCCCTTTTTTTTTTCCTTTTCCCATCTCCTTTTCTTTTTTCCCCCTTTTCCCCCTTCCTATTAAACTTTCTTTTTTTTTTCTTTCTCGTTTCTCCCTCCTCTTGCATAAAGTAATCTCCCCTATACCATGCCCTCTACCATTCCATAACCTACACTCTACCCTCATCATCACACACAACATCACTACCTTCATCCTTACCCACATCCTACACTTATGGGTTTCCCTTTAAAATCTTGCTTTGATCACCTCACTTATCTCCTTCTCTCTCTATTGCGTACATGTGTGTGTGTGTGTGTGTGTGTGTGTGTGTGTGTGTGTGTGTGTGTATGTAGCATAATAAACTCCTCAAACCATATTCCTTTATCCTTCCATTTTCCTATCAAAAAATAACACCACCAATTGAATCTTTATTTCCTTGCCTTCCTCCTTCTCTCCATAGCCAAACACACCACACAACCACCACTAACACTTTTTTATCATTCCTTTCCCATTTACGCCGGTCAATACCACTATTACTACCCCCATAAATTTGGGAAAACCATTGAAAACACACCCCTACCATTGACTATCACCACTAAAGCCCTTTGTGCTTCCTTCATCCAAACTCACAAACCCCTTCATTTTATTTCTCCCTAGTACACTAAAGACCATTATCACTCCCTCACCCTAACCATCGGCCATCTCCATCATTCCCTACCCCCACCATCAGCAAAACCTACTGAAGCAACCTACCTTCTTTCATCCATTTCCATTGGTCCTCACCTCACCTTCTACCCTCCTTTGTTGTTGCAAAACCGTATACAACTACATCAGTTTCCATTATCACCCCCTTATTTTTCCACTTCAACTAGTCCCACTCCTTGTTGCACAAAGTGTGGCAGAGACTCCTTTGAGCCTTATTTCTATTTTGCTCCAATTCTTTCACTTTCTATTACTTTAAAATTTTCTTAATTATATTATTAATCTCTAACGGTGTTTTATTATTGTTTCTTAGGTTATTTTTCAGACGAGGCAGGATATGATACATTCTTAGAGACCGATGCCTTTTTTATAAGGATATTAGTTGTTGTCAAGGTTTTGTGTTAAATGTCTAGTATGATTTTGTTTATTATTGTATTTTTGTGTTTATGTTGAAAAATACACGTTACTGAATGTTATGATGTGGTAATGCGATATTATATGATGAAAAATGAGTACTTTTAGAAGCATGAGATATTATTATAATTATTTCAATATTGAAAACCCTAAGAGAATATTTATGACATATGATATTATATTCTGGGTTGAATAAGTATGATAAGTGAGAATTGTGTATTTAAAATGTATGGTGATTAATGGAGGACTTGGAAATAATGATACCAAACATTTAATATTTTCATGAAATAAGGACATTTGGTTATGTTAAAAGTATCAATATGGGTATAATATGGAAATATTGGTATTTTAATATGTTATATGAGATAAAATATGATAATAGTTTCAAGTAAAATGTTTGGAGTGACTATAAATGGCTTAAGTTCCAAAAAATGAAAAAATAGCTTATTGGTAATAGTAATCCTATAATGGTAATGCTATCAGCATATGTGATAAATTTTAGAGTTAGACTATGATTATTAGATACATTGTTTATATTGTTATTTTAGGAAGGTATGTTAACTTTTGCAATCATAGGATTCTTATGGAAAAAGTTATGACGTGCTGATGAAATTAGGGTTTTATAAGCATTATAAATAGTAACCCTTAAGATATGAATGTTATCACATGTGTAAGAAGTTAGAGTTAGACCTTGATTTTTAGGTATGTTGATAATAATATTTTAGGAATAGGTACTAAGTTTGGTGGATCAAAGAGCAATAATGAAGTAGTTATGCCTAAAATATGAAATCAGGGTCTCTTAGGAAGTTTATAGACTTAAATCCTTGAAAACAACCTTGATATCTATGTGGTTATACTTTTATTTCTTCAATTATGTGCTTTAAATGTCAAATAGGTATGTTCCACTGAATGATAATAGTGGTTCGTGTGTGCTTTTCATTAAGAGGTTCATCACTCCATTCCACTAGATTAAGAATAGTGCAACCCTAAACTCAACATGAAGAATAACATTAATTGAGATAAGTAACTAATGGATATGACATTAATTACTTAAAGTAAAAGATTATGTGAGTTAGGGCTAAGGGGTTGTGTCCATTTCAGTAAACTATAATAGTGGCTTAGGTGTATTCTTCCCCGAGAGGTATTTCAAACTATTCCACTATTTTAAGAATAGTAGTCAAGAGCTTGTTATCCTAGTTTATATTGGATATGTTCCATTGGACGATAATAGTAGCCTTTGTGTGTTGTCCCTAAGAGGTGCTTTGGTCTGTTCCACTAGATTAAGAATAATGGGGGTCCCTAAACTCAACGTAAATAAAAGATTATTTAGGAGCAGGCTTCCATTGTAGGGAAGAGGAAATCAAAGACATAGGGTTCTGGAGGTAGTCTCTATTTTTGGGGAGGTGGACCTTAAGGGTTCTAGCAGTAGGGTCGGATCCAATCATGGGGTGGTCAGTTTTGATACCAATGTTAGACGAGTGGCTAGAGTAGATTAGCAGGACAACTGAAGCACTTTATATGTCATTTTTGTGGCTGGAATTATCAAGAGTGAGACTGTCAGGGCACTTCTAACTAGTGTAGGGCGTGTGGTTAGTTGGGTCACTCATCATTTGTGCGCTAGCATCAATAGGGTCAGTTCTAATATCATGGAGCACTCATACCTCTAAAATAGGCCTGTCAATAGCTGGCATACCAGCCAAATCAACAACATCAACAATAGTAGAGGGCACCTGCCCTAGCCAAAGAACATCCCAGGGAGGCTAAGGGGAGACTATAGGGGTCTCACTCATTTCCTCGAGGAGGAGGATAAACCTAGGGTTCTAGGGGATATTGTGGAGGATACTAGGGAGGATAATTATGTGGGTGTTTAAATGTCATCAGCTAGACAGAGGCTGATCGATAGCTGAAGAAGATCACCAGTTCATTTTCTATCCTCTTGTTACCAATTTTTGTGTTATTTGATTTAGATTCATCTCTATTGTTTATATCTCATGCATTTATTACTAGAGTTACTTTGTCTCTATTTGGTAGCGTATCTATATTTGTGATTTTTCCTTCTTGAGATAGATTATACTACACTAGTCTTTACTCGGACATGGCCTTAGGGATAGATAGGGTAGACTTCCTAATGGACTTGATAGAATTGGAACTATAGGACTTTGACGTTATCCTAGAGGTGGATATATTGGGAAGGTATCAAGAAATGATAGACTGAAGATAAGAGTAAGTAGTGTTGCAAGGACCTAAGATAACTAGGGTCTCCTATAGGAGATACAAGCCTAGGCCTATAATGAGTGTCGCATTTGCTCATACATTGTATTCATTGGTGTATAGGGTTTACTCTATGTATTTATGTATATTTAAGGAGCTCAATAAGGATGTGTCAGTATTAGAGAATATTCCAATTACCCAAGAGTTTCCTGATGTGTTCCTATAGGAGGAATAGGGTTTGTCGTTAGAACGTAAGATATACTTCATCATTGATTTAGTATAAAGGGAAAAGCGAGTGCCAAAGGCACCTTTCTAGATAACACCATTGAAGTTGTAGGAGTTGAAGAATCAGATAGAGAATTTAGTGGCGCATGTGTACATTTGCCCTAGTTTTTCTCCATTAGGGCATTAATTTTGATTGTGAAGAATAAGGATGGGAGCATTCGTCTATGCTTTGATAATCAAGATTTGAACTAGTAGATGCTGAAGAATTGCTATGTGCTCTTGAGGATCAATGAATTTTTTGATCAACGTTGTGGTACTTTGATCTTCTCAAAAATTAACTTGAAGTTGAGTTATCATCATCTATGCATTGCCTAGGAAGACTTCATGAAGATAACCTTTAGGAAATTGTAAGGGCATTATGAGTTTATGGTGATGCCTTTTAGGCTCACCAATGCATCTGCCATATTTATAGACTTGATTATGAGGATTTTTTAGCTAGTCATTAATCAGTCTATGATGGTTTTCATACATGATATTTTGGTATACTCTCAAAGTGGATAGAAGCATGAGTAACATCTTCACACTATACTTCCACTCCTTAAAGATCATAGGTTGTATGCCAAAATCTCTAAGTGCAAGCTTTAGCTTTGAGAGGTTGCATTTTTGTGTCACGTGGTGTTAGTGGGAGGATTTGTCATGCATTTGATGAATGTTTTAGTAGTGATTGCATGGAAGGCACCCACTACATCCCTGATGTTAATAGTTTTCTAGGTTTGGCCGAGTACTACAGATGCTTTGTTAAGGACTTCTTGAAAGTAGCTTATTCCTTGATGAACCTTCTAACGAATATGATTAGATTTCAATGGGATGATTCATGTGACGGATCATTTTAGGAGTTGAATTGGCATTTGACTACAACACTAGTTCTAAATCTACCATCGGGATTAGATGGGTTTGAGGTCAATGGTGAAACATTGAAGATTAGACTAGGTTGTGTATTTATGCAACATGGTATGGTAGTGGCTTACTCTTCTTGTTAATTAAAGGAGCATAAATAGAACTACTCGACACATGACTTTGAGTTACCAATAATCGTCTTTGTGCTGAAGATTTAGAGGTATTACCTGTGTGGGACTCTATGCAAATTCTTCACTGACCATAAGAGTCTCAAGCATGTATTCACTCAAAAGGAGTTGAATATGAGGCAAAGGAGATGGATAGAGTTGGTGAAGGACTATGATAGAAAGTTAACCTATTACAAGGGTAAGAATAACGTCATTGTAGATACCTTGAGTAGGAAGACATCCCACTCTTTGAGTTCTTTTGTGGTGTCTAATTGGTTACTTGAGGTGCTTAGAGAGATGGGAGTTGATTTAATCCAACATGGTGATTTGTAGGTTTGGGTGAGTGCTTTGATGATTACACTAATTGTTTTTGTATGAGATTCAAGCAGGATAACTGAGGGATGTTAAACTCAAGACAATTTGACAAAATATACAAGAGGGTTGAGTTGATTATTTTTAGATTCAGGAGGATGGTAGCATTCTCTATATAGGTCATTGCTGTGCACCTCATAGTTGTGTTGATTTGAATTTCAGGATCTTAGAGGAGGGTTACTGTACTCTATATTCTATTCACCTAGAAAGGGATAAGTTGTATGATGATATTAAGAGGATCTCTGGTGGCTCTTTATGATTCAAGAAGTAGTAGAGTTTATATTGAGATGTTTGACATGCTAGAAAGTCGAGATTGAGCACTAGAGAATTTCAAGGTTAGTCTTGCCCTTAGACATTCTAAGGTGGAAGTGGGACTCCATCTAGATATATTTTGTGAGTGTGCTACCAAGGATTCACTGTGCGTGTGATACGATATGGGTTGTTGTCAACAAGTTAACTAAGTCAACAATGTTTGTGCCGATGAAGCTGACTTAGAGTATGGATCAGTTGGCTATACTTAAATGAGTTTTCTATTGAGTAGTTATGGCACGCCTGTAGGCATAGTCTCCAATTAAGATTCGAGATTCCTTCTGCACTTTTAGGGAAAGTTGTAGGAGGTTCTAGGCACAAAGTTGAAGATGAGTATTGCCTTCCACCTAGATATGGATGGGCACGCTAAGAGAACTATTCATACACTAAAGGGTATGCTTCAGACTTACATTTTGAACTTATGAGGTAGTTAGGAGGAGCATCTACATTTGGTCGAGTTCTCATCTAATAGTAATTATCACGCTAGCATAGGGATGACACCCGTTGAGGTACCGTATGAGCGTAATTGCTGAATACCTTTGTTGGAGCAATATTAGGGAGAATCTTGTACTTAGACTAGATATGATTAAGGATATGACTGAGCAAGTTTGGTTGATATAGGACAGGATGAGAGTAGCTCAAATTTTCCCAAAGATCTATGTAGATTAGAGGCATTTTAGTGACAAATTTGAGCCAGGGGATAAAGTTTTATTGAGGTTTTAACCCACCAAAGGGGTGCAAAGGTTTGGTTGGAAGGGTAAACTAAGTTCAAGATACATTAGTCCTTATGAGATTATTGATATGTTTGGTGATATTTCATACTAACTAGCACTTCCACTAGAGTTAACCTAGTTCACAATGTCTTCCACATCTCTTAGCTAAGGAAGTATATCGTAGATCCATCCCATGTGATTAGACTCAACTAGTTCAAGCTCAATGTATTTTTATCCTATGAGGAGGTACCATTATAGCTTCTTGACACTAAGGTGCGCCAAACTTGGACAAGGTCAACTCTACTCATGAATATTCTTTGGAGTCGTCATGTACCAAATAAAGTGACTTAAGAGATAGATAAGGATATGCATGAGTCACATCTCTAGATTTTTCATCATAGGTGTGTAAAGCTTCAGGGTTCTTTCCCTTTTAAGAGAGTATCCCCCTCAAGTGTCATGTTAACTTTGGTAGAGTTAACTTCCAAGATCGCCTTTTCTCACATCCTTTTTCTCTTCTTCTCCAACCTCAAATTATTAACTTTAGGGATAAAGTCTCTTTTTAGGGGGAAGTGATGTAATACCTCAAATTTTAGCTAACCCTAATCCTGAGTGATTAATATTTTAACTGAATACTAATCTTAAGAGATTAAATTTTTTTATCTTACCTTAATTTCCTAATCCTAAATCTTAACTTAACCCTAACACTTATTCTAGGTTATTAACATTTTTAACCTAAATCTAACCTTGGATAGTTGATAATTGATTTGTCCTAAACTCCCTAATCTAAATTATTTTCTTCTAATCATAATTCTTATTCCACCTTATTTTCCTCCCTCCTTTTCCCTTTTTCTCTTTCCTTTTCCCCATCTCATTTTCTTTTCTGTTTCTTTTCCCTTACCCAGTCGACTTTATTTTCTTTCTTTCTTTCTTACTTCTCTCTCCTCTTGCATAAAAAAATCTCCCTTATACCATTCCCTCTATTATTCCATCACCTACATCCTATCCTCATCATCATGCATGACATCCCTACCTTCATCATTACCCATAACCCATTCTTATGGGGTTGCCTTCAAAATCTTTCCCTAATCACTTCACTTGTCTCCTTATCTCTATATTACTTGCATGTGTATATATATAGGACAAAAAAAACTTGAACTACCTTCTTTCATCTCACCATTTTCCTATTAAAAGTCAACACCACCAATCAAAGGTTTATTTTTTCATTCTCTTCCTCCTTGTCATCATCGCTAAACACACCATAAAAACCACAATCGATGGCCCTTTCTATTCCTCCCCTATATGCACCCACCAAGACAACTATTTATACCTTCATAGCTTCCACAAAACCCACCAAAAACACATCCCTACCACAAGCCATCACCACTAAAGCCATACCTATTTCCTTTGGACAAAATCACTTAATCCCTTCACTTTATTTGTTCTTTTGTGTACCTTCGATCACTATCGTTCACTCACCACAACCACCCTCCACTTCCACAATTCCTTCACCCCCTAATCGGCAAAACCCTCCAAAGCAACCCACCCCCTTTTGACCATTTACACTAGTCCTCACTCCACTTTCTACCCTCCTTTTCCGTTACAAAACCCCTAGCAATGGCAGTTGTTTCTATTTTGCCCCTTTATTTCACTACTTTAACTAGTCCCCTTCATTGTTTCATAAAGTTTGGTTGAGATTCCTTCGACCCTTGTTTCAATTTTGCTCTAATCTTTTCTTTATTTTTTTGGTAATTAATTAGGGATTTTATTACCAAAAAGGAGAGAGGTACAAAAAGTTTCAATTACAAAATCACAAGGGGCATACTCCTAGTTAGGGGTGTGCATTGTCAGATATCCGTATCCGAACGGATATTTTTTTCGGCTATTCGATCCGACCGGATATTTGATATCCCATATCCGAATCCGCATCCGCATCCGAATACACCGGATATCCAAAATATAGGATCGGATTTCGGATATATCCGGTTATTGAAACAAAATCCTATTATTAAATTTACATATATAATCTATAACTAAAAAAAACTATGTATAAACACTTGTTTAATTATTCAGCTTGCATACAAACAGATAAAATATATGATTAATCATATCCACAAAAATTAGCGATCAAGGTTTGTGAACAATGATACTCTAGAACCGTGGAATGACCTAAGTTAAGAGGCTCAAAAAATTTAGGAGTTTTTTTTTCTAGTCTGAGTGCTTGCGTGTGTATAGGCCGTGACCTATTTGACTGTTTGTAGAGTGTGGATGTTTATTTTAGACTTTAGTTCAGTAAATTATTTTTGGACTTATGTACTATAGTAAAACAAATGATCCAAACTTGAAGATTGAAAGAAAAAAAATCAGATTATAAATTAAATTATGCCTAAATATAACTGGCTTATTCTTAAAACCGGATATTTTTTACGGATTGGATTATCCACTAAAAAATTGGATCGGATATCTAAAATTTCAGATCGGTTTTTTCGGATATCGGATCAATTTTTTGGATCCCGGTTTTTCTGCACAGCCCTACTCCTAGTAAACTCATACCATCCATCTATCAAGATTACTTAGGTACCTTTTAATATGAACATTTCTAGCATCACTAAATCTAACAAAAATCTAAGAAATAATCTACTTAATAGTAACTCTAGGATTTCTTTAGAGAAGCTGGAAAACAACCTTGTTTCTATTAATCCAAATATGATACAGGAGGGCATTAAAGACAGCTCTCCAAACAATCTTTTTTCCTTTCCCTATGGTCTTACTAATCAACCAATCCTTGAAACTATTCAAATCAGTGGTATATCTCTCCATTTTCAGCCATCTTAGGACATAATTCCAAAAGACAGTAAAGCAGTAAATGGTTGATATCTTCTTCATCATTTCTACACACCTCACAAATGTTATCTGTAGTGACCGCCCAATTAAATCATTTTGATTTTATAGGAAGGGCATTGTGACATAGCAGCCAAGTAAAGAATTTATGTATTTCCAAGCCACTATGATTCCAAACAAAAGGACTTCCAATAAACCTTTGGCATAGTAATTCTAATAGTCTGATACATCAATTTAGTGCTTAATCTCCTATAGATACAACAGTTTGTATAGTGTGGTCTAATTTGATCTCTAACTCTTAACAACTGTTTGTAAATCCAAGAGTATTCAACTGAAATAACCCGAAAATCCTAATTTTAAAAATTATAGCTAATTAAGGATTTATTATAAAAATTAATAAAATAAATTATTATTTTTTAAATAAAAGGGAATTAATTAGGGCTAATAAAGAAGAAAATAATAAATATTGTAATTAGAAAAATTTGGGTGATTTGCTAATTAAAATAGAATTTGGAAAAAACCTTTCAAAAACCCTAAATTAGCCTAAAATGAGAATTTAATATTATTTTATTTAAATATTATTATTTTTAAATATCACAAATTACCAAAATAATCCAATCCACCTATTTTTCTTTTTTCCTTTTTCCTTTTTCTTTCTTTCTTTTTCTTTCTTTTTCTTCCTTTTTCCTTCTTCTTTTCTTTTTCTTCCTCCTTTCCCCGACTTGGGCCAGCTCGCAACCCAAATCTCTCATTTTCTTTTTCTCCTTTGGCACAACCCACTGCTTCGCATTTTGACCTCGTTCTTAACCACATCCCTCGGTCCGAATTTCTCTTCTTTTCGTTCCTTTCTTTTTCTCCCCAGCTGCCTGGTCCATGCGCACCCCCTCCTTCTCCTTCTTCTTCTTCTTCCTTCTTCCCTTCCAAGTCGACCTGCAACGACCCGAAATTATCGCTGCTGGCCACTCCCCACTGATGGGCCATTTCTCTCATCTCTCCTTCCCCTTAACTCGCCAGCCACTTTGACCCAACCACACCTCCCCTATTCTCGCACTATCTCCTCATTTCCTATAACACCCCCAAATTTCACTACTGAAAAATTTCGTTAATTAAAAAGGAAATTAGCGGAAGCAAATAAATAAAACGTGAACTTTGGGAGTATTACCGCCACACTTAGTACTAGACCGGTTTACTCATACCGTTCCAGTACCAAGTGCTAAGGCTAAAAGAAAATGAAATACAACTTGCAAGAAATTCAACATACTTAAATCAGAGTAGCGCATCAAATTGTTTACAAGAATAACATCAACCAAGGATGGTTACTTAAACAACATTAGCATTAAAAC
Source organism: Tamarix austromongolica (assembly GCA_039764185.1). Lineage (NCBI taxonomy): Eukaryota > Viridiplantae > Streptophyta > Magnoliopsida > Caryophyllales > Tamaricaceae > Tamarix > Tamarix austromongolica. The sequence goes on from CM077809.1 coordinate 96,604,828, forward strand.
CAGGAGTTTAAAAGAGAAAGAGAAAACCCTAACGATACCGGATAACTCCTTACTCTCTTTCCCGTAGCCCACTTGAGTAGCACCTGGAAAAACCTGTAAGGGCACTGCCCATTGAATAGGCAGGGGCCCCATAAAGGGAATCCCTTCAGTACTACGGTACTGAGTAACCCTTTAATACCACACTTAAAGACAAGCCCGCATACGGCACATAATGCAAGCTACATACATAATTAATGAGAGGTGCATACATAACAATAACATACATAATAATTTATAAGTCACGATCGATACTTTTGGCCTTAAGCCATGCCATAGTGTAAGATCAATACATTCGGGCCTTAAGCCATTATTCCGTCATCATTCAATCAATCTCATATTTTATATCCATGTGAGTATGAGAACCCCACTATTATAGCCGGTGGACCGGAAGTAAACACACAGGGCAGAACGCCTCTGACCACTATTATTGCCGGTGGACCAGAAGGTAAACACATAGGGCAGAACGCACCTGACCACTATTATTTACCGGTGGACCGGTCTGGCCCCAACTCACATGGTGTTCCACTATAAGTGATTAGTATTTTTCCATAATTTTATTTATATACATAACTGATTTTATTGAGCTCGGGACCCCCATTATTTTAGCCGGTGGACCGAAATATATATAAAATCATCATCCAGGGCACAACGCTCCTGACCACTATTATAACCGGTGGACCGGTACTCATAATCACTTACCAGGGCAACACGCTCTTAGACTACTATTATATCCGGTGGACCGTTACTCATAATCACATACCAGGGCAACACGCTCCTGGACCACTATTATATCTGGTGGACCGGTACTCATAATCGCATACCAGGGCAACACGCTCCTGGACCACTATTATATCCGGTGGACCGGTACTCAATATCATAAATCCACTGGGCCCGGCTCATTAATATTTCACTTTCATAATTAGTATCTTTCCTTTTCTTAATCAGCACAACAATCATATTTATTTGCCTCGAACGGGAGATCAATAACCCGGGACACAAAGGTACACCGGTCGTACCGGTGCATATCAGCTACTCAGTACTCTTCAACCATGAACCCAAGGACGCAAAGGTATCCTGGTCATACTGGTGCATAAAGCTAACTCAGTATCCTACCGACAAGGACACCTAATCCATAAGTATGCATAACCCCTAACTAGGTCCGTAGAGCTAGAAAGAGTAAGATATAGGGCCTGGCTAGGGCACAAAGGCACACCAGCAAATACCAGAATAATCGTGGACTAAACCACGTCCTTAGGGTAGCGACCCCTAAGGAGTCACCATTCCCGGTCTCGAGGTCTTTCACTTTAAGTATTAGTGTCTTAATTTAAAGTGATCACGAAAAGCACGATAATCATATACTTGTTCACTTTGAATCGTTCTGATATCATTAATCGTTTCTTATTCAGATAATTATCTAGGATATCACAGAGAAAACCATTAAGGCCATACTAATTATCAAATACTCTTACTTGGCTAATCAGCATTATTTAAATCATATTATAATGGTCCACATTCACAACGACATGGTAGGTATAATTTACTTCTTTACCCCTCACTTATATAATTGCTAAGTATCCCTTCCTTACTTGATAAATTACCATATTACCCTTAAGGTTGTATAATTACCAAATTACCCCTTATCCGATTTAGGTTACCAAGTTACCTCCTACACCTTTTTAGAATACCATTCACCCCTCATAATTATTAACCTTAACATATTTCCCTTTTTGGTTGGTTAGATTTACCAAATTGCCCTTCTCCTTTGTTATAATTACTAAATTGTCCTTGAGTTGGATAAATTATCAAATTACCCTCCTTCATTATCATGATTACTATTTTGCCCCTTTAGTTGGTTAAATAATTACCATTTTACCATTTAGTTGTTTAAATTACCGATTTACCCCTTTAGTTGGATAAATTACCAAATTACCCTTCTCCATCATCATAATTACCAAATTGCCCCTTAGTTGATTAAATTACTAAATTACCCTTTCCATTGTCATAATTACCATTCTACCCTTCTCCATATTTATAATCATTAACTTACCCTTCTCCATATTTATAATTATTATATTGCCCTTCTCCATTATTAAAATTACCATAATGCCCTTTAATTGGTTAATTTACCAAATTACCCTTCTCTAGTATCATACTTATCCAATTGCCCTTTTCTATTATCATAATTATCCAATTACCCTTCTATAATCATAATTTAATTACCAACTTATCTCTCATCGTTATCATAATTACCAAGTTACCCTTTACTCCCAAGTTTACCATAATATCCTTTTATTTATAAAAATTACCACCATACCCTTTTACTTGTAAAATTACTATAACACTCCTTTTACTTTACAAATTACTATTTTACCCTTTTACATCCAAAATTACCATTTTTATCTTTCCTTACAAAATTACTATTTTGCCCTTCTTCCCCAAAATTACCATAATATCCCTTACTTATAAAATTACCCTTTTCGCTATTCACTTATAAAATTACCATATTACCATTTACTTATGAAATTACTATTTTGCCCCTCTACTTCTAAAAATTACCATAATGCCCCTTTACTTGAAAAATTACCATAATGCCCTCCTTCATCCAAAATTACCATTTTACCCCTACTTCTAAAATTACCATTCTTACCATTTACTTATAAAACTACTATATTGCCCTTTGACTCCAGAATTACCACTTTACCCTTTTCTCCAAAAATTACCGTAATACCCCTTTACTTATAAAATTATCATTATGCCATTTAATCATAAATTTTCCATATTATTCTTTTACCTCAAAAATTGCCATAATACCCCTATTTCTCACAACTTACAATTTTATCCATTTATTTATAACTTATCATTTAACCCCTTTCTTTTGAAATTACCAAAATACCCTTTTGTTTACAAAATTACCAAAATACCCTTTTCACTTATAAAATTTCCACTCAACCCCCTTTATTCACCATTTTTATGAATTTACCATCACTACATAAAATAATGATATTAGTACTTCATTCTTATCATCTAAGTCCACCAACTTGTCATTATTCAATATAATGCTCATTAGCAACTACATATATTAGATCACATACTTCACAAGCATATTATTAAAGTACCCTTAGACAATAATATTATTCATGCATTAGCAAAATAATACATCATAAACAAGCATTTAACCTTTCCATCAATAATCAACCTCTACCTTAATTATCATACCTACACATGGCATAAAGGCTATCATGCTTTTCCTTTTTCTTTCAATCATTATAACAACCATTTATATATCATGCTAGGCACACAAAATATGCATAAAATCATACCAAAATCCCTAATGTGCTAGCATACGTTTTTCCATGTATTTAAGGGAGGATTAAAGGTTACCTTAATCTCACAAAATATCAAATCTTACCGCTATCCCGGTTAAAGATTTAAGCTTTATTAGCAACTCAACACCTAAAAATAATATTAATCATTATTAGGTTAGAAGTAAGAAATTAAAGGATAAAACTTTATAAAACAAATTTATTTAATAATAACACACTTTAATTAAATATGAATATACCTCAAAATTTAACCAAATGAATTTCAAAACAAGGGGGAGCTCACGCTGCATGAACAGCGTGAGCCTCATGCAAAATGAGAGGAGGAAAAGGGTTCAAAGGGGGGTAAGATAGAAGGGAGGAGATGGCTCGGTTTAGGGACTTTAGGCTATAAAAGAGGGTAGTTGGGGGGAGGTTTAAAGGCAAGGGAATGATGCAAGAGTGAAGAGGGGGTGTAGGTGGTGGCTGCGGATGGTTTCACGGCGGCAGAAGGCGGCGGAGACGACGGCGACGAGGCAGCGAAGTTGGCGGCCGAGGTGGAGGGGCTGAGAAGGAAGGGAAAGATGAGGGAAAAATGAAGGGTTAAGGGGGCTGTTTTCGGCCAACTAATGCCTGGTGGTGGTAGAGGGGGTTGCAGGGTGTCAAACGGTGGGTTGGGTGGCGGTAGAGGTGGCCGGACGGCGGCGGAAGTGGCGGTTGCAGGTGGCTCGGTAGTAAGGGGAAAAATGGGGAGAAAAAAGGAAATGGGTGGAGGAGGGAGGAAGTGCAGGGGGCTCGAGGGGTGGCGTGATGGTACAGGACAGTAGGGGGTGGTGGCAGGAGGCGACGCAGGGGCTGGTTTCGGTGGTTGGGACGGCGATTGGCGGTGGTGATAAAAAAAAGGGGGAAAAATAGAGGGAGAAGGAAGGAGAGAAGAGGGAGCTCGGGGAGGGAGAAGAGGCTCAAAAAATGTGGAAATGAAGGGTTGGTGAGGGTAAGAAAAAGAAGAGGGTGAGGCAGGGGGAGCAGGTGGCCGATCGGTGCTGCAGTGTTGTGGCAGGGCTGTCGGTTGGCAGGGGAAAGAGAGGGAAGAAGAAGGAAAGGGGGAGAGCATGCGAGGTGTGGTCCAAGAGCTGGTTTGGCTCGAAAAAGGAAAGAAAATGACGGGGGAAGAGAGAGAGGGAGAGGGAGGTAGGTGGCGGTAGTTGTAGGGTAGCTCGGTGGTGGCAGACATGGGGTCGAAGCTTGCAGGTGGTCGGGCGTGGAAGAAGAAGAAGGGAGGGGAGGTGCGAGCGGCTGGACCAGCGCAGGAAAGATGAGAAAGCCGGCCGGTCCAGAAAAAAAAGGAAAGAAGGCTGTGTTTGGGCGGCTGGGGGTGCGCAGGAGAAGGAGGGGCTGGGGGAAGGGAACGGGCTTGGCCCAATGCGCAAGGAGGGGGGAAGTAGGCCGGCAGCCTGGCGGCCCAAAGCCAGGAAGAAGGAAAAAAAAAGAAATAGGGGAAAGGAGAAAGAAAAGAAAAGGTAGGAAAAGGAAATTGGGGAAAAATGAAAAAATTGAAAATAATTAAATTTATAAAATAATAGGATGTAATATTTTTGATAATAAGTTTATTTAATAATTTAATTTAATATAATTAAATATATGGGCTTAAAAAGGATAATTATAGTAAAATACTAGTTTGAAAATTTATTTAAATAAAATAATATGATAAATAGAAAAATATTTAATTTTATTTTATTAAATACTCTTATCCAAATTTACATACTCTAAAATCTATAAAATAAGTAAAGCAAATAATTTTAAAAGCTAGTTTTATTGCAAATAAAAGTTATTTATTAAAATATAGGTTTTCGAAATTTTTGGAGTATTACATTTCCCTAGTCAATCGCAGGCCACAACACAGTCGTGTGCCGGCCTGTCGTCACCGCCAATGAATCCTAACCTACCTGCCCTATCCTCCTATCTTTCCTTCGACCTTATCCCCTCCTTTAGCCTATAAATACCCTCTAACCAGCCTGGACTCGAGCCTTTTTTCCCCAAAACCCATAAATCTCTTCTCGTGCACCACCGCCATTTCAAACGCCCCTCTTGTCGCCGTCGACCAACTCTGACATTAGAACCACCCATAGGACCACTCCTTGCACCACCCTTTACCTAACTACACATCCTTTCTCCCTTGATTTGCCTTACACGAGCAACCCCGGCCGTGCAAATTTACCTCCTCGATCAGCCCTTCCTTTCACCTTTTCCACCCTTCACACCACCATTAGCCACCACTCCTACTGTAACCACCGCCTCTTACACCTCCCAAACTACTTTGTAGACTTCCCTTTATCTCCCCTACCCTTCTTTTCCCCTTCCTCCCTCTCCTCCTCCCTTTTCTTCTTTTCCTCCCCTTTTGGCCACCACATCCGCCACCGTGCGCCGCCACTTTTGGTTGTGCCGCCACCTTCATTCCACTCCTCTCCATCTAGGCAACCATAAACACCCCAACTTCCACCCTCTTTCTCCCTCTTCTTTTCCCAGCACTCAACTCTCTCCCTTTTCTTCTCTTTTTCCTACCACTGCCATTGCCGTGCACCACCTCTAGTGCTGCCTGTCACCACCAACCTAAGGTTGTACCCTAAACCCTCTCAACCCTTAAACCCTAATTTTATAAGCTTTATTTATTTAATTTTATTATATTACTATTATTTTGATTATTATTATTATTATTAATGTTATTATTATTGTCACTATGGAGGGTCGAAGCCCTATTTTGTTTTTATTTCAATTATTATTAACATTAGTATTACGGTTATTATTATCATATGTTTTTGTTATTATTATTATTATTATTATTATTATTATTTCAATGTAGGGTCATACTTTATATTATTTTCTATTAATATCATTATCATCATCATCATCATCATCATCATCATCATCATCATCAATTCATCATCATCATCATCATCATCATCATCATTATTATTATTATTATTATTATTATTATTATTATTATTATTATTTTATTACTATTATTTGTATTATTATTATTTTGGTAAAGGGTCGAAGCCCTTATTTCACAATTATTCGGATTATACCATTATCATCATCATCATCATCATTATTATTATTGTTGTTGTTGTTGTTGTTGTTATTAATATTATTATTATTATTATTATTATTATTATTATCATTATCATTATTATTATTTTTAGTATCATTATTATTATTAGGGTAAAATCTTCAAACTTACATTATCATCTTTTACAATGTTACTATTATTAATTTTATTTTTAGCAAAATTAGTATGTAGTTAGTGTTACTATTATTATATTATTATTTTATATAAAACCCTAATCTTAGAATAAATTAGGAAATACTAATATTTTTGATAGGAGGGAATCTAATCTTTAGTTTTTCACTCTTATAGGTGAGACCAGTTAAAATCCTAAGGAGGTGTAGGAGCATGCTCTAAGACCGGTGTCATATTAGGTAAAGGTGTAACTGAAGCCTTATGTGTGTTATGTATATAATATGCCTTAGATGCCTTGTATAATGTCATGTTCTGTATTATGTGCTATTAGTTGACTACTTTATGTATGGAGTAGCTTGGAGTTAAGGTATGCTTATGTGCCTTCTTATTGTATATGTTGATATGAATATGTAGTAAAATGTTGTGGAATGTGATGCAATGTGTTGTGACCCTTTAAGACATGCATGTGAGGATGTTTAATGTGGTATTGTGTGGGGGAAAGGATGAAAAAGGAAAGTAGGGAAGTAAGTTGACCAAAGGAAAATAAGTTGACCAGGGGATGTGAGTTGAGTTAAATATTTTAATGATCCATTAGTGGAAGAATAGTAGGGGTGAAAGTAAAATAAAGGAATGGGAGAATCTATGGTTGTGCATGGGAGAATCTATTATTTTGCATAGAAGAATCTAGGGTTTTGCATGAAAGAATCTAGGATTTGCATGGGAGTCTAAGGTTTTGCATGAAAAAGTTTGAAGGTGTGCATGGGAAGGTTAGTGTCTTCATGGAAGTAAAATTTACGTATGAAAAGTTGACTTGGGATGTAAGGAAGGTAATGGAAGAGTTGTTTGGGTGTTTGGAGGTTTTGGGTGAAAAATAGTACGTGAGACAATATAAGGGTACATAGGAGGCTGAACTAGGGTTTGGTAGAAAACCCTAGTATGAGAAAGTGGTAAAAAGAGAATTTAATGAGGGTAAGTGGAGTACAAGATGGGGATGGAAAATATCATGTGAGGGATGAGCATAATTAGCATGGAAAAATAAGAAGTGGAAGGTGAGAAATGGAGGGGTAACATGTGGAAATGAGGAAGCTAGGGTTTGGTGTGGCTAGTTAGGGTTTGATGTGGTTACCTAAGGTTTCATGGTCATACGTGTACTTGGTGAGTAAAGTGAGATTATGAGGGTTGAATCTAAAGGTTATGATGTATGGGGAGATAAAATATTTTGGGTCATGTGAGATGGAGTAGGATGGGCCACATAGGCCTAAATTAGGATTTCGGAATAAAACCCTAGAGTGAGGTGGTTAATGGACTTAGAAGTGTAAGATAGTGGTCCTTGACCCACATACATAAGATTTGGACCACTATTGTGAGTTAGAGTAAGGAGGAAAGGATGTTAAGTCAAGTTAGGAGGTGTATGAGTCTCATGATGTGGGATGGGACCTTTTGAAGGATAAGCGTAGAGGGAGTTACTCATGCATGTATAGGGTGAAACTGCTAAATAAGACACTTAAGACATTAACCATGTAAAGTGGAAGATTATTGAGTTGAGCCCAAACTGATCCACCGGTAAGAAATAGTGGTTAGGGCATCACACCTTATAAGTGTCTGATCCACCGGCTATAATAGTGGTTAAGTGTATTTTGCCTTATAAGTGACCACTCCACCGGCTATAATAGTGGGGGATCCGGAGCTCAATAAACCAAACCCTGAGTTTGTTAAGACATATAAAAGACGCTAAGTATTCACAGTGGAACACCATGAGTGCAAGACCCAAACCGATCCACCGGTATGAAATAGTGGTTAGGGCACCCCACCCTATAAGTGACCAATCCATCAGTTATAATAGTGTTTAGGTGCATGTTGTCCTATAAAAGACCTATCCACTGACTAAAATAGTAGGGTTCCCATACTCACATGGATTGATAAAAGCATGGTATGAAATGAGTTCTAATAAGAGATTAATTAATTAATCTAGACTATAAATGGGCCTTTATGTATTTACTTGAATGCTCGTATGCTATTACGTTATCATGTTAGATTATATACTTTTGTATTGGCCTTAGTGCACAGTTATCTTACTCAGTACATAGTGTACTAACCACCCATTTTATGGGTGCTGCTCATTTGCACGAGCAAAAGGCCCTTCTAACTTTGTGCAGGTGGGTGATGCTTATTTTGATGCCTTCGATGTTCATGAGGCATCAGGTGGGGCTAAGTGTTGAGCATGTACTTGGCTCATGGAGCGAGAGTGGCATGGCCGGACTTTCCATTTATGATTTTCTATCTTTGTTTTCGTTCCTAAGACATAACTTTTATCATCTGTAAACTTATTTTCTCTTGAGAAACTTTGACTGTGTATGCTGAATTATGTCTCTCTGATTTCGCACTCTAAATTCTATTTTATAATAAATTAATGCTTAATTAAAGCCTTGTTTACTTTTGATGTACATTGATCATTAAATTTCTTTTAGCCTTAACACTTGGTACTAGAATGGTAGGAGTGAATCGGTTTGATACTAAGTGTGGCGGTAACATCCCTATAATTCATAGGTTTTAATTTAAGTGCTTCCGTTTAAAAAAAATTATAGTATATTTTGGGGTGTTACATCAACCTTCTCCTTCAACTACCATACATCTCTCCCTTTGATATATCTTTCATGCATCCACTTAACCCATAAGCTTTCTTTAGATTCAATGAGCTTCCATAGATATTTAGCCATATAGGCTGAGTTCCAGTGAATGAGCTACTTGAATCCCAAGCCACCATCTTCTGTAGGAACACTGATTTTTGACTAGGCCATATCCATATTGTTCCATAAAAATTCTCTACAAAGGCTATCTAGCTAATGGACTACAACTTTAGGCAAGAAAAACATCTGCATCCAAAAGTTTTCTATACTGAAAATAACAAATTGAAGCAGCTGAATTTTCCTAACAAAGCTTAGGAGCTTGACAGTCTAGGATTATAGCCTTTGTATAATTCTCTCAATCAGAGGCTAGTATTGAGTAATCTTGAGAGATCTAGGTTTGAGAGGAATGCCTAGATATCTGAACGAAAAGGTTACTTCTCTAAAATTCAGCAGTTGTAAAATTTGATGTTTTGTAGCCTCATTTACTCCACCAAAGAACACACTATTTTTCTCAGGGTTTGCTTGTGGACCTGTGAGATCGAATGTCTTTAAAATGCCCCTAATTAATTCTATATACTTGAGATGGCCTTTACAGAAAATGAGGAGATCATCTGCAAAACTGAGGGTAATGGTTTTTGCAACCTTACAATCAGGGTGCCCTTTGAAGAATTTATCATCCCACAAAGTTTGTAAAAGACAAGAGAGATACTCCACAGTCAGCACAAAGAGATATGGAGATAAAAGATCACCTTCTCTAATCCCTCTACCACCCTTAAAAGGTTTACAAAACTTAGTGGTTGAAACACACTGTATAACCATTTGAGTAAAGTGACAGGGAAAACCAAGGGCATAAAGAAGGTGCTTGATGAAACTCCATTCCACAGTGTCATAAGCTTTTCTTAAATCCACTTTTAACATCATTCAAGGGCTAATTTGACTCCTATTATATTTCTTGAGAAGCTCTTGAGCCAATAAGACACATTCACCAATCCATCTCCCTTCAACAAAAGCATTCTGAGAACCATGGACAAGAGAGGGTAAAATGTTATGCAAATGCTTAGTAAGAACTTAAGAAATAATTTTGTAAGCAACATTGCAACAAGAGATAGGTATATATTCATTCATGGTTCTAGGAGATGATTTTTTGGGAATTAGGTGTAGAGAAGTATTGTTCAAAGATTTTAGCAAGTACCCATTATCCTAGAAATGCTTCACTGCTTTAATGACATCCTCTCCCACAATAGACCAAGTAGATTTGTAAAAATGAGCATTAAAACCATCAGGACTAGGAGCCTTGTTATCCCCCATCCTATAAAAAATTGCTTTAATCTCATTATCTGTGACAGGCTTTGATAAAAGAGTCTCTGGTCATTATTCAAAATAGGTCCTTGGTTAATAACATTAGGGTGCACCATTTCAAGGACAGTTGCTGAAGATCCCAGCAAGCTAGTGTAGAATTTATGAATTTCATTACTAATATCTAGTTGAGAAGTAAGTTTTGTCCCTATGTTATCATACAGGGTATAAATGTTATTACATCTCCTTCTCTCATTAATTTTTGCATGAAAAAAGGCATTATTTCCATCCTCCAACTTGATATACCGGATCCTAGCTTTCTGTTGAAGGAAATTCTCTTCAACCTTAGCCTATTGCCACCCTTTGATTCTCATAATACTCTCTTGAGTTTGCAAATCCTCATCTGTAGGGGAAGATTGGAGGGCATGACTACATTGAAGCCAATCTTCTCTTTCCTGGCTTACCTTCCTATTTAAGTTGCTAAAATGCTCATAATTAAATTACTTTAAAACCTATTTTAGATATTTAAGCTTGACAACCAGCTTATACTGAAATACCCCAAAATCCTAATTTCTAAATTCTGCCCAAATAAGGAGTTATTAGGAAAATTAATTATATAAATTTAATTATTAAAATGTAGAGAGTTCATTAAGGTATACTAAGAGAAAAATAATATAGAATTTAATTGGAGGAAACTTGGATATTTTCCTAATTAGCTTGGGGGTTAAGGGAGTTTATCTAAAATGGTCTAAAATAAGTAAAAAGGGAATTTAATTAATATTCTATAAAATACTAATACCCTAAATAGCCCAAAAATATTCTAAATAATTCATAAAAAAAAATCCAAAACCCTAAATATATATCTTTTATCCTCCTTTTTCTTTTTCTTTCCTTCTTTTTCTTTTTCTCCTTCGTTCCGCCGAGAATTGGGCCTTGCCGGCCCAAATTCTCCTTCCCCTTCCTCGACCCAGCGTCGCGCGCTGGCCCTCGCCCACCGAGGCTGCAACGACGCGTTTAACGACTGAGGACGCCGAAGCGCCGCGTCGCAGTTATGGAGCCTTATATCCGTTGCCAGCCAACGTCACGACGACGCGCTTCGACCACATAATTAATAAAACGACGCGTCGAGGTTATACACATTATAACCGTTGCCGACCGGCCGGTTCTCCCCCTCTCTTTTCTTCCTTGGACCGCCGGTCCAACCTGCCCGCCCGTCGTCTTCTTCCTCGCGCAGGTCTGCAACTCGCAGCCTGCCGCCGCTGACAGCCCTGCCGCCCGGCTGCCTTTCTCCTGCCATTTCCGTCCCTTTCGTTCCCAAATCGACCCAGCAAAATCGTCCTGGCCACCACGCGTCTTGATTCCCTTTCTCTTTTTCGCACACGGCCAAACAGGCCTGCAGGCCACAGACCTGCGATCGGCTGCCACCGCCGAACGGCAGCCTGCCGCACCTGCCCCCGCGTGCCATCCCTCCCCCGTTCGTCGTTTTCTCCACCACAATCGCCTATAAATACCCCTCCTTAAACGGCCCAGGGCAAGTCCTTCCCTTGGACCTTGCCGAAACCCTGCCTCGCCGCCGCCAGATCAGACGCTCTCTCCGCCGCCTCTAGCAGCCGCCGCGACCACCTCCACGCACCAAAGCCTTCCTTGCACCACCCTCCACGCAGCCAAACCATTGCTGCCTCCGTTCCTACCCCGCACGAACCACCACAGTCGTGCGAAGGTGCCACCCCAAAAACTCCACCGCCGCCTTGCACCGCCCGCTGCCGCCACTCCCGCCATAATTAACCCCTCCTCCACCTCCCAAACCGACCAGCAGTTCCTCCCCTACCTGCCCATACCCTCCTTACCCCCTGCTCCCTTCTCCACCGGCCTCCACCACTTCCACCACCTTCCTCCTCCCTCGGCCACCGCGTCCGCCGCCGCGCGCCGCCTCCCTGCTCACGCCACATCCCCCATTCCACTCCCCTTCACCTGCTGATTCTTCCCCCACCTCAAACTTCTTCTTTTCTCCTCCCATCTAACCACCACCTTGATCTTTTTCCTTCTCTTCCTCCTCCACCGCCGCCGCCGTCGCCGCCACGCGCCGCCGCCGGACCACCACCGACCCTAGGTGGTTATCCACTCATCCAAACCCTAACCCCTTTCTTTTATATAAATGCTAATATTTTCTACTAATATTAATACTAGTATACTTATAATTATTACTATTATCCTTATCATTATTCTTTTATTATTATTAATATTATTATTATTCTTATTATTGTTATTATTATTATTATTACCTTTATTTTTATTATCATTTCTGATATTGCGACTCATGATATTAAAACTATCATTTTTACCATACAACCATCTCTTGGAACCCTAACTCCTATTATGCTCAACTTTGGTTTAATTTATAAGTGTTAATATTAACAACCCTACCATTATCATTATTATCCCTATTACCTTACTAATGTTATTATTATTATTAATATTTAACCCTACTAGGTTATTGTTATTGTTATTACTATTGCTAGGGCTAGTATAGTTACTATCACTATTATTATCATATTTATTAGCATTATTACTATTATCATTATCACCCTTAGGAATAATTTACTTGAGATATTGTGACCTTATAATATTATTATTTCAAACCCAACACCATTGTTAGAATCAATCTTAAAAATGCTAGAGTTCTATTACTTGAAGCATAAGTGTCACTATTAGTGGTCTTATTATAATTATTATTATTATCACTATGTTACTATGACTAAGTAAGCGCTAGTATTATAAGAATGGAACTAATGGGATAATAATATATGTGTAACGATAGGTATTAGAAATAAACATATTTTTGACTACTAATATTTAGTATACTAATGCTAAGGTAAAAACCCTAGTTTTGTATAAAACCCTTTTTAGTAATAAAAACCCTAACTTTAAAACTAGCATGAGGATTTATAGTAACTAGTAGGGGAACTAATACTTAGCATTTTTCCTTTTATAGGTAACCCCGACCAAATCCCTAAGGAGCTAGAGGAGCGTGCTCCAAGCCCGGTGCCTATCTAGGTAAGGACGAAGCTATGGCCTTGTGCTATGTGTAATATGATGTGTTGATGATTGATGAGTGTGCCATGTTGATGTATATTATGCATGTGTTATGAGTAACCTGTTTTGTGTAGCGCAGCATGGGTCATGAGGTACGTTGTGTGCGCCTTATATTATACGTGTATGACATGTTCCATGTTCGATGTGGATGTTGATGATACGACTTGTTATGGCCCTCTAGGACATGCATGCTAGGGTTTGAGTAGCATGAAACGATAATAAAAGAATAACGGGAAAGCGTATGTGGGAAAGTTTGCATGGGGGAAACTAGACCTTGCATGGGCATGGTCCTTACGTGGGGAAAGTGAATTTGGGTTGTAAGTAAGAGTCTTGGAGAGTCTTAGAGTGATTGGATGCTCGGTATGAAAATAGTACGTGAGTTGGCGCATGAGAGACCTGATTAGGGTTTTGTGAGTAAGTGTGTTGGGAAGACTGCATGGAGTATTTAAAGTCTGCATGGGAATGAATCTTACGTGAGGAAAGTTCATTTAGGAAGTAAATAAAATAATGTCAAAGTTATGGGTCCATTGGAGACTTGGGTGCAAAGTTTCACGTGGGTCGATGTAAGGGTGTCTAAGGGTTCCGATTAGGGTTTTGGGGAGGAAATGAGCAAATTGAAGGGTATAAGGGTAAAAATGATCAAGGAGGGATGGAGTATGGGGTTGAGGGTGAAAACTCACTTGTATAAAGGATGGGTGAGGGTTTCTAGATGAAAGAAGATATTTTGGGGCGAAAGAGGGAGGTTACTTGTTGAAGAAGTAAAGTGCTAGGGCTGGTGCAGCCAACTAGGGTTGGCGTGGTCGATTAGGGTTTGAGTGGCCAACTAGGGTTTTGTTGGTCACATGTGAACTTGGGAGATAAAGGAATACATTTGGGGAAATTCCTAATAAAGAATGAGGTGCGAGATAGAGAATAACGTAGCGTTTGGGTGAGTGGGAAAGGGGTTGGGCCACATAGGTCCAATTAGGGTATCCGAGGAGGAACCCTAGAAGGATGAGAATATGCAGAGGCGATATCATGTGTTGGGATGGCCTATATCCTTGGGGTTTGTGTCTTACTATATGCCACTCTACCTAAGTCTACGGGGGGATGGATGTCGGGTGTGAGAAGAGGTGCGAGTCTCAAAATATGGGACGGTCCCTCTAGAGGGGAAAGAGATAGAGTATCAACCGCATGCATGTCAAGGGTGTGATGTGATTTAATAAGACACGGATAAGACATTAACTACGTAAAGCGAAAGATTGTTGAGCCGAACCCAGACCGGTCCACCGGCAAATAATAGTGGCCAGGAGCCGGGGTGCCCTGGAGACCGGTCCACCGGCAAATAATAGTGGTCAGGAGCGTTCTGCCCTGAGTGTATACCTTCCGGTCCACCGGCTATAATAGTGGGGGATTTCGTGCTCGACAAACCAAAGTAAGTTAAACCATGGAAAATGCACTAAGCACTTACAGCGAAACACCATGTGAGTCGGGGCCAGACCGGTCCACCGGTAAATAATAGTGGCCAGGAGCATCTTGCCCTGGAGACCGGTCCACCGGCAAATAATAGTGGTCAGGAGCGTTCTGCCCTGAGTGTATACCTTCCGGTCCACCGGCTATAATAGTGGGGTTCCCGCACTCACATGGACTACTAAGGAATACGTGTGGAATTGGACCTATTATTAATGTGAATAAAGAGTAAGTCACCGGGAAAGTAACCAGACTTTATCATGTGTGTTATCGTATATCACCTATGTGTTATGCTTGCATCATGTGTTCTATGTGTTGGCCGTTAGCTCGTCTGTTACCTTACTCAGTACGTAGCGTACTGATCACCCGTTTCATGGGTGCTGCTCATTCCCACGAGCAGAAGACCCATCTGACCTTGTGCAGGTAGGAGATCATGTCTTCGATGCCTACGATACCTACGAGGCATCGGATGGGGCCGAGTGTTGAGCCTATCCTGGTTGGGGCCGAGAGCGAGTTCGCCGGACTCTTTTACTATCCTAGTTTCTGTCTATCTTGAGATGCCGCATTTGTATTATGTTCGTATTTTGGAGTGGGACTCCTAAGTTGTAATCTTAAACAATACACTGTCTGTGGTCGACTCTTGTTCTTGAATGATTTATGATGGTTATGAACTTATATTTTTGGAAGGTTCTTGTTAACGATGGTTTGATTTAGCCTTAGCACTTAGTATCGGGACGGTATGAGTGAACCGGTCCGGCCCTAAGTGTGGCGGTAATACCCCCAAGTTTACGGTTTTAAATCTTCCGCTTTGTTAAACCTTTCGATTTAGACGAAATTTTTCAGTAGTAAATTTGGGGGTGTTACATATACTGCTTGGATCCTTGAGTTGGGTGGTTCTAATTCTAAGCCACACATTGTAAGAAATGAGGAGAAGAAGTCCAAAAGTTGAAAGACTTAAATGTTTTAGGCCCATTATTATCTGCATGATGATCTCTTAATTGTAGTCTACAATGATCAAAGATGCAATCCTCAACAACCTCAACCCAAAATGATTAAAATGATAAAAACTATTCTTTGTCTCCAAAAGCTCTATCAAGCTTACAATAGACTCTTGCAGAGCCTAACTGATTATTATACCAAGTAAAAGGAGGACCAGAAGTTTGAAGTTTCCCAAAACCACAAGAACACAAACAGTCAGCAAAATCATCCATATTTGTTGTATGAGCATTGCCACAAGATTTATCTTGGGTTGAGAGGATCACATTAAAATCCCCAATGACTAAACTCCTTCTTTTTGCAGAATGAAAGTTGACTAGCTTAGATCACAAAAATTACCTAGCTCCCCTATTACTATGAGCATACAATACTGAAAGATGACAACGATTTCCATCATGCAATTATACATAACAATGGATAACTTGATCAAAAACATCAAGGAATTGGAGTTTCAAGGTATCACCTCTCTAAAGGATCCAAATCCTATCATTCTGATGGGCAGAATAGTTGTGAATGATAGAGAATTGATTATCAAAACTCTTTAATATCAAAACTCTTTAAAACAACTTGCATATTCTTTTCTTTCACATGAGTCTCTAATAAGCAAATAATATGAAAATTATTATACTTAATACATCTACTAACTGGCTTTTACTTTAGGGGTCTATTTATACCCCTGATATTCAACACAACAAGATTCATTTGAATGGTAGTATGGGTATAGTATCATTCTGTTTACTATCCCCTCTAGGTTCAATGAAAATCTTTTTTCCTTTCCTTCTCTCTATTCTATTTAAGTATTGCTCAGTAATTATAGGGTCACGCATGGTTAGTATATCATCTTTAGTACAACCAGAAGTTTATCCTGCATTTACTTCCTTGGTTTGCTTTGTCACCTCACCAGACTGACCCTGATCAGGTTTTCTTCCACTTTCTGAATTTACCTACTGTTCTTGAGGTGTAATTTGCTTCTTCACTTGCCAAACCTTTTGAATATGATTTTTCTTCTCTAGAATTTCCTTAGTTAAGTGAGAATTCAGATCATGGCCTACTATATCACATTTTGGGTAGAATTTTGGCCTCCATTCATAGTGAATAGGTTGGCTTCTCATACTTCCATTTAGCAAATCAATCTGTATATGTTCAATGATGGGGTGAATAACATCTACCTCTATAAGTAATCTAGGGAAAGAGACTCTTGACATTGTGGCTGTAACCATGTATGGACATATTAGAACTCCAATGCAACTACCAATTCTACTAAGGGAATCTGTAGACCATTGAGTTACAGGGAGTCTAGGAAGAGTAATCTATAAAAGCATTTTTCTCCATTTTGCATTATCAAATGATTCTTTTGGGTTCCACTTCTTTATAAGCAAAGGATAAACTCCATAACACCAGTAAGGCATTCTCAAGATAGCCAGATGATCATCTTCATTATCGAATCTAAAAAGAAAGAAGCCATGGTCATGCAAAAAAATTTGAGGAATGGTCGAAATCTTTGTCCAATTTTCCTTGATATATTTGACCATTTGAGGATGAGAAGGTTGAAATCCTACAACCATTCCTACCAAAGTATAAGCCCATTTTCTCTCCTCAATCTCAATTTCAGATTGTTGTAACTAAGCTTATGGTTCACCATTTATAATCACAGGAGGAGAGAAAGAAAGGTTAAGGAGTCCTTCCTCTCTACAATTCTTGATCAATATGTCTTTCCAACTTTAAGAGGGCTTAGTCACAGGTTTTGTTTGAGATGGCTGATTCAGATCTTCCATATTAGAATTTTATACAATCAGGGTTGAGTCTATGGTCTTCTCTTTTTTCTCTTTCACAAAGGGTTCTATCAATTCACCAATCAATTCACCCCCTTCTCCTTTTTCTCAAACAATGGATGAGAAGGAAATTCTTTCGGCAAAATCAAATAAATTTCCTGATCATACCGTTCATCAAAATTACAAGGGTTATTGACCCGCTTTTCCATCGATGATGGTCAGTCACTTCCATCCGAAATATTAACCTGCCTTATCTTCTTCCTCTGTGTCTTTCCCATTTCAAGGATGAGAATGGGTTGCGCATGCAACATGTTCAACGAACTCAGCAAAACGAACTCCTACTTTAATCTTTTCACTCTCTATTATTTTAACTTATCCTTAATTATATCATTAAGTTCTAATGGTGTTTTATTACTATGTCTTAGGTGGTTTATGGAGGTTTTGGGGGAGGTGGGATATGATGCATTCTTAGAGACTAGTGCTTTTTTCTATGAGGATACTAATTGTAGTTAGGGTGTTATGCTAAATGTCTGGTATGATTTTGTGTATTATTATGTTGTTATGTTTATGTTGAAAATTTCATGTTGATTAATATTATGATGTTGTAATATGATATTATATGATGAATTATGATTAATATTATAGAATGACATGTTATTATTACATGTGCAAAATGTTAGAGTTAGACCATGATTTTTAGATATATTGATAATATTTGTATTTTGAGGAAACTATGGTAAATTTGGTAATCATAGGAGTCTTATGAAAAAAATTATGATGTATTTATGAAATAAGGGCTTTGTAAGCATCGTAAATAATAACTCTTGAGATAGGGTTGTTATCGCATGTCTTAGACATTAGAGTTTGACCTTGGTTTTTGGGTATGTTGATAATAATAATATTTGAGGATGTGGTACTAAATTTAGTGGATAAAAGAGTAATAGGGAAGAAGTTATGGTTAAAATATGAAATTAGGGTTTCTTGGGAAGTTTATGGACTAAAATCCTTGAGAACGACCTTGATATCTATGTGTTTGTGCTTTACTTTCTTCAATTATGTGTTGTACAAATCAAACCAACCATTAATAAGACATTGATCATTTAAATTGAAAGATCACATGAGTTGAGTCGAGGTATTTTTAGGGTTCCATTCCATCGAATGATAATAGTAGTTAAGTGTGTTTTTCCCTAAGAGGCGCATTAGTTTGTTCCTTTAGATTAAGAATAATTGGATCCTAAACTCAATGTGAATAAGAACATAACTTGAGATAATTAATTTATGATTACGGTATTAATTACTTGTAGTGAAAAATTACGTGTGTAAGGACTAATGGGTTATGTCTGTTCTATCAGAAGATAATAGTGACTTATTTGTATTCTTCTCTAAGAAATGTTTCAAATTATTCCACCGGTTTAAGAATATAGGCCAGGAGTGTCTTTCTAGGTTAATTTAGGTTTTTTTTAAAGCTTTTTCCTAAATTCCATTTTAATTAGAAAAATACTCAATTTTTTTCTAATTAAATTATTAATTATTTTCTCCTAGATTTGCCTTAATTAATTCTCTCTTATTTTAATAAAAGTAATTTATTTAATTAATTTCTCTAATAAATCCTTATTTTGCCATAATTTCCTAAATTAGGGTTTTGGGGTATTTCATAGTCAAAGCCCCCAAGAGGAGAGAATAATACAACATAGTAAGATAAATTCTGAATAAAGAATAGTCTAGACTACATTGCTCTTGGGCCCCATGCCAAGTCCCAAAAGATCAACACTCAGCCCCACTAAACACCTTGAATGCATTATAAGCATCGAATACAGTGTCTCCTACCTACACCAACTCAGAAGGGACCTCTGCTTGTGGGAATAAGTAGCACCTATGAAACAGGTGATTAGTATGCTACGTATTAAGCAAGCTAACCATGGAGCTAAGGCTATACAGGAAATGTTGATAACACAAGTACGTAACCATGTAGAAAAGCCATACATGATAGACAAGTAGTACACATAGTGATTCAGTCCGGTTAGACATAATCATTAGATCTCTGGTCATTATTCCTATTTCACACCATTTTCATTATAAGTCCATGTGAGTACGGAAACTCCACTATTATAGCTGGTGGACTGGAAAACACTCAGGGCAGAATGCACCTGGCCATTATTATTCGCCGGTGGACCAGTTTAGCCTCGACTCTCATGATATTTTACTATAAGTAAATAATATCTTTCCATGGTTTATCATCATTAGGTTTGATTTATTAAGCTCGGGAGCCCCCACTATTATAGCCGGTGGACCAAAAAACACCTAAGGTAGCACACTCCTAGACACTATTATTTGTTGGTGGACCGGTTTGGGCCCAGCTCAACAATCTTTCTCTTTAAATGTTTAGTATCTTATTTTTATCTTATTCGATAAATATTTCCACCCTAGACATGCATACCCCTTGGACTACCTGCTCACACAACTCGTCTACTCCCATTCTTATAAAAGGCCCGTCCTATATATTGGAACTTCTATGCCTCTGAGTACATCCATACATCCTTTCCTCCTTTTCTTTACTTATCATGATTACCCAATTCCCATGTACTTGGGTTGAAGCTCACTTTCCCATAACTCTAGGTGAAATCACCATTACCCTCTAGGGTTTTCCCCGAGAAACCTTAATCTGGCCTATATGGTCCAACCTTCCTCTATCTCACACAACCTATGCCTTCCTTGCCCCCAACTCATCATTTCACTCAATCCGTTCCCAAGAATCTCACTCTACTTCCCATTTCGCACATGTGTCCACAAAACCCTAGTTGGCCACCCCAAACCCTAGCACCTCTCTTTCCTCATATGTTGTCCCTCTATCACTCTCACTTATCATTTCCTCATCCACATGACATACATTCACCCCTATGTGACATCCTTCCACTCTCACACCATACTCCAATCCTTCCCATTATTTCTCACTTCCATAATTTCCTCCACTTAGGGTTTTCCTCTCAAACCCCATCCAAGTCCCCCATGCAAACTTTTCCCATGTAAGGATCATCCCCATGTAAAGACTATCCATCCGATGCAAGCCCTATACTCTCCATGCAAGATTCATTTCACCCTCTTATTTCATTCATATTATCCTTTTATTTATTCACCCATAAGTCATAAGATACTTACTTCCCTCTAGTCAACTCACTTCTTTTATCCCTTTCATCTTTTCACTACCACACCATATCTTTTAAAGAATCCTATCATAAATGTCCTAAATGGTCATATCACATAAGCACCACAAAGCACAAGACACATTATCATATTACACATGCCATAAAGAGAACACATACAACTCACCTTAGCTCCGCACTTAGCAAGTTGTGCTACAAGTGCATAGTACATAATCACATAAGGTACACAAATATATCATCACACATAACTTATGATACACATAATATATATATATATATATTAGGCCTTAACCACATCCTTGCCTAAAATGACATCGAGCTTGGAGCAAGCTCTTACACCTCCTTAGGGGTCGAACTTAGCTCACCTATAAAAGGGGAAACATTAGGGTTAACTTTCCTCTTATTAACATTTTCATTATCTCCTACTTACCTCTATTATGAACTAGTATTAGGGATAATAATAATAATAACAACAACAACAACAACAACAACAACAACAACAACAATAACAACAACAACAACAAATTTAGTAGTATTAGCTAAAATAGGGTTAGGTAGTTATATTAGTCAATGGTAGAATATTAGTAACAATATTAGTAATAATAATGATAATAACTTTAATAAGAATAGTAATAGTAATAATAATAATAATAACAATAATAATAATAATAATAATAAAGTTAGAATAATAATTATACTAAATAAGTTATAATTAAGGGAGAGGAAGGGTTAGAGTACAACCTAGTGAGGGTGGTAGCGGCGGCAATGGCTCACTACGCCGGCGATGGGGTGTAAAGGGCAACTTGAGCTGCTTACTTTGCATAACTGGGGTGGATTTTGTAGGGTGAGTTCAAGGTGGTGAGTGGCTTGGTTTGGTGGAGGGTAATGTAGGGAAGGGATTGGGTGGTTTTTTAGGCGGCAGCGTTGCTCGACGGTAGTTAGGGGGTGTTTGAAGTGGTGGTAGTGAAATGTGCTAAAATTTCTAGGCAAAGCGAAGGAGGGCAAATGGAGGGGTCGGTATGGGGTATTTATAGGCCAAGGGAGGGAGAAGAAGAGGAAGAGGGAAGAGGACAAGGGGTAGACATGGCAGGGGCTCACCAACCGGCGGTGGCAGGATGGTACTAGCCTAAGAATGGCAGGGTGTAGGCGGTAGGTGAGGGAGAAAAAAGGAAAGGAAGGGGAACACACGAGGGAGGTAGGTGAGGGGGGTCTGGCTCAAAATAGGAAGGAAAAAGACGGGGGAGAGAGAGAGGAGGAGTAGGTTGGTGGTATAGTGGCAGGAGGAAGGATAATAGTAAGTTGTAAGTGCGACCTATAGCATGAGGACGAGAGAAGGGAAGAGGAAGAAGAAGGGAGTTGGGCTGGCCAGTCGGGGGAAAAGAAAAGAAAGAAAAAGAAGAAGACTGGGAAGTCGGGGGGAGAAATGAAAAAAGAAGAGTAGGTCGGGTTGCACAGGGGAGAGAAGAGAGGAGGGGGATTTGGGCCGTAGGGGCTAGGCCCAAAAAAGGCAAGAAAAGGAGAAAAAGAAAAGGAGAAAGGAGAAAAAGAAAAAAGAAAAAAAAGGGAAAAAAGGGGAAAAGGAAAAAAAAAAGAAAATAAGTTGGTTGGGGTTTTTAGGATATTTTGGTATTTTTGAATATTTAAAAATAATAAAAATTTAGTAAAATAATAATTAAATTCCTTTTCATATTAATTTAGAAAATTTTGGGTAAATTTTCCTAAATTCTATTTTAATAAGCAAATTATCCTAATCTTCCCTAATTAAATTCTTTATTATTTTCCTCCCTTTTTATCTTAATTACTCCCATTATCTTATTAAAATAATTTATTCAATTAATTTCACTAATAAATCCCTATTTTATCATAACTTCCTAAATTAGAATTTTTGGAGTATTACATCACTACCCCCTTAAAGAAAGACTTCGTCCCCAAAGTTACTGCTAATTTCTAGGGCTAAGGGAAAAACCATTCTAAGTGGATAAGGATAATACCAAAATAAATCACGATACTACTAACCCCTTAAAGAAATGGGTTTACTAAGGATTTTCATACCTACAGCGAAAAGTTCTAGATACGCCTCGGGTATGTCCTTCTTAGCTTCCCAGGTACCTTATTCGGTTTCATGTCGGCCCCAAAGAATCTTCACAAGGGGAACCGCACTCGTGCGGGTCTTTCGAAGCATGGTGTCAAGGATCTGCACAGGTCGCTTCTCATAAGTCAGGGAATCTTTAAGCTCTATCTTGTCTAGGCAGATCACATGGAAGGGATCATCAACATACTTTCGTAACTGTGAGATGTGGAACATATTGTGGACTTGTGCCAATTCTGGAGGAAGGACCAACCGATAAGCAACCTCGCCTACCTACTCCATGATCTTAAAGGGGCTGATGTACTTTGGGATTAGCTTTGCCTTTTTGCCATATCTCTGCATGGCCTTTGTGGGGGAAACCCTTAACAACACTTTTCCCTTAGGCTCAAAATCACTATCCCAGTGTCTCCAATAAGCATAAATCTTTTGTTTACTCTAAATTGCTTTCATCCAGTCCTGAATCTGACAAACCTACCTAGTCATCTCCTCGATCATCTCAGGTCCCAACACCACCATCTCGCTGATGTCCTCTAGCATAAGGGAGTCCTATTCTTTTTCCCTTACAAATCCTTAAAGGGAGCCATCCCTATACTGGCTTGATAGCTATTGTTGTATGAAAATTCTATCAAATGCAGGCGCTCCTCCCAACAACCCTATAAATCCAACACACATGCCCTCAGCATATCCTTTAAGATTTGAATGGTCTGCTCTGTCTACCCCTTTATGGCAAGGTGGAAAGCTGTACCCATCTTCAATATCATCCCTAGGGCTTCTTGCAACTTTTCCCAGAAATGAGAGAGAAACCTTGAATCCCTATCTAATACAACGTCCTCTAGAACCCCGTGTCGATTGACCATGTACTCTATGTAGGCACCAGCTAACTAATCCATACTCCATATGGACTTCATTGAAATAAACAAGGTTGGCTTAGTCAATCTATCCACAATGATCTAAATAGTGTCACAGCCGCTCTGAGTCCTTCATGGACCATTAACAAAGTTCATAGAGATAGAGTCCTACTTCCATCTTGGAACTTATAAGGGCTGAAGTAGCCCCACAGGTCTTTAGTGCTCGATCTTGACCTTCTTACATACCAAATACCAGAACACAAACTTGACCACTTTCTGCTTTATACGAGGCCGCTAATACACCTTTCTGAGGTCCTTATACAGTTTATCCCCTCCTGGGTGAACTGAGTAAGGGGTTTGATGCCCCTCTTCCATAATGTGATGCTTCAACTCTAGACATCCCTGCGATACACACCAGCAGCCCTTGTAACGAAGGCTATCATCCTTGTGAACTCAAAACCCTTCTACCCAGCCTTCTTGTAACTTTCGTTGAATCCTTTTGAGATTGATGTCTCCAATCTGGCCTACTCGGATATCCTCAAAAATGGTGGGAGTGATTATTAGGGTGCTCATGCAAGCCTCGAGGTCACTTTGCCGAATAAGCTCAATCTCCAACCTTGACAACTCCTCTATCATCTTATCGACAACCACATAGAAATGTGCAGAATGCGAGGTCTTCCTACTTAGGGCATCTATAACCACGTTATCCTTACCCTCATGGTAGGTTAACTCAATATCATAGTCCTTAACTAGATCCAACCACCTCCTTTGCCTCATGTTTAGCTCCTTTTAGATGAAGATGTACTTAAGGCTTTGTGGTTGGTGAAGAACTTACACTTCGCCCCATACAAGTGGTGACTCCAAATTTTTAGGGAGAAAACTACTATGGCTAACTCCAGGTCATGAGTAGGATAATTCTGTTCATGCTGCTTCAACTGTTGGGAGGCATACGCGACCACTCTTCCATTCTGCATCAACACACAACCAAGTCTATGTTTGGTAGCATCACTGTAAACCTCGAACCCTTCTGAACCCTCGAGCAGAGTTAGGATAGGCGTTGTGGTCAAATGCCTCTGTAGGTCTTGGAAGGCTCCCTCACATATTTTGTCCCAACTAGAATTTTGTG
The DNA here is from genome assembly GCA_039764185.1 of Tamarix austromongolica. Taxonomy (NCBI): domain Eukaryota; kingdom Viridiplantae; phylum Streptophyta; class Magnoliopsida; order Caryophyllales; family Tamaricaceae; genus Tamarix; species Tamarix austromongolica. The sequence goes on from CM077809.1 coordinate 96,629,864, forward strand.
GTCTTATTCAAGAGATTAGTTAAAGGATGGGCAATCGTAGAGAAATTCTATACAAACCTTCTATAATACCTGGCAAATTCTATAAACTTTAGACCTCTACTATACTCGTGGGAGGCTTCCACTCTACGATTGCCACGATCTTGGCTGAGTCAATAGCCCCCAATTGACACTATATGCCCAAGGAAGGCCACTTCTTGAAGCTAGAATCCACACTTAAACAACTTCACATATGAGTGGTGCTCTCTCAGCAGACTCAAAATAGTGTGGCGATGCTGCTCATGCTCCCCATTTCCTCGGGAATACACCAAGATGTCATCAATGAATACTACCACAGATTAATCAAGGAAGGATATGAAAATCCTTGTAATCAGATCCATAAATACTGTAGGCGCATTAGTGAGCTCAAATGGCATCACCATAAACTCGTAGTGTATATACCGAGTTCGGAAGGAGGTCTTCATAATATCAGCATCTACGATCCGCAATTGATGGTACCCTAACCTTAGGTCCATTTTAGAGAGCACCATGGTACCCTTCAATTGATCAAAGAGATCATTAATCCTTGGGAGCGGTATTGGTTCTTTACCGTCAGCTGATTCAATCCTCGGTAGTCTATGTAGAGATGGAGACTACCATCCTTTTTCTTCACGAACAAGACCAATGCTCCCTAGGATGACACACTCAATCAGACGTACCCATGCTCTAATAACTCCTCTAGCTAGACCTTTAAATCCTTTAGCTCAACGGGCACCGCCAGATAGGGTTCCTTTGTGACAGGCTCAACTCCTAGCACTAGCGCAATTGTGAAGTTAATTTCTTGAACTAGGGGCATGCCTAGTATTTCCTTTGGAAACACAGTTGGAAATTCTCTGACCACTTGGATGCTTTCTAGGGTTGTTATGTCCTTGTTCAGCTCTTGCACACTACACAAGTACAACAGATACTCTTTTTGGATCAAAGAGCACAAAGCAACTGCCGATACTACCTTGATAGTGGGCTTAGGCTAGGTTTTTTCTATATGAAACCCTAGCACCCTTCGGGCCTTGCAATATCACATACTTTTAAGTGTAATTGATCATGGTCCGATACCTCCGTAGTATATCTATATCCAGAATCACGTCGAAGTCCTATAAATCTATCTTGAGAAGGTCCACTAAGAGGTCTACCCCTCCAATGACTAAGGCCACATTTGAAAATAACATGCTATAGTCCATTCTATCACTCAAAGGAAGCATCATAGATAATACTATGATAGCCTTAGCAACAAATACAAATGACACAAAAGACAAGGATGCACCTGAATTGAAGAGAACATATACTAGTAAAGATAACATGGTGAATGTAGACGTGACAACGTTTAGCTGGTGGTCAGCCTCTACCTGATTGATCACATTCAGGTGTCCACCTAAATGGCCTCCTCTCTAAGGGAAGGGTCTGGATCCCTGAGGCCTTCCCTTGTCATCTCAAATTAGGGCACGGGTTGGAACAGGTGCTCGCTGTTGGAACTACAAGGATGTGGCCTGGATGTGTTACTGGTAAGCCTATCGTTAGGGAATCAGGGGTCCCCTCTGCTGTTACTACTAGGTCTAATACTATTGGGCACACGACAATCCCCAACACTCAAATGCTCTATGGCCCAACTTACCATAGTTCAAGTAGGTTATGAGACTGCCTCCACAATCTCTACTAAGGTGACTCCAGCCACATCATTTGTAAGTGGGTACCCTCGGTGGCCCTTGAACTCTAACCCGATCCCTCGGCTGGTGCCTCATGGGTCCTCTTACTCGTGGCTAGGTCCTGCTCCTAGAACTCTGGCCCTCAATTTTCCTCTTCTTGAAGATGGTGGCTTGCTCCTAATTAAATTATTAATTATTTTCTCCTAGATTTGCCTTAATTAATTCCCTCTTATTTAAATAAAAGTAATTTATTTAATCAATTTCCCTAATAAATCCTTTTGCCATAATTTCCTAAATTAGGGTTTTGGGGTATTTCATAGTCAAAGCCCTCAAGGGGAGAGAATAATACAATATAGTAAGAAAAAAGTTGAATAAAGAAGAGTCTAGACTATATTGCTCTTGGGCCCTATGCCAAGTCCCAAAAGATCAACACTCAGCCCCGCTAGAAGCCTTGAATGCATCATAGGCATCGAATACACTGTCTCCTACCTGCACCAACTTAGAAGGGACCTCTGCTCGTGGGAATAAGTAGCACCCATAAAATGGGTGATTAGTACACTACGTACTGAGTAAGGTAACTTTGCAGCTAAGGCCATATAGGAAATATAGATAACATAAGTACGTAACCTTGTATAAAATCCATACATGATAGACAGGTATTATACATAGTGATTCAGTCCCATTAGACATAATCATTAGATCTCTGGTTATTATTTCCATTTCACACCATTTTCATTATAAGTCCATGTGAGTACGGGAACTCCACTAGTATAGCCGGTGGACCAAAAAACACTCAGGGCAGAACGCACCTAGCCACTATTATTCGTAGGTGGAATGGTCTATAGGGAACAAGGCACCTGACCACTATTATTCATTGATGGACTGATCTAGCACCAACTCTCATGGTATTTCACTGTAAGTAAATATCATCTTTCCATGGCTTATTATTATTAGGTTTGGTTTGTTGAACTCAGGATCCCCTACTATTATAGCTGGTGGACCAAAAAACACCTAGGGCAGCATGCACCTGTCCACTATTATTCACTGGTGAAACGATCTCCAAGGCACAAGGCACCGACCACTATTATTTGTCGGTGGACAGGTCTGGGTCCGGCTCAACAATCTTTCTCTTTAAATGGTTAGTATCTTATTTTGTCATAATTTTTTAAGTTAGAATTTTTGGGGTATTACATAAGGCACCTAACCATTAGTATATTTACCCTCTATTTCAATACATCATGGTCATAGATAAAAGGCTAGGCAAACCAACATCAACACTCTAAAGTTTGGAAGAACAAATTACTAAACTTACTCTTGAATGAAAAAAAAATTATTTCAATATTGAGCAATGAAATACCACAAAACAAAAAGAGACCACTCATAGACAAACCAATAAGTTTAAGAAATCAGGAAAAGAGATGGAAACACATCTCTATTGGTTACGATCAAAGAACTACTCCTTGATGCTTTGGGGAGGGAGAATACTATATATACTTAGACTTTTTAGGATTAAAACTCTAAATCATCTATGTTTAGTTGGATAATTTGATGGTGACATTTTTTGGATTTTAAAGCTAAATATTTGACCATTTTTAACTAATTCTTTAATACCCCAAAATTTTAGAACCTAGAAATTAATAATTAATTCTCATTTGGGATAATTAATTTTTGTACTATTAAATAATAATTTTGTTGACTTTAGATTTATAAAAATGGATGTGATAATTTAATAAATTAAAATAAATAATAATTTTTCAAACCCACATTTTACTAAAATTACCCTAAATTAATATCTTAAATTTTAATTAAATTAATTTATTAAAATAATTTACCCATATAATTAATTAAATAATTTACTTCCAAAAAATATTTTATCCTTATTTTCTTTTACTTTCCTATTCTGTTTTTCCTTTTTCCTTCATTTTCCTCTTTTCTTTCCCTTTGGGCTGCCCAACCCACTTCCCTTCTTCCCCTCCCTTCTCGCTAGTCCAGCACGCATCCTTCTTCTTTTTTTTCTCCTTTCTTTTCCCCCCTCGAATAGCCCAGCCTAGTAGGCCACTCCCCTCCCTTTCTCCCTCGCTCTAGGCTAGTTAGGCCCCTTCTTTTTTTTTTCCTTCTTCCCCCGCCTAACCAGCCACCCTTTATTTCCTTTTCTTCTTCTTCTTCTTCTTCTTCTTACCCCCCGGCCGTTGTGGACCATGCACCTGCACCTACACCTACACCTGCATTAGCCAGTCTACCCTCTCCATCTCTCCCTTGTCCCTTTCCTTTCCATTTTAAGCTTAACCCTCCCTTGCTAGTGTGTTCCCCCTTCCTCTCCTTTTTTTTTATTTATCCCTACAATCATACGTCGACTGCCACCGTTGACCGACAGCCGCCTGCCCTCGTACTCCCTTTATCCTCATCCCCCTTGTCCTCTTCTATACTCCTCACCTATAAAAGCCCCTATCTCCCTTCTTTCTTGTGTTTTCCCTCTGCCCAGCATCCCGTAAAATCCTCTTCCGCCGCCTTTTTAGACGAATCCCTAGTTGCCGTCCAAACCTCCACCCACCCTCTTCCCTGCAATACCCTCTACCGAACGAGACCTCTCCCCACCTCTAACTCTCCCTACTCTACTCTCTCTACTCGTGTAAAGTGGGTAGCTCGACCTTCCCTTTGCACCCTATCGTTACCTCCTTCACCATAACCACCACCCCCATTACCTCCCTCTCTGCCTAAAAATCCTTCCCCTACCTTCCCATACCCTCCCCTTCCTTTTTCTCCCCTTCCTTCCTCCTCCTTTCTTCTCCTCCACATCTGACCACCGTAGACGATGTTGCTGTTGTGGTACTACAACCCCACTCTGATCCAAGAGCCCTACCACCTCACAACCACCACTTCCCTTCCCATTTTCTAACCCTAAAATCATGTCTTTCTAAATCACCACCTCCTCCACCACCTTGTGTCACCGCCGCCGTCGTGTGATGCCGGCACCACCCTAATTGCCATATCCACCCCTAGTTGTGCCTTAACCCTTGTTTTTACTTAAGTTTAATTTATTTTACATATTTTCTATTACTACTACTACTACTACTACTATCATTATTATTATTATCACTATTGTTATTATCATTATCGTTATTATTATTATTATTATTCTTATTATTATTACTACTATGGTTATCATCGTCATCATCATCATTATTAATCTTATTATTATTATGATGATGATGATTATTATTATTATTATTATTATTATTATTATTATCATTACTATTACTAGTCTTTTACTAATATTTAGTAAGAGAATAATAAAAGAAAATGAATAAGAGGGAAGTTAATATTAGTGTTCCATTCGTGTAGGTGAACCAAATCCTTCCTTTAAGGAAGCGTAGGATTCGTGCTCCAAGCCAAGTGCCTTATTAGGTAAGGATGTGGCTAAGACTAAATTGCATGTATTTTTTTTTCATGGGTGTTCTGGATATGTGGTTATGTTATATGCGAGTATGGACTAAAATACTTGTAGTGCGGCTTGCTATGCCTGGAACTAAGGTAAGTTGCATATGTGTTATGATATGTGTGATATGACTTGTACCTTCTGATATGCTCTAGTACTATTACTAAAATGACATGCATGCTAGGAGGCCTTAGGTGGTATGATGAGGTTGGGGGGAGATAAAAGAAATAAAGAGGGTAGAGTAATTAGGGAAGAGGTGAGAAAAAGCCTAAGTACCTTATGATTCATGGGTGAAAAAATAAAAGGATAATAGAAATAAAATGAAAGGTTGGAGTAAATCTTACATGGGGAGTGTAAGGATTGTATGGGGTGGTTAGCCTTTGTATGTGGGTTACGTGAGAAAAGGTGATTTAAGGGTTAAGCATGGTGAGGGAAGAGTATTTTGGGTGATTGAAATCCATGGGTGAAAAATAATATGTGGGTTGGTAGAAGTGTGCATAGGGGACTTAACTAGGGTTTATGGGAAAAACCCTAAATGGGGGAAGTGTGTGTGGAGAGAGAGTTGATGGTGAGTGGTTGGAGTGATGGTTGAGACTAGGAGGGTTTCATACGAAGGGGAGATGAGTCAAGTGGAAATGATGGTGGAGTGTGTGTGGATGAGGGGATGGCATAAAAAAAAAGGAGAAGTACTAGGGTTTGGGGTGGCGAACTAGGGTTTCATTATCACATGTGAAGGATGGTAAGTAGGGTTATGATGTTTGGGTTTGGTTTGGGTGGTATGATGGGTTGGAACAAAGGGGCATGTGCCATGTATGATAAGGAGAAGTTAGGGCCACATAGGCTAGATTAGGATTTCTAAGGGAAACCCTAGAGGACGATGGTGAGATAAAGTAGAGATATGGGCAAGTGGGCCTTGATCCACATACGCGAGAGTTTGGATTTTTATAGTGAGTAAGGGAAAGGTGAGGAATAAGTCTTAGAGTCCTAGGGTGCGTAGAGGTCCTAAGATATGGGATTTTGGTATTCAGGGGAACTGGAGTGAAAGGGTGAGAGTGGAAGGTCTAGTGGGACATGCATGTCTAGTAAGAATATACCTGTTGAATAAGATATGAATAAGACACTAATCATTTTAAGTGAAAGATTATTGAGTCGGGCTAGACCATTCCATAGGTAAAAATAGTGGCTAGGTGCATTGTGCCCTAGATATCGATCCACCGGTGAATAATAGTGGTCTGACACATGTTGCCTTGGAGTGTATTCCATTCCACAGGCTATAATAATAGGGGATCCCGAGCTTAGTAAACTAAACCTTAAATGATAATAAATCTTGGAAAACATACTAAACACTTGTAGTTGAGCACCATAAGAGTTGGGGCCAAACCGATACACCAACATAATAGTGGCTAGGAGCGCTTTGTCTTGGAGACCGATCCACTATTGAATAATAGTGGCTAGGAGCATCTTGTTCTGAGTGTTTCCTTTTCATTGGCTATAATAGTGGGGTTCCTATACTCGCATGGATTTAAATAGAGAGTTGTATGAACATAAAATTAATGGTCTTGATTCTAATAATTATGATTAATTGGATTGGCTCGCTATATGCATTATCTGTCATTCATGTTTGTATGGTATTAGCCACATAATTACCTTACTCAGTACGTAGCGTACTGATCACCTCTTTCATAGGTGCTACTCATTCCTGTGAGTAGTGACCCCTCCTGAATTTGTGCAGGTAGGAGATAATGCTTGTGATGATTTTTATGTCTATGATGTTTTGACAGGACTGAGTGATGGCCTGGTGTACTTATCATGGGGTTCAAGAATGTGTTGTCCAGACTTAACTTCATTTGAGTTTCTTGTCGTTTTATTTACTATTTTATTTCCCCTATAGGGGGCGTTGTTGTACCCGCTTTTCGTTTATGTATCAACTCTAATATTTGCGCCCTTTGCTTTATTTATAAAACTTTGGAACTATTGTAGTTTTATTTATTACTTGTGTTAATACCTTTACATTTTCTGGCCTTGTGGTTGGTTGGAGATTGGTCGGGGGTTAATCTCGTGCTGATCACAGTAGTAGCACCTCATAGTTTAGTGTATGGTTTTCCTACATAAATGAAAATTTTCAACTATGAATTTTGGGGGTGTTATAAATGCATTCAATAATCTCCTTAGAATTTAGAAAGAGATAAAAAAAAATACTCACACTTCTCCCACTCTGCAAATTCTTCGTAGGATAGTTCATTGCAACTCTAAGTATAGGATTTGTAATTCTTTATGTCAGACTGTCATAATAACCAATAGAGTTAATTTATTTATTCTCATTTCCCACAATATTAAGAGTCCTATGCTTAATTTTATTCCCACATACCAATTTAACATTTCTAAATACCTGAATTATAAGAAGTCTATGGAAAAAAAATGATATGGGTAGGTTAAGGTATTATTCAAATCAACTTAATGGTAATTCTTTAATCATATTAAGAGATTATAGTGGGACCTTTTAAAATAATGTCAGCTAATTGGATATTAGTTATAAACCGTAATTATTTTATATAATATTTAATTTTAAAAATATTTAGGATAAAAAGCTTTATAAAATAATAATTATGTATAATAATCAACTTTTATGAGTAATAATATCGAATAAGAGAAGTAAATAAACGATATAGAATAGATTTTAGTACAACAAGATCATGTTATCCATTTGAAGAAGAAGAAGAAGACTTGAATATTTGGAAGATGGACATCGAACTACAGAAAACTCATTCTGAGCTTCTAACTTGTAATAATAGTCAATATCTAACACTCAAAAGGCTATACATCAAACATTTAAAACTAAAGCTAGAAAGTTTGAGTAAAATAAATGGTGAAGGAATAATACATACCTAATGGGGACAATGAAGAAGCCTAACTAGGAGTTGAGGATGAAGAATGGTTGATCGGTCAGTCGGTATTTTTACTAAGCTCAAACAATGTGTCAGTGCCACTATAGAGTGAGGAGAAGTCAAGAGATGAGGGAGGATGGCCAGAGGAGTTGAGGAATGATGGAAGATGTCGAGGAATGATGAGAGGTGAGGACGACTGACTGACGAGAAAAGTTGAGATTTGAAAAAGTGAAAGAAGTGAGAGAATCACGGAGTTGGCGTTCGTTAAGAATACTTTTTTCCTTTATAGTTTTATTTACAAAAGTAAAGCATTTCAATTTAAAACTCGAGCATTTATACAAGCTTATAAATAAACTTTTAATAAACGTATTCCGAGTTAAGATTTAAACGAGTTCAACAAATTTAAATATATCTAAATCTAAGTTTGACTCATTTAGTAAATGAATTGAATCTAAAATTTATTTTTAATTTATTTAACTAAATAAAAAAATCTAAAAAAAAGTTTATAAGGATCTCGATTCGAACCACCACAACTCAGGCCTTAAGGTCAATCAAAGGACAAAAATAAAGAATCCAATTTGGGCATGGAATGCACGTTGCTTACATCAAGCATTCAAAGCATATATCCGCATCCCTCACCCCATTGCCATTTCGGGTGACCACACCGAGCACCGTCAACACAGACAATCGCTCAACCATCTTCCACAGTTGTCAACCTCCGCAAGTGAAGACATTATCCATGGAGTATCCGAACTTCAATCAGAATCATTTCACACCCTAATCTAAAAACATAATAACATGTCAATGTTACTCTCGCAGCTTCCCAAACTCCCCACTTATTTACTCTTCTCATCTCTAAAATCCAAAACCCCGACTACTGCTGTCTTCTCCCCCACATCCCACCACCTCCACCATCTTTCTGTTTCTTTCCGCCAATCTAATTTCTCTCTGTTCTTCTCCTCCACTGCCGCCCAACCTAAAACCTCGCTAGAAGATGAAGAAGCAGAAGAAGAGAATCTAGAGACCCACATAGAAATTTCAATCGACAAAATATTTGTGCCCCCCGAAACTGAGATTTTTTCTAAATCTAATGTGCCGTTGAGTGCTCGACTGTTGAAGGGCTCGAATATTGTGTTGAGTAAGTATGCTAGAGATTCTCAGGTAGTTAAGGCTGAGTTTGTGAAGAGCAGTGTTAAAACTGAAGATTGTCCTTCTGATGGTTTGCCTGAGTTTGCGCTTGTGGGTAGGTCTAATGTTGGGAAATCTTCGTTGCTTAATTCGATTGTCAGAAGGAAGAAGCTGGCTCTTACTTCCAAGAAGCCTGGTTAGTTTGATTTCTGGCTTTGGATGGTGGAACTTTTGTTTTAGCTGTTACTTTTCTCCTTAGCTTTCCTTGTCTATTACATTGTTCTGTTGAATATGTGGCTAGTTATCAGCGTCAGTAATTGCGCTTCAGTTTAGGACATTACTTGGTTCTTCAAATTTTAATGTATAGGTGTTTTTATTCAGGACAATGTGGTATTGTAGTGAAGCTGCATTTTGTTTAGTTATTCTTGTTGTATATCCCCGCTTCATTGCTTACTGAAATAGGAAGCCACAGATAATAAATTTAGTATGGCATGGTAAGACAATTTGACCACGAATTCGTAGGGTGAGAAGGAATGATTTAGGAAGTTTGTGACAGCGGATGGTTTCCTTTTAGATATTTGAATGGGTGGAGTTTGTCCATTAATGATCGGTTGCTTGAGCCTTTATTTATGAACGAAAGCACCGGTTATTCCAATGTAATTTCGTTAAATCATAGTCGGATGTGCTCTTCAACGGTGACAATTACTGTAACACCCCTAAACTAGCTCCTTGGGAGGTAGTACATGCTGCCACCTACAAAGAGACTCACATAGCTGGCAAGGCTAAACAGAACAAATTATAAGAATAGACATCTCTAAATTTTATTATAGAATAGAAATAAGTCCAAAAGAATAACAATACGATTTAATTCCAAGTACATAGCTGACTAGTACATAATTACTATATCTCATAACTGATCTAACGGAATGGCCATTTGACTAAGTACTTGATTTGAACCATCATTTACGCCTCAACTCGCTCATGGGAAATATTAGAAAGCGGTGAGCAAAACTACAACTTAACAAGTAATTAGCCTATCAGACAAAACAGAGATCAAACAGTTGATATAAAACATATCTTATTATAAAGTATAAATACAAAAATTATAAAATTAAATCTGATAATTTAGGAACCCTTATCATATATAAATTCAATAGAAAAAGTAATTAAGTAGTCATATGTTAGACTAGTTGAGCATAGAATTCAGTAAAATCATCAATCAAAATAGCACAAAAAATCTAGTAAGACCAAGCAAATAATATATTAACCAAATCATAACAAATACAAAAATACATATTAGTCAGATAAAGTAAGGTGTAACTATGGTCATAATGGGTCCTTGCGGTTAAGGCATAATAATAAAAACTAATTGACGATCCTTGTCATTTACTGGGGGCTAGTACTGAAGGTCATTTAAGTAGTGTACTGTAAAACATAATCAATATCAATTAGTGATGCAACACTACTTATGGGCCAATAAAACCTTTCCTTCCTTTGTAGCACAATCACAAAACACTTCAAAAGTCATACTAACAGAAATATGTTATAAAGTAGAAATGAGCAATAACAACCAAAGTGAATCTTAATCTCAATTTTAGTTCAAAATATAGAGTAATGAAATAAAAAAAGTTTACGTGCATAAACATAAAAGTTCTTACGAAACAATATCTTATAAAAAGGAGAACAAGAAACCTATTTGGGAAAATAAGCATAAAAACGGAAGGGCCGTTAGATTAACTACTTACTAAAATCGCAATCTAAAATTATGGCAATGCTATAAAGGTCGTCCTAAAATAGCGATAATTAAATATTATTATAATAGAAAGAATACTAATTAGGAAATGTACATGTTAATACTCAATAACCTCATCTTAAACTATATGCCAGCATTTCAGTTTACTAGCCATCATAGGATTTAATTACTATGTACTCCCAACATTAGTTAATAATTCTTGACTACATTATTATGTTTAAGCCCCCAATACTTAAGGTTAGTCTATACGTGTCTAAAATAATAGGTTTCACCTAGTGGTACTATGATTATACACGTTTTTATATAAAATAAAAAATGGAGATCTCTATAGGCTTACATAGCAGCATAAGTACATACACACACTCATACATAAATACATACATACATATATATATTCCTCTAAGAGTCAACCATAGACTCTACAGGTAGTAAACAAAATAAGGAGGAAAGTAGATAAAAGTTCTGTTTAAAAAAAAAAAAAAAAGGAACAACACATATAATCCTTAGAGATAGAGACCTACCTAGCTAGAGATGGGATAAGACTAGCAACAGTAGTGCATGTATGTATCAAGACTATCAAACTGAAGCATGATGCTACACAATTGGTTCAAACTTAAAGGAAAGTGGTGGAATGGGATCAGCTACCACCAAACTGAAAAATGAGAGAATGAGACGAGAAACAAGAAGAAAGGTATTTGATCTTCAAGAAACCCTTGAGATCAAATACTTACAAACATCGCTCTTGGTATCAACGACTTGAGATAAAGTTTGTAAGCTTTTGAAGAAAATAAGACAAAACTTTTCACTTAAGTATTGAATGGTTCATGTGTGTATGTTTGAACACCACAAGTATCAGCCAGCAAAATCTGCCTCCTTCATTCACTTGGAACCACACTTATAGAGAATGTCTGGTCTTCTAAAAGACACAAATACCTTGACGTGACTGTCTAGTCTTCTGAAAGACACAAATACCTTAACGTGACTGTCTTAGTTCCTAACTATGTAGTTGTCTAATAGAGCTAACTATTTTAGTTAGGTGTGACCAAAAAAAAAATAAATCAGCTTATAGTTGTCTTTCTACACTTGCATGGAAAAAAAAGCTTCCTAATGTTCCCTATATCTGATTGGGAGGGCTACAAGAAAACTTGATGTGTTGGAAATGTAGAAAATTACAATAGGGTAAACTATTCAAAATTCTTTAACCATGCTAAGCTAAAAGAAGAAAAATACATGACTTTTTCCTAATAGGCAATAAAATCATAGTTGTATTTAAGGTTGCGATCGCAGTGTCATGGTATCAGAGCGTGGAGACTAATAAATTATGTGTCGTAGTCGTCATGACTTTTTATTTTTATTTCACCATATACTCTAATTATTATCTATTTATCGGTATCAGTGCTAAATATGCAAAAATTTAAAGCCATAGCAGATCAGTAATTTCGCATCACGACTGACCTCTAATATGCTAAATAGTGGCCGCTATACTATAGCAACACTGCTATTTAATTATATACTTCCTTGTCTGGCTAGCTGCCCATGTTGAAGGTTGATGGATGGCTTGCTTGACCCTTAAATTAAGCCTAATTTAAGTTGTTGAAAATGCCATAATCATCTGCCCAAGACCTGCTTGTTGCTGCCATGAATCAGCCTATTTAGGCCTTCTCTATTTTCAAATTCTGCTCCCAAAATTGGCTGTTGGTGTTGGCTTGCTTTCAGAGCTGCATTACTGGCTTCTAAGCCATATTCGAGCCATTATAAGTGGGAAAAGTTGATGGCTTAAAATAGAGCTTGTATGGCTTTCTTTATCAAACTTATTAACTTAGTCCAAGTTATTTAGCCATTAGAAGTGGGAAAGGTTGATGGCTTAAAATAGAGCTTGCATGACTTTCTTTATCAAACTTATTAACTTAGTCTAAGTTATTTAATCATTAGAAGTAAGAAAGTTAATGGCTTAAAATAGAGCTTGCATGGCTTTCTTTATCTAACTCATTAACTCAGTCGAAGTTAGAAGAGTTGTTAATTTTCCCAACCGTGGAGAATTAATAAGTTGATTATTATTAGGCAAGGGGGATGCTCCTGCATCATCCACCCCCTCTTGAAGAGGATCCTCCTCATCTTCATAGGGTTCATCACGTATGTGAGAAAGTAGATATCCCACATTAAATGTGTTTGAAATATTGCATATCTCTTGCGGAAGCACATGCCTGTATGCATTACTACCAATCCTTTTCAAAATTTTAAATGGTCCATCACTCCTTTCCAAAATTTTCCAAACTCCTTGGCATGAGTTTGCTCTTCCCCCTAAAAGGGAATTTCTCCTTTCTAAGGTGAAGCTAAACTAAATTTCGTAGCTCTTTGGTCTTTGTTTGCTTTCCTCTTGTTCATCTTGTTAACCCTTTCAATTATGAAATTCACTTGTTAATATAGCCTTTTGAATTCCTTAGCTGTATTGTTTGCTTCAAAACTTGTTTGTGCTTCAATGAGGAGAGGTATAAGATTGATGGATGTGGTGGGATTCACTCCACTCATTGCTTCAAAATGAGAGTGACTAGTAGCATAGGTAGGGGACTGGCTGTAAGCATACTTAGCATGGCTAAGTTTTGCGTCCCAATCCTTTAAGGTTTTGTAGACCAAACTCCTTAAAAGTATAGTGAATTAGTGATGGCGCAATTGGTAATCTCCATTTGTCCATCTGTCTGTGGATGTTAGGTTGTACTAAAGAGAAGCTTAGTACCCTCCTATCTCCACAGGGTCTTTCAATAGTATCTAAGAAACTTGGTATCTTTATTGGAAATAATTATTTTTGGGATACTATGCAACCTAACTATCTCATTGAAGTATAAATCAACTATATAAGGGCATCATCTATCTTATAATATGGGACACGATGTGCTATCTTGGAAAACTAATCTACCACCACAATAATAATGCCTTTCTGCTTTTGAGTTTTAGGCCAAACCATTATGCAATTTATGCTTACATGATCCTAAGGTTGGATCTTGAGCCATTGAGCTTTTTACTAAAGAAGTCTATTGTCTTTCTATTTTGTAGTAAAACTACTCCAATGCCCACTCCACTTGCATTACACTATATCTCTAACACCTTGTCAATGTTTGGCAACGACCTCGCTCAATTTGCTCTTGACCACCTCAAAGGCTTCTTTGGATGCTTTAGTCCATTTGAACTCTCCCTTTTAAGAAACTCAGTGATGTGGGCTAAAAGTGTGCTAAATCTTCTTATGAACCTCCTATAAATTGAGGTAAGTCCATGATGGATGTGGGTGTAGGCCACATTCTCATTACCTTCACCTTTGACCCATCATCCACAAATATTCCTTCTCCTAATACAACAAACCCTAGAAATGGGACTTTATGCACTAAGAAGTTTAATTTACCATACAATTCGTTGTTCCTAAGGACTAAGAATACAAGCTTGAAGCGCCTTACATGATCATCATTGCCAGGGAGTATACAAGAATGTTATCAAAATACACTACAACAAACTTAGAAACGAAGGGTTTAATAATTTCATCCATGAGCCTCAAAATACAAAAAGCATGAATATCCACTCATACAGGCATCCTTTAGTCTTGAAGGAGGCCTTCCACGTATCTCCTTCATTCTAATTTCATAGTACTCACTCCTCAAGTTAATCTTGGAAAATACACTTGCTTCATGCAAATAAGCTAGTATATCATCTAGTTTATGTATGGGATACTTACAAGATGGTAATGTTGTTGATAGCTCTACTGTTAACACACATTCTTATTAATCCATCCTTCTTTGGCACTAGAAGGGTCGGTGCCTCACATGGACTAAGTGATTTTCTAATGAAGCCTTTTTGTAACAATTCTTACACTTGCCTCTACAACTCTAAAGGCTCCTTAGAATTGTACCTATAGACTGGTCTATGTGGAAGTGCAGCACCAAGAGCAAAGTCAATTTGGTGCTCTATGTCCTTTATGGGAGACAATGCACTAGGTAGTTCATTTAGGAATACATCTCCAAACTCACCTAGCAAGGTCTTAACCCTTAGGTCAAGTATTCGACCATTCTCATTGTTTTCAAGAATTAATAAGTACATAGTTTTCCCCTTGCCTATAGCTTTTTCTAACTTTTTCCCATTAATGAACATAGCTTTTTTACAATTAGTATCCTCCTCAACAAGCGAGGAATGAGAGTTAAGTGGGGTTAATGCAATATTTTTGTTGACATACTTAAAGTTATAAGTGTTATTCCTACCATCATGTTTGACATGCTTATCGTTTACCAAGGCCTTCCTAATAATGAATGACACGCATCTATGGAAACTACTTCACATAAAACATTATCTTGATAAGTTTTTCCCGTGGAAAATAGAACAACTACTTGCTTGGTTATTTCAACCACATTGCTATTGAAGCTTATATGGCTTAGCATATGTATTCGTAGGCAAATTAAGTTTCTCTACAAGAGTACAAGAAACCACATTTGCATAACTACCTCCATCCACTACAAGGGAACATATTTTACCAAAAATTATGCATTGGGTATAAAATATGTTCGCCCTTTGTTATTCTTCATCCATGAACTCCCTTGTGTGCAACACCCTCCTTACCATCAAAGCCTCTCCAACATTCGGTGGATCATCCTCTAATTCCCTCTCCGAATGGGACTCTTCATTTCCTCCCTCCAAATTCATCTCCTCAAGGTCATTAATAGTCATCACTCTTTTTTTTTTTGCATTTATTTTAATAATGTCCAATTCCTTAACACATGAAGCTCTCAACTCCTTTGCTTCTATTTGATTCACCTATGTCTTGGTTTCCCTTACCCTTAACATCAAATTGGATGTGGGAGGTGGTTTTGGTGCCTCCTTAGGCGGGTTTGGGGCCAATTTTATAGTGCCAAATTTTTTCCCCTTGTTCTCTTTTTTTGTGCCTCTCAACCTTGATGGTTAGGTGAAATAGCTCATCCAAGGTGTAATACTTGTACAACTCCATCTTCATAGCAATATCATGCCTTACTCCACCAAGGAAGCTTGACATGGTATGCTCGTTAACCTCCTCCAAGCCAAGTCTCATAATGAGCCTATCAAACTCTCATATGTAATCTTCTACACTCATAAACCCCTGTCTTAATTGAAGATATTATATTGTATAGGTCATGAATATATAAAGATGGTAAAATCCTCTCCCTACATTCAAATCCTTGCCTTGGACTTTCCCTTCCTCCTTTGATTAACCAAATTCTCCCATCATAAAAAAGCATGCTCCTTCAACTTTAGGACTGCTAATTTGAAGGCTTTCTCATCATCCTAAAACACCTTAGTTTCCATCATAAGCCTTAGCTTCAACCATCCTAAAACATCTTAGTTTCCATTCTAAGAAATTCTCCAGGTTGTGGGGACCAACATATTCAGGTACATCCATCTTGATATCATGAAAGTAGTCCTTCTTAGCATGTCTCCTTCTCTTTTGGACCCGCACAGAAGGCATAACGATTTGGACATTGTCTTGGAGAGAGGCTCGGTGAAATAAGCATGTTTTTGAAGATGTGGATTACCTACACCTGGATGGAAAGGCCCTATGAAGCTTCACTGGTATTGGCTCTGGGCCTTTCCTGCATAGCTTAGGTGGGAGTCACTAGAAGATGAGCTAAAATCACTAGCACCCTCTACATCATCCAACTGTTTATCATCGGTGGTGTTCTTCTTGAATTTTGAGTGGTGGCACTTGTTACAAGAGCTTCCAAAATTCCTAGGACGCTCTTCATATTATTTTGTAAGGCTTCAATAGCCCTATCCTGCCTTAGATTTTGTGCCTCTTCAAAGCTCAAGTCTTTTGGAATTTGTTGATCTCCTATAGGTGCTTGAAGTTGAAGAAGTGAAACAAAGGATGAGAAATGGGTGGTTTAGGGAAGGATGAGAAATGGATGGTTTAGGGTTTAAATGGCTACGTTGTATTTGTGTAGTGGTTCGAATTGGTGGTGGGGTAGTGATGGGTGGTTCAAAAGGTGATGGAATGGTGTTGGGTAATTTTGAATGGTGTGGGTAGGCTTGAAAAGATTTTTGTGTGTTTGGGGTCCAACTTAAGCTTTGAAACTAATTGAATGTATATTGTTAAACAATTGAGTCAAGCTTAACGGAAAGTGGTGGAATGGGATCAGCTATCACCAAACTGAAAAATGAGAGAAAGAGATGAGAAACAAGAAGAAAGGTTATTTAATCTTAAGAAACCCTTGAGATCAAACACTTACGAACACCACTATAGGCATCAACAACTAGAGATAAAGGTTGTAAGATTTTGGAGAATATAAAACAATACTTTTCACCTAGTATTGAATGAGTTGTGTGTGTGTGTTCGAACACCACAAGTATCAGCCGAAGAAATCTGTCTCCTTCATTCACTTGGAATCACACTTATAGTGAGTTCAAATACTCTTACATGGCTGACTTAATTCCTAACTAGATAGTTGTCTAATAGAGCTAACTAGATTACTTAAGTGTCACTAAAAACAAATCAGCTCATCTATGCCTTGGAGCTTACTTTCAACAATTAAAAGGAAAAAAAAATCCCAATGTACCCTATATCTGATTGGGAGGGCTACAGGAAAACTAGCTGCATGGGAAATGTAGAAAATTACAAATAGGGAAAATTAGACAAATTTCTTTAACCATCCTAAGCCAAAAGAAGAAAAATCACTTCTTCCTAGTCTAGTTAGCTGCTGATTTTGAGGGCTGATGGATGGCTTGCTCGACCCTTAAATTAAGCCTCTAATTTAAGGTCTTGACCCTTAAATCAGCCTATTTAGGCCTCCTCTATTTTCAAATTCTGCTCCCAAAATTGGCTGCTGCCGGCAGCTTGATTTCTGAGCTGCATGGCTGATTTCTGAGTCATATTCGAGCTATATTTTGGCTTAAAATCGAGCTTGCATGGCTTTTTTTTTATATAACGTATTAACTTAGTCCAAGTTAGAAGAGTTCTATATTCTCCCAACCTTGGAAAATTAAAGTATGGGGGATGCTCCTGCATCAAAAACCAATGGCGCGCGCACACACACACACATGTATTCATGAGATAGAAGTGCTTAGTTAGTACCTCTAGAGGAAAACATGTAGCCCATGGGTGAAAGGAAGAAAAGCAATGGCACGGTTACAGCAACAGAAAGGAATTCAGAGTGTTGTAAGGAAGATAGGTAGGTGGCTGACTGCAAAATAGGAGGTGAGTGAGAGAGAGAGAGAGAGAGATGAAAAGGACAGCAGTTTTGGATCCCAACTCAGAAAGATAATATGCATATATATTAAGAGGGTGCAGGGTTAATGAGCAAGGGTAAACAGACAGTAAGAAACAAGAGACAAGTACTGTTCATTATTTATTATCATGCACAATGAATCTAGTGTATAGAATTTTTGAAGGTTACCGGTCTCTTAGTAAGTCTTCAATGGCCTCGAGGATAGAAAAGGGAGGGTAATTATACTTATTTATTATATTATTTTTTTCCAGGTCATCACAATTACTATTGTAGTTTCTTAATCAAATATTGTGGGCTCTAATCAAATGCCATTATTGTGTCAATTTGATCGAATAAGTAGTTGTTGTGCCGACATATGCTTTCTTTGATTTGCATAAATTTTTGTACTGACTCGTGTATTAACATGGATTTCTCCCTTGTTCATCCAAGTTTGTGTGTATTTTTCATTGTAGTCTAGCCAGAAGGCATATTTTCTGGTTGGCTCAAATGCAGTGTTGTGGTGGTGAGACCATAATAATGTAGTTAGGGTTCAAACAACAATGAAGATGCTCCATGATATGGTTTATGCTGTACTATAGAACCTTTATTGACTATGCATTCTGTTTGCATTGGAAGAAGATGTAATTTCTCATTTATATTACTGGTTTGTGCAGGAAAGACTCAGTGTATCAACCATTTTCGGGTGAATGATAGCTGGTATCTAGTAGATTTGCCGGGATATGGGTATGAATCAGGCAGCTAAGCTTTGTTTTGATATGTGAATCGAGTGGTTCCTTTGTTTGAAGCCACATGTGCATTTTGACTGATGGCTTTCTGCTTGGGCGTCAGTGCAGCCTCCACCTATATTCTATTTCGTTATCGGTTCTCTCATCTGACTTTGACTATTCTTTCATGGACTTTTGCTGGACACTCCTTAGATTTCCTGTGCCTTCTATATGTGAACCTTGCTAACTGGCTTGACGTTACATCTCTATTTTGTTTTGTCTATGATTTTACACTAGCGAATTAGCAATGGGGTCTTGGTGTCTTAATTGTTCAATCATCATCTTTTAATGGCACTTACGTTATTCCTCTGTATGGATGGTAAGAATGAAATCCCCTCCCCCCCACCCCAAAAAAAAAAGAGGAAAATAAGGCACATGATTATCACACCATGGAGTGTCTTAAATTTGGTGAAGGTCCTACTTTCAGTTGAACTGGATGAACGGAAAAAACTTGGTATTCACAAGGGCTATCCTCTCACTGAATTTTGTTAATTAGAAGGCCCCATTGTTTATTGGATATATCTTGGAATCCATTACTTGTCCTTATAGGCTGTTATGGATTTGATTCTTAGAATCTGTTACTGATGCAGGTTTGCGGTTGCACCCCAGGAACTTAGAACAGATTGGCACAAGTTCACCAAGGGCTACTTTCTGAACCGATCAACATTGGTTTCAGTATTCCTTCTCATAGATGCTAGCATTCCTGCAAAGAAGATCGATCTTGATTATGCTAGTTGGCTGGGTCAGAATCAGGTATGGCACTCCGGTTCACTCATCTTCATCGGAGATTTATAAGAGTTGCTTCCAGTTGTACATCATAGGAAAGTGCAAGAACACCTACCCCTCCTTTCTTTGTTTCAGATTCCAATGACACTAGTCTTCACCAAATGCGACAAGCGTAAAAAGAGGAGGCACGGAGTTAAAAGACCTGAAGAAAATGTGCATGATTTTCAAGAGCTGATTAAGGACAACTTTGAGACAACCCCTCCTTGGATTATGACCAGTAGCGTCACAAACCAAGGTCGAGATGAAGTTCTATTGCACATGGCCCAGCTGCGAAATTACTGGCTGAAGCATTAGTGGGGGCTAATGCGTGTATAGACTATCAGCTTATAGTCCCGAGGTCAGAAAATTTAAACCGCTTCAAATGAAGGGTGTGCAGAGCAATGATAAGCAAGAACTATAGCAGTATACGGACTATTGTTATGACTTTGTGCAATTTAACCGGCTTCAAGGTTGTGTCCAATTGCTTGTAACTTTATTTCGCCCCTTTTTATTCATGGAGAACTTTACCCGTGATCATAATGCTACACAATCTTCAGTTCAGATCGCCGCCTTTTCTTGTGCGCTGCCTTACTTACCCGGTGTTCTGTGGTGGATGGCGGTTGTCATTCCATGCATGGAACCATGGAATTAAATTTGGTACTACTGCTGCCCAATTCATTCATAAAAATAATTGACATCCATACTTCATCATTGCTTGGCTGTAAAATATTCAGGAAAAGGAGACTTTCTCCAGTCCAGGCTCAAGTGCGTCGTATGTTTATTTTAGAGCTTGATGAGATACGAAACAATTAAGAGTCAGCGGAATTAGGACAGAGCAATAGGTGTGTCTTGCGACTAGGAAGTGCCACTTTAGGTCGAAGGGAAAGTTCCCTGGGAGACCATTATGATTTATAAGAAAGACGAGGCCCTAGATTTGGGTGTGCAGGGGTGAGCTCCCCCACGGGACTTGGTCTATATTTATTAATTGTTTCTGTTTAATTTATACTTCTTTTGTTACCCAAAATCCATACAAATAAAAGGATTTAAAAACTTTTAGAAGAATGAAAATTTTTGGGTCAATGTTTGTATTGGGATGTTAAAAAAGTGTGTTTTAATCAATTTTTGGTCTTATATTTTTTATAATTCATTTGAATTGAAGTCAATGTAGGTTAGGTTAAATGATGTAGGTGAATATTTTAAAATATTGTTTGAGTATTTATTAGGTTAACCTAGGTAAATAGGTAATTATTGTATTTGTTTTAGGGTGAATGACCAAAATTTATGACCAAGTTAACATTAACCTTCTTTAACAACTTACGATGCAGGAGCATCTCTTTCTTCTTCTAATAAATGTCAAGAGTTAGTATACTTGGAGATGGAACAACTTATTCTTAAAAATTCTAATGTTACTAATGTTTTTCCAAGAGATTCTTGTAGGTATTTCATATGTTTTGAAGAAGAAGAAGAACTCACCAAGGATATCTGGTGTACAAGACAAGCATGAGACAAGGATTATAAAATTGCATAGGAAACAAAGCTACAAGATACAAAGTTTGATTACACGATTATTGTATGTGTTGCATGGCTAGGGTTTTTGTTTAACCTTTTGATTTTATGTACACATTGTAATATCTTGTATCTTGTACTTGTTGACGATTATATGTATGTTATAGGGGTAAAGTGTATTAGTTTCATTCTTTTACTAACTTTAATCTAGCTAGCTTTAGCCAATTAGGTTAGTGATTAATTAGTGATGAATAATCTAATATACCCGTGTGTGTGTGTGTGTGTGTATACTTGTCGAGCTTGTACATGTTAACAATAAAGTGGAATAGAAAGCTTAAGAATTTTCTAAATTCTCCCTTCCTCTACAAGTGAATTTATCTTGAGAGTTGACGTTATTTTAGAGATAAAACTTTGTGATTTCTCCTTATAATTAGCGTGATCTTGTTGAAGATCCAATTCTAACATTGAAGAACACCGAAAACACACCATTCAAACCAAGAAGACCTTTGACAACACGTGGTATCTTATTTTTTAACGATTTCTCCTAATTAAAAATTCTTCATCCTTTTCTTGAAAAATTTATTGTGGTCTACTTAGATGATATACTTGTGTATGGTAAAAACGAACATGAATATCTTATTCATTTGAGGAGATTATGTGTTAAACTAAGGGAAGCTAAACTCTCTAGAAAAATGAAAACATGTGAATTTATGCTTTCGATTGTTGTTTTCCTTACTTCTATTGCAAGTAGAGAAGGTATAAAAATGGATCTCACAAAGTTTTAAGCTATTTAGGATTGGGCTTTCCCCAAAGATATTCATGAGGTGAGGAGTTTTTACGGGCTAGCAAGTTTTTATAGAAGATTCATCAAGGACTTCTCAGCTATTGTTGTGCCAATTACACATCTCAGGAAGAAAGACAAATTCAAATAGAAAGATGATGCAACTAAATCCTTCGAGACTTTGAAAGATAAGTTATGTAATGTAATTGTATTATCCTTTCCTAAATTTAATAAAATTTTTCAAGTTACATGTGATACTAGTAGGGTAGAAATATGAGGTGTAGTCTTATAAGAAGAAAATATCATTGTATTCTTTAGTGAAAAATTAAATGGGGCCAAACTGAATTGCTCCATGTATGATAAAAAAAAATTCTATGCTATTATAAGAAGCCTAGAAATATGGAGCCATTATTTGAGACCTAAACTATTCGCATTATATTCAAAACATGAAAGTTTAAAATATTTACATAGACAAAAGAAAATTAGTCTTAGGCATGCAAAATAAGTTTTTTTCTTACAATCCTTTGCGTTTTCTATCAAACATTTATATGGAAAATAAAATGTGGTAGTAGATGCATTATTGAGAAGATCTTTGATACTTGTTATGTTGGATGCTAAGTTATTTGGTTTTAGAATGTTGAAAGAATTTTATGTAAAAGGATGACCATTTCTTTGAGATTTATGCTGAATGTAAAAATAATCACACTCTTGGTAATTATATGCTTCAAGATGAATTTCTTTTCAAGCTTAATAAATTGTGTATACCTCAATCTAGTGCGCATGATTTTCTTATTAAAGAAGTGCATAGGGGGGTATAAATGGTCATTTTGGTGTACATAAAACTATGGAGTTATTATAAGAACATTTCTATTAGCCAAGAATGATAAAATTGGTACAAACTATTATTTGAAGATGTGTGATTTGTTAAAACTGTAAGATTTTCTTCCATAAGGGTTTGTGTAATCCTTTACTAGTTCTTAGTTAACCATGGGAGTAGGTTAGTGTGGATTTATCCCTGGGTTACCAATAATACAAAAGGGAAATGATTTTATTATGATAGTGGTTGATAGGTTCTCTAAATGGCACATTTAATTCCTTATAATAAAATTGATGATGCAAATCATGTAGTGAATTTATATTTCAAAGAAGTGGTAAGGTTGCATGGTATATTCCTAAAAGTATAGTGTCAGGTAAAGATGTAAAGTTTTATAACTACTTTTGGAAGACACATTGGCATATTTTTGGTACTAAGTTGTTGTTTAGTTCATCCCATCATCCATAAGTGGATGGTCAAACTGAAGTGACTAATATAATATTATAAATTTTACTACAAGGACTAGCTAACATGAATACAAAAGATTGAGATATAAAACTTGCACATGTTAAATTTGTATATAATAGGAGTCCTAATTCAACTCAATTAAGTCTATTTGAAGTTGTTTGTGGAGTTAATCATTATTTTACTATTGATATGTTGTCATTAAAAAAGGTGATATTAAGAACTATGATGCTAAAGAGAGAGTTGAATTATTTAAGAAACTTCATGAGCAAATTAAGAATTATATTGAGAAATTTAATGCTAAATACCAAGCTTAAGCTAATAAAAATTGGATTCAACAAGTGTTTTATCTATGATAATTAGTTTGGTTATACTTAAGGAAAGAAATGTTTCCAAACTTTAGTAAAAAGAAAAGAACTAAGGCCAAGAGTCGATGGACCATTTAAAATTATAAGAAAGTTTGGGAATAACACTTATGAATTGGAATTACTTGAATATTATAGATGAGTTTCAAGAACTTTCAATATTTATGATTTATCACCTTACTAGAGTGATTCTAATTTGAGGAAAAAAAATCTCTTTTATAAGGGAATAATGACGCAAGAGCATTTCACTCTTCTTCTAATGAATGTCAAGAGTTAGTATTCTTAGAGATAGAATCAACTATTCTTGAAAATACTACTTCTACTAATGTTTTCCTAAGTGATTATTGTAGGTATTTTATATGTTTGAAAGAAGAAGAGTTCACTAAAGATATCTAGTGTACAAAACAAGGATTACAAATTTACATCGGAGACAAAGCTATAAGATACAAAACTTGATTACATGATAATTTCATGTGTTGCATGGCTAGTTTTTTTTTTCTTTTTTTGGCTTTTGTAAATTTATGTATACATTGAAATACCTTGTATGATGTACTTGTAGAGGATTACATGCATGTTATAAGGGTAAAATGTATTATTTTAATTCTTTTACTCACTAGTTAAATCTAGTTAGGTTAGTGATTACTTAGTGAAGGATATGCTAATATACCTGTGCGTGTGTGTGTATATATATACACTTGTTGAGCTTGTATGTGCTAACAACAAAGTGGAATAGAAAGCTCAAGAATTTTCAATATTATCCCTTCCTCTCCTAGTGAATTTATCTTGAGAGTTGAGGTTGTTCTAGAGAGAAAATTTTGTGATTTCTTCTTTTAATTAGTGTGGTCTTGTTGAATATCCAATTCCAACATTGAAGAGCATCAAAACTGCACCATTCAAACTAAGAAGGCCTTAAAAAAATTGTATGAAGACAATGCAAGATCTTTCTCAAGTGTATGATAGAATCCTCTTTAAGCATCCACATCAATTTATTTGATGGTCAATTTATTTTAAGGTTGATATTTTAAGGATGAGCATCCACCTAGGTTAAGTCTTTAAATAAGTTACCAAATGTGCTAAAATAAAAAAAATGAATATCCATTATGAAAACAATCATAATAATAAGATATATTTTATATTTTGATAATTATATCTTATATTCATTTTTAATAGCCTAATTATTTTATTTTCAAATTGGCTCCCAAAAATTGTTTAAAACATTTGTGGAAGTGTAATGTTGATTTATTGAGTAAATTCAAGTTAGTAAGTTAATAGTGGAAGACATGAAAATGTTTTGCCGAAAATCTTTCTAGAAGTGAAAAAACTAATGAAGTAATAAGGGACATGGAACATGTCTACATTGATGATTATCTAATGCAAGAAAACAATACTTAAGACATTAAAATAAGCATTAAGAAAAATAAGAATAAAAGGAGAAATTTGGATACCCTAGTGTCAAATTACCCAAATAGTATTTTGACAACTTGGTAGATCTAGGAAGAATTAAAGAAAAGTGATCAAGCACAATTTATTCATTTTAGCACCTATGGAGGATATAAATCATGGTAGAAAGTTATGATGTATTTTTAGGTGAATGTTTTGGATCTGAATATATATATATATATATATATATATATATATATATATATATATATATTATTTCTAATATTTTTGTTTCTTAATATAATAAATGGTTATCAAAAATATCCAAAACTCCACAAAAATTTACACAAAATTACCCAAAAAAGGATTACAGCAAGTTTTCACCTCTCTCGAACAGAGGTATCTTTCATTTTCCCATCCACACCATCTACTCTCATCCTATGATATCTTGTGCTCATGTATACTGCATTTTTATGTTTGTCTTTGTGATTATTCTATCATTATTGCTCCTCTCATTCAAGTCAATGACTTATCACTAATCAATATTAGTACGCATTTACTTAAATTAGTATTGTTACATTTTATGTGAATTGTCATTTAGTTATCCCTTATTTGAAGCTAATTAAAATAAGTGATTATGTAAAATTATTATTGACATGACTTTCTTTTTAACTAGGACTACCAGGCTCTAGAATATCGGTCCAAAGGATGATAATTGACCCAAAAAAGCTTCTAGCCATGCTCACCTTAGTTTTAGACTGGTTTTGGACTAGTGTCCTACCCAACTTCTTTATTAGACCAACTATCTACATAGGATAGGGCAACTTGATGCCTTCGAACACACAAAATCTTTTTCCTCCTCCTCCTTCCTTATTTTATTCCTATATATATGGGGTCTTGTATATTCATTTTGAGACATCTGAAATCATAATACATCTCTTTGACCTTTAATCTCTAATCTAAATTTTCCCTTAGTATTCTCTTATCACTGACTAGTTCACGAACACCTATAACAACAAATGATGTAACACCCCCATTTTCATAACAAGATTTTTTATTTTTTATTTTTACAAGACATTTTCCTAAGCTAAATAAGAAATGTACAGTTTTACCACTATATCCAACATGGGAGAGGTACAATCAATGCCTAACCTATCTCAAGTGTAAGGTTAAAAGTAAACTTGTATTCTAAGTGGTATATGTGGTTGTTACTTGACATGATTTCGATATTTTATTTACAAAACTATACGAAAAATAAATACAAGATAAAAATATCTAATAAAGCTAAACACAAGCCACAACAAAATAGAATACATCATCCTAAGGATCTAAAACCGCATCACTTATCGAGCTAACTAGGAGTTAGATACTCTCAAACCTACACAAGCGAAGCATGAGATACCTGCACAAGAAGCTAAAATGGTGTGGTACTGATACGACTAGCATACTAAGTAAACACAACCAACTTCAATAGATATCATGCCCACATAATACATGTAATACATGATGATATTGAAAACATAATCATGGTATATGCTATAAAATACATGAGACATGATGATATAAAGAAATACTCATAATTAGGGTAACAAGAAAGCATACATGATAGATGCTTACACTGAACCATATAGGTAGCTTAAAGCTATCAACCTAGTGCATAAACAACTTGTAATTTGGAATCATATAGGATTTGATAAACATAGAGGAATCAGGCAAAACCTATAGACATCTCTATCATGATTTTCCAATCAACTATTACATAAGGAAATATAGGCATAAGGCATTGAATCATAAAGGATTTAATAAGCGTAGATGAATTAGGTAAAACCTATAGGAATCTCTATTATGATTTTCAAAAAGTGCCACATAAGGACATATATTCAAACACATAATCAAGGAAACCACATAATCCATAGGAATATGAATCTGAACTTCGAGGCACAAACATTGACATTTAGTCCTACCACCAATGGATATAACCCATAGAGCACAATCATAACAATAAGGTATAAAAGTAAGCATATAAGGACAATTTTTGTACTATAATGAATAAAGTCAAGGGTATAAATAATAAAGGAGTACAAACCAAATTCACATATGAACATCCAATCCTATCATAAATGGATTAAATCCACTAGGCATAATGATCACCACATAACCATCATGGCTAGGAACCAACACATGCTTATAAATATATTTTATGCATCATGATATGCAATACAATTAGTCTAATAAAGTATGGTTTTTATGTTAAATTCATGGTAGTTTTGATTTGGCTGCAACTTTATACTATTTAAAAAAAAACTACACATAATTAAATTATGAGAGTTTACCAATCATGTAACAAATCAAAACGAAGCTCTAGAAGTCTAGTTTTTATAAAAAATTATCAGCTTTTTATTTTGAGAAATGTACTAAAAATATATGATGTTATAGTAAGGATTGATCAAATCAAAAAATTAGTATAGCTTACTAAATTGAACGTTTTGTGTATTATGTTAGTTTTAACCAATGCTTAAGTTTTGGTAGTTATATTAACCCTAAATAGTAATGTTTGAACAAGTTTAATCATTTAATATGCGTGTGGTTTTGATTAAATATGTGGGTTGGATTTGAAACATCGGTTATCCTAATTGTACGCTTCCATTTTTGGAAACTTGCATTTATAGAGAGTTTCCTTTTTAATAAATTTTCTATATCACCTTAATAAGATAGTAATACTTTATGCGGAACAAGTGATATTTTATGGCTATTGAAGTTTGGAATTGATAATAGCATGTTCCTTTTCATGGTGGATATCTATTTATTTATTTGTCAGGTATGACTAGTAAAGGCTCCTCAGCTACTACATAGGCTATTCTGAATCCTAGTAAGGATTTTGTACATTTAAGGATAGCATGATTGAGGTAGAAGGTATTTATACTATCTTCTTTGGATTATGCCCTCTAGGATGACTCAAGTGTGATATCTAATCTTCTTATGGTTGGTGGTAGGTCTTCAAACTTTAATTTGCTAAGTGACCCACTAGTTGGCTTACATAATTAGATAATTAGATGTCGTGATCACCTAAAGTAAAGATCAATAATCATATATATTTTTTCCATGCAGATTCCGTATGTGATTGTCTATGTATATGCATTGATATATATATATATGTGTGTGTGTGTGTGTACATACATACATACATACATATATACTTACTCCCCTACCTAACTTATGACATGTTTTAAATAGGGTTTTGAAAATCTATGATATATATGGTGACTAGATGACCTAGTGCATATTGAGTATAAATATGTTAAAGGTGTGGATGACATACATGGTGGGGAAGAGTGAGAGTGGTGGTCCTATTTTTAAAGTCTTATTTACTGCTAATAACTACTTTCATAGATTGTTATTGTAAAAATGGTTCATTTCTATTTTAAATTAAATTGGTTTTGTTAAGTTTATTAGACATATATATTTACTTTTACCCTAAGTTAATAACAAAGTTTGGTATGTTTTTTTTTTAATTAGCCTTAGCATAATGTGTGTGAGGGATAATGGTTCCTACTTATACTAGGTGTGGTAGTAATACTCTTGATATTTGTTCTAGTTGCCACATTTTTTTCCTTATTTTTAATGTTTTTGGTTTTGAAAAATGGGGGGGGGGGGTATTACAAAGTGATATTAAAATAATAGCGTTCAAAACTCATTTTCAACATGTTTAAAGTAATATTTTCACTATGAATTTTAAAGTAAGTTTAAACCTTTTGGAGAAGCATTTATATTGAAACTTGAAAAGCCACCACGTGAGGAGTGGGTTGAGGCTCGTGGAATGCATGTTGGTGTGTACCCTTCATTTCTATATGATTGTAATGCCTCATTTTCCAAAACACCATATACAAAACACTAATTATATGTATTAGTCATAATAATTTTTATAGGGTGTTTTGTATTAAATATGTTATTGATATATGTATCATTGTTGTTGTTGTTATTGTTGTTGTTGTTGTTGTTGTTATTATTATTATTATTATAACATATCATATATAAATTTAGTTGGGTTAAAATATGAGAGAATTTAGGCTGTTAAATTTTTTCCTAGTTTGGACCCTAACCATTACTAGTTAACCCTACTCCCTATAGCCAGATGTTTTATCCCGGTTAGTCTTCCTTTTTTTTTTTTTACCTCTACTCTATAATAAATTTTGGTCCTAACCTACTAGTAACTTGGTCATGTCCCCCTATCTTTCTTCCCAGTGTATATTACTCCACGCCACCCCAACACCATGCCGCCCTCTCTTCCATGCTTCTCTCCCTATGTCTTACTCTAAGTCACCCTTCACACCAATGTCCTTTTAAACCCTCCATCCTCCACATTTTTTCTCTAATCCCCAAGGAAGCCTACATTCTCCTTTCCTTTCTTGAGCTCTGGCAAGTAGAAAAACTCCCTAACTCTCCATCATTCTCTATGTTGCTTTGCTGCATTTTTACTATTTTCTCCTAACAACATCCTCTTCCACTGATCCCTCACCCACCGTTGGCTACTTCCACTGAACCTCCCATTGTTGATACATCCTCCAAAACCTAATCCCTTTTCCAATCTACACACAAAGCCACCAAAGCACCCCTAAGCTACTACCAAACTCACTAAAACCTCCTCCTCTTCTTTTGCCAAAAGCACAAGTCCCCTTTCTCTTGACTTTTTATCATTTTTGCTAATCCTCCCCTCTTATTTCACCCTTATCCTCCACATATTATTCCTTATCTTTGTCCATTTCAGTCATTCCTACCCCTAGCAATGTACAACCTCACCGTTGCTCACCTCCCCTCCTCGGCAGTCTCCACCATTCCTCCTCCCTTTGTTTTGTGAGTTTCATTGTTTCATTGCTCCATTGGTTTAGCCAGTTAGTTCTTCTTGATTTGGTTTAGTTAATGTTAGGTTAATAATATGTTATATTAAATGCTAATACATGTGTTGTTCCTTGTTGTTAATTTCTTAGGTAATTCTTGATGATCTTGAAGAAGATAGTTTTTGTAGTTTTTAGTGTAAGCTTAGATTTAGATAAATTCAATCACTTATAAGATGGTAGAATTTATGTTTGAGCATTCTAGGCTTACTTATATCTTATATCATGCTAGGATTTTATACTTTTCAAGTAATATGATATGCATGATAAAATGATAACATGCTAAATAAATAGTACGTACAATTGTTGTAAGTTAATTTATATGCAAGAGTAATAAGTTATATAACATATGTATGCATGTCTAGAGTTTTATTAGGGTTTTCATTGCTTTCAAGTTATGGTTTAAATATCATGATAAATATCTCATGATTAATAATGCATGGTAGCTAGGGTTGTTATAAATAGTATGGAACATGCAAGCATGATTAGGGTTAGAATATGATAATGGTTATTTGCACATTCTTAGGTTAGAAAATTTTCATTACATGTACCATGATGTTAATTGCCATAATAAATGTCGTATTATAATTTAAATATGTATGTACATGTTGCATGTAATATGTGACACGTGGGGAACACATGATTAGGATTTGTGGGTGCAACTTACTAAATGCATGAAAAGTAAAAAAAATATAGCCAATCGCTTCATTGCAAAGATTATTCACATGCTAAAATAATGTGAATTAATTTATTTTGGCCTTTTTATGAGAAAATTCTTATAATAATAATTTTTGGTACAAAAATGAATAAATTAACAAAATTAGAGTTTTAAGGGTATTTTGGTAAAATTTGATCTAATACTTATTTTGTGAATAATTGGGCATTATAATGTCCTTAAAATTTTGATAGGTTAACTTTAGTGTTAACTTTAGCTTTGACATAGATTGATAACCTTAGGTTTACCTTAATAATTGGAAATAAAAGGAAAAAAGGTTAAGTATGGAAATGGAAATCATTGTGCAGTATGTAATAGATGTGATCACCTCATATAATATTAATACTTAAAGTGAGAGACCTCTATTTGGTGATGGATGATATCTAGGATTAGTTATCTTAGTGACAAGCTCGTTTAAGTTGGTTAGCTAGTGTGTCATTGTGCCCTAATATGACCTTAGTCTACTCTATAGATGATCTACAGGTCCTATACAGGGTATCACCCCTTAAGGATTAGGTGATCAAGGTTGGAGGATATTGTGTTGCCATTGTGCATTGGTATCACCAAGTGTACTACTATATTCTTAGGTTTGAGAGTAAGGGTATTGTGTCGTGTTTAGGTGCTAGTATGATCGGGCATACCTTTGTATCCCCGGGTTGATTGCATTCCCCTTGAGTAATTAACAATGGAAGTAACTATTGTGTAAGAAAATAAAAAAAGGATTTAATATGGATTTTTGATTTCAAGTAACTATTGTGTAAGAAAATAAAAAAAGGATTTAATATGGATTTGTGATTTCAATAGTTGCCTCAGTGCCCTACCTTGGTATTTGGGATTAATTTGTATGTATTGATTTAGTAGTTGCCTTAGTGCCTTACCTTGATATTTGGAATTGATTGAAACTATGGATTTGGTAGTCTTTATAGTGTCTTACCTTGGTATTTGGAATTTATTTGATTAATCAGATATGCCTTTTATACTTTGAGATGATGTAAAGTGAACTAGCATGTTTTATTGACGAGCTTGAGACTTGATGTTAGGCACATTATCCCATTATTATTGCATGTGGTTATGGTACGTGCTTTGCTCTTAATAATGATTTCCAGATTTTTTTGTGACTATTGTTGTGCTATTTCTGCAAGCGCACGGATTCGTTATCGCATTTCAAGGTCGTATCCACCGAGACTTTGTAATTGATTACACTTCCTTACTATTTTAACTATCTAAATCTACAAAAAGTGGAGGTATGCATTCGGATGAAAAGATTAATTACGAAAATCGTTCTAACTTGGAGATACTAAACAATAGGAATAAAACCTAGGGTCAAACTTCGGTCTCCAGAGTAATAATCAATAATGAAACAATACTTATGCCGTAGATTAATTCACTAATTGTGGAAAATTGGTCAAATCATATTCGATAGCCTCTTTTAAGGTCTAAGAACGTATTTAATCTAATTTGCTGACTACTTTTGTGACTCGCAAACTAACTTAAACCCATTAAGCATCACCAATTATAGAGTCCCTAAGAATTAAACATCTACTTTTTTGATTGCTTAAATTCCCATATGTATGCTAATTTCTGATAATAATCTCATCCTTTTAGTTGAAGATTACATCTATGGAGGTCGGATTTCATCAAATCCACTTTATGACAATCAAATTTAGAATATATAACAGTATCAATGAATCAATCATATGAAATAATACTTTATTTCATCATATTGAATACTAAAACGATACCTAAGTCCAATCCTAGAAAAGAGACTACTCACTCATACTTGCAAATAAAATGAACAAAATAAATAGTATGATGAACAATAACAATACAATAGATAAAGAAAAGAATAATTAGATTGAATTAGCTATAATTTGGAAGAGTGCAATGTTGATTCGAACTGATTGCCACAAATTACATAATTTAATCTTCTGAACAATTAAAACTAAAGAAAACAAGATATTACAAGAAGCTATGCTCGGCAATGAGGGGTCTCAGACTCCTCTAAATTTTCCTCTCTCTCTCCTTAGGAATTCCTTGAGGCATGCCATGAAATTCCCCATCACACCTGCCATTTCATGTACAAAGATTGTGGGGAGGACCGATTCTGCACCGTCGTGCGGCCCTTGCATGTCCTAGCCATGTAGTTTCTCAGCTCTTAATAATTTGAAAAATATGATATTGCACGGCTTGGTCGTGCAATATTTTTGGCCTCGAATTTTCAGCTCAGAATCTCACACGGCCGTATAGGTTTGGCACAGGCTGGCCGTGCGATTCTGTTTTCTTTTATAAACGCCTAGGAGGGATGCACGGCTGTGCAGCTGGGTGTGTGGCCGACCGTGCACTCCCGTTTTGAGTCTTATTAGGGATATCTTGGTATATCTTTTGGCTCTCATAGCTTCAATGTAACTTCATAAGCATGTTGGGTTGATGCACTCTCCTCCCGAGCTTTCCTTGCTAGGTCTTTAGCTCTAAATATAAGCAATTCTTTCTTGGTCTTGGTGTTTTTGAGCGAAATCCTTCAACACAAGGCTCAAGAAAATGGTAGTGCGAATAATAGGCCAAAACCATAGCAAAATAGGTAAAAGAGATTAATTAAAGTTCCGAAGCTAAGGGAAAAAGAGGTAAAAATTCACTTTATCAACTATGTGCATTAAGGATATGCTACCTCTTGCAAGGTATTTTATTTTATTTAGTATGAGAAAATTGTACTGATACTACTTTTACAAATGATTACAAGAAGGGCATGGAGTGGTTCCAGGAGTACTCTAGTGACAAGGAAGAGAGCCCTTAGGAAGAGATCCCATTCACATAATAGGATTTTAGGTCTAAGAGTTAGGATAAATCGGTGTTGTACCTTTGAGTACTATTTTTTGGTTGTATCGGTTTTCTTTTAGACTCTTATGTCCCTGGATGTATTTTAATGAAAGTCATTGAATGGAGTATATTATCCTTAACTCATATCTATGTATTATCTCTCATTTCCACTATTTTCTTCTAGTTATGATTTTTTTAAGCCTTAACACTTAGCCTAATAAAGGTGAGAGAACTAGAGTTATGATAAGTGTGATGTAACACCTAGTAATTTAGTAATTAATGCTTTCGTAAAACAAAAATTTTAAGTAGTAAAAAATTTTTAGGGTGTTACATTGATAATTTAATCTTTGTAAATTATATAAGGATGTGATCATAACTTGCTTATGTGATGACATGAGTTACATTCCTTAACATAAACAATTCATTCCTCCCCTAATTGTTAAATAAGAAGAATGATCATAACTAGACATGTTTTGTAATTTTTTTTTATATATATGATATCCACACCCCCATGCTTACATTTTCTCTCATCTATCAAAATATTTTCTCCTCAAAAATAATTTTTGCTCCACTAGTCGTAGAGTAAGGAAGGAAAATACATATGGAGATTAGTTGTTAATAAAGGTTATATCAATAGAACAGGTCTTTAGGCTCAAAGGGGTTATGCAATGGATAACGATTTTCAAGGTGGGCTATTTGGTCTTGTAGCTAACAAAGAAAGAAGAGTGCCTTTATCATTTTCAAATATCCTAAAGTTCTATGCAGTCTTGAAGAGAAGTAATGGCAAATTCTAGTTTCACATATCATTGGAGAACACACACGAAAGAGAAATATATTTTGGATAAGCAATGTATCCAAAGGTTAGGCTCAAGTGCTCACAATGTTATCTCTACCAATTTTGAATTTCATTTCATCCTATTCCTAGTCAATGCATGATTTGATGTCTAACCATTCTAACTTTCTTTCCTACACTGTTATCACATCTTCAATTTCTATATTTAAGGTTTCAAAAGATGTTGATCAAAACATACAATAAGTATAAGATTATCCTTTTTGAAAATAATTCAGTCCCATACTTTGTTTTACTTCGTATATGGATTACTCAAATCTAATACTTCCTGTTTTTTCCTCTTTTTTTTTTTTGAAGTGGAATAACTAGTACGTAAAGTAGATATGAATAAATTAACTAACTACCACTTAGCATACATATATAACATTTACTAACTATTTCTACTTAAGAATAATCACAAGCCTACGAATACTAATGCACCCCCTTACTTATTATGTTCATTGTCCCTAATGAACAAATGCAAAAGAAAGATGAAGAATAGGTTTCAAGAGGAAGGTGGAGGTGGGTCTCGGCTCCCGAGATGGAAATCATAGAGATTCTTCATCATCTCCATCATCTGAGTTTGGTTATGGCGAATGGAATCCAATTGGGAATACACTTGATTTTGAAATTGGAGATGCCATTCGGGGACAAAAGTCGAGGCAGAAGAAGAGCTGGCTTGTGATCGGGGTGGTGGTGGTGGTGGTGGTGGATGGGCACCATGAGGCGGAATAGGATGTTCGATGGCTAATGGGGCAGGGTATCATCATCCTCACTAGGCTGCCAGTTCAATGGGTTTAAAGGGTCGGTTTTGGTTGGGTTAGGAAGAGGAAAGAAAACACGTCCCTAATAAGAAAGGTACCACGCATTATTCCTACGCTCAATAAGATGCGTAAGGCGACAATGTTCGATATCAATGCGGGTGCTCATGGCCTCAATGGACATATCTTCAGGAAGGGGTATGTCCAAACTTACACAGATGGTGGTAATTAAACCACTGATAACAATGTCTCCCTGTTTGGAATTACCGACCCTTTGCAATTGTTTTGCAATAAAATAGGCAGTATCAACAGAGTAGTGTTCAAGCATAGAGTAGAGAAAGAAAAGTTCAATTGAACGAACTACCCCGGTACTATCTCCCCTCCCAAAGATGGTAGTAGCCAAAAGCCTTTGAATGTATCGGAAAACTAAGTTAAAAATCCTAGAGGATTTGGCTTCAGAAATGCAGAAGGTATCGGGAGTGGGCATATTCGCTATATCACCTATTTTAGCAAAACAATTGTTGGCATAGAACCAGGGTAAAATGAATCTGAATCCCTGTGAAGGCAACATGAAAATGTGGGCAAGTTCATGCACTGCTAATTGCCTATCTTCATTAAAAAGGCGAAAAGAAACATACCCTTGATTATTTTTAGTATCACCAATGTCACCAACTTCAGCACACAGTTCAAAAGTACTCAAAAATTCTAAAGTCAAGCGCCTATAGGTATGATTCGTACAATAGACAAAGTTTTGCAAGCCTATAGTTTCAAGCATGCGCATGACTTGATTATGAATACCTAATGTATGCAAACAGCCATCATCCAGATATCGAGTGCCAGTAATACGCCTTTGAGACAAGTAATCGTACCTTTGTTGTTGTTCGGGTGTGGTAAAAATTATACCTAAATCGTTGGGTCGATTACGTCGTTGTCTCTCTTGAGTTGGTGATGATCGGGACCTTGAGGATTCGCCTTCAGCACGTTGCTTCTTTTTCGGTGCCATCTACACAAAAATTACCACTTTGAATTTAAGAAACAATGTCTTAAACTTGAAAGTACAGCATATACATAATGTTACTCTTGAAGAATGTGATTAGGCTGCAATGATGATTATAACAAAACTCACTGAATGCATACATGCCCTAACCATATCATTCACCTAGTTTTGTAATAGTGCAAATTATGGAACAATTTCACCAAATATCCAATCACATTGTATCGGCATATGTAATCAAAAACAAGGAAGCTGAATCACATTGCTGCAAGATGGGCAAGAACCACTTACCTTAATTGTGTGAAAACAGGCTACAAAAATTCAGAAATCAAAGGAATGATAGTTGAATATCAAATGCCACGAAAACCCTAAGGTTATTTCCAGAAAATGGTTGAGATTATGCTCAAATTGAAATTAGGGTTTTACACGAATAATGTCGCCTGTTCCTGTAGTGAAACGACACAAAAATCGCAGAGAAAAGAAATCTACGGGTTGAGAGAGAAAATGGAATGGTAATGGAGTGGAAGTTGCTAAGATTTGAAGATTTGAGTAAGAAAAATGGATGATTTCGAAGGAGAAAATACACAGAAGATCGCTGCGAAGGTATGGAGAGAAGAGAACAAAGGGCCGTGTTTTTTTCAGATCTAGAAACACGGGGGAGAAAAAGGCTACTGGAAAGAAACACAGACCGTATTTCAGAAATACGGTACCCCCGTGTTAATTGATAAGCGTTCTGTTGCTGACTGAGAAGGAAACACGGGCCGTGTTTAGAAATACGGACCCCCCGTGTTAATTTTGGAGCTCTTTGGAATTTTGAATTTTTCTGCAGAGGAAGAAACACGGGCCGTGTTTAGAAATATGGACCCCCCGTGTTAATTTTGGAGCTCTCTGGAATTCTGAATTTTTCTGCAGAGAAAGAAACACGGGCCGTGTTTAGAAATACGGACCCCCCGGTGTTAATTTTGGAGCTCTCTGGAATTCTGAAATTTTCTTGCAGAGAGAAAAGCACGGGCCGTGTTCACAAATACGGCCCCCCTGTGTTTTTTTTAACACATATACATATTATGTACATTCAAATTTATACCAAATATGTAAAAAGAAAAGTACGAGATATAGAAAACTTATATACAACACTTGGGTGTTTCCCAAGTGACCAAATGTGAGTCATTCAGTCCTCATAATTGGGAGTGGTAAGATCAACCACTTCCAAATTGTGCACTTGATGTCCTTCGTAGTAAGGTTTGAGACGGTGTCCATTGACCTTCCACATCTTTCCTGTTTTCTCACTCTTAATTTCAACTGCACCATGAGAAAACACATTAGTCACAACAAACGGGCCGATCCATCTCGACCTCAATTTTCCTGGAAACAACTTCAATCGAGAATGATATAATAAAACTTTTTGACCAATTTCAAAACTCTTTCTAAGAATGAACTTATCATGAACTGCCTTAGTTCTATCTTTATATCTCAATGCAGTTTCAAAAGCATCATTTCTTATTTCTTCCAATTCTTGTAGTTGGAGTCGCCTATGTCTTCCAACTTCAATTAACTCCATGTTACACTTCTTTACGGCCCAAAAAGCTTTATGTTCTAACTCAACTGGTAGATGACAAGGCTTACCGTATACCAGACGATATGGAGACATACCAATTGGAGTCTTGAAAGCTGTACGATAAGCCCAGAGGGCATCATTAATATGTAAGCTCCAATCCTTTCTTGTTGGTTTCACCATTTTTTCGAAGATTGATTTGATTTCCCGGTTGGATACCTCAGCCTGACCATTGGTTTGTGGATGATATGCTGTAGATATTCGATGTGTCACATGGTATTTCTTTAATAGAGCTTCTACGGTTCTGTTGCAGAAGTGTGAACCTTTGTCGTTAATGATGGCTCTTGGTACGCCAAACCTTGCAAAAATGTTAGTTCGAAGAAATTCTGCAACAACCTTAGCATCATCAGTACGGGTGGCCTTAGCCTCCACCCATTTTGATACATAATCAACAGCAACAAGAATGTATTTGAATCCAAAAGAAGATGGAAAGGGTCCCATAAAATCCATACCCCAAACATCAAAGATTTCGCATGCTATGATAGGAGTTTGTGGCATTTCATTTCTAGGACCTAATCCGCCAGTCTTTTGACAGTTTTCACATGTCTTACAAAATTCCTGAGCATCCCTAAACAATGTAGGCCAAAAGAATCCACTCTCTAAAACTTTATAAGCTGTTCGTTTGGGACCAAAGTGTCCCCCACAAGCATAACTGTGACAAAAGTGTAAAATAGATAAAACCTCACTATCAGGAATACATCTTCTAATGATTTGATCGGCACATTGTTTCCACAAGTATGGATGGTCCCATACAAAATATTTTGCCTGACTTTTCATTCTATCTTTCTGTGCTTTTGTAAAGTGTGAGGGAAATACCTTAGCTACTAGAAAATTTATCATGTCAGCATACCATGGTATCTCATTCCCAATGACATGAAGTTGCTTGTCCGGAAATGCTTCATTGATGGGTACTTCAACTTCAACTTCTCTGATTAACCGACTCAGATGATCTGCTACTCCGTTTTCGGTTCCTTTCTTATCTTTAATGCGTATATTGAATTCTTGGAGTAGAAGAATCCATCTAATCAGTCGTGGTTTTGCCTCTTTCTTTGCTAACAAATATTTCAACGTTGTATGATCAGAATATACAATTATTTCAGTTCCTAACAGATAAGAACGATATTTATCCAAAGCAAAGACAATAGCAAGAAGCTCCTTTTCGGTAGTTGTATAGTTAAGCTGAGCTTCATTCAATGTGCGTGAGGCATAATATATCACGTGTGGCTCTTTCCCGATTCGTTGACCTAACACTGCACCAACAGCAAAGTTAGATGCATCACACATCAATTCAAATGGGAAATTCCAATCAGGTGGTTGAAGAATGGGTGCACTTATCAATTTTTCCTTTAAATAATCAAATGATTTCTGGCATGCGTCATCAAATTGAAATTCCTTTTCTTTTTGAAGAAGCTTGCATAATGGTTGGGCTTTTTTAGAAAAATCCTTGATAAATCGGCGGTAAAACCCGGCATGCCCTAAAAATGATCGCACATCTTTGACAGTTGATGGATAAGGTAATGAAGAAATAAGATCAATTTTTGCTTTATCTACTTCAATTCCTTTGGCTGAAATAACATGTCCCAAAACTATTCCTTGTTGGACCATAAAATGGCATTTTTTAGAGTTTAGTACAAGATTTGTTTCCAAATATCTTTTCAAGATAAGGGTCAAATTACCTAGACATTCTTCAAAAGTATCTCCATGAATACTGAAATCATCCATGAATACCTTGATAATTTTCTCCAGATATTCGAAAAATATACTTACCATACACCTTTGAAATGTAGCTGGAGCGTTACACAATCCAAATGGCATACGTCGATATGCAAACGTACCGTAGGGACATGTAAATGTGGTTTTCTCTTGATCTTCTGTAGCTATGGGAACCTACACATATCCAGAATAACCATCAAGAAAACAATAATAAGCATGACCCGCTAGCCGTTCTAACATTTGATCCATAAATGGTAAAGGAAAATGATCTTTCCTAGTCATGGAGTTCAGCTTTCTATAATCAACACATACTCTCCAACCATTTTGAACTCTAGTAGGAACCATCTCTCCTTTATCATTCTCCACTACTGTTATTCCTGTTTTCTTTGGGACAACCTGAAGCAGACTTACCCAACTACTATCAGAAATTGGGTGTATGACTCCTACACTTAGCAATTTTAAAACCTCTTTCTTCACAACTTCCATCATTAAAATCCGATGCATACAAACTGAAGGACTAATACCCTTAATATCAGCAACTATCCATCCCAAAGCTGATTTGTATTTCTTCAACACATTTACCAATTTTTCTTCTTGTTGAGATGTTAGTTCACTAGATATGATAATCGGAAGGGTATTCTTATCTCCTAAGAATGCATATTTGAGATGGTCAGGTAAAGGCTTCAACTCCACCTCAGGTGGTTATTCTATGGAAGGTATAGGTCTATCCACTGTCAATGGCAAATCCACAAATTTTCCAATTTTACTCGGACATGTTCCCAAAGCGGCCACTACCTCCTTGATTTCTTCCTCAATGTCATACAATTTGTTCAATTCTTCCAATTTTTCAGTTTCTATGCCTTGTGTCAAAGTTATTTCCAAAGGATTAGATGACGAAAGTTGGTACACCATTTCAGTTAAATTCTCAATGACATCAATCATAGATACCTCTTCACCATCTGCAGGATATTTCATGGAATCATATATGTTAAACTTAATAACTTCACCGTCAAATTCCATGGTTAACACTCCATCGTGGACATCAATTTTTGTTTTTGAAGTTTTCAGGAATGGTCTCCCTAACAATATAGGAGAGGAGTTAACTAAACCATTATCTTGCATATCTAACACATAAAAATCTACAGGAAAAACCAACTCATTAACCTGAACTAAGACATCTTCAATAACCCCTTCAGGATATGTGTTAGATCTATCAGCCAATTGGATAACAACACGAGTTTCCTTTAAAGGACCTAGACTTAGGGTGTTAAAGATAGATAAAGGCATGACATTTATTGAAGCACCTAAGTCAAGCATGCATTTTTCATACCTCGTGTTTCCAATTTTGCAAGGTATAGTGAAAATACCTGGATCTTTGCACTTTGGTGGAAGCTTTCTTTGCAATATTGCTGATACATTTTCTCCCACACTTACCTTCTCATTCTCATTAAGTTTACTTTTGTTTGTACACAAATTCTTAAGAAATTTTGCATACCTGGGTACTTGTTTGATCGTATCAATGAGAGGAAGGTTAACTTCTACCTTCTTGAATATGTCAAATATCTCCTTGTCATGATTTACCTTCTTGTTTTTGGCCAACCTGCTAGGAAAAGGAGAAGGAATTTTTATAGGAGAATGTGACTTACTCTTCATCGTTTGTTGTGAATCTTCACTTATTTCTTCTTCAGCCATTGTTTCATCTGTCTCTTTGCTTGTGTCATCTTCTTCACACACTTTTCTTGGATCTGACAATTGTTTTCCACTGCGAGTTGTGATAGCACTAGCATTTTCCTTAGAATTTCTTTCAGTCTGGCTAGGAAAATTTGAAGAGCCTTGTGCTTGCATTTTTCCAAGGGAATCTGCTAGTTGACTCACTTGATTTTCCAAATTCTTAATACCATTTCTGGTCTCTTGTTGGAATTGTAAGGTATTGGTAGCTAAAGATTTTACCAAATCTTCCAAAGGCATACCCCCCGATTTTTGTGGAACTTGTGGTGGAGGCATCAGTTGAAATGGTGGTCTTTGCTGATTTGGTGGAATTTGGAAAAACCCGGGAGGTGGATTTGCTCCTTGCTGATTTTGATACATCTGTGGTCGGAAATATGAGCTACCACTTTGTTGAGCGTTTCCATACCTTAGATTCGGGTGATCCTTCCATCCAGGATTATATGTTGGAGCAAATGGATCATTCCTTTTTGGTAATGGTTGTCCTCCAATAGTGTTTACTTGTTGTTCTTCCTGCAAAGTAGGACACATGTCAGTTGGATGACCAGTAAAAGAACAAATTCCACATACCTTGGCAGGAATCTTTTCTCCTACAACTCTTTCCACAAGAGCGGTCAAATTCGAAACTTGCGTTTTTAATTCAGCAATATTGGTTTCTTTCACCTGTTGAGACATAGAAGTATTACCCCTATTACAATATTGAGAGTTAGATGCCATATTAGCAATCAACCTTTTAGCTTCGATGGGTGTTTTATCAACTAAAGCACCACCACTAGCAGCATCTATCATATTGCGATCCATAGGAGATAAACCTTCGTAAAAATATTGTATTAATAATTGTTCACTAATTTGATGATTAGGACAACTACCACACAATTTCTTGAAACGTTCCCAATATTCATGTAAAGATTCTCCTCCATCTTGCCTAATACCACATATTTCCTTTCTTATATTAGTTGCTCTTTATGAAGGGAAATATTTTTCAAGGAAAACCTTTTGCATATCAGTCCAAGTATTTACTGAGCCCGCTGGTAGATCATATAACCATTCCTTAGCAGCATCAGCTAAAGCAAAAGGAAAAGCTTTGAGTTTAAGTTGTTCTACACTTACTCCATTCGGTTTTATACCAGAACAAGCTATATGGAATTCCTTGAGAAATTTATTTGGGTCAGTGAAACAACCTGAACTCATGGAATTGTTGTCTCTAAAACCTGTAAAAATAGGTAAGGCTCGTATTAATCCAGGTTTGATTTCACAAGTATCATTATCAGCAGGATAATTAATGCATAAAAGATTAGGGTTGAAGACAGGAGCAGCTAGCTCCTTGAGAGTTGGATCCGCCATCGGTGGATTAATGTAGCAATGTGTACTATACAAATCCTCTATACTGTCTTCTCCCAAATTTGTGGAACTTTCTTCAAAAGGTGCTGGAATTTGACTAGCTTGTTCCAATTTCCTTCTTGTCCTAGCTGCAATTGGAGAAGATGAGTTTGGATCTATGGCTGGAATAATTTGTCCTTGATGCTCGATTGCAAATGATCTCAATTGTGAATGCCTGAAGATTTCACACAATGAAAGATTAGATGAGTTCACGTGAAGAATTTATCTAAAACTAAAATAAGAAACCAAAACAAAAACAAAACTAGAGATTATAATTGCCAATTCCCCGGCAACGGCGCCAAAAATTTGATGCACTGTCGTATGTACAACAAATTTAATAAATAAATCCTAAATCCCAAATACATAGTATATGGCAAGAAGGATTCGAACCCACAAGGAATGACATTTTAATCACTA
Source organism: Tamarix austromongolica (assembly GCA_039764185.1). Classification (NCBI taxonomy): domain Eukaryota; kingdom Viridiplantae; phylum Streptophyta; class Magnoliopsida; order Caryophyllales; family Tamaricaceae; genus Tamarix; species Tamarix austromongolica. The sequence continues at coordinate 96,672,666 of CM077809.1, forward strand.
ATTTTGCTATTGATGTTATAACCCCGTTTATACAATTTCATTGATTCTTATACTAAATTCGATTATACTAAATCTTGATCACTAATTGACAATTAGGGGAGGAATGAATTGTTGATGGAATTAAAATGCCATACATTCAAATAAGAAGAATGATTCTAAACAATTTAATGTTGACTTAGGAAACTCAAGATAACAAATTCCCATACTTCCTCTTAACCTTAATAAACTGAATATGCTCTCAATTTATTTTTGTACCCATTTAATAATCTAGGTCAAGAACACTAGATTCAATTAATGGTAACATTATGAACGGGAAGCAGCCAACTACAATTATAATCACAAAAGCTCGGATCATGCAATTGCACGAATTAATGGATAAGATTAATAATTAATCTTTTTACTACTATAGACAAGTTTAATTAACAAATACGGGTTAATTTCATTGTCTTAGCAAAGATCAAGTTCTAAACCAAATAGGTGATCAATCTAATTAGTTCAAGAATCTTAATCTATGATATGGAATCATTCAATTCGATCCATTAATTCAATTAAACCTCATCTAGAATCAAACATTTAAAGTATAAAATGGTAATTAGGTTATAATTCCATCCTCAATTCATCCTACCCTGTTCTAATTACTCAATTTTTTGCATATTCACAATTCATGCAATTACACAAAAGTCTTGGAAATTGATAAAAACAATGCATTCAAAAATTCTATTCTTGCAACAATTAGATAATACTGTAGTGAATACAAATAAAATTACAGAAAAACAACTTAGATTCAACAAAAACAAAGATACTGAAATTTACAAAGGAATAGAGGAAACTTATCAATTGAAGTGCAGAATGTCAAATCATCAATAGAATTCAAGAAGATCAAAGGTTGGAATTGTGCATTACATGTATGTTCTAAAGGAATAAAGGAAGAACAATACATTCCAAATGTTTTTCGATCCTTTTCTTTTCTGTCCCGAACTCTCTTTTCAGATAAAATTTATCAGAAACAAGTCGCGCTGACAGTTACACGTTTTTAAATGAAAATACGGTCCGTGTTTTAGAAACACGGGACCCCGTGTTTTCCTCCAACTACTCTGCTGACAAGGATTTAAAGATCGATACCCGGGATAAATAACACGGTCCGTGTTTATGAAACACGGGACCCCCGTGTTCTTGATCTTTCCACTCAATTCCTTTGAAAGTTTCAGCTTACCTCATCTTGATGTTTTTGTTCCCTTTCCAACTTTGCTCTCCTTGATTCAACATTTCTTGATGTGTTCTCTACTTGATTTCTTCTTTTCATTGATTTCTCCTTGAATTTCTTCCATTCTTTTCTTTCCTGTAAAATTTATTCAAAGAAAGAAAACTCGACGAAAAGATTAAATCTAATAGAATTAATGAGGGATAAATGATATTTTTAGACATGAAAATAATCAATAAATCTCATCTATCAATCTCATTATGAATGGTTATTGTTTGCCTTAGGTTTCCCTTTTAGTAAGTAGTAGTACCCCATTATTTACCTTTGATTTTTGTTAACTATTTTTGTTTATCCTACTCTTATTAAATGAGTTTCATAAGAGTATTCTTCATCCTATATTGGTTAGTAAGTTTATTATGAAATATTTTGATAAGGCTTTTGTACTTCACATAAAGAATGTTTATTATGATATTTCATGGTATATATAACAACATTTTGTATTTAGGGAATTAATATATCTTTGATAGTATCTCATTTTGAGAATTTCATGAGCTCATATTTAGAAATTATTTTGGATTTATTGTGCTTAATGTACATTTAAGGTTTTGATGATGTTTGATGTTTAAAATATTTGTGTGTATGCATGCTTATGAAGTTTAATTTGTCAAGGTGTTAAAGAACATGATTTAAAGAAAGCTTTTAATATCTTAGATCAATCTGCAGAGTTTTAACCAAGTAGTCCCTTCCCTTGTTTTGATGAATACTTATTCTCATGAATGTTGTTTTTGAAGCATCATTTTGCTTTAAACCTTAGAGTTTTCATGGATATTGATTTACTAAATATTTTCTTTTGAACATGTCCTCCATAGTCTTTCCTTGATTTATATCTTCTTTTGACACATTTTCTCCTTTGTTAGTTCTACTGGTTATGCATTCCTTATGGATTATACTAGTTAGTGATATTCCTTCTTTATATTGGCTTTCTTATCATTGTTATTTTCCTTTGTATTACCTCCCTTTTTGGCTTTTTTTTATTTTTATGATCTTTTCCTTGTTAGAATTTCTTCCTAGATAGTTTCCCTGATTATCATATATCTTTTGACATTATTCATTTTCTAGGATTATTGTCCCTTGTTGTATTTTTTCTATTCTCGCTGATATCAAATGAATGTTTTGATTCATGGTTCTTATCTTACGTTATAGGGATTATAATGGGTCCCAAACCCAAATTTGAATGCTTCATTTTTAGTAGGTTTTGATCAATGTATACTTAAATAGGTTTGGGTTTGGTTCTAGCAATTCTCGACGTGATCCAATCCTCTTGACACGTTTAGTGTATTATATATATATATATATATATATATATATATATATATATATATATATATATATATATATATATATATATATAAATATAAACACACATTCTACTTTCATATTTTTCATCTTTTTCATGAACTTATTTGCGCTTGTACTTTTTATTTAGTTTTATGTTTGCATATTTACTTCATAAGTAATTTATAAGACATCTAATTCTGAAAATATTACAATACGATTTGGAAAGTTAAAAATGAATACTCCACAATGCTTATCTTTTCTCTAGAGGATTTTTTTATACTGAACATTACATATAAACATAAATATATTAGTATTTACATAATTCTTTACTTTTTTTTGAAAAATTATTAGATCCATTTAGGACCCATGTAAGGCCCATTTATATGCTAAACTAAATGGGTTTGGGTTTGAAATTTTTAGAGCTAAAGATTTTGGGTCATGTCTAGGTCTAAGTGTTGTAAATAGGTTCGCATCTGGTCATCGGACTCGACCTATACTTCACTAATTTCCATCATTATTGCTTCCTAACTTTTATATGTCCTTATAGATATTCATGTTGTTATCATTTCTATTCACTACTCTATTTGGTTCTTAATTTTCTTGAAGTTATTTTCCTATCATAGATGTTGTTATTTATTGTTACACTCTTATTTTGGTCACCAAACTTATTTTTGGTCTTTCATCTTGTTATTTTGTTTATTGGTACAATTTTCTTATCATCATTTTGCGTTATTTTTTCTTTCTTTTTTTAATCTTCAATGATAATATAGATGGAATCATTTCCTTAATACAATTTTGTTCCTTTTTTTGGTTCAGGTTGTTTCCATATTCCTAGATGTATATTAAATCATTTCTAAATTACATTTATTTTCTTACACTAATTATATCCTTATAAGCTCCTTATGTTTCCTCTATTGTACTTGTTATCATTTTATATTTTTGGTATTGGATTTAAACATAGTTATCTTCTTTACATGTTAGCTCCATTGTGACATTTTTATTATTTTGCTTTAATACAATGATTTGTGTTCTCCTTATATTATAATTTTTTATTATTTTTAATTCCAATAGTTTATCGTTGACTGATGGAATTCTCTCTTACCACTTACACTCCATATTTCATTTTAGAATCCTTTCAATGTCATTCATGATTACCTCCTACTCATCTTACTTTTAATTTGTATTGCAGATTTAATATGCCACCTTATTAATTGGTTATGTTAATCCCCAAAATTTAACTTTTATTACCCATCCATTTTACAAATGCCCCTCATCTTCATTTATATTAACAATAAACTAGTTTCCATTTCATGAATCTCCATTTTCCCCTCCTTTTTGACCTTATGTTATTGTTAATTTGATGCTTAGAATCATACCATGAATCATCCTCCATCCTATGCTTGATGTTGATTGCATGTAGTTAACATGTTGTATCATGAATTCTTTTTTTGAGTCCATATTGAAAATTTTCACTCTTGTCAAATGGTTCTCTTTCACTTTGATATTGTGAACTTGTTAATGGATGGTTTTATTTGGTTAATCTTTTCCCCCCTTTATCTTTGTTTACATATATTTGGCACTAGGACTCTATTATTATTATTATTATTATTATTATTGATTTCATGTTTAACCCATTCCTAAGTTTTATTTTCTTGAATGTCATTCTTCTTCTTAGTTACCTTATGATCCTCTATGTTACACTTGGTTATTAGTTAACTTGATTGCTTATTACTATAGTCATTCATATACTTATTATTTCCACATTGTTATGAAATTCATGTTACAAGTCCATCCTCACCTTGAAAGGTGAATTTAACTTTCCTCTTTTTTTCTTTCTTTCTTTTTTTTTGTTTTATTTTCCTTGATATCCTTTGACTCCATGATTTCCCATGGTGGTGTAATATGCGCTCATTTTTTTTATTATTTGTTTCTAGTTGAGACTTGAGGATAAATACCTTCTATAGATGGTATTTACCCTCATATTTTGATAAAATGACATTTTTGTAATTATGGTTTCTAAAGATGTTTGAGAAAAAAATTCACATGTTTTTTTTTTCAATAATTTTTATTTTTCACTTTCCTCATTAATGTATATTTATAAAAATATTATATTAGGTTTAGTATTTCTAAATTTTTTATTATGTTTCATTATTATTCCTTATTTGATGAACTTTGAGGACATAATTCTTTGTTACAGGGGTAGTAGTACAATACCCTATACTTGTAAATATTTTAATTGATCATTGTTTTAATTTTTTTATGAGGATATAATACCTCATATTTGGAATTAAAATTATATTATATTTATGCTATTTTATTCATTTTAATATTAAGGAGAATCCCTCTTTTTGATTTTAGAAATTTTATGAAAAATTAATATTTTTAGAAGGCTTTTGGTAACCTAAAAAGTTACTATTATTAGAAAATAGTTATTTTTATATGACATTATGTTAAAAATAGTTTAAAGATTATTATTTTAGGGATTGTACGTTTGTAACAATTTAAAAAACAATTTTGAGCATTATTTTACATGCAATAGTAAAGGGATAAAATGTGAATTTCATAACCAAATAATTTTTGAAAAAAACAAGAGCATAATTTGATAGAATAATAAGATGTCTACCTTATAAGTGAAATTAAGTGCGGTATATTATTTATATTTAAATAAACTTTGTTAATTAGTTAGTGAGTGAGAATATTTTGATTTTGAGGTTTATTTGTATATTTATATGATATAATCTTATGTTATTTTTGTAATTAGTTAAGATATTTTAAAGAAATAAATTTTTATATTTATAAATAATAAAAAATTATATTTTTTCCCTTAGTATTTTGATGTGAATCAAAGAAGAGGGAAGTGTTGGATTGATTATTCCATGAGTTATGACTCCAGCCAGTTGAAACTTGAAGAGGAAAACAGGTTTTGTTATAGGTTATACTCGAGTAGAAGTTGCAAAGTATGTCGCCGGATACTTTGAATGATACCAATCATTTAAAGGCTTGAGTGATGAAGGTTAAACCCCAGGTTTTTCCTTGTTCGAATGAGGCTTGGAAGAGAGAATACACACAGGCCAAGCTGGGCTAATTCTGAGTTCAAAAATTCTATTATTTCTTCATGCTTAGACATGTACAAAGAAGATATATATTGGGGAGGGAGGCTCGTCGAATACAAGTCTTAATCATCCGAGTTCCCTCTTAATTCAAGCCCATTTAATCACTTGAATTAATCTCATATAACATCTAAGCTTAATCATAGTATCATCATCTAAATGATACTAATGACTATCATTATAAAACCATACAACCAACTATGATACATACATGAAATTACATCAAACCCTAGCTTACATAAAATACACTTAGGGTTTATAACAAGTTTAATAGAACTAATGATAATCATCACCATATCTTCTTGTTGTAAACTGTCATCCCATGTATGCCATAGTCTTGCATGCTTTGAATGCTTGTACACTTAAGGTGTGTTAACATCTTCTCCTTGCAAATATGTAACATACCTACAAGAATATCTTGAATTGTTTTCAATACCAAGCATAGACATATTATCAAGAACATTTAATATAATTGACTCCAATATTAAGAAAGCTAATTCTTCCTTACCTTGAGAATCAATAGGAGTATGAGAATCATTAGATGCTCCTGCATCATATTTGTAATAAGTATATATGGATTATATCAAATTAAATTATATGACTGATATTTGTTTATCTTATTTCTCCAAATTAATAGATAAATATATCAATATTCATTAATTTAGCCATAATTTTTTTATCAGATAACAAAATTTGATGATTCATTTTGCATTGTGAAGATAAATTCAATATATAAAAGGTTTTTATTTTGAATTTTTCCAATATCTTAACAAAGTTTAGTGAAAATACCAATCAATGTTTGTGTTGCCATACTTATGCAATTTTATTATATACTTCTCTCCTAACAACCTGTATAAGCCCATGCTAAACCCTAAGTGCCAAAACCATGTTTTTTTCCTCCTCTTGTGTTGTAGATTATGTTTTACATCTCCCTCTAATTTTATTCACATATTAAATTAATTCATTAAGATCTTTAACAATATGCAATATTATACATTCAAGATCCAATATTTCTTCTTCTTCTATGAAGAAATAATTCTACCATAAATATCGTTGACTCTTATAGTTATTTTTTTTTCATATGATCATTTTTTATACTTGAAGATATTGTATTCTTTTTATATTCATTTTACATACAATAAATTTATTTTTAAAACATATATATGTGTGTGTGTGTGGAATATGATATTTATAATATAATTCTATGCCTTCTCGTGACTATATTTTATACATAATTTTATGTAATATAATAAGCTTAAGAATGTATGGTTTTGTGTCAAATTTGTGGTAGTTTTGATTTGGCTTCAATGTTGCACCATTTTACAAAGCTGACACCGAATTTAATTATGAGATCGTACCCATCATATAATATATCAAATCAAAGTCTCTAAAGTCTAATTTTCATAAAGAGTATTGGTGTTTTATTTTGAGTTACGTATTGAAAATATATCTAGTTATATTGAGGATTGGTAAATATAAAAGTTGTATAAATTCCTAAATTGAATTTTTAGCATGCTATATTGGTTTTAATCAATGTTTGAGTTTTAGTGGTTATGTTGACACTCATTAGTAATAATTGACTAAGGTTAATTGAGCTTCATATTTCAATATACATGTGGTTTTGAGTTTTGATTAAAGATGTGAATTGGATTTAGAAAGTGGGCTATTCTAATTGGAACTTTATATTCTTTGAAATTACCTTTTGGAGAGTTTCCGTTTTAGGAAATTTTTTGGTTTAGAAAGTGGATAATAAAAGAAAGGGAATTAGTGAAGAATAATTGCATATGTACATTATTTGACCAACTTAATAAGACATTAATATGCTAAGTAGAATAAGTGGGCTTTGGTTCCTTTAAATTTGGATTCTTGAAGTTTGGAATTAACAATAGCCTTTCATTTTTATTTGTGAATATCTATCTATTTATTTTCCTGTTGAGACTAGTTAAGACTTATCATCTACTCTATAGGCTTCCTCAAACCGGATAAGGGGTTATACACTTGAGGATTAGATGATCGAGGTGGTAAGTCGTTGGACTTTTGTTATCTCCTTTGGATGATATCCTCTATAATGAATTAGTGTGATTTATAATCCTCTTATGGTTGGTGGTAGGTATTCAAACTTTGATTTGATAGGTGACCCTCTAATTAATTTACCCATTTAAATAATTCTTTGTCATGATCATCTAAATTAAATATCTATAATAGGATATTCTTACCATTTAGTTTCCCTATGTGATCACGCGCATGTGTGCATGCGTGCGTGTGTGCATTGGTATATATAATTCTATATATACCATTATTTTATACTTACCTGTTACTTATTTATTCTTCTAGCTAATTTGTTACATGTTTCAAATAGAAATGTGAAAATCCATGATGTATATAGTGAGTGGATGACCTAGAGTAGGTTGAGTATGAACCTATTTAAGGTGTGGATGACATGCAAGGTGGAGAAGAGTGAGAGTAGTGGTGCCCTTTTTAGAGTCTTATTTATGAAAAATGAATACTTTCATATATTCTTGTTGTATTAACATTTTCCTTACAATTTGACATTCAATTAGTTTTATTGAGTTTATTAGACAATGATATTTTCACTTGCACTAAGTTACTAATAAAGTTTGGTATGTTTTAGTTTTTAATTATCCTTAGCATCTAGTGTGAGTAGGATAATGGTTCCTAATTACACTAGGTATGGTGGTAATGACCTTGATTTTTTTTTCTAGCTTTGACATTTTTTCTTATTTTTAATGTTTTTGGTTTTGAAAAATCAAGGGGTGTTATATTATGGGGGATAAGTGTTATTTTCTTTCATTGTGTAATGCATGGACATCTTCTCCTAGGTTGACTATCATCTATAGAGAATACACAAAAGAAAGAGAAGGCTCAAGTGGTAGCAGAGACATCTACTAGCAATATGGTCATCTCAAGCTTGAGACTAGACCATGAGAGCAACCACCTTTATGACCCACTGATGTCGGAGATGTAGAAAATGCCAAGGATTGAGGAATGAAAATCAAGGGGTTAGAGTTAGTGGAAAATAACAAAGTGGATTGTATGGTGTTGGAGTATCATGAAAGAATTCCTTAACAAATATAGGCTTGGGGAAAAGTGCTCAACCTTTATAGTATTAAAGAATTGAAGGAGGATATAAGGTTTTTCAAAGCTCCGTTGATTGTAATACCCTTATTTATATAACTTAAAATTTTCATTTAAAATAGAATTTGTGGAAGAAAAAAACTATTAAATGTAGGGAGTTTCTACCATAACCAACATGGATAAATGTATGAACAACACCTAACTCATGCTAGATATAAGACTAAAATGAAAACTTAGACTCAATGATCAAGTGTGGTCAACACCTAATCTAAGAATGAGATAAACTTTCAAAACCAATCCTTACCATTGAATACAACACAACATGACTAGAAAGAAAATAATATCTTTATAACACACTTTAAAATTTTTGATTAATAAGCTAAAGAAAAACTATAAAATATAAATTTTTGACATGAAAGTTGTTATACTGAATAAGCCTAACACACTAACCCAAATCCAAATGAAGTTAATTAATAGACCAACAATCACCCAAATGTACACTTGAAAAGTGTAGTATCAGTACACCAATTTATTAATAAAAATTATCTCCTCCAAAGATATAACATGCTCACATAACACATTCAAGATATATAATCATAAGATAAAATACATGAGGCATATCATCACATATGATAATAAGAGATACGACACAAGCAATCCCAACCTTACATATGAAATCTCACCTCTAACACATTTAGCCAAGTCAAACACATATATTAACAACCTCATACTAAGCATTTAATGCAATAAAACTAACCTATAGAAATCATACTAAACCAAACTCACAACTTAACTCAACACTTAGGAAGAAAACTCATATACACATGTCAAAGGTAAAGATCAGTAATAAAGTACTATCTTTAAATAATCACATCAACCATATATTTAGGGTAATGATAGTCAATGGTGTGCCTTCTCTAATTATTCAAGTTAAACATATGTCTTATTAATAATTAACACTAAGAAGGTATGTATATGCCAATCTAGGGCAATGATCATCAAAGAAATATTTCCACAAAATATACAACATAAAATTTCTCCACCCAATGCCTAATTCATTAAATATTGATATCCCCTATAGGATTCATGAAAAATCTATAGAGTAGAAATATACCATTTTATCCAAAGGTCCACCATTGCAATTAGGGGCATCCAAGATATAATATTCTCATTTTAGCTTAAGTTCTCTTTTGTTTTAAGTAATTAGTGTTTTAATAAATTGAAAAAACTTATCACAAATATGGATACCGAGACCCAATTTATTTAACAAAAAAAATTCCACATTAACCATAATGATCATAAACAACACTAAGTCTCAGATTTGATTATTCTCAAGAGTTAACATGAAATCAAATATTAAATATATAGTAAAATATCAATATTAAAGTAAACTAAAACTCCAGTAAGGTTATATTAAGGGAAATTATTCCACACTTATACAAATTATGTCACTTATTACTAAAATGTCCTCATACATCAATTTACTCCATTTTAACCATTTTAATGCCAAATGCCTTTATAAATAAATAAAACTCATACCAAGGATAAATAACATCAAAAAATTATTTTATCATAATTATTCAATTCTTAAAACTTTCCTAAAGTGGTAAAAATACCAAAATACCCTTTTATTACACTTATAGCTCGTTTAGACAAAAAATCCCTAACATACATATTTAATACACCAAACTTCACATGCTTATCATAAATAACATACAATATCACATATATGCAATGATTTCTATAAAAGTTATAAAATACATATAAAGAGATAGAAATTTCCCTAGGCATACTAAAATTTAAATAACATCATATAATTCTAATCATGATTTCTAGGGAATTAACTACTTATGCACATCAATATCATCCATAAAATTCATAAAACATTAATATCATTAGTATAAATAATAAATAAGTAAGAAATAGTATATATCATAACTAAGTAAGAAAAAAAGGCCAATAAGCCTACAAAGCTCTTCACCAAACAACACTTTTCAGCATGACAATCTTGACACCTTACACCATTTTGGCCATCAAAATATAAGATGTGAGATAAACTAGGCATTTCAAAATTTACAATGATTCCATTTCCATACTAAAATGCCAAAATCACATATAAAGACTTACTACAAAACATAGAAAAAAACTCCTAATCTAGCAAATTTCACGCATAACATTCATCATATATTTTAAAACCTACAACTATTATATATCAAACTTCATGTAAAACATATAATAAAGCTAGTGAGCATGATGAATCAAGAAAAATAGGTGGTTTACATGAAAATGACCCTAAAACAATGGCTAAACATACTTACCTGACATCATTTTTTATACTTTTAAGAAATATAAGCACTCATTAACATTCATACTTAAACACATTAAAAATAACATATTCTCATGATAAACAACAATGTTCACATAAAAAAAGTTATAGCATCTACAAAGTAGGATATTTTTACCTTGAGTATGATATCAAAAAATTTAAAAGAAATAACTTATAGATAACCTAAAATGCTCTTGACCACCCTTTAAAAACAATCAACAATGCAACTTAGTAAAATCCTTTTGAACATAATGAAATATTGAAAATACACATACTAACTAGACAAGAAAATATGACAACCTTTATTTTAAAAGAAGAGGAAGATCAAGGAGGAGGATTTATGAGTTCTCTTCACATATAATTAAGAATCTAGTATTCTTTATAAAGGTTATATAAAATGATTCTATAATCAAGAAAATGAAGAACAATGGAGTAGAAGAGAGTAGGGAAATCTCAGATAGCAACTAGAAAGATAGAGTAGTAAGTATACCAAGTAGAAACACTTAGAAAAATTTGAACTGAAGATGCTAATAAGGAGTTCTGTGAATGAAATACTAAATGGAAAAATCAAATATCTCCAACTCACACACATAAGTTGTAAAATTATATGTGATGCAGGAGCAAATGGTTAAGACTTAGCATTCATTATTATGGAACCTATTATCCTTTATTTAGAGAGTATCCCTTACAAAATTGAAGGTAAACGAATGACTACATTGCTAGTTATGGATGAAATTTACAAAATAAGCCATTAGCGATAAAGGTGTGTGCATGGCATGCATGGAGTGAAAAAAATGTGTTGCATGAAAGGGATGAACGTGGTATCTACATGAGGAGACTTTAATCAACAATATGGAAGTGAAATATAGACTATTATCACGTTGATAATTGTTAAAAAGATAAGAAAGTTGAATTAGTAAAAAAAAGTAGTTTAATTCTATCTTTTAGGGTTATCTTATTCTATCTTTTGAGTGTGTTTATAGTGGGGAGCAAGCTAATATTTTTGTGTCAATTCTTATCAGATTTTTAGGTGGATTATTTTTTAATATTAAGGATTTCCAATGGTTATAAAAACTATAGGAGTACATGACATAAGAGGAGACAAAAATTGATGAAAATTTGTAAGTTCGCTTAATTGAATTCTATGTGAGTTCATATCAATTTTAATCAATTCTTTGTGAGTGATTATTATTGAAATCACTAATATATTTATCTATGTGAATTAGAGATTAAGATCTATCATTAAAACCCTCCACAAAAACCCATACCATTCCAACCTTAATCGCCATATTCAATCACCATCAACATCAGCTTCAATATTCATCATAAACGTATTTTTCTTACTCGATTTTATCTATTTCCAAACTTATGATATTATTATTATTATTATTATTATTATTATTATTATTATTATTAATATTAATATTATCATCATCATCATCATCATCATATGACCATCCTAAACATATTAAATTCATAATCTAAGCACCAAATCACCATTATTCCATTTGTTTATAATCATAATATTCATATCATTACTAAACCCTAATCATAAAACCTAACCCTATCCCACAGACCAAACCATTCTAAACCCTTCATCATTCGAGCATCATCATCATTAATTCTACTTTTTCAAGTCATCATAATCATCTATTCACCACTTTTGAATCATCATATTCCTTTTATAAACCTAACCAAACCTTAATATCACCCAAACCATAAGAATATATTCCTACCATCATCAATTTTTGTATTAGAGCTTAGGTTGTGGTGTAGTGTGATATACATGATTAATATCCAATATTTCCTCTAAGTTTATTTCAAAACCGAGTTCCTAATTCCAAATTATTGTAAGAACTCATCATGGAGGTGCCAATATTTTAATTTTGGGGGATTTGAGAGAGAATTTTTGGGGGCACACCATTTGTGGGTGTAAAGAAGGCATGGCGAGCCAAGGAGAAGATTTGAGGGACATTCTCAAGACATTGGTGGAGGAGATAAGGGAATTTAAGATGCATATGGGTAGGATGAAAGCCTCAAAAGCCCAAGGATCACATGTCCACATCAAATCTAAAGAGATCAAGTAGGAGAAAGTTATAGAAGGGAAGCACGTGACCAAATGGAGGAAGGAGGAGAAGAAAGTGTAGGAAAATATGTACAAGCTCATAACACTTCAAGGAAATCATATGATGATGTGGAGAAAGGGATTCAATTTGACGTACCTGATTTTGAAGGTAATCTCAATCCAAAATCTTTCCTTGAATGGTTGCGAACTATTAAATCTATCTTTGATTATATGGAGCTTGATGATGAGAAAAGATGTCCAAGTGCCATATTTAAATTTAAGAAGTTTGCTAGAGTATGGTATGACAATTTGAAGAGGGGAAGAGAAAGAGAGGGAAAAATAAAAATGAGATCGTGGAAGAAATTAAAAAAGCATTTAAAAATAAAATTCTTGCCTAGAGAATGTGAGTAAGAGAATTTCATTAAAATGAATACTTTGAGGTAAGGGATGCTTGGAGTGGAGGAGCACATTAGAGATTTTAAAAGATTAGCTCTTATTTGTGATGTTGAAGAAATAGAAGAGTAAAGATGTGCTAGATTTATAGGAGGCCTAAATATGAATATAAAAGAGAAGGTGGAGGTGTATCCTTATAAGTTATTTGAAGACTTGGAAAAATTAGCAATCAAATTTTAGAAGCAATTGAAGAGAACCAAGACACCAAAAAAATCAACCAATGTACCATATGGTTTGAACTTCAATAGGGTGTCAAAGCCATCATCCTCTCAAACCATAATTCAAGACAACACTAGAAGGTGCAATGGTGAAGAAAAAGGCAAGGACAAGATGGTTGATAAGGTGAACAAGTAGTGTTTCAAGTGTAGAGGCTATGGTCATTTTTGCTTGGGATTTTCCGAATCAAAGGAACATAACTTTGAAGGAGATAGTGAGTATGGAAGCTTCTGATGAGGAAGATGAAGAACATAATGAAGAACTTGAGGAAGGTAGTGAAGATCTAAAAGATATTTAAGAAGATGGCCAAGTAGATTACCATGTGTTGCAGCGAATGCTTCAAGTGCAACAATAACCACAACCTACTCAAAGGGAAAAGATATTTAAAGCCAAATGTAGAGTTGAAGATAAAGTGGAAAAAGTTATTATTGATAGGGGCTCTTGTACCAATGTTTCTAGTGAAATAATGATGAGTAAACTCCAATTAAAGACCATGGATCATCTAAGGCCATATTCACTCCATTGGCTTAAAAAGGATAAAGGTGTAAAGGTAACCAAAAAGCTCTTATCTCTTTGAAAATTATAAATTATTTTGATGACGTTTTATGTGATATTCTACCAATGGATGCTTGTCTTATTTTGTAGGGGTGACCTTGGCAATTTGATAGGCAAGTTACACATAATGTGGTGAGAAAAGGAAAGAAGAAGTTTAGACTCAACCCTAATATATATGGGGAGAGTTTGGCTCTAAGGAGTGAAAGACAAGAGGAAACTGAAGGTAAGAAGAAAAAAAAGAGGAGAAAAAAAGAAAGTTGAAGGTTTATTGGAGAAGAAAAAGAAGCAGAAGGAAGATGCCAAAGGTAAGGGAGGAAGAAAGAAGAGTAGTATAGAGTTGTTTATCCTTAAAGAGTTAGAGAATATTGAAGCTATCAAGAGTGAGAAAGTATTCTATGCCTTAGTAGTGAAAGAAGCTCCACAAGGGGGTGTGTTAACAAGAATAAAAAAATGCAACATGTGTTTAGAGAGTATGTAGATGTTTTCTAAGATGAGTTTCCACCTGGATTACCTCCTTTGAGAGGTATTGAGCATGCTATTGATTTAATTTCAGGAGATCCATTACCAAATACACCATCTTATAGATGCAATCTGGAGGAGTCCAAGGATCTAAAAAGATAAGTGCAAGAATTGTTGGATTGAGGCTATATTTGAGAGAGCATGAGTTCGTGTAGTGTACCAGCTTTATTGGTACCTAAGAAGGATGTTACATGGAAGATGTGCATTGAATCTAGATTAGTTAACAATATCACAATTAAATATATATTTTTGATGCTAAGATTGGATGATATGATAGATGAGCTACATGAAGTAAAGGTGTTCTTGAAGCTTGACCTTAGAAGTGGACACCATAAAATGAGGATAAAGGAAGGGGATGAATGGAAGAAGGATTTCAAGACCAAGTATGGGTTATATGAGTGGTGGGTGATGCCATTTGAGCTATGCAATACACCAAGTTCATTCATGAGGTTGATGACCGAAGTAGTTAGGCATTTCCTTAGAGTCTTTGTTGTTATCTACCTTGATGATATTTTGATATATAGCAAGAGTGAGTTCGAACAGATGAAACATATGAAGAGATTAATTGATAAAATTAGGGAGGAAAAGCTCTATGGTAAAATGGAGAAGTGTGATTTTATGATGAAGGGTGTGGTTTTGCTTGGTTACATTATTAAAGTTGATCCTTCAAAGGTGGAAGCTATTCACACATAGCATAATCCTATTAATGTTCATAAGGTTTAGAGTTTGCATGGATTTGCTTCATTTTATAGGTGGTTTATCAAATATTTTCCCACAATTATAGCACCTATTACAGAATTGATGAAGAAGGGAGAGTTTCTGTGGAATGAATATACAACAAAAGCTTTTGAAGACTTGGAAACAACACTTTTAAATGCACTGGTATTATCTTTACCTTGCTTTGATAAATTATTTGAAGTAACGTGTGATGCTAGTGGTGTAGGTATTAGAGGATTAATTTTACAAGAGAAGAGACCAATTGCATTTTTAGTGAAAAGTTGAATGGTGAAAGACTTAATTATTCATTTTCTATGCTATTGTCCGTTGTTTGGAAACATAGAATCATTATTTGAGGCTCAGGCCTTTTGTACTTTACTTGGATCATGAGAGTTTGAAGTATCTACATGGTCAAATGAAAGTGAATCCACTACACGCCAAGTTGATTAATTTTTTTGCAAACATTTGTGTTATCTACAAGATACATAGATGGTAAAGAGAATGTGGTTGCAGATGCATTGTCTAGAAGGGCTATGATACTTACAATGATGGATGCAAAGCTTTTGGGTTTTGAGATGTTGAAAAGTAAATATGCCCTTGATGATGATTTTTGAAGAGTAAAAGAATCCACTACATGCCAAGTGGATTAATTTTTTTTGCAAACATTTGTGTTCTCTACAAGACACATAGATGGCAAAGAGAATGTGGTTGCAGATGCATTGTCTAGAAGGGATATGATACTTACAATGATGGATGAAAAGCTTTTGGGTTTTGAGATGTTGAAAAGTAAATATGCCCTTGATGATGATTTTTCTTTGATTTTTGAAGAGTAAAAGAAATAAGGAAGCCATGAAGCTTATGTTTTTCAAGATGGATCCTTATTCAAGCAAAATAAATTGTGTGTGCCAAAGACCTCAATTTGAGATTTACTAATCAAAGAAGTGCATGAAATAGGTATTGTAGGACACTTTTGGATTTCACAAGACTTTGGAGTTATTGCAAGAACATTTTTTTGGCCAAGAATTCAAAAAGGAGTACAAGCTAAAGTTGCTAGGTGTGCTACATGTCAAATAAGCAAGAGCTTCTTTCATAAAGGGTTATACGTACCTTTGCCCATGCCTACTCAACCATGGGAAGGAGTTAGTATGGATTTTACCTTGGGATTGCCTAGGATACAAAGAGGTAAAGATTCTATCATGGGGGTGGTGGATTGATTTTCCAAGATGGCTCATTTTATTCCTTGCAACTAGATCGATGATGCTTATCATATTATGGATTTTTATTTCAAAGTGATCGTGAGATTATATGGGATTCCAAGAAGTATAGTTTTGAATATAAGTGTGAAGTTCCTAAGTTATTTCTGAAAGATATTATGGTATGTGCTAGGAATAAAGCCTTTATTTAGTACATTGCATACATTGCATCAACCTCAAATGGATGGTCAAACCAAGGTTCCTAATAGAACTTTGGGTACTTTGATAAGGGGATTGGTGAGTAAGAGTGCTAAGGATTGGGATGTTAAGTTATCACATGAGAATTTTGCATACAATTGAAGTCCTTCAACTACAATAAGCTCTAGTCCATTTGAGATAGTATATGGTGTTAATCCATATATACCGATTGATATGGTACCATTGAAGAAAGGGGAAGTGAAGAATTATGATTCACAAGAGAGAGTGGATTTATTTATGAAAATTCATCAAAAAATCAAGTACAAAATTGAGAAGGTAAATGAAGTATACAAGACAAGAGAAAATAAGCATAGGAGTCAACATGTATTTCAACCTGGGGATTTGATATGGTTGCACTTAAGGAAGGAGAGATTTTCTAATCTAAAAAAAATAAGCTTATTCCAAGGGTATATGGTCCTTTGAAAATACTTAGAAAATTTAGAGAGAGGCTTATGAGCTAGATTTACCCGATTCATATGGTGGGGTATCTAGAACATTCAATGTTGGAGATATTAGTCTGTACTATGGAGATGCAAATTTGAGGGCAAATTCAAGTCAACAAGGGGAGAATGCTGCTGGAGAAAGTGGTCAAGAATTAGCATTTTGTATTATGGAACCTATTATCCTCTATTTATAGAGGACCCCCTACAAATTTGAAGGAAAATATATGACTACATTGCTAGTTATGGACGAAACTTGCAAAACAAGCCACGAGCGATAGAGGTGTGTGCATGGCATGCATGAGGGGATAAAATGTGTTGCGTGGAAGGGATGAATTTGGTATATATATATGAGGAGACTTTAATAAAAATTTTGGATGTGAAATATGGAGTATTATCACGTTGATAATTGTTAAAAAGATAAGAAAGTTGAAATAGTATTAAAAAAAGTAGCTTAATTCTATCTTTTAGGGTTATTTTATTCTATACTTTGAGTGTATTTAGAGTAGGGAGAAAGCTAACTATTTTTGTGTCAATTCTTATAAGATTTTAGGAGGATTATTTTTTAATTTTATGGAGGTCAAATGGTTATAAAAACCATAGGAGTACATGACAGAAAAGGAGACAAAAATTGATGAAAATTTGCAAGTTTGCTTAATTGAATTTTGTGTGAGTTCTTCTCAATTTTAATCAATTATGTGTGAGTGATTATTATTGAAATCCTTAATCTCTTTGTCTGTATGAATTAGAGATTAATATCTATCCTTCAAACCCTCCACAAAAAAACTATGTCATTCCAACCTTAATCGCCATATTCATCCACCATCAACATTATCTTCAATATTCGTCTTAAACCTATTTTTCTTACTTGAATTTATCTATTTCCAAAATTAAGATAATAATAATATTATTATCATATTATTGTCCTCAACATCTTAAATTCATAATCTAATCACCAAATCACCATTATTCCATTCGTTCATGATCATAATGTTCATATCATTACTAAACCCTAATTGTAAACCCTAACCCTAGCCCATGAACCAAACCATTCTAAACCCTTCATCATTTGAGCAGCATCATCATCATCTCTTCATCACTTTTGAATCATCAAATTTCTTTTACAAACCTAACTGAACCATAATACCATCCAATCTATAAGTACATATTCCTACACACATCAATATAGGAAGGAGGGGATTGTTAGCTTACACCTTACTTTACTAACAACGTTGATTAGAAATGTATAAGAAAGTAAATAAGAAGTCTAAGAGAGTGATTTCAGATAATATTATAGTTGAATGAATAGGAAAAGGGAAAATCTAATATGAGGATCATGGGGAAAATTTTTGAAATTCCAAGCAAGTTATTAGTTGGCCAATAATAATTTTTAATAATTAATATATATAGAAATCTACTTATATTTATGTATTAGAAAAAATATCACATAAATTTTAAAAATTATGAAAATTTATGGGAACCTTTAAGATAATATATTAAACGTGAATGCAATTTGTGGTGAATTATTAATAATAATAGTTTATACATACAATATAGTACTAAAGGTGAAACATCAAGTTTTTAACGAATTTTGATAAAGAAATATAAAAAATGTTAGAAAATAATAAAAATTTCATGTTAATCATTTGAACAAATTTGTAACTCAAACAAAATCTTCTAAAAATTTTCAAAAGGATATGATGCATTTTAAAGCAAAAATATTACGAGCACATACTTTTAGTATAAATTCCAAAAGGAATAGTAAAAGTAAATATAAATTAGCCACAATCTCTAAATGTATATTTTGAACAATTTTGGATCAAATAATTATGTTAAAAAATTTCTATAAGGATTTGAGATTTTGACTTGAAAACAAAACATACATGAATAGTAAATGAATAAAAAGGTGTGTCTAAGTACAAAATAGAAAAAATAATAGCTAAAACCACTTTTCATCAAATAAAACCCTCATACCACATAACTTAATTTATGAAAGTGGATTACACTCAAAGAATAACATTTTAGCAATATATATATATATATATATATATATAATATTAGGTGTAGAGTGGAGCATTACAACCAATGTTGTTAAAATCAAGATTCTATGTAAGATCAATGGCCCCCCTCTAAAGTTGGATCATAGGATCTTAAATTCCTATTAAAATGACAAAACATATTGTCTCATATGACCGATATTCTATAAGTTATTCACATTTGAATTTAAATAACACTGAAACTTTTAGTTAAGTTCTTAAATAAATACGTACTTGACTTCAACACGAAAACACATGTAAAATAAGAAAATTTTCATTTGCCTTTTTATACTAAATTTCAACAGAGAAGTAGCATAAACATAGTAGTGAAACACAATGCAACATATCAAGAATAAATACCTAATTTTTTTTTTCCAAAAATGTGTAGAAACCCATCACAACAAAGCATAAAGATCACAAATTAGAATCATATTTATGATAAATATTCGTCCCAAAATACTAATTTTTTTTTAATTTGTTACGCAAGATTTGAACTAAAATGAAAAAAATGGAGGAGTTAGGTCTAAATGACATACTTTCTATGAAATAGCTAATTAAAAATTAGGAATAGGAAAAATTTTTATGGGTGCTACTATTGATAGGTTTTTGGATTTTGTCAAGTTTGACAACATTGCTACATTGCTATTGATTAAAATTCATCATTATTACTCTTCTCACCATGATTAACCTAGTGTTGCAATTTGGGAGAGGAGGTGAGCTAATGATAGATGAAAGAATAAACACTAAAGGAATTTAAGGAATTAATGAAAGAGATGAGAATAATGCTCAAAGAGAATTTATTTTATGGTTATTTAAATGAAAATTATTATTCTAAAGCTAGAAGTTATGTTTTTTTTGTATTTGGTAGGATCAACCATAATGATCCTACCAATCCTAATCTAATCTTGATCAATCTTGACCTAATTCTACCAATTCTACTCTAATTATGTTATCCTCTAGATTTTAAAAATAGTGTTTAGTTAGAATTTGTAGGATTAATTAGAGGATCATGATCCAGTCAATCCTAATTGATCATATATTATCTTGTTGTTTCTTGTTTTGATATAGATTAATTTAGTGCTCCTTGATCTTATACTTGTAAGATTCCATGATCCATATCATGATTTTAATAACATTTATTATGAAAATATTGTAGGTTGATGGTTCTTTTGTTAGGATAAATATTAATGCTCCTACTAGCAGAAGAAAACAAGCAGTTTGATTATGAACCTTCATACAATTGTAAGATAGACAATGGATGAAATGAATTGAGACTTAATAATCTCACCCAAACCATATATGTGAACTTGGGTAGGGATACTATGAAGATGCTCATTCATGCAGGTGTTAGGGTTTAACTGAAGAATTGTTATAGGAACTTTAAGTAGCCTTCAAAGGCTTTAGTGAGTGGTAACTTAGCAATAGTGTAAGATACCTCTCGATGAAGCCTTAAGAAAAATTCAAGGAGCACTAAATGTTTTTTTTTTAGGAATTTTAAAAGAGTGGGTGATGAGGCCATACCCATTAGGTTTAGAGATTTAGTATATACACATAAAGTATATAGTATAGTTCTTATAAAAAACTAGTTGAGTGGTGATGTAGCAAAGGTGATCATAAGGAAGCTAGTTATAACATCTTAGTTTTTAAAAAAGTTTGATTCATAATTTCCAAGATAAAGGTAATATTTTATGTCATTTAATTAAGATTTAAATATCTTGTTTTATTTTAGCTAATTGTTTGGTTATTTTTATTTGTTTTGCTGGAGTTGGTATTTTTTATACATTAAAAACACTTTGAAGTTAGGTTAGTCAATTAGAAAACCCTAACAGTTGGTCAATTATTCTATAGATAGAGAGAACGTATATCTAAAAAATATTCCATCAACTGATTGTGCTTGCCAATTGAGTAGTTATGTCTGTCAATATGCTAATGGTACCCAAACATCGACCAATGTACTTGTGTATCACCATTTTAACTTTTTATTTATTTGATGTACCAAATGCCATTATTATTTAAATATTTTTCCATATTATTTATGCATATGATTTTTAAATTAATTCACTATAATTGTATAAAATTTAAAATTGATTTAATTTTTAGCTAAATAAATATCTATTTAATTTGGTTCCTTCTTAAAAATATCACAAAGTTCATTTTAGGACAAGAGATTAGATTCCTTGATGTATCTTCATTCATGTGTTTAATCATGGTTGAAGTGTGTTTGGTTGTCGCTTAGGTGTGTGTCTAAGGGTGTGTTTACATTTGGTTTGAATTGGTCTTTGAAAAAGAGGGAGTAATGAGAGTTTTCAACATTCTAGTTGATCGGTGAAGGTACGCCATTCAACTGATTTGACCTATGTGTTTATGTCTTCCTATTTAGTTAGGCTAGTTGACTAGCTTCACAATACCAATTACCGATTTTCATGCTAAACGAGGTTTCCTAACCTAAATTTTTATGTGTTAAATGATATTTCCTAACCTTAATTACTAATTTTAAAGAATATTTGTGGTTTCAATTTCAAAAATTAATATTATGACCTAGACACAACTTTTTTCTACTTTTCTTACCTTATTTGATTCTTTAGTACATGAGAACAATTCTAGCTTAAGAAAGGTTGATGATTTCATTCCTAACTACCTTTGTCACACTTTTTCTATTGTAAAGGTCATGGTTGAACTTGGGTAATAGACTTCTCCTTTGTACCCACCATTTTTAGCAATGGTTGCCAACACCACTCATTTTCTTGCCATTTCTAAAATTCTGACCAATTATGATAGGGAGGGGAAGGAGAACTTCATGGCTCAATTATTCAAGTCACCCACTCTCATCTCCTTTCATAAAACCTAAATATTGAAGCATTATATCCTTACATTTCCTCTTCCATTTTTCTTTCTTATTCACTTACTTCCACTGAAATATCCTCTCCATTTCTCACCTATATCTATTTTTCCTACCTCTTTTTTTTTTTTATCTTTTTCTAACCTCATTTTTGTTTTTCATTAAGAAAAATAAGGGTAGGCTTACGATAAAGTTGATGTTTTGAGCATTTTACTTTATTATGTGGTTCTAGCTTGTGAAAGGTGGAACCCTTCTTATTTTTTCCTTTAAATTTCTAAGCTGTTATGGTTTTTCCTTTAAGAAAATGAGTTTTTTTTAATAAATTTGATGTGTAGATTTTATGGTGCTTAAAATATTGAGGATTTCTAGCAAGAATAAGGGTTTTTCTTACTCTTTGGTGTTTAGATGGTATATAAAAAAGGTTATTTTATCTTATAGTGTATGGAGAGCATGAGTTTTAATATTATTTACTAAAATGTGCAAATATATGTGAGCATATATTAGTAAAAGTATATAATTTAGGGGTAGAAAAGCATAAAAATGGTTATTTTTTTCATGTTTGAGGCTAGAACTCAAGAATTTTATGGGTTTGTGAATATTCCTTGGAAGTATGATAATTTTCAACTATCTTGCTATGTCAACATCTTGTGAAACTTTTTGGCTAGGAGTTTTCTTTTTTGGGAAAGGATGGCAGAGGGCCATTTTAGCATTTTGGTATGTTAAGTGAAGCCTAAGCTTAATTCTCTGTGCCTAATGAAATTATTACCATGAGTAAGTGTGAACCATGTTAGAGTATGATATAGAGTTGTTGGATAATATGCTTCCATTTTGATCAATATTTACAAGGAAATTGAAATGTGTATCACATCTAGAAATCTACATGTGTTGTGCATTAAAGGTACTCGTCAACTAGCAACTGTTGAGCAGTTGACCGGTTACCATGTTCTTCTTAGCACATTTTGATTTTGATTCTGATTTCGTTTGTGATGTGGAAGCCCGATCCTTTTTGAGTGGATTTCTAAGGATGATTAAAATTCAAATTAGTTATAGTTTTGATTTGTGAATATTTGATGACAAGTATGTATGAAAACAATATTTGTTTTGGCTTGAAATGCATGATTTTAACTCTATTATATGTGACTAGATACAATTTTAATTAACACCTTCACACTAGTTGATTAGTCTCCCTTTTAAATATACTATCTTTTATTTTTAAATACCAAATTAGTTCTTTGGTTGTGTGGACCAAATTTATAGTCCCTGGTTTTTTTTTTGTGATAATTTGGGTATTCTCTATTCATGGTTTGACTATGGTCTCAACCTTAGCTCTAGATTTAACCTAGAAATATTATATATAAATAATAAATGATTTTTTATCTTGGTATTTGATCTTGATTAATTGAGTGTTTTGTGTTTTACCATTAAACACATAAAAAGAATATTTGGCTGAGTATGGATGTTAATACCCTAAGTGACTTGTAATGAAGTTTTTGACTATATGAGACATCATTGTTGCATGATTTACTGGAAATGTGTACTTGGCCTGTTATGTGCAAGAATACTTTTCTTAAATAAGACACTAACTAATAATTTAAAGATGAGTGAGCTTTATAGTGGGTTTAGATTATTTGATCCTTGATTATCTACTAGGGTTAGTCTGCCTTTGGGTGGTTTGTATTATCACTTACCTTTGAGTGGGATCCGTGAGATACTATATATCTTTTCTATCCTAGACACTGATGGTGTATTAAGGGGTACTAAAGGGTATGGTTTCCTAGGATTTGGCTTTGACCAAACTATATGTCCCCTAGTTTTACTTGGCTTTAGTTGAACATATGTCCTTATCTTTGGGATGAATTCCATGGGTATTGAGAAAACCACGGGGGATAATTCAACCTATTTCTCAAATAGTAAATGAATAGAATTTTGTGCACCTATTAATAGAAGATAAAAGCTAGTTTTGATTATAAGTATGATTTATAATCTTACCTTTTCTTATCCTAGTCGTATTCCATGACCACTTGTTGCTTTAAATTATATGGATTTGCATATACATTTTATGATTCATGTGTTATTATGTGTCGTGCTTTAAGTGGTATGTGACCTTATGAGCTCTTTATCTTAGCATGTACCCAAAAAAATTTAAATAACATGCACCATGATAATTTATGATCGTTACATCACATATGTTATACCACATGCATTATAGAAGTGAAGTGTTGAATGTATCATTTTATGCCTCTCATTATATGAGTCAAGTCATATGCAATAAGGTACGATGATTGATGTGATCCAAGTTTTCTTTAGTATGTAGTATGAAAGATACTTAGTAAAAGATAGTAAGCCCATCTCTTTCATGTCTTCTTGAACATAATCAAGTGGGTTCCATAGGAAGGTTTCAATTATACCTAAGCATGATCTTATCTAAAATACTATATGAATTCCATAATACAAGCAGGATTATTATGTGAGTATTGTGTATGAGCAATGGTGTGGATAGGTTACACATATTTTAACACATTATATAAGATATACATGTCATATGTATTTCCCATCTTCATTAATATATATGTGATG
This sequence comes from Tamarix austromongolica, assembly GCA_039764185.1. Classification (NCBI taxonomy): domain Eukaryota; kingdom Viridiplantae; phylum Streptophyta; class Magnoliopsida; order Caryophyllales; family Tamaricaceae; genus Tamarix; species Tamarix austromongolica. Next base: position 96,697,605 of record CM077809.1, read on the forward strand.
TAACATGCCATGGCATGATGGTATTGCGGTGGATCATGATCTTATGTGATGATGTTTGATTTCCCCTCATCGATATTAGCTGTATAACCTAAGCATGATGGCATCTTATGACCCTATATGTATGATAAGCCATTGCTTGAAAATAAATAAGTATAAATTATGTGATCACATTATCAACAAGATAATAAATAGGATTGTTTTGATATACTTGTTAAATGAGTAACCTTCTTATAAGAAAATAAGTATAGGCTTGACTATCCAGAATATGTTTATGGTATTTATGTTCTTCATCAATTAATGTTCATATATACATACATACATGCCCTTATTTCTAGTGTGACATGATTCTAATCATGTTTCAGTTCTTGTATGTTGTTTAGCATATTATGTATGCACATGTGTATTTTATGCATTATTTCATCTTTAGCTTTCCATGAGCCACTAAGAGGAAACTTGATGAAATCAATATGTAGTGTATTGAAGTGACTTTTTTTTTGTCACTTGTTCAATCCCATGAGCAAGAGATGTTGTGCAAGTTAGCGAGGATGGTCAGTAGTTGATCACTCCCTTTCTTTGAGCCATAGATATTTGAGAGTAGACTTTTCACTAATTCCCTTCTTTTAATGAACCTTTGTGACCAATAGGGTCTCCTTTATTATCATTTCACGAGATGTTTAGTTGTTTCTTTCTATGTATTTTGCTTTCTCGTTTGGTTCTTATATAACCTTGGAATAAACCTTAAACTTCCTACCTTGTATACAATAATCTTTGTGCTCTTGTTTTATCTTGTGTTTTGTTGTTTAGATAGTAAGCCATTTGTCTAGCATGAGAAGAATGATGGAATTTCTATCTTATGTTAGATATGATGGTAGAACCCTATTTTTAATATTATCTTTTTGTATTTCATTTCTGCAAATGTTTTAAAAAAATAAAATAAAAAATTTGTGGTGAAAAAGGGGATGTTACATCAAATGTCCAAGCTATTTTTGTGATTGTTCCCCATTATTTTTGTCATCAAATCTTTAATCAACCAAGATTTTTTCTCTAAAGTTCAATCATCACCTTATACATCAATTGGTTGTATGCCAATCTTTATCCCACACTCAACCTCCTCATCACTTTGTTGGCTCCCTCCCTTTTGTAGCTGTTGATAGCTCTAAGAGCATGAGAGTAGATATTTGGACTTGAATTTGTGTTATAATCCACTCTAAAATTATATTCTATTATTCTAAAATAAATATCCTATGTCATTTAACCCTTCTTTCTCTTATTCTTGCCATTAAAGGTTGAATGACATACTTATTCTTAAGCTAATAAGTTAAGAATCCCTTTCTTCCTTTGTTTGGTTTTTGGTTCTTTAAATCTTCTTCTAATCCTTTACCTAATCCTCTCTATACTTTCTTTAAGTGAGAGTGGATTAGATTTATGAAAATTTTTGCAAATCCATGATCTTAATTTGTCTTGGTTTTTGAATTTTCAAGAGGAGGTTTATGATACTTTCTCTCTTCTAAAATATATTTCATGGTATTTGATTTTTCTTTAAAGAAAAAAAGTTTTTACTTACCTTATTATTATTATTATTATTATTATTATTATTATTATTATTATTGTTATTGTTATTATTATTATTATTATTATTATTATTATTATTATTATTGTTATTGTTATTATTTTTGTGTTCTTTAAAAAGGCGGTCAAGTAGAGTGATTGGAGGCCTTTTAATGCTAGTTTTTCCCCTTTTCTCTCATTTGCTAGGAAATATTATGAACTCAGTAAATATCTAATTCCTTTGCTTCGTTTTAACCGTTTGATTTAATTATTTCTATGTTCTATTGGTAATAACATGAAAATCATGCTTTTTCTTGAGAAATAAGAAGTATATATGATAATACTTGAAATATGTGTTTTCAAGCTTAACAATATGAGTTTGTATGTTATAGAGGTTCTCAAAGATCATGTTATTTTAGGTTTTGAGCATTCTATAATAGGTGGTTAAGTATTTAAACATTAATATGCAAGTATGAGAGTTAAAAAAGGGGAAAATAATTTGTTTATGCATGATATATTATGATTATCATCATCATCATCATCATCATCATTATTATTATTATTATTATTATTATTATTATTATTATTATTATTATTATTATTATTATTATTATTATTATTATTATTATGTGATATTTGATATATTTATGTAGATATTTTTATATGGATTTATGTCTTATGCTTTTATTTATATATATATTTGTTTGAGATATTTGTTTCTAGGCCAAGTTTTGTAAGATTGATGATTTTGTGGTCAAAAGGAGAAAATACCTCAACAAGAAAGGGATTTAGATAACATCGAATCAAATGAGTTAAGCAGGCACATTATTCACAAGTTAAATAGATGAAGGAACAATAAGTTGACATGGATAGTGTTACCATTAGGATCTAAAATTGTAACCATAGTGTATAATATCATCTTAACACTACTAACCAATACATGGGTGAGTGGGTGTTTCCCTACATGACTCATGTATATATAGTTGTATATAGCAATTTTATGTGCAAAAATTGCAAAGAATCTTAATCTTTAGGTCCAAAGTTCTCTTTCAAAACTCTTTTTCAATTTTGCATATTAATTCTCGCTCAAATTTAGTACTTTATGTAATATTCAAGCTTTTTATTCAAATTCAGTAAGTTTGTTTAATGTCTCATAATGAAAAACATATTTTATTAAAATATTTTATAGGAAAATTAATTTAAATGAAATTAGAAATGGTTTTTGAAACTAGGAGACAAGTTAACCAGTTGACTTGTGTGTGGTATTGGTTATGAAAAGCCAATCGACTGCCATGCTAAAACCATTAGATTAGTTATACTAAAATTGGTTCTTTATATTTTTTTTTGTTTTAAAACTCGATTCGATGATCGTTGAGTTTAGGAAGTTAGTAATTATAGATTAAGCATAATTTTAGGGAAGTAGGGACAATGCTTTGATTTGTAAAATACTAATCAGATTTTCCTTTAACTATCACTTTTGGAGGTAAAACCCCACCTAAACCTTGCCACATCTTTTATCTCAATCACTCTTGTTTCAAATAATTCTTATGAGTTATTTGTGCTCTTTAACCTTGGTGACCAAATAAAAATGTTGGAAGAGGTTGTGTAGATCGTTTCATAGTGATAGGAGTGTTATATTTGAGTTGTTTGATTCATTTTGTAATGATCTAGGGATAGGCTTTATAGGTGTGGAAGTTTTTTTGTTGGGCATTATCTATTTGTGGTATTCTAGCTTCAACCTAGGAGTCATCATATGTGTAGACCGTGCATAAGTACATGAACATATCTTATTTGAGCTTTGATTTTGGAGGGGTTGGCTTCTTAGAATGTTTTGGGATCTTGATGATCTTTGCTAGAATTAGATTTTTTTTAATAAGCTTCCATGTACATTTCTATGTTTCTCTGTGCTAAGCTTGATTCATCTAGGTTTTTCATATGAATATGGTAGTAGAAGTAAGAAAAAATTAGTTCATTTTATTAAAGGTTAGATTTTATTTTTGACATACATTAATTCATGAGTTTCATTATGAACTAAGTATGTTTGATCTTGTTATAGATGTACATTTTTGGTTTGATTTGTAAAAATTTGAAAAAATATTAGTGAAAAGAGGAGAAAAGGTTTTCTTAGCCCATCTTTTGATAGGGTAGCCTCATTAGTCGATGTGTACAATGTTTTCAAAAATGGTTAAAGTGATACATAATAAGTTGATCCATAAGACCCATCTGTGTTGTTTATGCTTCATTTTTTTTCTTTCCAAATGATTTAGGGGCTTAATTTTAATGCTAAAGTTAGCTTATAAATGATCTTTTCTAGTTTATTGATTCATTTAAACATGATTTATAGAATTATAAGCAGATTTTAGAAGTGGAAATCCCAAAAAAAGTGAACCATGGAATAATTTTTTTTTTGTTATTTCCTACCTTTTTTTTCTATAATTCTTAAGTACAAGGGTGTTTTTATAGCCTTGGATAGTCTAATCCTTTTGTTCCCAATAATCTTGTCACACTTCTCTCATTATAAAGGTCATAGATGGCTATAAGCTCCTAAATTCTCCTTTACATCCTCTATTTTTGCAAGAGTTGATTACCTTGTACACTTCCATCAATTTCTTGCAAATCTTGATTAGATTTGGATTGAGAGAAATGGTATATTTTGACTCTACATATTTAGACCCACTCCCTTCCATTTTACTAATTTACACCCCAAAATTTTTAAAGAAGTTGGCATGTTTTCCTCAAAACCTAACCTCTCTATTTTTTGTGTTCTCTCTTTCCTTCCCCCTCCCTCCCTCCCTCTTTGAGCTTCAATGAATCTTTTCGATCCTTATGTCCATTTCATCTCTTACCTATTCTCATCCCTTATCTAGTATTCTTTTGTTTTCCTTAAGTAAAAGAAGGGTAGGGTTAAGAGAAAGTTGAGGTTTTAGGCCATTTTCCTTTTTGACTTTTCTAATTTTAGGAGAAGGTTAGATCTATCTATTTTTTTCCTTTTGATTTTTTGGCCTTGCTAATTTTTTTTAAGTAAATGATTTATTTTATGAGAATTCATGTGTGTATTTTAAAGGTGTTCAAGAGAGTGGAAACTTCTTGCAATAAGTCATGTAGGTTTTAGGATTATAAACTTGTGTTAATGGTTCTATAAGTAATTTTTTCTCTAGTAAGTGTATGTGTTAATGGTTTTGTGGATCATTTTATAGGAATTTTCAAGTTCTAATGAGGACTTAAGTTTGTAAGCATGATTTTTCTTATTTAATGAGTTTCCAAACATGATTAGGTGTCAAACATGTTAGGGTTTTGATTCAAAGTTGTTTAAATGCATGAATATCAAAGGATCTATGTTTCTTATGAAGGCATTTTTGGTCAGCTAATTGTTCTTGTTCTTATTAGTTGATTGATTTGCTCTCGTGATTGAATGATCATGCATATTTTTCCAAGTAAATGTTTTTTGTTAACTGATCAACTGATTGTACCTTTCCACTAGTTAACTAATATGCTTGTCCAATTGGTTGATTTCCTTAATTTACTACATGATTATGATTTTAAAACCCAATTTAATTCCTTAGTTTTATGGGATCAACTAACTCTTCTATAGGGCATGTTTGGGATATGTTGATCTTCTCATCTTAGCCTTTTAACTTGTTTGACATAAACCTTGATCTTGGAATAAAAAGGGAGAATAATTTGAATTAAGTGATGACTTGAATACATATGGTTGATTATAATATGTATTTTCTTGGCATGAAATTAATAAATAATGGAGTTTTTCACCTTCATTACCCTTAATGGGAAGTAATGGATATTATGGGATATTTCTATGGCGACAATGGGATTATAGCATGTGACCTTTGATATGGCCTATAATTTAGATACAATAAAACCTTAATCACTTATAGAGAAAGAAATTGTTCAAGCCTACAATTTACCAACTTTTAGAGTAGTTTATTGGAGGGTAGCTAGTATTATATTCACCTATGGTAAGGACTTATAGTTAAGGGAACCCATATTTGTTCTAGTACCTCTTCTACTCTATGTTACAACTTAAAACATTGGTGTAATTAGGATTATTCTCTTGTAATATTATATGCTAGTACATCTATATTTTGATGTTAAATTCCTAGGTAATTCTTGAGGGCTTTGGAGAAGACTTCTTTTGTGTTAGCTTAGATTAGGTAAGTCCAATAACTCATATGATGGCAGAAATTATGTGAGAGAATGCTAGGAAATTTTAAGCCTAGAATCATACTAGAGTTTTATGCTTTTCATGTATTGTAGTATGCATGATAAAATGATAATATGTCGAAGGGATGTTATGCATGATTATTGATAATTAAGTTGTATGCATGGCAAGATGTCAAATGTTTTACATATGCATGTCTAAGATTTTTTTAGGGTTTCCATTATTATCAAGTTATGATTCAAATTATATGATAAATGCCTTATGATTTCTTATGCAAAGAAATTAGGGTTACAATAATTCACATGGACACGTATGCGTATGATTTGGGTTAGCTTATGATAAATCATATTTGCATGGCCTAGGGTTATAGATATTCCCCTGCATGTATTGTGATGATAATATTCCTATTGAAGTGATGTTTTGGGCTTTGAATGTGTACATACATGTTGTATGGAAGTTGTGGTACGTGAGAGTCACATGATTAGGGTTTTGGTGGGTGCAACCCACTAAATGCATGAAAAGTGGAAACTATAATTAATCGCCAAAATACAAAAATTACTTATGTGCTAAAATAATGTGAAATATTATATTTTTGCCTTCTCGTGACCAATATCTCATAAGGATAATGTTTGGTACAAAAATCAATAAAATGGTGAAACTAAGGTTTAAAGGGTATTTTTATAATTTTAACCTATGGTATCTTTTACAAATAATTTTATGAAAGGATGGACTTATACTTTTTTATATGTTGATATTAGCTTTAAATTAGCTTAACATAGACCTATAACCTTAGGGTTTATCTAAATTGGAAAATAGAAGCGAAAATGGTTTAGGGTGGAAAATGGAAATTGTGTTGTGTGTGACTTATGTGATCACCTCAAAAGAATATTAATAATTAAAGTGAAAGACATCAATTTGGGAATGGTTTCTCTCTAGGGCTCACTAACTTAGAGGTGAGGTGTTAGTACTCATTATTTTGGCTCATTGATGTGCCGTTGTGCCCTAATTTAAGGCCCTACTCTACTTTATAGGTGATCTATAGGCCTTATAGGGTGTATCGATACTTAAGGACTAGGTGACTAAGGTTAGGAGAATGTTATGTTGCTTTTGGGAGCTAATATGACCAGGCATATAGCTATATCCCTAGGTTTGAGGTAAGGATATCATATTACTTTCAGGCACCAATATGACCAAGTATATCATTGTGTCCCTGCGTTGATTTGTATCCCCCTTAAGTAATTAAGTAAAAATTTAAATAACTTATTTTGTAATAAATGAAAGAAATAGATTTCTTGGTTAGGTAGTCACATCAATGCTCTACCTTGGTATTGTAACGGATTTTTTAGTTCAGTATATATCTTAGTGCCCTACCCTAGTATTCTTTTGGATTGTTGTTTTAGTAGTTGCCTTAGTACCCTAATATTGTGTTCATAATGTATTTAACTAATTGAATATGTCCTTATACCTTGAAATGATGAAAATTTGAATGTTATGTTTTATTATTGAATTGAAGACTGGATGTTTATATATGTCGCTCCATGAATATTGTTTGTGATTATGGTTTATACTTTATGCTCAAGTATGCTTTTCAAATTTTATGTGACTATATGAAATGTGGCTATGTTTCCTTTTATGAGGTATTGTGATTTACTCAGTACAAGGAAGTCGTATTGTATTACTTTTATAGATTATTATGTGAAGGCCATGGAGTGGCATGAAGTGTATAAGAACATGAAGGATAAGTGGAGTCCTTGGAAGGATGTTTCATATTCAAAGTGGGCTTTTAGGTCTAAGAGTTAGGGCAGACCAGTGTTATACCTTTAGGTATTGGTTTTTGTTATGATCGGCTTTTCTTTGGACTCTTATATCCCTTACTATAATTTGGTTATATTATTGCACTACAATATTTATCCTTAACTTCTATTATGTATTATTCTATTTTTGTTGATTTACTGTAGTTATGGTTTATTTTAGCCTTAGCACTTAGCGTAAGAAAGGTAAGGGAACCGGACTTATGCTAATTGTGGTGGTAACACCTAGTAATTTGGTAATTAACACTTCTATAATAAAAAAATTTAGCTGGTAAATTTCGGGCATTACACCAACATTGTTCTCTTTTATTGGTCCTTAGGTAATCAAGACACTTGTTATAGTTATATTTTCTTTATTTTTCTTCTTATGTATTCTTCTACTTGTTTTTAGGCCTGATATGATCTTGGTTGTAAATCATAAATTCTCTTATATTTTATGCTATTTTTCTTGGTCACTATGGTTGTGTCTTGTAGTTTTGGATACTCAACCTTGTTTCTAGTATAAGATGGATAATGAAATGTCTATCTTATGTTAGATATAATAGTAACACCCCTTTTTCTTGGGATTGGTTTCATATTTTTACTTTTGCAAAGTTTTATAATAAAAATGGTAATAAAAAATTGGGGGTATTATTGATTTTCTTAATTATTATTGTGTTCTAATTATCTTTTATTGGGGATATGGTAAGTCCAATTATATATTATGTTAAATTTATTGATTGTTTGATTTCAAAATTACTATATGTATTTTATACTTTTATGATAAATTGTGTGTACTTAATTGACCAATTACCTTTAATTAGCATTTAATAAATCGAGTTAAGAGCGAGAGTTACTTATCCATTTTATGTTGAATAATATTAATATAAATTGAATGGTTTATAAGAGTAATTATATGATTTCTACAACAAGAGCAAAGCATAATTAATTACTTGTTCATAAAGTATAATCCTTTTATTTTATTCAATTGACTAGAGATAACAGAGCTAATAGTTAGCAATTGGTATGTGTAGCTTCAGAAAGTGAGTTAATTATATATTCCCATTTACATATATTAAGTAATTGAAAGGATTAAGTAGCTAGTTATTTGAACTTCATAATTAGATAGAGGTGATTCCAAACTACTAGGTAGTTTATTATTCATTAATTAAACCTTTCTTGCTTTCTATTTGTTTTGATCTTATATTTCATAGCTTGTTAGTTTTCTAGATAGATTCATTAGATTAGATTAGTAATCATTTCTTTATTCGGCTTTGTTATCCTAGGCTTTTTAAAGTCATTAGAGTATTTCAGTTATTGATTTATCTTTGTGGGATAATAGTTTAGGACTCTTAGTGTCCTATATTACATGTGATTAATATACTTGCTGATCTATATATGTAGCCAACATTAAATTTTTGACACTATTGATGGGGATTAATTTAATAGACATAGAATTGAAAATCCAAATCTTGATATAGGAAATTTTACTTTTTTTTAAAGGGTTTACTCTATTTTCTTGGTCTTTATAATTCTTGTATTGGTGAAGGTCATTAGTACATGACCTAAAGTAATTTTGGTAAACTAGAGACATTAGATCTAGAGATTAAGTAAAAGTTTCAAATGTTATGGACACCTTTAAAGCTCCTTACAACTACAAAGAAATGTAACAAAAAAAATGACCAAAGGAGAGAAAAAGCATCAACTATAAGATGGGATATCACTTGATGTAGGGGCATCGATAAATGATGATTCGAAATACTTAGTTATGGATCCAATCACATTGTTTGTCTTTGATAATAATACTTTGACTAACCTTGATGATATTGCTTTAAGTCACTCTTGTAGGTATGTAATATATTTGGATAATAAAGATCAATTCATTTAATAAGTTAAGATACTTAAGATTTTCACATGTTACAATTTATTACAAAGGAAGCTATTGTTCATAAAAGTCAAGTTAAGAAGACCTTGTCGACCTTTCAAGTCAACATCATTATTTTGATTAGGATTCTTGTTAACTATTTTTATGTACTACTTAGATTACTTTGTTTGTAATAGTCTTTGTTGAGTCATATATTGTAATCCCCCGAAATTTTAAAAACCTATAATTTAATAAATAACTTTTATTTGAGATAAATTAGTGTTTAAATTCATTTAATTTAATTATTTTATGAATTTTTGAGTATATAAAAGTGGATAGGAATATTTAATAAATTAAAATCAATATTTTATTATTTTATTGTACTATTTTTTTAAAATAATTTTCCAAACCAATATTTTACTAAAATTATCCTTTTTAAACACATGTATTTAATTATATTAAATTAAATTATTAAATAAATTTATTTCCCAAAGATATTACATCCTATTTTTCATAAATTATTTTATCTATTTTTTCTTTTCCTTTTTCCCTTTTTCCTTTTCTTTCTCTTTTTTCTCCTTTCCTACTTTCTTCCTCTTTCCTTTTTCTCCTCTTCAGGCCACCAGGCTGGCCTACTCTGTCACCCCCCCCCCCCCCGCGCTTGGGCCTCCGGCCCACTCCCTTCCCTCCTGTCCTTCTACCCTGCGCAGCCTAGCTCCCCCTCCTTTTCTTTCCTTCCTTCTTCCCCCTACCTGAGCTGGCCCAATCCCTCTTTTTTCCCCAACCAGCTTGCTGCTCCTCCTTTCCTTTCTTTCTTCTTCTACCTCTTGCCTTAACCTATCTTCGTCGCCCATGCCTGTCACCCCGAGGGCCACACCTAGCCATCGTAGCCTGCAACCACCTATCTCTCTCTCTCTCTCATCCTTTTCTTTCCCATTTTGGACCCAATCAACCCTACACCCCTATCCCACATGACCCTTCTTTCCTTTTCTTCCCTTCCTTCTCCTTGCCACCCTACCACCTCCTTGCCACCCTACCACCTGATCGGCTGCCTGCTGCCCTCTTCTCCCTCTTCTTTTTCTTCTCCTCACTAGCCCTTCCTGCCCCATTTTTTTAACCTTCCCCTTCCCTGATTCTTTTCTCTCCTTCTATTTCTATCCCTATTTTGCATCGCCGCCTCCCTCTGTCGCTTCCATGGCTGCACCGACCCCCTACACCACCCCTTGTTACCCTCTATCTCAGCCTTGCACCACCACAACACCCCCGAGCCACCCTGCAACCCCCTTCTTCTTCCCCTCTTTTTTTCCCTTTCTTTTTCTCCCTTCTCGATAGCTACTCTACACCTCCTCCTTCCAATGCCTTCCCGTCGTCGCCTCTGCAGCCAAACCACTCCCTACAACCTCCCCTACCACCCCCACACCTCGGCAACCACCTTTGCAGCCTTGCAGTCGTCGCCTCCGCAGCCCTTGGCTGCCAACATCCTATCCCCGACCACCACCTACACCCCCTCATCACCCTACACCCTTCCTTTGCCCTAAATCCTCCCCCATCTACCTTCTTTCCTATCCCCAAAAGCCTAACCCGAAAACACCCATTCCTTCCTTTCTTTCATCCACCTTCGAGCCTTTCTCCTTTTGTTTTGCATGCAGCTCATGCTACATGAGTAAATGAGCTGCTGCATACCTTGGTTATTTTAGTTAATAAATTTCAAGGTATAATATTTAAGTTAAGTATTTCATTAATTAAGTTTTATAAAGGCTTATGCTTTGGTTTTATTATTTCTAATATGATAAGTATTGATATTATTTTAGGTATTGCTTCACTAATCAAAGCTTGAATCTTTAACCGGGACATCAGTAAGGTTTATTTTTATGGGAATTAAGGTAATCTTTAAACCCCACTTAAATGCATGGATAAACGTATGTTAGCACATTAGGGTTTTTAATATGTTATTATGCTTGATATATGTTGTTTAATATCATACATTTAGTTTCTTGTATTGATTGATAAAAAGGAAAGCATGCTATTTTATATGCCATGTATGGAAAAAATGCTTAAGGAAGGAGATTTGTTATTTAAGAATATGTTAAGTACTTATCCATGTTAGATTATGTTATTGTGACCATTGATGCATGAATAATATCATTGTGAGCCCCAGGGGCATTTTAGTAATATGTCTTGTGCAAGAATGTGGCCTAATATGTGTGGGTGTTGAAGAGTATTAAGTCAAATATAATAGGTGGTAGAATTGGATGAGAAGAATGGAGTATTAATATTAATATTTGTGTAGTGATGATAACTTAATAAAAGTGGCGTAATAAAGGGAAAAATGGTAATTTTAGAAGTAAAGGGTAAAATGGTAATTTTGAAAGAGAAGGACAAAATGGTAATTTGTGAGTAGGGGTAAAATGGTAAATTGTAAGTAATAGGGTATTATGGTAATTTTTGAAGTAAAGCGGTAAAATGGTAATTTTGGAAGTAAAGGGTAAAATGGTAATTTTTTAAGTAAAGGGTAAAATGGTAATTTTGGAAGTAAGGGGTAAAATGGTAACTTTGTGAGTAAATGGTGAAATGGTAATTTTGAAAGTAAAGGGTAAAATGGTAATTTTGCAAGTAAAGGGTAAAATGGTAATCTTAGAAGTATAGGGTAAAATGGTAATTTTGTAAGTAAAAGGTAAATGGTAATTTTGGAAGTGAAGGGTAAACTAGTAATTTTGGAAGAAAAGAGTAAAATAATAATTTTGGAAGTAATGGGTAAAATAGTAATTTGGAAGTAAAAGGGTATTATGGTAATTTTAATTATGGAGAAGGGAAATATAGTAATTATGATAATGGAGAAGGGCAATTTGATAATTTAACCAACTAAAGGGTAATTTGGTAATTATATTAATGGAGAAGAGTAAAATAGTAATTATGATAATGGAGAAGGGTAATTTGGTAATTATGATAACGATAAAAGGTAATTTGGTAATTATGATGATAGAGAAGGGCAATTTGGTAATTATGATAATGGAGAAGGGTAATTCAGTAATTTAACCAACTAAAGGGTAAACTGGTAATTATGATAATGAAGAAGGGCAATTTAGTAATTCATCCATCTAAAGAGGAAATTTGGTAATTATGATAATGGAGAAGGGTAATTTGGTAATTTAACCAACTAAAGGGCAAATTAGTAATTATTTAACCAACCAAAGGGTAAATTGGTAATTATGATAATGGAGAAGGGTAATTTGGTAATTTAACCAACTAAAGGGTAAATTAGTAATTATTTAACCAACCAAAGGGTAAATTGGTAATTATGATAATACAGAAGGAAAATTCGGTAATTTATCCAAATAAAGGGCAATTTAGTAATTATAACAAAGGAGAAGGGAAATTTAGTAATCTAACCAATCAAATGGGAAATATGATAAGTGTAACAATTATGAAGGATGATTGGTGAGTGTGGGAGATAACTTAGTAACCTAAACCGAGTAAGGAGGAGGCTAAGAATAACTATGTGTGTGTTATGTGCCTTGTGTGCCATGTGTTATGCCATGTTGTGTACCTTATGCTTAATGATTAATCAATGTAGCACAACTTGGAGTGAAGTTATGCTTATGTGACTTCCTTATGGCATGTGGATGATGATTATATATAATGTGCGTACGATGTTATATGATGTAACCCTCTAGGACATGCATGCTAGGATGTTTAATAATATGATATGGGGTGAAAGAATAAAAAGGAACAAATGGGAAGTGAGTTGATTTAAGGGGTATGAGATTGACTTAATTATCTCATGATCCATGAGGGGGAAAATAAAAGGAGGTTATGATCAAAATGAGCGAGTAAGGTGAATCTTGCATGGGAAATTTCTAGGGTTTGCATAGGGTGGATGGAGTCTGCATGGGATGATCCTTACATAAGAAAGGTGCTTGAGTTTGAGTGGCCAACTAGGGTTTCACGGTCACTTGTATAATTGGTGAATAGAGTTATAGGATTTGGGTTAAATCTAAATGAGATGAGGTGTTGGATGATAAAAGAAAGGTTGGGCCATATAGGTCTGATTAGGGTTTCAAGGGAAAACCCTAGAGAGTGGTAATGAGAGAATTTGGATGGCATAAGGAGATGGGCCTTAACCCACACCCTTAGGAGTTGGGATCTCATTATGAGTAAATGGAAGGAGGAATGGATGTCGGGGTGTGATAAGAGGCACAAAAGTCTCAAGATATGGGACGGGCCCTCTCGGGAGGATAGAAGTGGAGGTCAGTGACATGCATGTCTAGGGTGAAATACTTTCGAATAAGATACGAATAAAACACTAATCATTTAAAGCGGAACATTATTTAGCTGGGCCCAGACCGATCCACCTGCATAATAGTGGCCAGGTGCCGGGGTGCCTTGTAAGTTACGATAAATCATGGAAAAAAAATACTATGTAATTACAGTGGAACACCATGAGAGTCAGGGTCAAACCGATCCGCCGGCATATAATAGTGGTCAGGTGTATTTTGCTTGTAAGTGACCAATCCACCGGTGTATAATAGTGGTCAGGTGCGTTCTACCCTATATGTGACTAATCCACTTGCTATAATAGTGGAGTTCCCACACTCACATGGATATATAAAATCTGAGAGATGATTGAATAATGATGGACTAATGGCTTAAGGCTAGGAAGTATTGATTTCACATTATGACTCATGAATATTTGAAGGACTCGTTAAGTATGTGAATGTTAAGTATGTGAGTATGTGAATGTTATGTATACGCATCTCATCATATAGGTATATATCTTTGTATCATGTGTTGCATTGTGGACCTACTTTTAAGTATGTTTTAAAGGGTTACTCAGTACCATAGTGCTAAAGGGTTCCATTCATGGGGGCCTTGCCTATTCAATGGGCAGTGTCCCTTGCAGGTCCTTTTTCAAGTGCTATTCAAGTGGGTAACGGGAAAGAGCGCAAGGAATTATCCAAAAGTGTTAGGGTTTCACTCTTTCTCTTTTATATTCCTGGTTTCAATGTAATAGCTGTTTTTGTAACCACCATTGGTGAGTTCTATCCTTGTAAATTGTTATTTATACTACTCTGATTTAAATATGGGTTGAGTTTCTTATAAATTATATTTTACACTTTAGCACTTGGTACTGGAACGGTGGGAGTGAACCGGTCTGATACTAAGTGTGGTGATAATATCCCCAAAATTTACAGTTTGATATTTTTCTTCCGCTATTCTTTTTAATAAAATAAAATTTTTCAGTAGTAAATTTTGAGGGTGTCAAATATATTATATAGGATATAAATACATTGCAATACTAGTTATATTCTAGTTAGCCATTTGTGTGTCATATGGCTAAATTAGTATGTGGCTAAATTAATGTACTAGTTAGCAATGCCCCAACTCCTATACAAGACATAGAATGTCGACACCTTGTATCATGTTGATGGATAATTTATATTTAAATATAACACAAGTAATTTACTTGGTTAATTTTTTCTTTGTGATTGAATACCCTTTCTAAGACTACTTGGAGTTATCTTAGATTGGTATTATTCAAATTTGAGTTATTTGAATCTTATTGAATTCTTTGAATTATTTCTTGAATCTTTCTAATAGATAGCTAAATGATCCTCTTCAACCTACATTCACACTAATCTTCATCCACCATTGAAGAATTGTGTCATTTTTGGTATCAAAGCCACATTTTGGCTTTGTTCTATTCAACACATTATCCTTATTTCATCTCCTTTCATTCAAAACCATCCTCTTCTTCTCCTTCTATCATGTGTGAAATCAACTAGTGTTTTCTCCTCCCATGCATGTCCATGCATGTAGCATTTTTCCAGCGAGAACTCAAGTAGGATAGCACATCTTTAATCTCAAGTTTGAAGTTGATAAAATAGAGTAGCATATCTTTAACTTGATATTCAAATCTTCAACTTCAAAAATTTGAAGATATTCGAATAGTTTAGTAGATCTTCAACAAAGGCATAGTAGATATTCAACCAATTCTTCACATCTTCAAACTATTCTTCATAGGCTTCAACGTTGAAGGTTGAATACTGCCTAGCTTGTATCCATTCCTTTGAAACTTGAAAGTAAATGATCAATTAACTCTATTCTTCTTTCAATCTTCTAGCCCTTTTTCCTTCATTTTCTTATCAATTTTTTCTAAAGCCTTTGAATCTTCAAAATGACCAAGTGTTGTTGTGAGTTTCGTTTGTGTGATAATTCTTCATTTATTCCTTGTGAGACATTGAATTCTTTCATCATCTTAGAGTCAAATCAACTTGGCATATTCAACTTCTATTCTTTTCTTTATGATTGATCACAATTAGGGAATAATCTATCTTCACTTATGTTCAAATATCAACCATCATCTTACCATCTCTTTGTGTTCTTCCTTCGAAAAATATGCCTCTTGTTCACCATTAATATTATCTTAAATATTATCAAGAATACTTGATACTAAATTACAACATTGTTCTTCCATCTATATCACCTTTTCAAGTTCAAGACTCCTTCAAGTACATTGTCATAACTTCAAGAATATTCCAAGACGTAAATTCCAGCAAGTATTTAAGGTTGTGTCAAGTTCTAATTGAAGAAATAATTCAAGTTTGGGTGAATAAGTATCAATGAACACAATATATGATACTCTTCAACAACTTACAACAAGTGTAAATGCAACAAATG
The DNA here is from genome assembly GCA_039764185.1 of Tamarix austromongolica. Classification (NCBI taxonomy): domain Eukaryota; kingdom Viridiplantae; phylum Streptophyta; class Magnoliopsida; order Caryophyllales; family Tamaricaceae; genus Tamarix; species Tamarix austromongolica. Next base: position 96,713,662 of record CM077809.1, read on the forward strand.
CACAATGGCAACAACTCCCTTCCATTCAAAGCCAACTACAAAGATTAGAATCAAGGGTAGCCGACCAAGAGACTCTTCAATACATGCCTAATAAAATAAAGGCTACAAATGATTGAGTAGAGGACATGGTTAGGAGGGTAGTCCAACCTCAAGGTGGTCATCATAATGCTAAAATGAAATATGAAAAGAGAGCACAATATAATGGATCAAATGACCCTGGCCACAACCGAAGAGGCAATTTAAACCATCAACCAAGGTACAACCATTTCAAAGATAAAGGTATAAAGGTTAAGCATCCTAATTTTTATGATGAATTGAATGTTTAGTTATTTTTTGAATGACAGCATGAAATTGTAGCAATATTTGATTTGAGGGAGTATGATGATGAGCATAATTTTAAGTTAGAAAATCTCAAATTCAAAAATCTTGCTAGAGTTTGGTATCACAGTCTTAAGAGAACACGTGATATGCAAGATAAAAGTAAAGTCAAGTATTGGGAAAAGTTAAAGAAAAACCTAAGAAAAAAATTTGTACCTAAACAGTATAAGCAAGAGATGTATATCAAATTGACTACTCTTAGGCAATGACTTAGAAAAAAAATTGTACCTAAATAGTAGAAGCAAGAGATGTATATCAAATTGACTACTCTTAGGCAATGACTTATTAGTGTATAGGAATACACTACGAAATTTGAAAGACTAGCACTCTTATGTGGTATGCAAGAGAGAAAATAACAAAAGTGTGCTAGATACCTAGGTGGCTTTAACAACTTGATTATGGAAAAGGTTGAAATGTTTTCCTATGTTTCGCTTGAAGATTTGATTAAGTTAGCCTTAACGTGTGAAAGAGAAATTAAGTCTACTAAAGCTTATCATAAGACAAGTGCTTCAACTTCTACATCCAACAAAACTAGTTATAATGCTTCTACATCAAAATTTGGGACACATAACTATACATCTAGTGATAAAAAAAAAACAATAATTCCTAACCGAGATGATAAAAGCTAAAACTAAAGTTATTGAAATGTCAAATGAGTAATGTTTCAAATGTAAAGGATATGGTCATTTTTCTAGGAAATTTCCTAATCTAAGAGTTTTTGCCCCTGAGTGAAATTGTGAACATGGAACCAGGTATTGATGATGATGAAACAGAAATTGAATGTAATGATGATGTTTTAAGTATGTATAAAGAGGATGGAAATATTTTTTTTGTACTAAAAAGGGAGTTACAAATACAAACTAATGATCAATCTACACAAAGGGATAAAATTTTTAAAACTAAGTGTAGAATTGGTGATAAAGTTTGTAGGGTCATCATAGATAGTGGTTTATGTACTAATGTTTCTAGTAATAAAATGGTCAAACAACTAGGGCTAGTTACTACTATCCATCCTAAACCATGTTCCTTACAATGGCTTAATAATGACAAGGACTAAACAAACACTCACTTTTTGCATTAGTGATTATCATGATGAGGTGTTGTGTGATGTTTTGCCTATGTATGCTTATGGTATTATACTTGGAAGACTGGGGAAATATAATAGTAAAGTAACTCCTAATAATATAACTAATTAATATGTGGTACTTAAAGATAAAAAGAAATATAAGTTGAGACCATCCTAATGTGATTATGTATCATTACCTAAGGTTAAAAAGATATTATTTTTACATGAATGGGAAATAATTAATTGCATTGAAGAAGAGGACATTTATTATGCCTTAATAGCTAAATCATATCAATTTGGGGGGACAAATTCTAACAATTTAAATCTTACTAGTTTTCATGATGAATATAGAGATGTGTTTCCAAATGATTTACCTCTTATACTACCATCTATTAGGGGTATAGAGCATGCTATCGATTTGATTTTGAGGATACCTTTACCTAATAGACCGACCTATAGATTTAATCTAGAGGAAGCTAAGGAATTATAAAGGAAAATTCAAGATCTAATAAATAAATATTTTGTGAAAGAGAGCATGAATCCCTATTGTGTACATGCCTTAATAGTTGCTAAAAAGGATGGTACTTGGCGTATGCGCATAGACTCGAGAGCAGTGAATGGTATAACTATTATATATTTTTTTTCTATGCCTATATTGGATGACATTCTTGATGAGTTATGTGGTGCAAGGATATTATCTAAAATTGACTTATGAAGTGGTTATCATCAAATGAGGATTAGGAAAGGAGAAGAATGGAAAAAAGGTGTTATGATTGTAGTAGATGAGGTTAAGCTGGTCAGAATTCTAGGCATAAAGGATAGAATCAACACTAGCATGACTTATATAGAGTGGATGAGAACTAGGCTTCCTAATGATATTCTCTCGGATATACATCATCGCCACTTTTTCTATGGTGGAATTACTAGCTCTTACTATCTACCACCCTTTAAATGGGTGTGTCACTACATGGTATCCTCCATTCTATTTCTAAGAGAAAGCTTTGGGGAACACATACCCTAAAGAACTAGCATGGGGTAGGCCACATTTTCTTGTCTACCCTTATATGTTTTGGGGTTGATAACTTCTGACACGTGTCTCACATGGCTGGGTACAATTAGCAACCTTTGGGTATGGCTCCATTATTATGCGAATTCTTTGTGACTTCAGAGTTAAATTTGGAGAAATTTCGATTACCCCACTTCGACTACAGAATGGGATCGACATCTTAGATGCAGTCACCTTTCGAAGGATGGAATACTAGATGATTATGGTTGGCTTTACTCTTGAGCTTACACCTAAGGTTCTTACCTCACTTCATCATATTGGTTGAATCTCTACATCATCTAAACCATAGCCTCCACAGACTAAGGAAGATTACCTGCCACCACCATTAGATGTCCCCATGACTCCAACTAACATTCCTTTCTCATCCGCTAGAGGAGTCTCCACATCCATCGCCTCCCTTCCACCTCCCGTGCATCTCTTGGGCCTCCTTCCTCTAGCTACATGACACCACCTAGTGTCTCTGAGCTCCTTCTCTATGTGGTTAGGATAATAAGCTCTATAGAGAAATGACAAAGTGTCCTAGAGACTGAGTAGTGCACATTACAACAATAGATATAACTTGAATTTGTGTTGCATCATTAGGATCATATGAACACTCATAAAAATGTTGAGTTTGTCCATGAGGCCCACGATCCAACTCCTACCCCTACTCCTCAAGACACTACTACTCCTTCTTCTTTTGAAACCTTCATTGATGAATTGCTCATTAAGGCCACAAGGATTGGTCATGTTGAGATTGAGGTAGTTGGCTTTGAGGACACTGAGAGTAAGGACTTAGACATCTAGTCCATACCTTCCATCACTGCAATCTATCTCATTAAATTTTTTCTATACCTCTTATATATCACTTATGGTTGCACATTATATTTATTCTTCATTCATTTTTTTTTTCAAACACAATCACCTACAAGCTATCCTTTATGCATCGCCTCAAGGTGAGTATTCACTATCTTTCCCTCATGTACAATTATGCCTAATCATTTATATGCACATGTTAAGGGGGATTTTCCCCTTCCCATATGGTGATTGTTTGTCTCCTTTACCTACAAGTTTCCCTCTTTTATCTTTTGTTGATTTCAAAAAGGGGAGAGAATTTGTATGTTCAGATTAAAAGATGTATAATTAGTAAATGTAAAAGGATTTGCTAAAAATATTGCCTACATCATATTCATTATCCTTCCGCATTTATAATCTTGCACTTTTTTCCTATCATCATAAAAAAAAAGGGAGATTGTTAACCTCATAGGTCAAACAATATCAATGTTCTTATTTTAATGATAGAAAACAGATCTTGATAACAAATATGTTTGCTTCAATGTGTATGTACTATAATTAACTTACAAAGAAATTGAAACTCACTCACTCCAATAATTTCTCCAAATATGCAAATTTAAAAGAGCAATCAAGTTTCCAAACACAAGTGAACAACACATGAAAGATAACCAAGACTTGAAGGTTAAGGAATATATTTTTTGAATCTTAGGTTCCAAGTAAAGAGATACGTTGAGCAAGTTCACATTTTAGTCAAAACTCTTTCAAAACATTTTTAAACACTTGATTTGAATTTATTTCATAAGTATCCATTGTTGATATTGATTTCTAAACTCTTTAAAAGTGTTTCAAAACTAAATGGTTGGTTCTAGTCGGAACCGGTCTATAGGCCTCAAGATTGATCGATTGGTTTTGTTTAATCAAATGCATGAAATGAGTTGAACTCAAACAAATTAACCGACCTAGCAAAATAATTGAATACTTATGCTAAACTGATCGACTAGATTGGAAACTGATCAATTAATTTGACCAACCAGTCCATGGGTTCTACTATTGTAGAAACTCATTTGACTTTATTTAAACTCATCAACTAGTTTCACCAAATCTATTGACTAGTTTGAGAAAATCAATCAATTGGTTTGACTAATCAGCCAATGGGTTTCACTCCCGTATAAATCTATCTGCCTCTATTTTAACTCATCGGCTATTTTCTCCAAAATAATCAACTGGTTTAGGAAAACCAATCGACTGGTTTGACTAGCTAATCCATGGGTTTCACTCCTATAGAAACCTATCTGCCTTTGTTTAAACTTTAAGACTTATTTCAAAAAATCGATTGACTGGTTTGAGAAAACTGGCTGACTGGTTTTGACCAACCAATAAATTAGGTTTCACTCCTGTAGAAACTCTTTCATCTCTGTTTAAACTCATTGATTGGCTTCACCAAACAAATTAACTGGTCTATAACCGATCAAATGGTTTGAAAAGACTAATCTATTGGTGACATGAGCACATCGACTAGTATTACCATATCATGCCACTATTTATATATGTTCATGAGACTAACTATCTACTACGCATAGCCAATTGACTGATTTGAATATATCGATCGATTGATTCACACAAAGATAACTTTTCTTTTTAGGTCTGAAATGATGTGGAAGATCATCACCAAATAATCTTCAACATTTCCAAGAACTTTTTCTATAGGCCTCAAGTATTGCAAACTTTTCAAAGTCTTGATTGATGTAGAAGTTGAAAAGGATGTAGTATAGCACTTGGAAGGTGGTAAAGATCTAAACCTAAGATCTTAAGCCTTCTAAAGAATAATCTTATATTTATTAACAGAATACTCTCTACTACTCTCCAAAGCTCTCAATTGAAGAAGGAGAAAAGAAGAAAAATACACACACATGACTTGTGTTGCTCTCTTTTTCAAATTAGCAAATGCCTTTCATTATGATTGAATGATGCCAAGATCAAGTGTATAAGTCATTATATATACATGCACACATGCAGGCCCCTTTCATTAACAAGCCCACAATTCAGCCATTATTAATGAAATAAAATTAATAATGCATAGTACACGCATATATTTAAGAGTTACGATGATAATTTATAAGTATTATAAAGTGTACAACCAAATAACAGAGCTACATAAACTTTAATCTTGTAATACGTAGATTTAACATGTGTAATCCAACTTTGTTTCTTGTAGCCTTGTTCTTCCATTAACTTTTTAATTCTTGTAATGCCATTTCCATTGTTTTGTACATTGTCATTGTTTTATACATCAAAGATCTTTAATAGCATAAACTTCTTGCAAAAATATATAATACTTGTAAGAATTACAGGGCAAAACATTAGAAGTATAAGAATTTTAAAGCGCAATGGGTTCCTTATCCAAGTATGCTAATTCTTCTCATTATTCATGCTTTGAAGAGTAAGATTTAGAATAATTTAGAGATACTCTTGCATCATGAACATAAATAGTTGATTGGTTTGAACTACCAATTGACTGGTGAGCATTGATTTTTTGCTCATTGGGCGATACACCTTTATGAGATTTTAAATCTAACGGCTATACGAAGAGGTAAACCCTTATAAATAAGGTCCCTCTACATTTATTACAATCACTTTTTCAACTACATTTATTGTGTAATTAATCATATACTCTCAAATCATTCAATTAATCATTTAAATTTTCTAAACTTTCATATTTTGAGTTTTATTGAAAAGTAATATTTGTTCACTTCTCTTAGCTAGAATTTCTCCTAAATTACAATATCTTTAATTAAATATAGCTATATTACATATCATCTAAAGTTCTACTCTTTCATTGTAATACCATGTTTTCAAAACACTAATTATAAACCAGTAAGTTTATGTATTATTCATGTAGCACCCTCATTTTTTACTAACAAAAAATTTTGTTAAAATAATTGTGGAAGTAAAAAACACTTAAGAAAAAATAGGTGTTACCACCATACCCTACAGATGATAAACGTCCACCACCTAGTCTATATTAGATATAAGACTAAACCAACCAAACATTTAAAATAATAGAGTTTACAAAATAATAATTTAATTTAAACAACTTCCAAGAGTGTTTACATCAAAGGACCCTACGGGTTTCGATCAAATCATTACAAAATATATGGGAATAAATTACGAGGATACAAACATAATTTCGGGAAGATCTATGAATTAAAACTATGGTTCATCATAGATCCCATCAAAACCTTATGAATTTCCTTACTCTCAAGCCCCAACCCAACTGATATAGGCCCTTTACTAGTCATCCCCAAAGACCTACACATGGTCCTCTACATGTAAGAATCAGTAGGTGACTAAGCAAATGGGCACATTAGTATGCTACGTACTGAGTAAAACAAGTTTCTCCCTCATTATACACAAATATTCCAACATACCATCTATGAGTATAAATTACAACATGCATAATAATAAGACTATTTATATTGGTACAATGCATAAAATGTGTGATCATATACAATTTTAGCACAGTAGAATACATCATGTATAAGAATCATGACACTTTCACATAAACCCTTACCTAAGTAATGGGAGAGAGTATCCAAACAACCCCTATAGTATTTCCCTTATCCAATTCCTTTAAGATATGCCATCCATTTATCCATATAAGAGATGGGTCAATCACTAAATCAATGTTCTAATATATAACCCATTAGTCAATTCATAAACTAGGTTTACTCATTCTAGTTAATCATATCATTACTTCCATTTCTTAGTTAATCATCAACCAATAATTTGGTTACCATTCATAATTATCCATCAATATTTATTAACCTTATTTTATTATATCTAGTGATGGACTATGCACCACCCCATGGTCTCATATACCATGGAAGCCTATCCAAAAAGGGACATAAAGTCCAGACCAAAGCCAATCACCAAGTGGACATAAGTCCAAGACGAAGCCAACCACCAATATGCAGTTCCCAAGCCTAGCAGCATACAGTCATGCCTTAATTCAAACCAGGCCAGACTCTTTCCATTTATAGATAAGAGGACTCCCTTGTTTGAAAAAACTCTAAAAGATTAGGTTATTACCTGCCTCTATGGAAGAGGTGTACTTTGTACCATCCGTGAAGCCAACAAATATGAACATAATTCCAGGTTGATGCCAACCACCTAGCTATCCTAACTCTTTACCATTGATATCCCCTAGTATATTATCAATATCTAGAGTAGATAAGGTAACAGAATCTCTCAAGATCCTATCTGAAGGCAAAGCCCTAAGGCACCAAAAACGCTTAAAGGCAAACTAACCCCCGGTAGCTAATTGAGAATTAGCTAACCCACACCCATGCTTAACTCGACTTCCTTTTACCTTACATGATTAGTGTCTTATTCATAAATAAGGGTAATCATATAAGGCCCATACAAAGCAAGCAAGTTAACTTTCAATATTAATCCATATTAATCATTTATTTCTATTTTTTCCAACCACATGGGTTTTCCATTTATCCTTTTTCAATGTTATTCATATCCACCATTATACTTAATTCCAGTCCAAACTGAGTTTCATTACTCTATTCAAAATTATCCTCACTTATCAAAAGTGAAATACCTATTTAGTCCTTTTCAGTACTCATAGAGTATACCATAATTCACGATCTATGATAAAATCTATATTTTATCCCATAAATAACTATGGTATAGTATCAATCATAATATTAAAGCATAAACAAAAAGAAGAAAATTAAGCAAATTAGTGGGGACAATTGATCAATCTAGCTCAACCAGTCAATTAGTTACACCAACAAGTTCATCAATTTGACTCAACCAAACCATGCTTTCCTCAAACCGGTCAATTGGTTCAGGTAAACCAATCGATTATTCATTGACCAATTGATCATTTTTATCAAACTAGTTGATGGGTTTAAGTAGAGATTAAATAAAGTCTCTCCAAGCATACCAGTTGATGGGTTAGGCCAACTAATTGACTATTCTAGGAACCATTTGATTAGTTTGACTTAACCCGTTGATTGATTTTCCCTAATCTAGCACCAAATTACAAATTTCATGCAGATTCTTTCATATAAATCCCTTTTGGCCATAATAAAATATGTATCAACATCAACTAACTTATTTCCACCCAAATTAGCATGTATTTCTTGACATGAGATAATCATAGCCCACTTTTACCCATTTTCATGCTTTTTACTCACATCATGTCATTTAATCATGCATACAATTGTATTTCTTCATACCAACATATATCAATCAGCTAACGATAACACATATCATGTAGGAACACATACCACAAATTTTGGAAGCAAGAAGCACTTCCTTGATATAGGCAAAATCCTCTTTAAAACTAAAATTCCAACTGTGGAAATTCTCACCTTTAAAAACCTTAAACCAAAATCTTCAAATTTGGATATTATACCAAAATCTTATCAAATTTTAAATCTTAAAGACAGAAGAGAGTAAGAACTTAAAACTTACCAAAGCAGAGAAAGTAGTTAACTAAACTACTCAAACTTTTACCAATATCTAACTCTACCTTACTTAAGAATGAAAATAAGAAAGAGATAGAGATATGATCAAAAGAGTGTGCAAAAGTATATTAACAAGGATCAAAAAGTGGAAGGAAAATAGGGAATGCATGACTTAAGAGAATTCGATGGTTGAAAGAAAGGTGAAATGGAGGGATAATTAGGGTTATTTATAGCCAACTAATCAAAGGGAATTACTAAGGGTTCAAAGATTGACCTAAAACCCTATCATTTATCATTTGAATTTGATCAGAATGAACAAATTTGTTTAGGATGTTCTAATCTCTTTTCCAGAGTTCAAATGGTGTCTTTAGAGAATTTAGGTCAATTAAGCTAGAATGTGCATTCACAAATGGTGTAATAGGAAGTCAACATGAAAGGAACCTTCTAGCTACTTAGAAGCATGCTTGTGATTGAAGAATTAGATCTTAGAATCATGCAGAGGAAAGAGGAGGAAGAAGACAATTACTGAGGTTATTTATCCCCCTCATTTGTCGCAATCAACCTCTAGATCAAATTGAGGAAATATTTTGGGTTAAATATATCATAAAAATGGTTAGAAATCTCTTAGGGACAATCTCGCATGGGTGGGTAAGGTTCCAATTTAGTGTAAGAAATTTTTTAGAAAAATCAAGCATGAAAATGTAACCAACTTGAAAAAATAGTTGATCGATTTGGGTCTACTAATCGACTATTCATCCACCAATCAATCAGTTTCTCATAACTAGTCAATTGGTTTAGTCGAGGAACGCCATTTAGCTAAAATGAAAAATCAAGCAATCTATTCATGGAACCAGTCGACTAGTCTACCTGCAAAAGCTTAATAAAATTTATTTTTCAACATAATTTTAAATCAAAATTTATCCTAAACCAAATCATAACATTAAATCAAAATTTGGAAAAAAATTCTCATTCAACCATTATACAAAAATGTGGGGTATTACAAATCATATTAATTGGTGTAGGGTGATTTGTATTAAATATATTATTGCTATATGTATTATTGTTATGACATATTAGATAAAAAAAATTAATTAGGTTAAAATCTATTAGAGAGGGTGTTATTAAATGTTAATCCTAATCTAGAACTTAATAAATATTTATTAGGTTGAGTAATCCTAAATTCGGTAACTGAATATTTTCTACCTTCATCTAAATAATTACCCTAACCTATGATAGATTTTATTGGTCTTTTCCCCATCTCCTTCCTAGGATAAATCCTCCTACACTATATGTCCCTCACCCCTATGTATCCTTCTCCTTGTTTTACTTGACCACACCTAGTACGCCATCCTCTTCTTAAGCCTTCTCCCTCTCATTCTCCTTCTCCTTTGTGTTATGTCTTCTTCCCCTAACATCCTGCACTTTACTTCCTCCTTCTCCTAATCTCCCTCATGAAAGAAAGAAGCTCATTATTCCACCTTTTCTCACCATTATCACCCATATTTCCCCCATTTCCTCCTCTACAACACACTCCACCACGGACCACATCTCCTTAGCTTTGGTGACCTAAACCTATGCCTCACCCTTACCTTATGCAAATCCTACCAAATCCATCTCCCAAAATCATCAACACAATCCCCTTTCATATTCGTTGAAATGCACTAAACACCAACCACCACCTTTGGCTAAAACTATTACACCTTGCCACCTTATCACACCAACTTCCAGTGCACCTCCACTCTTTTCTACATCCACCGCCATTGAGGTCCTATATATTCACAAAATAAACCAACAACCCATGTCCAACTTCACCAAAACCACCATCACTTTTTCAACCAAAAAGCACCGAACCCTTCCCCATTAGCTTTGTCCATTTGTGTCGTGGCTCCTCCCTTTGCTTCACATTTACTTGTCATTTCTCACCTCCCTACACATACCATTTTTTTCCATATAAACCCACTAGCAATGACCCAAAGTATCATTGCTCCCCCTTTTCCCTCTCAACATACTAGTAATTTTGGGTTATTTGTGTGTAATATTAAATGCTAATATAGGTGTTATTGAGCGTTAAATTCCAAGGTAATTCTTAAGGATCTTGGAGAAGACTTTTTTTGTAAGCTTAGATTTAGGTAAATCCAATCACTGATAAGATTGTAGAACTTATGTACGAGCATGCTAAGATTGTTCAAATTTAGAATTATACTAGGTTTTTACATTCTCCAAGTATTATTACATGGATCTCAAAATGATAACATGTCAAATGAATGGTACATAGAATTATTGTAAGGTAAAATATATGCATGGATAATATGTTATGTGATTTATGTATGCATGTCTAGAGTTTTGTTAGTATTTTTATTTTTTTCAAGGTATGATTTAAATTTCATGATAAATATCTCATGATTACTAAATTATGGTAGTTATGGCTACTATAATTTATATGGAAGTATATATGCATGATTAGGGTTAACTTATGATAATTTTTATTTACGTGACCTAGGATTAGAGATATTTTCTTACATGTAACTTGATGATAATATCCCTATTTGAATGTTTAATCATGCTTTAAATGTGTAATTACATGTTGTATGGAATATGTGATATGGGAGAAATGCATGATTAGGGTTTTGTGGGAACAACCTACTAAATGAATGAAAAATTAAAAATACAATTACTTGTCAAAATGCAAAGATTACATGCATACTAAAATGATGTAACTAATTTTATTTTAGCATTTTCATGGAAAATTTCTCCTATTAACAATGGTTGGTATAAAAATAAATAAAATGACACAATTAGGGTTTTAAGGGAATTTTGATAATTTTAACCTAAGGTACCTTTTAAGAATAATTGGTTATTAGGATGGCCTTAGACTTCTTATAGGTTGACCTTAGTATTGACTTGGATTTACTTAGAATGATAACCTTAGGGTTTACCTTTATAATTGGAAATAAAGTGGACAAATGGTTAACTATAGAGATGGTAATTTTTATGTAGTATGTGAAATTTGTGATAACCTTATAAAATATTGATAATTAAAGTGAAATACCTCAAGTTGGGAATGGTTTCTCTCTAGGGGGATCTACCTTAGAGGTGAGTGTTAGCACTCATTATTTTGGTTCACTAGTGTGTTGTTGTGCCCTAATTTAAGGCTTACTCTACTTTATAGGAAACCCGCAGGCCTTATAGAGGGTATTGATACTTAAGAACTAGGTGATCGAGGTTGGAAGGATATTATGTTGCTTTCAGGCACTAGTATGACAAGTTATTCTATTGTATCCTTGGGGAGGTAAGGGCATTATGTCTCCTTCGGGTAACAATATGGCTGGATGTACCTCTGTATCCCTAGTTTTATCAAAATGAAAGTACCTATTGTGTAAGAAAGTAAAAAAGGAATTATTTCAGATGTGTTGATTCAATAGTTGCCTTAGTTCCCTACCTTAGCTTGGAACTATTTTGGGTTAGTTTGTTTAGTAGTTGGCTCAGTGCCCTACTTTGGTATTAGAATTATTTTAGAATATGTTTTTCGGTAGTCACCTCATTGCCCTCCCTTGGTATTTGGAATTTTTTTTAGATTTTTTAGATAGGTAGTTACCTTAGTTTCCTACCTTGGTATTTGGAATTTATTTAGAGATGTTGATTCAGTAGTTGCCTTAGTGCCCTACCTTAGTTTTTAGAATCTATTTGACTAATCGGATATGTATATTAAAACTTGAGATGATATGAATTAAACTAACATGATTTCCTATTGAGATTGAAACTTGATGTTATACATATTATTCCATAATTATTACGTGGTTATGGTACATGCTTTGTGCTCTAGTTTGCTTTTCGAATTCTATGTGACTATGTGAAATTTGTGTATGCTACCTCTTGTGTGGTATTGTGATTTACTTAGTACAAGAAAATTGTACTGATACTACTTTTGTAGATGACTATGTGAAAGGTATGGAGTGGCTTTAGGCATATTATAGTGATAAAGAGGAGAGTTTTTAGGAAGATATCCCATTTTTAGAGTGGACTTTTAGGTCTAAGAGTTAAGAAAAACTAGTTTTGAACCTTTAGGTACCTATTTTGGATCTAATTGGTTATTCTTTAGACTCTTTGTCCCTTGGTATTTTTATTTTCACAACTTTTATTTATTTATTACCTCTCATTTCCCTTATTTTTTGTTGTGATTTGTTTTAGCCTTAGTACTTGGTATAAGAAAAGTGTGAGAATTGGACTTATGCTATGTGTGGTAGTAACACCCAGTAATTTGGTAATTAAAGCTTCTAGAAAAAAAAATTTTAAGTAGTAAAAATGGGGGTGTTACATTCATATCTTGCATTCTTGGTGAGAATTATTTGTAATCACAACCTCCTTATAAGATTCATTTTAAGGGATTAGTGAGATTTTGCTATAATTCTTAAGAGATTCTTGTGGAGAGTCTAGAGAAAATAAATAAGTTAAGTTGTAAATCATCTCTTAGAGGATCATTGAGATTGTAGCTCATAAATTGAGAGAAGAGTGATCAATAATACAAATACCTTACTATTTTAAAATCCAAAAGGGAGAACACTTTGGTAGTGTATGTAAAGAGTAATTTATTCTTGAACCACTTACATTGTATATAATTTTTCTATTCTATCATCTCCATTCTATAAAACTTTATTCATCCTCTCTAGGGTGCTTTCATATGACCAAATCATAAAACGTAGTACTCAAGAACACATTCATCACAAGAACTGACAGACATAAAGCATGTTCATAATGTTCAACAGACATAAAAATATTTATGACAAGAACAAACAAGACTCAAGGATATGTTCAAAAAAGGTGTTGGTGATAAAATAATGAGTATTACTTACATTATTTAGTTTTGTCTTCTTCTTTTTCTTTTTGTTTCCATGATTAGGCCTTGTGATCCCTTATATTTCTTGAATGCATGAAATAAATATAGAAGTAATATATTATTAGAATATGTACCTTTCTTTTATGGCATTGGTTGTAGACATTCCACCTAAAGAATGAATAGTGGGTTGTTTATGACTTTGGACAAGTTTAAGGGAGCAAGCTATTGCCAAGAATTCCATGCATTACACTCTATAAGGAAAAGAAGATAATTATATACGCCAATAGACTTATTAAATCGATGTATTAATTTAAATGATGAAAGAGAACAAGTTACTTGCTAACATAAGAAATTAACCTTATCTTCTTGAAATTGAAAAGGCCATTAACAAACTCGTTATTTATAATACACATGTTTTGCACAAAATTATCAAACTTGTATATGCAAGCTTCTAATTCTAGAGAGAAAGGTGGGATATCTCTAACATTAAGATTCATTTGACCCTATTTAGACTTATTCCACTCAACATCCTCTAAAATGAAGAAATATTTGGATTTTCACCTCTTTATAAAAGATTGAGGTTCCTTGATGAATTTATTTACACTTATTATTTAAATGGAGTAAAGGCTTAGAGCTAAGGGGTGGCCTAAAAAATAAATAAAAAAATACCTAAACAAATCTACTATTTATCTAATTTTCAACAAACAACATCCGTACAAGAAGCCCATTACCATTCTCCAAGCACTGGGGACGAATTAAGTAGGACTTAACATGTATACTTAGAGGAATTATCTAATAAATGGGTGTAAAGGAAAACATATGTTATTATATAGTGCTTAGGCATATAAGTTTATGCACCTATTATATGGATTATTGGCTCTATTGAAGAAGGGTTGGTTGAATTAGTGTAAGGTTAGAAGAAATATAGTATCTAATGTGAAACTATTCTAGTGAGGTTTCATTGGTGTTACTTGGAATAAGGGTATTATAGTCATGGGAAGATAATTTAGACATGTTGGCAAAAAGGGAAAGGTTGCAAATGGATGAAAATACTGACTGGTTCATGGTCAGCTAGTTCATTGGAGTTAAAAAGGATAAGGAAACTTCAAGGTGTGATGGAAATATCTAAATACTGAGAAGTAGAGAAGTTAGAAGGATAAATAAACTTCTTCATAAAAAGGTATTTCAAAAATTTAGGAGATTTACCATATCTTTCAAAGGAATTGGTGGTTGGTGTGGTGGTGACTCGAACCCCGCATGTTTGATTACCATCAAGAAGTAAATTCTGCTGAATTCATTTGCTTACATAAATGATAAGAGGAATTGAAAAAATTTCTATACATGTAGAAAACAATCGTGTAGAAAATGCCCTAAAAAAGGATCAAAGATGGAGATTTGCAAGTTTCAAATAAATAAATGGAGGTTTGAAGAAAACTTTTTTGCATAAGAGTTAAAACAATTTTAAATTTAGAAGTGGAGAAAGAGAATAAGTTTTAGAGGGGTGTGTGTGTGTGTGTGTTAGTGATGCAATATGGTTAAAAATACCTTGTTTTAGATTTGGAAGAAAAATAATTTTATAGGTTGTGTGTACTCATCACTGACAGCATCTTTTTGGTTACCTCTTACAATTAAACAAAAGTTTGGGTGGTCCAAAAAATATTTATAGAAGACTGAGTGTCAAATTAGATCCTTGATTCTCACCTTTTCTTATGCAATATAATGGCTTTAGAACATATAGCCATAAAAGACCTAGAAAAATGTTCCTTTTATAATAAATGTAGTGATAATTGTGTGCCCTTGATTTAAAGGTTCGTTTTCTTATCTAAACTCATTGGAGTAAGGAACATATGATTGACCTAGAAAGTCATCTTTTTAGTACCATCTTATTTTTATTGAAATTAAAAATTTTAATTTCATGAAAATGGATAAAAATTTTGTAGTTTTGTTTTTCTTTGATAGGATGGGATGAGTCAATATTTCATATATTCACTAGATGACACACATATGGAAACAAGTTTGTTTATCACTACTTGATATTATGTACATGGTGTCTGACAGTCTATTGTAGAAATTCATTTGTTTTTATTCACTATTGTTTATATAGTTTTTTATGGTTGTTTATTTTTAACTTTATTCATCCTTTTTTGTATATGTATATCCACAAGACACATCGTTGCATAAGTTTTTTCTCCAATATTATAAGATGGAATTTTTTTATATTAATTTATATTAGGTTATTCTTGGTTAACATGTTTAATGTATAGTTATGACCGCTGGATGTGTAATAGAGGCTTAACTTTTCTGCCCTATGGAAGTGACTAACACGATAGATGAAATTTTAAAGAGAGTGATGATATGGGTTTTACCTCAACTATGATTATTAGGCCCTAGAACACCAGCCCAAAGGAAGAGAATTGACCCAAAAAGCTTTTAAGTGTGTTCGTCTTACTCTAGGACTAGTCCCAAACTAGTAGCCTACACAACTTCCTTGCTAGGTAGGTTCCTCACATAGGACAGGGCAACGTGTTGTCCTCTACCATAATATTTTTTCCTCCTCTTCCTTCCTCCTTTTATTCCTATATATATGGAACCTTGTGTCCATTTTGGGACATCTAAAATAATAATGCAACTCTTTTTCTTTTGAACTCTTATATAAATTTTCCCCTTGATATTCTCTTATCGTTTCATATTATTCCAATTTCTTAAGAACCCCTCAGTTCACAAAACACCTACAACAACTTAAATACATTCCAAACAAGCTAGAATTCATCTATTTTATCTCATTAATTACTACTAAGAATACTATAATTACTTTCACATATACTCCATTTGTTCCACAACAAGAATTTATATCTTTTTTGATATATACTCTATAATATAATTTATTTTTTAATATAAAATGAATACTCTATTTTCAAATTTTATGTTTTCTTTTCTTTATTTATTTATTTATTTTCTTTTCCCATTTTTGCTTACTTATCATCTATTAGCGATTACCTAACAACATTCTAATATTGGTATTAAATCAATTTAACTATCATTTAGGTTTAAAGTTTAACATGCCTTTATTTTGTACCTCTATAATCCAGATACACACATATCCTATCATAGCTACTCTTCAAAGTGCTGTGTTACATAACCTTCAAGTAACGAGATAGGGTATACAACAAAAGGTTGCCAAAATATACGAAGGACAGTGTGACAATAGTGTTGTAAGGGGACATAAAGAACTTGAAAAATGAAATTTTTAAAAATATTAGGAAGTAGGGGTGTTAGAAAATAACAATAAAAAAATTATATGTGATGTGGATATTCAAAGTCTAAGAGAGAATTAAAAAGTTTATAAGGAAGTGTGGTTTGATGGGTTGAAGATTAAGGAGAGGAATGTGAATCTTCAAGCAAGAATCAA
The DNA here is from genome assembly GCA_039764185.1 of Tamarix austromongolica. NCBI lineage: Eukaryota > Viridiplantae > Streptophyta > Magnoliopsida > Caryophyllales > Tamaricaceae > Tamarix > Tamarix austromongolica. The sequence continues at coordinate 96,730,672 of CM077809.1, forward strand.
CCAAGACTTAAAGAAAACTATGAGTCTTCAAATAAGATTCAACAAGAATATATATTTGAATGTTTCTTCAAGAAAACATTCAAAGGGTCTAGTTAATACTATTCCAAGTAGTCTTGGGAATAAATTCACTCAAAAGAGAGAGATAACCAAGTGTTAAACTTGTGATTAGATTGAAATTTTGACTATTCTTCTTCTCATGTTATAAGTGTGTCAACATATGTGTGTGTGTGTAGGTAACTATATTTTTCTAAATAGCATACTAAGATAGCCAAGCTAATGCACACATATCTAAATAGCACACTAACCTCTAATAGAAACATATTACTAACCTATATAATATATGAATCGAACAACAAATTATTACAAACAAACATAGCTAATTATTACATGGAAACAACTAAAAAAAGGACCCAATTTACATGAAAATGATAACTAGGTCTTCTTTGACCTGAAAGTTTGACTTCCATACATAATAGCTCCTTTGAATTGTAATAACTTGCAACATAATAATCAATCTTAGGTGTGTTGAATTCTTGAATCTTCTCCTTGCAAATATGCTATATAAATGAAAGAATTGCTTAAAATATACTTATTATGGTTGTCAAAGTTATATCATCAAAGACACGTATTGTAATAGGCTCTATTATTAAGTATGTCAAATCCTCAATTGCATAAGAATCCTTAGATGAATCATGAGAATCCATAGATACTCCTACATCATTCTCCCCAACTTGAGAATAATTTTCCCTCAAATTGATATCACTGTAATGAGAAAACAAATCACCAATATTAAATGTCTGTTAAGCAATGCCATAGGATTCTAGAAGTTCAAGTTCACAGGCACTTTCTCCAAATTTTCTAAAGATTTTAAATGGTTTATATGCTCTTGGAATTATTTTATGTTTTCTTATATTAGTAAATCGTTCTTTATGCAAATGTGACCAAAATAAATCACCAGGAAAAAAATACCTATTGAGTGTGATGTTTATTAGCTTGCTTTTGATACCTTTCGTCAGCTTGTTCAATGTTTCCCTTGATTTTTTTATGAATCCTTCGAAAGAATTCATCTCATTCCTTGGCTTCATAATTTTTAAACTCACCTTTTTTCAAGGGTACCATGTCATTTATCATGTACAAATTCACCCCATACTCAATCTCGAATGGAATTGAGCAAGTAGTAATAAAAGGACTTCAATTGTAAGCAAACCTCGCATAAGCTAACTTAATATCCTAATCTTTAGTACTTTTACTTACTAATCATCTATACGGTAACACTCCCAAAGTTTATAGTTGAAAATTTTCATTTTATTTAAAAATTAGCAGAGGAAAAAATTATAAATTTCGGGGATGTTATCACTACAGTTAGTACTAGACCAATTTCCTCCTACCGTTCCAGTACTAAGTGTTAAGGCTAAAAAGAACAAAATACAATTTACTCAAATTTAGACTTTATTTAAATCAGAGTAGCGCAATAAATTCGTGACAAGAGTAAACACACTAATAGTAGTTACATAAATAAAGATTATTTTAAACAAGGAAAAAGGTAAAATAGAAACCCTGAGATCATTCTCGGACAATCCTTATGCTCTTATCCGATGCCCACTTGAATATATCCTGCAACAAACTAGCAAGGGATACTACACATTAAATAGGTAGGGGCCCACAAATGGAATCCGTCAGTACTATGGTACTGAGTAACCCTTTATACCAAGTCGAAAGGCAAGGCCTGCATGCAACACATAATACATAATGATATAAAACGATAACATGCACGGGCATATAAATAACCATAAGAAATTTGAGAGATAATACATAGTGCAATGCCTCATATAATAAGAAATGCATAGTACAAGGTCCATTCACTTAGCAATGCCATCACATACTAAGAGAGAGACAAGCACCAAGCTGAACTTATATTATAATAATAGATCATGAGGATGAAAGTAGCTCTTTTGGTCTTAAGCCATTAAATGAATATCATTCAATATCATCTCTTGAATTATATCAATGTGAGTATAGGAACCCTACTATTATAGCCAGTAGACCGAAAATATACTTCAGGGCAGAACGCACCTGACCACTATTATTCGCCGATTAACAGGTCTCCAAGGTTAAGGCTCTGGGCCACTATTATCGCTAGTAGATCGGTCTGGTCCCGATTCACATGGTGTTCCACTATAAGTGATTAGCATTTTTCCATGATTTATTCACATCCAAGATTTGGTTTATTGAGCTTGGAATTCCCCACTATTATAGTTGGTGGGCCAAAATACACTCCAGAACAACATGCACCTGGCCACTATTATAACCAGTGGACTGGTACACATATACATCTTCCAGGACAAAGCGCTTCTGGCCACTATTATAACTGGTGAACTGGTACACATGATATAATCCATCCGAGCCTGGCTCAATAATCTTTCACTTTACATGATTAGTGTTTTCTATTTGATTAGCACAAAAAATCCATTTATTTAACTCGAGGGGGAGATCAAGAACCCGAAGACACAAAGGTACACTAATCTTACCGGTGCATACAAGCAACACAGTATCCTTCAACCATTAACCCAGGAACACAAAGGTACCCTAGTCACACTGGTGCACGAAGACACACAGTACCCTACCAATAAGTATTCATACCCCCTAAATAGGTTCGTAGAGCTAGATAGAGTAAGATGTAGGGCCTGGCTGGGGCACTAAAGCGGACTAGCAAATATCAGAATAATCGTGGGCAAAACCACATCTTTAAGGTAGCGACCCCTAAAGAGCTACCATTTCCGATCTTGAAGTCTTCCACTTTAATTATTAGTGTCTTAATTAAGGTTACCACGAGAAGCACAACAACCACATACTTATTCATTTCCATTTATTTCTATTATTATTAAGTAATCCTTATCCGTACAGTTATCCATGTTAACCTAAAGAAACCACTAAGGCCATCCTTATATCATATATTTCCATGTCAAAATTCATTTCCACTTATTCACATGCCATAAAGGATTATCACATCATGATCATAAATACCTTCTTGGAGCCTGGTTATTCCACATCGAAGGATCATGGAACACTTAACTCTAACATGCCCTTATATCACATCCATCACACATTACCATGTATGATTAATGATTAAGACACCTCTTTCATGAATATGAGATAAACGTCATATAACACCCTTAGTTGTCCATCCAACCCTAAGTTATGCCATATTTTTGTGATACTCATTAATTTATCAAATCTCCTTATTTTATTATCCAATATTACTTATGTCTTATTATGGAGACTTATTTAATCCATTGACATGTTATATGTAAGCTACCAATTTACCCCCATCATCCTTACAAAATTACTAAAACGCCCATTGTTGGTAAAATTACCAAGCTACCCTCTTTTATTTGCCAAATTACCATATTAACCTTTAGGTTTGTGTAACTACCAAAATACCCCTTGTATTTGTTCTATTAATAAATTACCCTCCATACTTATTAAATCACCAACTTTACCCCTCATACTTGTTAAGTTATCAAGTTTACCCTTATAGTTGGTTAAATTACCAAATTACCCTTCTTACTTGTTTAAATTACCAAATTACCTCTCTTACTTATTAAAATTACCAAATTACCATTTTAGTTAGTTAAATTACCAAATTGCCCCTCATACTTATTACAATTTTTTGGTTGGTTAAATTACCAAATTGCCCCTCTTACTCATTAAAATTACCAAATTGTCCTTTTTCCATATCAAATTACCAATTTACCCATTTTCCTCACAAAATTGCCAAAATGCCCTTCATTTATGCCAAATTACCAAAATGCCCTTCCTTTATGCCAATTTACCAAAATACCCTTCCTTTATGCCAATTTACCAAAATACCCTTCCTTTATACCAAATTTCCAAAATATCCTTCCTTTATTCCAAATTACCCAAAATACCCTTCATATATATCAAATTACCTAAAATACCCTTCCTTTATGCCAAATTACCCAAAATACCCTTCCTTTATGCTAAATTATCAAAATATCCTTCCTTTATGCCAAATCACCAAAATACCCTTCTCCTTTATTAATTTACTACTTTACCTTCTTACTCATAGAAATTACCAAGTCATTCCCTTTTCCATGTAAATTTACTAAAATTCCCTTTTTACCTATTCATTTTCCATTTTACCCCCTTTACTTTTATAAATTAACATTTCACCCTTATTATACCAATTTTACTAAAATACCCTCACCACATAAAATATTAATATATATATATATGGTCCATATACATTGTTCAACACCTCCAACTATTCTCATTCATCATTAATACTCATTAGTACCTACCACACATACTTATTTAGGCCATACATTTTGCACAAGCAAAATTACCAAAATACCCCTAGGGCTCATATTAACATTATTTATGTAACAAATGGCCACATTAGCATAACATATCATACATATGTATTTAACATTATCCTTATCAACAAGGCTCCTTCCTTAAACATTATTTCTACACAAGGCACATAAATTAACACACTTTTCTTTTCACCAACCAACATATGCCCCTAATCACATTATACTTAACAACATACATCATGTATATAAATATATTATAAACCTTAATGTTCTAGCATATCTATATCCACATATTTTAGTAGAGTCTAATGGTTACCTTATTCCCAGCAATAATTAAACCATATCGGTACCCCGGTTAAAGGTTTAAGCTTTGATTAGTAAAAATCAATACCTAAAAATAATATCAACATTTATCATATTAGAAGTAGAAAATCAAAGGAATAAATTTTATCAAAAGCTGAATTAAATACATACTAATATTAACCATTATTATACCTCAACAAGATTAGCCAAAATTGTCAAAGGAGAGGTAGTAGACTCATGCTGCATGAGCAGCATGCAAGAAGGAAGAAGGCTCGAAGAGGGAGAAGTAAGGATAAGGGGGAGGGTGGTTTAGGTAAGGGTTTTAGGAGGTGGGTTGAGGGCTTATGGAGGGGAGTTAGGGTTATGGTTGGGTGCAGGGATAGAGTAGAAGTGTAGGTGGTGGTCGGGGGTTGATGATCGGTGGCTTAGGGTGGCAGAGATGGTGCCTGCAGGGTTGGAAAAAATGGGGCAAAGGTTGGGTAGAGGATAAGAAGGAAGGGAAAAGAAGAAGAAAAGGGACTATTGCTGGGGGAATTTGGCCAAAGGGAGGAAGTGGGGTGGTAGAGGAGGTATTAGGGAGTGGATTGGTGGTTGTAGAGGCGGTAGAGGAGGAAGGCAGGTGGCAGACAGTGGTGGTGTTGGGTGGAGGCCGAGAAGGAGAGGAAAGAAAAAGAAGGAAGGAAAGGGGGCTGCAAGGGTGAGTGAGGGTGATGGGGCGGTGAAGGGAGGTTGAAGAGGTGTCAAGGAGGTGCTATCGGTGGTTAGTTGGGTGGCAAAGGTAGTGGTTGAGGGTGGCAGAGAAAAAATAGGGGAGGAGAAGATAAGGAAAGAAGGAAAAGAGAGAGGGATATACAGGGAGGTGAGGGGGTCAAGGCAAGTAAAAAATGAGTAGAAGAGAAGGAGATAAGGAGAAGAAAAGGAAGAGGGAAAGGAGAGGAGGTAGGAGTGGCCGATTAGGAGGCTGTGGTTGCAAGTGGTAGGGCAACATGTTGTAGGGAGGAGGATAAGGAAAGGGAAAGCATGTGGGGGAGGGTTGCAGGGTTGGTGTGGCTGAAAATGGAAGGAAAGGGACGAGGAGAGGGAGCAGGGTTGTAGGCTACAATGGTAAGTGGCAGGGGAGTTGGTGGCAAGCAGCATGTGTTGATAGTTGAAGGGGGAGAAAGGAAAAGAAAAAGAGAGGAGGAGATGGGGCTAGACGTGAGGGGGAAGGAGAGGGAGAAAGGAAGTGGGTTGGTGGCCCAGTGGCAGGGAGGAAGGAGGGACACAGGCCGGCCGGGGGGGCCCGAAGGGGAAAAGAAGAAAAGGAAATATAGGAAAGAAAAAGAAGAAGAAAAAGGAAAAAGGAAAAAGGAAAAAATAAAATAAAATAACTTTTAGAATAATGGTATTTAATATTTTTTATAGATAAATTAATTCAATAATTTAATTTATTAGAATTTAATATATATTAGTTGAAAAAGGATAATTTTGGTAAAATATTGGTTTGAAAAAATTATTTAAATAAAAAGAGTATGATAAAATAACAATATATTTATTTTAATTTATTAAATATTTGTATCCATTTTTATATATAAAAAAATCCACAAAACATTCAAATTAATTAAATTAAAAATTAATTTATCCCAAATGAGGGTTATTTTTTAGATTCTAGATTTTGAATTTTTGGGGTATTACATGAACAAAGTGCTAAGAGTACGATTTGTAACTTTATTTTTTCCACTAGTTTGTGAATGATGTCAAGTAAAAAATAACAACTTAATTCCTAACATATGCCATAATGTCTTCCAAAAGTAACTAAAAAACTCAACATCTCTATCTAAAGCAATACTTTTAGGGATGTCATGTAGTTTCACAATTTTTTTACTACGACCATAATAGAATCTTTATCTCATTTTGTTTTAGGCAACTCTAAGATAAATTCCATACTAAATCCTTCCCATGGTTGATTAGGAACAAGTAATGATGTATATAAAGCTTTGTGAAAGAAACTTTTACTCTTTTTACAAGTAACACATCGATTTACTATAAGTTGTCATCCTTTTATCATGCATGGCTAATAGAAATTCTATTGCAAAAATTCTAATGTATTTTGAGTACCAAAATGTCTCATTATAACTCATTAATTTACTTCCTTGATAATTAAATCTCTTATACTTGATCTCAGCACACAAAGTCTATTAAGTTTAAATAAAAATCCATTTTGCAATGAATAATTTCCATAATATCCCTTTTCTTTACGTTCTATATATTCATCACTAAAGTTCTTGTCTTTAAGGTATAATTATTTTAACATTTCAAAACCTAGCAATTTAGAATCTACTATAAAGAGTAATGAATACATTCAAGAAATAGTTTGGAATTCTTTAGCTTCTTTTGAATTATCTTTATAAGCAAGTTTATTAGGTAAAGGTATTATAATAATTACATCTATAGCATGTTCTATACCTCTAATAGGAGGTATTCCATGAGGTAAGGAAATACATCATTATTTTCATCAAGTAATCTAGTAAGGATTGAGTTGTAATAACTTTTCTCCCCAAATTTAGATTCTTTTACTTCTAAAGCACATCAAAAAACTTCATGCTCAATGTAATTAATCATATCTTTTTCACATAAGAACAAACTATTCTTAATCTCAAAAAGTTTCATATGATCACATTGATATTGTTTCAATGCATATTTCTTTTTACCTTTAAGGATAATGTATTTATTAGTTACACCATCATGAATTGTATTTCTATCATATTGCCATGGTTTTCCTAGTAAAATACCACAAGCTACATAAGTAATACATCACATAATACTTCATCATGATAGTCTCTAATATGAAAAGTAATTAGGATTTGCTTATCTACTATAGTACCTTTGTCTTTATTAAGCCATTTTAATGAATATGGTTTAGGAAAATTAGTATTCACTAAACCTAATTGTTTAACCATCATTTCACTAGAAACATTAGTACATGAAGCACTATCTATGATGACTCTAGAAACCTTATCACCAATTATATGTTTAGTTTCAAAAAAATTATCCCTTTATGTAGGTGAATTATTAGATAAGATTTGTAATACCCTTTGAAGTAAAAAGCATGGATTACCATCCTCTTCATACATACTCATGGTATCATCATTAGATTCAGTCGCTAGGTCATCATGATTATCACATTTTTCCATAGTTGTTATATCTTGTAAGGTTAAAATTTTTTGGTTAGGGCGTTCATTAGAAATATGACCATATCCTTTACATTTAAAACATTATTTATTGAGCATTTCATTTACTTTTATTTTTTTTTTATGTTTTTCATCTCGGTTAGGGTTGAGTTTCTTATCATTAGTTGAAGATACATTTGTCCCATATATTGAAGTAGATACATTCAAATAATTTTTTGTTGAAACTGAAGTTGAAGCATTTGTTTTAGCATAGGCCTTGGCAGACTCAGTTTTTCTTTCAGATTTGAAAGCCAACTTATTCAAATCATCAAGATAATTGTGGGCAAACACTATAAATTTTTCTCTAATTAAGTTATTAATGCCACCTAAGTATCTAATACATTTTTTTTCTTTTCTTTTTTGCATGTCACACAAAAGTAGTAATCTTTCAAATCCCCTGGCATAGTCCTCTACACTAAGTAATCCTTGCCTAATAGTATTCAATTTAATATATATTTCTTTTTCATACTCTTTAGCAACAAATTTCTTCCTTAAGTGTTTTTTCACTTTATCCCAATTTTACTCTTTTCTTTCCTTTCATGAGTTCTCTTGAGATTGTCATACCAAACCCTAGAAAATTTTTTAAATTTAATATTTTCTAACATACATCTATGTTCATTATCATACTCTCTAAATTCAAATATAGCTTCTATTTAATGCAACCATTCAAAAAAATAATTCAACATCCAATTCACCATAAAAATCAGGGAGGTCGAGTTTAATACCTTTATCTTCAATATGGTTATACCTTTGTTGATGATTTTCATGGGCTCTTTAATTGTGGATGAAATCATTGAAGCCATTTTCATTCATCCTTTCTTTATATTCCATTTAGCTATTGATGTGGCCTCCTCATTCTTAGACTATTCTTCTCAACATGCCCTTGATTAGATCATTATTAGCTTCCATGGTGTTATGCATGTGTTAAAGGGTCTCTTGGTAGGCTACCCTCGTCTCTAGTCTTTGAAGTTGGATTTGAATGGAAGGGAGTTTTTGTAGCTATATTTTAGTGGCATGCACTTGCTACAAGTTGTTGAAGATTGTCTAACATATTCATCAAAGGTACTTCTTCATCCATTGCTACTACACTTTGTTGAAATCAACTTGGGTGAAGGTGCATTTGTACCTCAAAGTTGGTTCTTAAGGGCTTCTTGATGGAGCTTCAAGAATTTCGGAGACTTCTTGGTCGCAAAGATGGAGTAGGAATGGAAGGGAATTGGTTGAGAGGATTACCACCAATTCTTGATGCACAAAGAAGAGTTCTTGATGGAGAGGATAATCAAATATGCAAGAATAAGAATTAAGGAATGAAATTTGAATATGTCAAATGGAACCTTAATAATGTTTCATGTTTCTTACTAATGAGTGAATGAAAGTGAAGAATGGAAGAGGAGAAATAAGATTCAAATAATGCTCGAGTATTGTTGGAAGAGTTGAAGATTCTTCTTGCTTGAATAAAAAAACTCAATGGTTCGAACATATTTTTAGAGAAAGAAGGAAGAATCAATTAATTCAAGTCTTCATATTCAAAGGACATGAAAGGAAGATGAATTTTTCTTTGAATATCTAATGGATATTCATGAAATTTGAAGAAGGGGACAGGACTGATAGAATAAATTCAACTTTGAAGGTTGAAGATATAAAGAAGACTTTGAAGATACACTAGATGTTTGGTTGGCTAGTTACATACATTTGCATGTAGGGTTTGCATGAAGGAAAAGAGGAAGGTAGGGGTGGCTATTTGGATAAAGGAAGTAGCAAACCTAACTTTGATACAAAAAATGATGTGGATCATCAAAGTCTAAGAGAGAATTCAAAGATTTAGAAGGAAGTGTGGTTTGATGGGTTGAAGATTAAGGAGAGAATGCAAATCTTCAAACAAGATTCAACAAGAATTCTACAAGAATGGATCTTTGAATGTTTTCCCAAGAACACATTTAAAGGCTCTAGTTAAGATTACTCTAAGTAGTCTTATGAATAAATTCACTTAAAAAAGAGAGATAACCAAGTATTAAACTTGTGATTTGATTCAAATTTTGACTATTCTTCTTCTCATGTTACAAGTGTTTCAACGTGTGTGTGTGTGTCTATATATATATAGGTAGCTATGTTTTTCTAAGAAACATACTAAGATATATAAGCTAATGCACACATGGCTAACTAGTATACTAACATCTAATATCAACATATTACTAACCTATATAATACATGAATCGAAGGAAAAATTATTATAAACAAACGTAGGTAATTATTACATGAAAACAACTAACATAAAAACCCTAATTTATATAAGAATGAGAACTAGGTCTTCTTTGACATAAAAGTTTAAATTTCATTGCATAATAGCTCATTTGACTTGTAATAACTTATAGCATAAGAATCAATCTTATGTGTGTTGACTTCTTGAATCTTCTCCTTGCAAATATTTTACATACCTGCAATAACCACTTAAAATATACTTATTATAGTTATTCAAAGTTATATCATCAAAGACATATTGTAATAGACTCAATTATTAAGAATGTCAAATATTAATTTGCATGAGAATCCTTAGATGTATTATGAGAACCTATAGATGCTCCTACATCAAAATGTATAGCTACTTTTTTTTAGTGGATAACATATATACTATTAAGCTCAATAATTATTATGGATTAAACATGACCCAATATAATAAATCAAAATAAGTCCATGTAGATTTCCATAATTAGTATATCACAAAAGTGGCCTAATAATTTCACTCAAAGAAACCTACTATGTGTTTATGACAAGTATTGCCATCACTATTGCCTTTCATAATTTCTTCCCCTTCTTTGAGTCTTTCTCTCCCCCTTTTTCCACCTCTTTCCTCTATCTCTCCCTCTCTATGAATGGTTCACATTCCTACTGACGACAACACCAATTGAATATTTGTGGGTTAAGAATTTTCCTATCTCATCATCTTCCTTCATTTTCTATATTTCATGAAGCTTTTATATAATGGTAGTTTCAATAGACCCCAACCTAATCTTGTTCTATGCAATCTAATTTAGCAATACCCATCTTCCCCTCCTTTCTCCTCCATGTTTCGACTCAAGCTAGCAACCATGTTGGCTTAACCATCATTGAAGAATCTAGAATTTTTTTCTAAGTTTAAACTTTTTCCCTTTGGTTCACCATTTCCAACATTCTAAACATCCCCCAAGATGTGTGATGTTTAAGGATTTTTGTCTATGTGCATGAGTGTATGACTGGAAAAAAAATCTTAGTGTTTGTTTGATAACCTATACCTAATAATAAATAATAATAATATTTTGTAGATACATTTAATTTATGACCAAAGTAATAATGATTTTTAATAACTCACATAAATTAAAATAAATTAATATATATTGATAATTTTTTACATGCGATATTTATATGGTAATAGTGAGGGTAGGTGATAATTAATAAGGGTAATATAGTAACAGTATATGATAAATTAGATATTTAATAAAACAGAATGGTAGCTTGTAACACCTCTAATTTCACATCAAGAAATTTTACATATATAAAACACTTTGTCATAGTGAAAAAGAAAAACAATGAGGTATTATTACTGCATTCAAAATACGAGAGGAACAACTTATACATAACTTATTCCGAATGTAAGGTTTAAACCAACTCACATTTAGATATCATGTGTCGTTAACTCTCGATCTCAATGATATAAGAGATGAAGCAATACTAAAAGGAATAACTGAAATAAAATCAAGTAACAAGAGGAAACATTTATTTATACATAAACAAATTTGAGCTAGATATAACAAACTCCAAGAAAAAAACACTTTGTAGTCCATGTCCCAATGAAAATTTCCACAACTAAACTTGTAACATAGAAAATGAAGAAATAAACATAGTATAACTACAATAAATGTCCTGGGTAAACACAATGTACTAAAAGTAATAGCATGCAACACATAAGTCACGTAGGACCATGCTTAAACCAAAATATATTAGAAATCATATTAATAGAAGATCCCTAATCAAATTAACATAAAACAAACGTTCACATTAGTGATACTATTCATATTATTTGCATTATTCACCCTAAACCCTAATATCACATAAAGGGAATTTAAACATATTCATACTTTCAACCAAAATTAAAGGCTCTTAATCATGAGTTTTAGCAAACATACTATATATCAAAGATTATATATGAATTGAATAATTATCATGGTATTATCCAATTAAGCATAACTCAAATATTCAACAAGAACCCTTGATGATGCTCAAGAAAATTTGAACTTGCAAATACTTTATACTTAAATTAAATCATCAAAACAAGCTCAAATTAAGACATGCTAAACATCAAATTTCATCCAAAAATTGTAAGAATTAACATGATATCAATGGGTTAAGCTAAAAATCACAAAGTCAAAGATCTAGGCCAAGAGGCCAAAACCTTAACAAACTCAATCAAACCATAACAGAATTAGATCATGCCAACAACAAACTCTATCTACATTTAATCATATTATTTTTACTATTAATCATTTAAGCTCCAACATTAAGAAGTGAATAAGATAGAACAGCCATAGAAAAGATTTGGAAAATAAACTTCTAAAATTATAATCAAAAGAGAAAGAATTGAAGTGAAAGTGTTATGAAACTTATAGTTGAAGTTTGGAAGCTTAATCAAGCTTTAACCATGGTTTCTAGACCATGGGAAATGGAGAGGAAGGAAAAGAAAGCATGGTGAATCAAAGAGGGGGGGGGGGGGAATAACAGAAGAGAAAGAAGAAAATGGAGGAGTTTAGGTGGTTGTTGTGGTGACTCAAGGGTGGTGTTGATATGCTTAGTTGGGACGTAATCAAGGTAACCCCCTCAAGCTAAATGATAGAGTTTAGAATACGAAGGATCATTGTGCAGGTTAGTAGATATTTTTGCTATAAATTTAACCATTAAATTTATTAAATAATTAATAAAGAATAAAAGAAAATAAGGGCCACAAGTGGCATAACTTATTGTAAGTGAATGGTGGAGAAGTTAGAAGAAAAATTAGACAGAGTTAAGAGTATATAAGTTGGTTTTAAGTACTTACGGTACCAAAAGACACAAACATTCCAAAAATGATAAAAATGAATACACAGAATTCTTAATTTATTACTAGCCCAAAAACATTAAAATAAAAAAGTCCAAAACTTTCATAGAGGTCAAACAAGGGTATTTCAAAGCTCAAAACATTAAAATAAAATTGATTAGAATGTGAATAATACCATTTTATATAAATTTCTATTTTAAATTTTGAAACAACTAAAAAAAGCCCTTAGAAATAAAACCAACGAATCATAAAAAGAACGAGTTAAGATAATATAAAATAAATTCAATCATCAAAAATAGTTCAAAAGTTCTCATAGATACACTTATAAAAAAAAGGTTAAAAAAAATAAATCATTTTCCAAGTATCACAAAGATCCCTACTTCAATGAAAAGGTGTACTAAATGCTCAAGAAAGATAAGATTTTTAGTCAAAACAAATATTGAATGACTTAAAGTTTCAAGACACAAGGTATTACATAACTAGAGCTCGCAAAAGTTGACCTGACATACCTCGATCTGATCTGAGTGAAATCCAAAACGATAAAATCTAAAAATTTTAGCAACCCGATCCGACTCAAATCCGACCCGACATTAACCCGCCTTGGCACTGACCCAATAATAATTAACCCGATCCAGACCCAGACCCAACCCGATCCAAATCCATGACCCGGCATAGACCTGACTCGATAGCGACTCGACCCGACATTGACCTAACCCAATATAGACCCGACCCAATGGTGACCCAACTAGCCTTCCACCCGATCCACCGTCGACCCGACCAGACATCAAAATCTATTATAATAATAAAAAAATTACACATATTTTATTATTCATTTAAACCTTTTAAAAATATAATATTTTATAAATTGTACTTATTTTTCATGCTTTTACTCTAGACATTCTTAGTTATTAATGATATCCTACAGAATTTTTCTACACAAAAATACAACATTAAAAATTCATAGTAATAATTTAATAAACAAGTAACAATTAATAACATATTTTTAATTACATGGTTATATGAAACTAAACTTAATACTTACTTACGAGGTTAATGAATTGGAGTAATTTTGGTGGTGAAGGTATATATTAGATAATTTTTTAATACCTTTTATCTTCTTTGCCTAACTACTTTTACAAGTTCACAACTTGTAAACATACACATGTCCTATAATATCAAATGAACTTATACACATAATCATTAAGGTTACTCAACTAGAAAATTAGCAAATTATTAATTTATTATATTATATGTTATTACTTATGGCGTAAAATATCATTGTTCCTCTAATTCCATCATCCATGACATGTATAACAAGTTAAAAACTAACAAGTATCAACCTATTATTTGAATCATTTTGATCATCACTCCATATGTTTATATAAAATAAAATAAAATAATTTATGTATTAGCAAACTCATTTAACTTGACAAATTACAATATCTTCTAAAGTTTTCCAACATCTTCTTTAAAAAATAATATATATTATTGACAAACTAAAAACCAAAATAAAAAAAGACATAAATTTAGCTGCAACCCTACAAATTATGTTTGTAAAAAGTCTTTCATTACATTCACCTTTTGTAAGAAGCTCTTAATAGAAGAGCAAAGTAGTGTCTATTATCACCCACAAAATCCAACAAACAATAGCTATACCCAACAACAACTTAACAAAATTAGAAGATTAAGAGAATTCTCCGATAACATTCATAATTCATGCATAAGTTATAAACTTACAAGTTATAACATATAGGCTGTATAAATTAAAAAAAAAAGTCAAAATAACCTTCAAGGCACAAACATATACACCACCTACAAACTACTACAACTTCTAGATAAAATGTCCACTACATACAAGAAGTTAGAAAAACTAATAAGGCAATAGAATAGGAGTATTAATCCCACAATATACCTTTTGTAAGTTGTAACACAACGCCAATTGCCACAATAAAACAACACCAATAGACAGTAGTTGGCCAACAACATAAAGATTATCCAAGTATGGTAAATCTGCGACATAAGGAACAATTGACATAATTGAATAAAAAATAATTATTGCCCATATTTACAAGAAAAAGTATCTGAAATGTTACCACTATTTTTGAAGCTCCTCAATTCATTTTATCATTGTTGCTTTTTAACTTTGATGGCTCCACAAAAGTACCTTCTTCCTCTTCTTATATCTATGTAAATACTAAAAAAATAAATCATCATCTTTATTTTATAAAATTATATTTTTTTTAAGTATCAAATATTTTAAGTAATCAAATAAATGATAAATATCTTTATTAGATGTAATCATGTAATTTTTTTATTGTTAAAATTTATAAATATATTTATTATTTACTTGTGAAAATAAAGCGGATCTAATATTCTTATTTCATTTATTTGTACTAGTAATATTATGATTGTCTCTAATATTTACAATGTAATAAATGATAATTATACATTGCATAGTCATATTATGACTACCTTTATTTTATAAAATTATATTTTTTTAAGTAATCAAATATTTGAACTATAATACTTTTATTTATTTCAAAATACTTGTATGACATATGGAGTAGTATAGATATCCTACATTAAACTCATATTGAAAAGAATTTATTGATCAATAAAAAAAATGAGATAATATAATTATTAACGTTATACTCTTATATTGATATATTACACTGTAAGAACAATATATATCATTCATAATATATCAAAATGTAAAAAAAAAATGTCAAAGAAAAATTAGACAGATAGTTGTTAAACCTCAATTTGAAGTTTAAACCATGTCGAATTTAACTTACTCTTATATTCCTAAATGCAAAAATAGATCTTAATTAATTTATTATTATTAGAAAGCTAGTAAATATAAATATACTGACTTCATTAATGCGAAAAAAAGTGTAAATTAGGAGAATTTAGATAAATATGTGTAAGAATATATAGTTGTATTATTAACACATGAATACACACACACACTTAATATTCATGAATATAGTTATGGATAGTTTAGATTTTAGGAGCAATATTCTTCAATAATTGTTAAGTAAGATTAAACCTTTCTATATGACTTTCTTTTTAATGTAATATTGTAATATTTTACCATAGTTTTAGAATCTAAATTGTCTAATTCCAATGGATCATATATAATCTTATAATTATTGATATTATCTAAATTAAAATCTAATATGCTATTATTATTAATCCTATTTTTATTATAACTATATAGATACTAGTCTATTATTAGATATGAGTCATTTGATATCATTTGGATATAGATAAAAAGAAAAAAGAAAAAAAGGGCTTTAAAGTATACCATAGACTTCATTGAACTCACTCATTATGAGAATTTAAATTTAAATATTCAATTCAAATATACACAAATATCTTTATATCAATTTTTTTGTCCATTTCACTTATTTTCATCTTCTATAATTTTAACCTTATGTTATGTGTATGAATTAAGATTATGTAGACTCAAATTTGATTCAACCCATCAAAACTCGATCCGACCCGACCCATCTAGTTAACCTATAACTACTCGAACCCAACTCGTTAAATTGTATAAAATAACTCAAATTCACCCAGTTAAGTTAATCAAAAAATAACCTGACGCCAACCCGACTCTACCAGTCAAATTAACTCGAAATGACTTGACTCTAAATTTACTTAATCCGAACCCGAACCCATCCGGCAAATTAAACCGAAATGACCCGAAACTACAATGATCCAACCTGTAACCGACTCAAATAATATAATGACTCAAAACGACTCGAACCCAAAATAACCCAACCCACAATCGACCCGCAAAAAATAAATGACCCAAAATATTCTAATTAAGGAATAACTCAACTCGCTATGACCTTATCCAAATTTAACCCATCTGATCCGATTGTCACCTCTATACATAACTACCCATTAAGTAATAATATAATAGTCAATATAAATTTTAAAATTGTGAAAATAAAACATGAAACAAACGGTGTCAAATCTATGTAAATAAATTATATAAATGATAATATTCCTGCAAAAAGGGACACTTAAATTGCCATCCTTCTTTTACAAAAATTTCTCTACCACGACTTATTTGATATGTAAATCCCATGGCAAAGAAAACCAACTTAACGTAAATGTAAGATAGTATGAGAGATATTTACAACCCTAGTTTTAAAAATCGAACCGATCATCGAACCGGTATCATAACTGATTCACTGATTTAGTGGTCGAACAAGTGGTTTGGACTGGTCGAATCAGTGGTACATTTTAAATCAAAAAATATAAAATACATAGAAAATTAAACTATACATAAATTTGACCAGCTTCCAACCGACTTTTTAACCGATTCTAAGACCGATTTTCACTGATCTGACTGATTTTTGACCGATTCACTGGTTTCAAGATCTTAAACCGACACATGAAATCTGATCGGTGACCCGATCGGTTCGCCGATTCATCGGTCGGTCCAGTCTGGTTTTTAATACTAGGTTTACAATAATACCTTATTAATAATTAACAAGTTATATTAACAATTAACAGATACTTAATCCATACAAAAAAAATATTTTATTACTAAACTTTATTGAAAATAATATATGTTATAAAAAAATTATAATATACTTTTTTTAGCCTCTTTTTTTCTTCCAATTATCTATATGTTAAATAATTTATTATTTTTAATAAAAGTATAAATATAATTTTAAAAATTCTTTCATTAACTATTAAAATGAATACAAGTTAATAGAATACCTATCTTTTAAATACCAAAAAAAGGTCTATTATGTTAACATTTCACTACGAGATAGTATTAGCTACTTAAATATGTTTAATAATATTTACTAATTGTGGTAGCTACTAATAAATTAAAAATATAAATAACTTTAATAATACTATTCTAAATACACTAATCCAAAATACTCTTAGTTTAAGCTTTTTCAAAACAAAAATTTTCATCCCAAATTACTAATCCAAAAACTCTTTACTAAATTAGAAGTTTAATATAGCCAGATTTCTAACCTATATCAAAATCACTAAAAACTCTTCAAACCTCTCCTTACCAAACGTCATAAAATGAAAAAAAAAAATCCTAGCATTTCATATTTGAACTGGACAACAGTTAAAACACTCAACAAAATATCAAAGATCTCATTAGCAAAATTTGGAATCAACAACAACAATAAAAAAACTATTTAGTTAAGAGCGACAATACGATCTCTAAATGCCAAAGTTCCCGCTTCAAGACTTAAGATGCAGACGCAGCTTGCTTCCTTGGTGCAGCTTCAGTACCTTCTCTGAAGTTGGTTTTGAACCTCCTGGGAACATGGCGAAGATACCTCATACGACCAGTTCCGGTTGTCTTTCTTCTGATTGCCTTGATACTCCAATTATCTGTAATACAATCAAGGGCGTCATTAAAAGATTAAACCTCATATACATATATAGAAAAAAAAAAAAAAATATGTTATATGGTGGGCAACCGAAGCCCAGCAGAATCACTTCAATACCTGCAAGCATACTTTATTAGCTACCACAACAAAATGTAACAAAGAAGCTTCCAAACACCATATGATTGATTACAAAACCTCAAATTGTTAAAACAACGGCAGATTGATCACCTCTTACATCACAGGGCACTATCAGTGACCCAAGTGCAGGAATATAATACAATAAAGTGTTTGTTTGGTGGGGAAAAGATACCTTCGAATTTTAGACCACTTAAATAGTGTATGCGTAAATGACAAATACTTCTACAAAAATATCCATTTAGTACCAACAAAGTCCTTAAATAAGTATTTCTTTATTAAAAAAAACTTCTATTTTATATAAGATATGTAGAACCCATAAGATATAAAAATATCTTTTTACCCTACTATAACCCTCGTCAAAAAAATAAGATTCAAATCGGAAAGGCACATAATAAGATTCAAATCAGAGTGACCGTTGCTTTCAAAAGCTATACTCTAAAATGAATAAACTACTTGCTGAGAGCTTGTTTGGTACCAGGTAAAAGGGACAAAAAATAAAACCCCCAATATTTTACATCAATAACCTTTTCAGTCACTTATTTTAGGTCTTGGTTCAAACTATAATACACATTTGATCAAAAATGATTTTATTTATTCCAAATGCACTATGCCAGATAAGAGGGTGCACAGGTCTAAAACCAGACCGAAACAAAGTTAAGGACCAGAAATTTTTAAGGTTAGGACAGGAGACCAGACCAGTTAGGACATGAATTAGTAAATAATATATTTTTTCAGACAAAATGGTAATAAGATGCCGAATCGGATTGGAAGATTGAACCGGTTAAGGACAGAATTTTTTTACTTTGGGACCAAACCCCAGACCAGAGAACAGAATACCGGTCTGATTTTGAACCTGAACCCAAAATAACCAGCCAGTCCAGTCCAAAATTCCAATCCAGATCAATTTTTAAACACCCCTAATGTCAAAGACTCAAAATACAAGGATATTTTTTTCACCTTTATTATATCCACATACCAAACGAACATGCACTATAAGACTAAAACTAGACTCTTAAACAATATCCATCTAACTTCACGATGAAAAGGGAAACAATGGCAGCAAGATCCTGTAATACTAAATTAGCGGCAGCAAACCGACCTCAAAAAATTGATCAACAAAATGCTGGCAAAGAACTCCCATTCAGACGAAAAAATTTCTGGGGTACTATTCTTCTGATGACTAAGCGCATTAATTAAGCCTAACTATGATGCATCCCAAAGCACGCACATCAGCCAAATTAATCTCAAGTATGTTTAAAGATTTCAATGATGCCCAGTGTCCTAGGTGAATTGAATGGCATTCATGCGTGTAAGGAAAAGACAAAAAGAAAAAGGGGCTACCGAAACATAGCATGTAAATAGGTGAACTACACAGAAATAAATACTAAAAGTCTCTTGGGACCTAATCTTACAAAATTCAGGCTTAACCACTAAACCAAGCTAATCGGTACAAGTATTTTCACTACCATGGTCAATGGATCAATGAGAATGCGAATGTCAATTCTAATACAAAATAGCAGACATTATTCATCATCATATAAACTAATAAATAACCACAAATTCATTAGACATAACTAAAGCGTCATAATTTCAACAAAACGATATGGCTTCGCAGCAATCATCGAGAATTCGACAATAAGAGAATCGCATGAAACATAAAAGCTGCGGAGAGATAAAGAACAGGGAAAATTACATTTCCTCTTACGGGCGGCGGGGAAAGCACACGCAGAGCATCTACTCTTCTGGAGATGAAAGCTGCGGCGGCCACATCTCACACAGAGAGTGTGAGTCTTGTTTCTTCTCTTACCAAAGCTCCCTGTTCCCTTACCCTACTCTCGTTGAATATCAAGCAAAATTCAAAATGATTATACGCCCATGAGGAACGAAATGTCAATGACCAAACAGCACAAAGGAGAGAAACCCTAACCATTTCGGCGTCAAGGCAGAACCCTAGCTGTCGGAAGCTTTCGAGGAAACAGAAATATGGTTGACACATATAAATGTATTATATTAGTTAGGGATTTAGAACTTAGTTCGTGGGCTTTTTCGGCCCTTCGTGGCCTTTTTCGTAAAAATAGGCACTCAGGCCCAATTCGATCGATTATAGTGTAAATTCACCCGCAGACGCACCCACACCACACGTACGAAAAATTGTATCCCTCACTATTATGTCCGTAATAAAGTATATATGGTGTTATTTTATTTTATGTATTAATTATTACTACTCTACACTTATAATACATACATACATACATACATACATACATACATGCATACATGTATATACATAATGGTGGAGCCAGGGTTAAAATTTCACGGTATCCTCAAATAAAATAATACTCTTAAGTAATAAAGTAATATATATACATTACGCTTAAATATAAAATTTTACATAGTTTTACAACAGAATTCGTCGATTTTCATACTTTGAAAGTGATCTATAATAACATTATTACTAATAGAATTAGATAAATCTATTTCTATAAATGTTACTAAATAATCTTGAAGCCATTGATCACACATTTTATTCCTTGATGTAGTCTTTATGAAATTCATTGTAGAAAATACTCGTTTGATGCTTGTAGTTGTTACCGGTAAAATCAAAGCCAATTTCACAAGCCTATAGACAAAAGGATATGTCTTATGCTTCTTGGTTTGCACTAATTTTCTTGAAAGGTCAACAAGCCTTTTCAAGCCATAAAATCTGCTATCTGATCGAATATTTCTAATATAATTCTCAAGTTGATTGTTTAACACCACAATATCAATATTAAAGAAATCATTAGGATAAAAAAGCGGTTAATCTAATTAAAGGTTTCTTGTTAAAAGATTTAAATGATGATGAAAGATGCAAATATGCAACACAGCTTAATGATTTGGTGCTCGTGCACATCAAACTTGCAATTAAGTTCCTTTAGCTGTGAGTTTATAATACTATAAAGACAATCATATTTATAATGATGTAGATTCATGACGATTGAAGCTTGGCGTGATGATCTATTCCCCTTAACATATTGCTCAATCATGTTAGGCACATCAATGTCTCTCTTGTTACAAAAATAAAACAACTTCATTCAAAATACCTTCCCATCCATTATCTCTTATCTCTTGCAAACGCTCCTTAGCAATTTCCGCAAGTGCTAAGGCATTCAAAATGTCTTGATCATTCTTTTGCAATGCCTGAGATAAATCATCTATAATTCCCATAACATATATCATTAAATATAACATGAAAATGAAGTCCAAAGTTTGTAATCCATATAATAAGAATGTAGCATCCTCGTTTTTATCAAATATCCTATCAGCTTCTAAGTCTTCAAGTACCTTGATTATAGGAGAAAATAAATTTTTGAGACTCAAAAAATTCCTTAAATGAGACCCCAACAAGTATCACTAGACCTCTTACAATAACATATTCTTAGTTTAATCCCCGACTAGATTCTATCAAGCCTTCTTCCAATGTATTTGCCATGTAAGTAACTTGTTTATCTTGAAGATAATCTTGATGCTTATTAGAGGAACCAATAACATTCACAACCCGTGTAACATTGCTAAGAAAACAACTAACCTCATTATGAATTTTACCATAGCAATAAGAGCCAACTGAAGTTGATGAGCAAAACAATGAACATAATAGGCACAAGGATTTTCATTCTGAATCAATGTTTTCAGACTACCAAATTCACCTTGCATATTTCAAGCTCTATCTTACCCTTGTCCTCGTACTTTTGATAAATATAATCCATATTGACTCAACATTGATTCAAGTGCAGCCTTAAGTGATAAAGTAGTTGTATCTTTGACATGTACAATCCTAACAAACGTTCCCATAATAAAAACCCTAGCATCAACATAACGTAAAGCAATAATCATTTATTTTTTCTTTACTATGTCTCCTGCTTCATCCACTAATATGCCAAAAAAATCATCTCCAATTTCATTAAAAATCTCATTAATTATTTTAGATGTAAATACATAACTAATATCCTTTTGAATCTCAAGTGAAGTCATCTAATTATTCTTTCGAGCATTTCCTAACACAACTCTAGCTATAGCTTCATTATTATACCTTAAAGACTCCAGAAAATGAAGAAATTTACCTCAATTTAGAGAATTTTCTGACTCATCATGATCTCTAAATGTTACTCCCCCCTCAAGAAGAAATCTAACAGCCTGAATAGATGCATCTAAACAGATAAGATAATCTGATTTGACTTATTTGGATTGCTTTATGAAAGAGGCTTTAATGCTTTGCTTTTGTTTAATAAGATCTTCACATTTTTTTAGTAGCTTTAAAATAAGGACTATTAGAACTACAAATATGAACCTCAAACCTTTGTTTTTTATTCTAGTTTATAAATCCTTTTACCACAAAATGATCATCGACAGCTTTAGATTTACTTTTAAACAAGTAATAAGGCAGACAAAATGCAGCATCTTTAGCTGTACTATATTCTAACAAATCATATTCATCAAAATAAGATGAAACAAATTGACAAATTTTCCCACCAATAACCTTTGTAGGAAAGTTATGAGTACGATGTTGATAAGGGCCTTTTAAAAGATAAGTTCTTCTTACCTCATCTTGAATATTCGGATAAAAAATCTGAATTTTCTTTTATTAATCCAGGATATGCTTCTAATGTTTCCAAATCAACTTTACCTTCATTAGTGAATCTTAATTCTTGTGGTTGGCTTGAAGATGGGAGTGCTTGGTTTTCAGAAGTTGGTAACACAACTTGATTAACAGAATTAGATTTGTGGTAGCTATTTTTAGGTTGGCTTAAAAAGTATGTCGTTGCATCCTAAATTAAGACATTAAATAATTTAATGAATTAACTAAGGAATTTACTAAAACTTAATTGATAATATAATTTTATAACAAATTAATTTAAAAATAACTAATAAATTAAACAATTCAATCCATAAATCTAAAAAATTTGATTTCTACATTCTAATTTCTACAAACTAATTTTGATTTCTACCAAATTAAATAGAATTTATACATTAATAAGATAAATTAGGATTTCTATAAACTAAAAAACTATAATCAATTAATAAGATAAATATAAATAAATTAAATACATTTTAATTTCACAAATTTATGATAACAATTTAACTAACTAAAAATAAACTAAAATCTTACCTTTTGTCCTTGTTGGTTAGACTTTAGAGTCTCGGTCTTGTAGTGCAGACTTATAGAAATCAAAGCAGCAAGTAGCAGCCAAGAAGTGGGCAAGGTCGAAGCAGGGTGGGGTGGCAATTAGACAAGATACAAGAAGTTAAGAATCTAACTAGACCAAAAGACTGGAATTGGAAGAGGAATGAACGGCGGTGGTCGCCAGCGAGCGCTAGTGGCGTGGTCGAGGGTTGATTGGTTTGGTCTACGTTGAGGGCAGTGGAGGGAGACGGAGATCTGGGTGACTGGGTTGCTGTGCAACTATGCTGGTCTGCATCGACTATCGAGGGCAATGGAGGGAGATGAAGGGGTTGGGGCTGGCTGCTGCAAATGGGTAAGGGTTTAGGGGTAGAATCAAAACTATATCATTTTGATTCTACAAAATAATTTGACAGTGACAGATCAAGGGATTTGATCCAGGGACCTTGGGGTCGAAAAATTGGGGACCTAATTTGCCTAACCGTTCATCCATTACAATCTTTTGATATGTCTTACAGATATAATATATATTCAATACCTAAAAAATGAACAAAATTTCTACCTTACCGCAAGGCTCCATGGTGCCCCAAGATACCATGTGGAAGCTTTGGCTCTGCCCCTGTATATATATATATATATCATAGGTTCAGAAATAACAACAATATTACCTTCTTTGTGAACGAATTCACATCGAATGTCAAAGGTTTCATCAAAGAGCTACTAAAAAAACTTGGTGGAGTTTGACTATCACTTGCCTTAACCCAAAGGAACTGAAATTGATCTCTACTTTTTGATGATATATACTTATGGGGGGATGATTTTTTTTATATCTTAGTATTTGAATGTAGAGGTTTTGTTGTCCTGTTATTATTTTTTATTTTGGATATCTTTATAGACTCTTAGTTCCAATGGATCATTTTTTGTTGTATTTTGTTATATTATACTTAGAATCAATCTCCAAATGCTTATTTAAGTTTTATAAAAAGTTTCATTATTCTTAGTTTATATTTTTTTTAAGATCTAAGTATTTTGCCTTTTATTCAATGTAAGGAAGTTATGGTAAGCTAGACTTATATCTAGTACATTAGTAACACTTAGTTATCTTGTTATTATGCTACCACTTAAATAAAAAAAATTCAATAGTAAATTTTAAGGTTTTACAATGATGATGGTGGAGTCATAATTAAACTTAGTTAAGCTTGTATGGTTGGAGTAAACAAACCAAAACAAACTCGATTAGGGAGCTGGTTATAGGAGGAAGTGTACTAAGAAAAGAGAAAAGAAAAAGGGAAATAGAAGAAGGAAATAAGGGAAATGGGAAAGAAAAGAAGAAGTTTAGGGTTATAGTTTGGGTTAATGTGAGGACTGGTGAATTAGGGTGATGTTAAAATACAAATCATCTAAGATTAGGGTTAGGTTAAATTTGGGGTATTAAAATGGTGTTAAGGATACATATAGCTAGTATAAGGTTTTGTTAATATGTGAAATTATGCAAATTACCATATTACTAAGCCATCCTTATCATTCATGTCTTGAAATATTAAAGGTTGATACTTGAGTATTTATGTGATTCTATGAGATTATGGGTTTCATATGATTTATGTAGTATGCCATGCTTAGGTTATGCTAGGCTTTAGTCCTAGAAATCAATCATGCTAATGTAATTTATTTGTAATCCTCCAAAAATTTAAAAGTCTATAATTTAATAAATCAATTTTATTTGGGATAACTTAGCTTTTAAACTTATTTAATTTAATTATTTTAATTTGAGGATTTTGCCTTTTAAATTAATTTAATTTAATTATTTTGTGGATTTTTGAGTATATAAAATTAGATGTGAATATTTAATAAATTAAGATAAACAATTTTTTATGTTATCATACTCATTTTATCTAAATAATTTTTCAAACCAATATTTTCTAAAATTTACCTTTTAAACTAATATACTAAAATATATTAAGTTAAATTATCAAAACTTGTTTATCTACCAAAAATATTACACCCTATTTCCCACAAATTATTTTATCTATTTTCCCCTATTTTTCCTTTTTTCCTTTTCCCCTTTTCCTTTTTTTTTTCTTTTTTTTCTCTCCCTCCTTCTCCTTTTTTCTTTCTTTCCCATTTTCCCCGACTGGGCCAGCTCGCCGACCCAAATCACCTTCCCCCTATCTCGTGCGGCCCAAGCCGTGTTGCTTGCCTCCTTTGCCTGAACCGCCCGTGTAACACCCCAAAATTCACTACTTTTTTTTAAAGCGGAAGTAATTAAAATAATTAATTTAAAACCCGTGAATTCTGGAGATGTTACCACCACAGTTAGTACCAAACCGGTTCTCTCCAACCGTTCAGTACCAAGTGCTAAGGCTAAGAAAAAGATTAACAATCAATTACAAATCAAGACAAACTAAACTCTAAACAAGCATTAAACGGTTGTAAAACAAATTCAGAGTACGCATAAAGAATTGTTATTCAACTTAAAAAGAGAAATAGTTACAACCGATAAAAGATTAATAAAAGGAAGTAGAATCACATAAAGACTGAAATATGACTACAACTCTCTCGAACTCGAGCCAACCACAAACTCAACACACAGCCCCGACTAATGTCTCGCCCACCTACATAAAGTCAGAAGGGCATACTACTCGTGGGAATGCGCAGCACCCATGAAAAGGGTGATCAGTACGCTACGTACTGAGTAAGATAACCAAGCACTAAGGCCAACACATAAGCACATAATCCATACAGAATAATAAAAGGGCATAATCCAACAAAACAACATAAAAGGCATATGAACAATTCAGGTAAAAGTACAAAGACCCAATTACAATCCGGATTAATTATTTAATTAATCTTTTATCGGAAGTCGATTCACACCATACCTTTTTATCAAATCCATGTAAGTACAGGAACACCCCACTATTATTGTCGGTGGGCCGGTCACTTGCGGGACAAAGTCCACACCACTATTATTCACCGGTGGATTGGTCACTTGTGGGACAATAGTCCACACCACTATTCCTGACCGGTGGATCGGTCTGGTTCCTACTCACATGGTGTTCCACTGTAAGTAATTAGTATCTTTTAAGTGTCTTGGCAATCTCTGGTTTGTATTTATTGAGCTCGAGTCACCCCACTATTATTGCCGATGGGCCGGAAACGCACAGGTACAAAGCCTGACCATTATTATTACCGGTGGACCGGTTACACATAGGACATCATGTCCTAACCACTATTTCTGACCGGTAGATTGGTCTGAACCCGGCTCAATAATCTTCCACTTTAAATGATTAGTGTCTTAAGTATCTTATTCAAAGGCTTTCACCCTGGACATGCATGAATCATCACACATCACAAATCATAAATTTCACAATCATAATTACACTTTCATCACTAAATACACATGATACACAAAAACCCTAATCATCCACAACAAACCCTAATTAACCACAACAAACCATGGTTAACCACTCCAACTTTATTTAACCATAACAACCATAATTAGCCACTCTACGCCTTAGTTAATCATAACAAACCACAATTATCCACTCCAACCCTAGTTAATCACAATAACCCATAGTTAATCACTCCGAACCCTAATTCAATCTCCTCCATACCCTTATAATGTCCTACGTACTATTTTTCACCCAAAGTGTTCAAACACCCAAACAACACTTATATTACCTTCCTCACATCCCAAATCAACTTTCCACACATAAATTTCACTCACATGCAAACTTTATACCTCCCATGCAAAACCCTAACTCTACCATGCAAACCTTAATTCCACCATGCAAACCCTAATACCACTATACAACCTTTAATACCACCATACAAACCCTAGATTCTGTCATACAAAACCCTAAATTCAATCCACACAAAACCAAAGATCCATCCATATCAAACCCTAGATTCAAACCATAGAAAATCCAAAGATTTGTCCCTATAATACAATTGATTAGATTCTCCCATTCATAACCACAAATTAGATTCTCCCATACAAGACCATAAGTTAGATTCTTCCACATAAAATCTTAAATTAGAATCTCCCATATAAACCATAAATTAGATTATCCCATATAACATCATATATTACATTCTCCCATACAAAATCATCCAAACCATAAATTAGATTCTCTCATACAAAACCATAAATTAAACTCTCCCACACAAAATCATAAAAATCATAAATCAAATTCTCCCACACGAAACCCTAAAATTCTCCATTTTATTCTTCCACTCATGAATCATTAAAATAATTAGGTCAACTCACCTCCCTTGATCAAACTCTTTTCCAATTCTCCTTTCTCATCCTTTCCCCCACACAACCACATCAACATCCTCACATGCATGCCTTACAAGGTCACAAACCATTCATCACACATACGTAATACACATACCATGCAAATAAACGAGAACATACTTCAACTCCACATCATACCATATATGACATAAATAATAATGATAGACATATGATACATAGCATGCGAAGCACATAATGCATATAAGCAAACAAAAAGCCTTAGCACCCCTTACCTAAAACGACACCGGTCTTGGAGCACGCTCCTACGCCTTCTCAGGGTTTTGACTAGTTTTACCTATTATGAGAGAAAAGCTAAAATTATACTCCCCCTATCAAAAATACTATTAAAAATAACTTAATATAAGACTAGGCTTTGATAAAATATTAAAATAATAATAGCAAAAATACCAAAAATAATATCAATATTAATAATAATAAGGTTAATAAAAACAGTAACAATAATAACAAGAAGGACATTACTCAAAAACATAGTAAAACAAGGGCTTCATCCCTTTTACTAAAATAATACTATTAATAATAATATTAGTAAATTAAATAACCAAATTTAGTAATAATAATAGTGATGAAATAATAATAATAATAATAATAATAATAATAATACATTATTAGCAAAACTAATGTTAAAATATTTGTATTAATAATAATGGAATACGAATAATGGAAATTCGAAATAGGAATAATAATAATAATTATACTTATAACATTTTAATATTAATAATAGTAAATATAGAAATAATAAGAAGAATAATAATAAAATCGAATTAAAATATAATAATAATAAAAACATTAATAATAATAATAATAATAATAATGCATATTAAAAATATAAATATTAAGAATAATAATAATAGTATTTATATGCAAATAATTGAAATAAAATAATTTAAGGGTTATAAAAATAGGAAAAATAGCTGAGAGGGTCTAGGGTTCAACCATAGGCTGGTGGGGATAGGCGGCACCGGCGGTGGTTCACGGCGGTGTCCCAAAAAAGAAAAGAAAGAAGAAAAGTTGCATGCTAGGAAAAAGCTAATGAGAATTAAGGTGGCAGTTGGGGTGTTTAGGGTTGCCCAAAAGGAGGGGGACAGAATAGAGGTGGTGGTGCAGCCAAAGGTGGCGGCGCACAGCGGCGATAGTGGTGGCCAAATGGAGGAGAAGGAGAAAGAGAGAGGAGGAGAGGGAGAAAGAGGAAAATAAAGGTATGGGGAGATAGAGGAGGGTTTGCAGAAGATTTTGGAGGTGAAAGAAGCTGCGAAAACGACGGAATAGGTGGCTAAGGGCGGCGCAAAGGGTGGCGGAGGCAAAAAATAGGGTTGATCGGGAAGGATAATTGGCACAGCCAGGGTAACTTGTGCAGAAATAATCGAGGGTGATGAATTGTTTGGTTAGCTAGAGGGAGGTGCGGGGAAGAGTTTGGTGGCTAGATATGGCGGCGAAGTTGGCCGGAGGCGGCGGACGAAGCGTCTAAAGGAGTGGCAGCGACAAGGTCAGGATTCTGGGTTGGAGACCAAAAGCTCGATGTAGGGTTGATTATGGGGGTATTTATAGATTTTAGCAGGGAGATTAGGGTTCTTTGGGTCATATACGGGGTAAGGAAAGTAGGGTAAGGGTCACCGGAGGCGAGGTTAGCCGGTGGCAGCAAAACTCGGGTAGGGGAGTGCGCAGGAGAGAGAGAGAGAGGATCGCGCGAGAAAGCGGAGATTTGGTTGGGTTGATGAGGCTGCCGAAACAAGGGGAAGAGAAAGGAAGGAATAGGTAGGTCAAAGGGGCCAGATCGGAGCCGAAAATCTCGGCTGGGCGGCGGAGTTGCAGGCAGGTCGGTGGCGGGGATGGCAGGTGCGAAGGCTGGGGAAGAAGAAAGGTGGGAAAACTGGGTGGTTCGGGGAAGAAGGAAAGAAGGAAAAGAAGAGGGAGACCGGGCCGGTCGGCAGGGGTTAAGGTGCATTAAATAAAACGACGAGTTCTAGGGATAAAACGGGAGAAACGCAGCACACAAGCTGCCGAAGGAGGAAGAAATGAAAGAATGGAACTAGGCCGCCGTAGGAGAAGAAAAGGAAGAAGGAAATTGGGCCGCGCCAGGCCCAAATCGGGGAAGGGGTGGAAGGAAAGAAAAAGAAAGAAAAAGAAAGAAAAAGGAAAAAAAGGGAAAAAGGAAAGAGAAAAATAATTTGTTTGGGTATTTAAATTTATTAAAATATTTGGGATATTTAAAAATAATAATATTTAAATAAAATAATATTTAAACCCCTTTTTAAGCTAAATTAGGATTTTTAAAAGATCTTCTATAAATCATATTTTAAATAGCAAAACACCTTGAATTTCTCCAATTAAATTATTTATAAAATTATTATTAATTTGAAACTATTTTCTCCTTATTATTTTAAATAAAATAATTTATTTAATAAATTTCTAAAATAAAATGCTTAATTAGCTAAAATACCCAAATTCTCTCCTAATAAAAATACTTATAAATTTATTCTTTATTTTCCCTAATTAATTCCCTTTTATTTTAATAAAAATAATTTATTTAAATAATTTTTCTGATAAAATATCATTTAAATATAATTTATAAAATTAGAAATTTTCGAGGCATTTTAGCCCGGCCGGTCCTCTCCTTTCTTTCTTTTCCTCCCCTAGACTGCCCGATCCTCCCCCTTTCCTTCAGCCAGCCACCACCGCATACCATTCAACCTCCCCTCTCTTCCTCTCCCCATCATTTTCTTCCCTTTTTTGACCCTGACCAACCCTATCTCTCCCCTCCCCGCATGCCCATCTCCTTTCCTTTTTCTCCTAACCCGACCTAACCTATAACTGGCAAGACTGCATTGCCAGCCACAGCGGCTGGTGGTCCTGCCACACCTGCCCCATTGGTCCTCTTCCCCTTAGTCATTTTCCCCCTTAATTAGCCTATAAATACCCCCATTAGCAGCCTGGATCGAGCTCCCTTTTCCCTGCCTAGAAACTCCAATTGCTCGCCGCTGCCCTATTAGCTCCTTATTCCGTCGTCGCCAGCGACCGTCGCAACAAACTCTTCCCACCAAAACCTTCCCCGCACCTCCCTTTACAAAATCGAGCCACCATCATCCCCCATCTTGCCTTATATGAGCCGCCCCGGCCGTGCAAAGTTGCCAACTCGATCAACCCACTCTAGCCTTTTACCGCCCTTCGCGCCACCTTCCGCCGCCAATCCCGCCGCTACTGGCACCTCCTCCACCCTCCAAAATGACCAAGGGACCTCCCCTACCTTCCCATACCTTCATCTCCCCCTTCCTCCCTCTCCTTCTACCTTCTCCATCTTCCACCACCTTCCACCACCTTTGGCCACCGCACCAACCGCCGTGTGTCGCCACTCCCGGTTGCAACACCACCTCCATTCCACCCCTCTCCACCTGCCGCATTTTCCATCACCTCAAACACCCCTCCACTTCCTATCCTTTATCCTACATATCCACCTTTCCACCTCTCTTCCTCCTCCACCGCTGCCGCCGTCGTTGCCAAGCGCAACCGCTGGTTCCACCACCAACCTTAGGTGGTACTCCAGCTTCCCCAGCCCCTAAACTATTTTCCGTAAATGTTAATAATTTTTAGTAGTAATAATAATATTATTACTATTATTATTATTAGTGTTGTATTATCATTGTTATTATTATTATTATTACCATTATTAATATTATTATTATGTATCACTCTTATTACCTAACCTAATTTCAGAAATACTTATAACTAAGGTATATTATTTAAAAGGCTACAACTTTAGTGTTAAAATGGTTATCCTTATTATTATTATTATTATTATTATTATTATTATTATTATTATTATTATTATTATTTCTATTACTACTACTAATACTATTATCATTATTATTATTATTAACAACTTTAGTATTAATATAGTTATCTTTATCATCATCATCATCATCATCATCATCATCATCATCATCATCATCATCATCATCATCATCATCATTATTATTATTATTATTATTATTACTACTACTACTACTACTTAACCTAAATTTATGATTTTCCTAACCAATAATAATATTATCGTTAATAATGGCCTACAACTTTAGTGTTATTATGATTAGGACTTTTCCTCATTTACTATTATTATTATTATTATTACTAACCTCACTATTATTCCTACTATTATTACTAATGCTAGCTATGGCATATTATCATTATCTTTACTATTATGGTAAATGTTTGAACCCTTATACTACTATTACAATTTTTATTATCATTACTATTAGTATTATTCTTAATTATTATTATTACTACTACTACTACTACTACTACTACTTAACCTAACTTTATTTTTATTATTATTGTTATTATTACTATTATTATTATTATCATTATCATTATCATTATTTCCTTGCTAATATTGTTAATGCTAACTTTGTCCATTATCACTTTTATTTATTAATATAAATATTTGGACCCTTATATTTACTATCATTATCATCATTTTGGTTACTATTATCATTATTATGGTTACTATTATCATTATTATTGTTATTATTATTATTATTATTATACTTAACATTACTATCATTATTATTATTATTACTACTTTTATTATTATTAATGTTATTTAAACCGAAGTTGGCATATTATCATTTTGTCGTTAAAGAAGAAGAATACTTAAGCCTTAGTATTTTACTATTTAATATTAGAATATCGTTAATATTATTTCTAATGCATTTATCACTAACATTATTACTAGGGTATCATTAGTAGTTATTACTATTATTATTGTTATTATTTTACTATTATTGTGACAAAATCATTTGAACCCTTATATTAATTATTATTCAAATATAACTATTATCATTAGGAATATTAGTACTTTGTTGGTATCACTGTTATTATATTATTATTTTAACCCTAACGCTATTATTAGCCTTAGCCTTAAAAATGCTAGGATTTCTATCACTATAAGCATTAGCATTACTACTATTATTATTATTATCACTATTTTCCTACAATTAGAATTAGTACTATTATTAGAAGAATAAAGCTATTAGGTTTAATAATATAAGTAGTAATATCTAGTAGGCTAACTTGTAGATAAAAACCCTAGTTTTCACGTAAAATGCTCCCTTTAATAATAATAACCCTAATTTTAGACTAAAATAAGGAGTAATGGTACTTTTGGTAGGAGGGAAACTAATCCTTAGTATTTTCCCTCTTATAGGTGAATCAAGCCAAAACTCTAAGGAGTCGTAGGAGCGTGCTCCAAGCCCGACGTCGCTTTAGGTAAGGATGTAGCTAAGGCCCATGTGTGTTATGCGACTTGTATGCCTTGGATGCTATATATTATGTTATGTCGTGTATTGTATGATTGTCATTAACTTGTCTTATGTGTAGCGCAACTTGGAGTTGAGGTATGTTTGTATGTGTTTCTAATGACATGGGTATGACATGTATATATGGTGATTATGATGTGATATGATATAACCCTCTAGGATATGCATATTAGGACCATTGATAATATGATATGGGAATGAAAGGGCAAAAAAGAAATAAAATGGGAAGTGAGTTCACTAAGGGGGATATGAGGTTGACCAAAATGAATGAGAGATGGAAACCATGGGGATCCTAAAATCTACATGGGGACTTTAGGTGTTTGCATGGGATGGATAAAACTCGCATGGGGATGATCTTTACGTGAGAAAAGTTGTTTTAAGGTGTAAATAGGGGAGAGTTGTGGAGTGATTGGAGACTTAGGCTGAAAAATAGTACGTAGATCGGTGTAAGGGTGCATAAGGGACCCGATTAGGATTTTGGGGGGAAGTAGTAATATGGAAAATGTGGGAGTAAAAATGATTAAGGAAGAGTGGAGTACGAGTTCAGAGTGTGGTTTTATTATATAAGGGGTGATTATGGGTGCCGTGGGAGAGAAGAGATATTAGGTGAAAAACAAAGAGGTTAGTTGTGGGAGAAGAAAGTTACTAGGGTTTGAAGTGGCCAACTAGGGTTTTTCCAGTCATATGTGAAATCAAAAGGTAAGATGATATGAGTTGGGATTGGATCTAATGAGTTAAGGCGTGGGGCGATAAATGAGGTAATGGTAGTGTAAGTGAGAGAGAGGGTTAGGCCACATCGGTCTAATTAGGGTTTTCAAGGGAAAACCCTAAGGGGTGATAGTAGGTGGAGTTAATGTCATAAGGTGTTGGGCCTTAACCCACACCCTTAGGGTTGGTTTTTCATTATATGTAAGCGAAAGGGGGAATGGATGTCGGGGCGTGATAAGGGGCACAAGAGTCTCAAGATATGGGACGAGCCCCCTTGAGAGGAGAAGTAGAATGTTGAGGACATGCATGTCAAGGGTGTAATGTTTACCGAATAAGACATGAATAAGATACTAATCACTTAAAAAGTAAGATTGTTGAGCTGGACCCAGACCGATCTACCGGCATAATAGTGGCCAGGTGCTAGGGTGCCCTAAAGACCGATCCATTGGCATATAATAGTGGTTAGGTGCGTTCTGCCCTATAAGTGACCGATCCACTGGCTATAATAGTGAGGGATCCTAAGCTCAACAAACCAAACATTATGTTGCCAATGAATCATGGGAAAGCTACTATGTAATTATAGTAAAACACCATGAAAGTCAGGGTCAGACCGATCCACTGGCAAAATAGTGGCTAGGAGCGTTCTGCCCTAGAGACCGATCCACCGGCATAAAATAGTGGTTAGGTGCGTTCTGCCCTATAAGTGACTGATCCACCGGCTATAATAGTAGAGTTCCCACACTCGCATGGATTGATAAAGATTATGGTGTGATACGACTATATTTAACAGAGATCTAAAAGAAAATAAGTCTGATTATACCATAGCTTACCTTCATCGTCTGTATTATTACATGCTGTCTATGTGTGCTAAGTTGTATGTTTTTATATGTTTGGCCTTAGCGCATCTGTTACCTTACTCAGTACGTAGCGTATTAATCACCCATTTTATGGGTATTGCTCATTCCTACGAGCAAAAGACCCATCTGAGCTTGTGTGGGTAAGGGATGACGTCTTTGATGCCTATGACACTTACGAGGAATCAAATAGGGCTGAGCGTTGAGCCTAGACCTGACTTGGGATTTGAGAGTGACTCAGCCGGACTCTGTTTTCTTTTTGGGTCATGTATTATTATATTTTAGTTAGGTTATATCGTATGTTGCTTTATGTATTAGAAAAACTCTAGTCACGTACTCTTTGGTTTGTAATCCTAAACCACACTCTGATTCTATATGACTTGTGTTTTACTAATGATTGGTGTTTTATTAATGAATCGTATTTGATGTTAACCTTATTTTGCCTTAACACTTAGTACTGGAATGGTAGGAGTGAACCGATCTGGTACTAAGTGTGGCAGTAATGCCCCCGAGTTTATGGTTTTATCTTTTCACTTCCATTAAACCCTTTTAATTAAATGAAATTTTTCAGTAGTAAATTTAGGGGTGTTACATTATTGCCTTTACTAAGCATAAAATTAAGTGTAATGAATTATGTTAAGTTTTATTACTTTGATATATATTTGGAAGTTAATGTTTCGGGTTTTATATTGAGAATGGTTTTTCCCTGGGCCTTTATAATGTTTTGGGAGTGTTTTCATTGAGGTTGATCACATATATGTAATGTTAATAATGTAGGAGAGTTCGAGTATCAATTAGAGAAAACATGGTTGTGGAGTGTTGGTGTTAATATTGATGCTAGGTAATTTAGGTCAAAGTTGTAAGTTTTGCATAAACTATGTATATCATTGTATTCTTTGATATTTTTACATAAAATTTCATATATAATGTGATAGAGTTTGTTTGAGTGTGAAATAAATTATGCTACTAGTAAGTTTTGAGGAGTTTATGAGGAATAAGGGTAAAATTGTCATTATAGGTTAAGTCTAGTAATTTGAGGCTTTATAGGTGTTATTTGGCTAAAATGTGATTATTTTGACTTAGTTATGTTTAAGAAAAGTGGAAAAACATTATAGAAAAAGAACTTAAAATGGGTTTTGAAACTCTAGGGATTAGATCAATATTTTATGTATGGAATGTTAGATTTTATTCATAATTTTTGGATTTTTTTTCACCATGGTATATTTGTGTCCTATGTCAATTTTGGTTGTTTAGTGAGTTTTATTGATGAAGTTATGAGTTGAGGGCGAATGAGGGTTTTGTGAGAGTATTTTAGTCTTTTTCACATGTATATTATCTCCTTTTGTACTTGTTGTCTTTTCTTATGCCTTATCTTCACATCACGTGATTATAAAATGTTTTATTTAATTAACAAATATGCATTCTCGGTGTTTGAATAATATATTATAGTTCAAATGAATTTAACAATAGTTAATATTTGATATAACAAATGAGAAGTAGTACCCCATGTGATAAGTTAGTGGAAATATAAGTGGAATTGTTATGATGATAAGTAAATCAAGTGGCATTCATTACACATGAAGTATAATTGTATTGGTCATGATGGCTAATAAGCCATTAATAAATAAAGTGAAAAATTACATATGTCAGGACCAAGGTTATTCATCTTATTTATATTTCTTTTTGGGTTGTTGCGATGATTATAGTGGCCCTCGATCTACTATATACTTTTTTTATCACTTGAATTGGGTGATACGTACTTAAAAACTATAAGTCTAAACTTGTGGTCCCCAACCACGTTCTTCCTTGGAGGGTGTAATATGTTATGATGTCATTCCACCAGCTAAGGAATAGTGGTTAGGAGCATCATATTGTGAGAATTGTTTCATGCTTTAACACCATTTAATCATTTATGTCTATAAACTTAACATGACCAAGTAAATAAAATAATCGTGATCACCTAAAGTTGAACTCTAGTATGGATTTCTTTTATGTCACCCTGTTACATTACTCAGTATGTAGTATACTGCCCATCATTTTCATGGGTTCTACTCATTCCCATGAAAAAATACTGCCATATTTTCTAGGTAATTGCTAATTAATGCTTCTAGTGTGACTGTCTACAGTGAGAGTTTATTTGAGTTTGTAGCGTACAGTTGTCTAAACATCTATCTCTCTAGAATTATATTTCTTCATTTTCTATTTAATCTATTCTTTTATTTCTTTACATCATAATCTTGTATTATTATAGGATCAAGTAATTCTTACACCTGATATCTAGGTATAAGTTACTTTTTAGTTTTATACCCGGCATAAATAGGTAAAGCTAGTACCTTTTCTATGATGGATATATTATAAAACTAAATATTTTATTATTATTACGCATGAAAAAATAAAAAATTTTAGTAGTAAATTTAGGATGTTATTGAAATTCCATTACACATTATATTTTTAGGATCAAATAATCTATACATATGTAATTAGGAAGAGCCAATGTACATACTATATGTAGCATGATTGATTAATCAAGGATTTTGAAAACCTCTTATTTCCCAAAGAAATGAGAAGATATATTTACATTATACTTAAATTTTGTTGAAGTTATTTACTATATTCTTTGGGTTGTTTATGTTATAACTACCATCAATATTAGCTAGAAGTAAGTATGAAATAAATGCATAAAATGTACATTTTGTATGTGCGGAAATCCAAAAAGTGTTACTACTTACTAGCTAATAGTTAGTAGACTATAAAATATTATTTTTGTCACATGAGAAATGATATCATGTTAATGCAACAATGATAGGTAAGATTATTGAAGCTTGCACAAGCACCCACTAAGAATCCTAAAGATTTTTTTAAATGATGATCTCATATGAATGACTTATCATTTAGTTAAATTCATAATTAAGCACTCATTGTGAAATTATATGCAAAATCTCCTATATACTTGAAATATTACAAGTGAACACATGTAAAATATTTGAATACACTATGGATAGAGTGATGCATTGATGTAAGGGAACATGCTACATTTTGGCAACTAAAATATTAAACTAGCATAAATTATTGAGTGTATAACCATCTAATTAGGATAATAATGCAATATCATTCTCCAAGTTGAAATAAAAATGACCTAATAGAGTCATTGATCATGCATTTAATTAATGGACCTTTGTTAGTGCGGTTTGGAAATTATGTGCCATTATTTTTGGTATGTACCAACTACATATCATATTATCCTCTAAGATTGACTCTATTAGTATGAGCCTAATACTTATCTTAAAGTATGGATGTTCCATGTAAGTGCACTTGATACTCCTTTATACATATGAAAGTAGTCCACAAAGAAGGGGTGAGAATGTTAGTATTACCAACCTTAGGTTAAAGAAAGGGGAGATTGACTATGAATTAAGCATGTACAAAAAAGAATTATTCTATAAATTATGGAACCAAGAAAAAGTTAAAGTGCACTTGATGCTTATGCTTGCAAAATGTAGCTTAGCTACAACTTGTGTCTATTATTACACAAAAACAATGAATTTTATTTGTGTTGACCAATTTTCCAACTCATATAGAAATTCTTGTGGTGGCTTCTAATAAGTTAATGGGAAGTATGATATAAGTATGCTAGAAAAGAATTATTTTAAACCATAATGTTGAAACCTTAAAAGGGATTTATAATCCTCAAGAGAGGGTAAACTTGCCAAAATCTCCAAGAAGGTTATTGAGCATTTCCATAATCATGGAATTAAAAAAAGAAACATTCTATCAGTAAATAAAATATCCATAATTATCATTGCATCAGTATAAGATGGCATGAGGTTGATATTGGTGATGTCTTTATTTAAATAGTTGCAACCGATGATGGATAAAAGTGAGAACTATTCTTGATTCATTATGGAATATTAATGTCAGTGCATAAATGGTTGGATGAGTTAGAATAGGTGAATAGATGTCAAATGTATTTGCGATTTACATGTAAATTAATTCCAACATTTTGAAGTGTCACATCAGTTATTTATAAGTGGGTGTTAATCGATAGTTAATATAATTCAAAGCGAATATGAGGGCACTAATCTTTACACAAAAGCTAGATTTTTATCCTATGGGGTTTTTATTCGTAGTGCCCTAAATAAGAGGACATAAAATGTGCACTCCTACATATAAATAAACAATACATGATATAAATTATGGACAACATATAATAAGTTAAAGGGGAGAAAATTGTATTTTTTTTCTTGGTCATGATTTTATCCAATAGGATTTCTAGTAATGTTTTTAATGAAGTGATATTTTCAGTGTACAAATGTTAGGGGGAGTATCAAATATTGGTAAATGAGACACCTATATATACGAGGATAAATTTTTTAGGTTCTCTTATACCTTTGTGTATAGTCTATAGTTATGAAGAGTATAAATAATTTGAGATAATATATTAACTTATCACTATAAATATCAAAGGATGTATTTTTAATGAAATTATTGTAAATATCCTATTTATATGTTGTAGATGTGTACCTCATCAATTTTTATTGTCTTAAATCATTGGTTTAATATTTTAATAATTTCCATCAATTATTATAGTTTTTATAATAAAGTTTTAATTGTTAACTCTTTATATCTTTACCAATTTATATTTCCAACCCCTTTACATTATGAATGTAATTAGTATATCAAATTATATATAGCGATAAGGTAGAATGCACACACACATAAGCATCACTGAGAACTACACTCCTTCCTCTCTTTCAGTCTTCTTTTGCATATTTTGAGTTTCTTAAATTTATTTCTAATATCTCATCCCAAATCTTTCAAAATGTGTTTATAATTATGTTGATATAAAATAAAGGGGTTTTAGTTTTGAAATGAGCTTCAATTTCTAATAAAAAAATTTAAATTTCAGGTATATTGATCAATTGGTCTACATAACCAATCGACTGGTGTACTAAGAAATTTACATTCTTATTTGCGACACAGCAATTGACTGGTTTACCCAAACAAATCGACTGTTTGTACTAAAATTTCATATCCTTTTCTGATTTTGATTTGAATTTCTCTCTAATGTTTATGAAAACTTATAATTTGAGTCCAATTATGCTAATATGCATGTCTTAGTGCTCCAAAATTATTTTCACATTCTTTAGACCATTACATAATTTTCATTAGCTAATTTTTTTTTCTAAATGACACTTTTGAGGCAAGCTTCACCTTTCTCTTCTCCTTTACCTCTACCTCTCTCTTCTGGTAGCTAGGGTTGATATATTGACTTTTTGCACCATATCCTGACTTACAAACCCACTTCCATGCTCATTCCTAACTCCACTCAGCCCCACCACCCCATCAAGTCAGCCCTTACTTATTGGTTGCCCACATTCAACCTCACTAGTCTCATCCCCCTCTCTCCTATGAATGTTGACGTGGCCTTGCCTCTATATCTTTCATTGTAGATCCATTTTCATTTTATATTTATTATTCTTGCTCTCTTCTCCTTTCTCTTCGTGGAAAATTTCCCCAAGTGTTGAGCATCCCTTCATTTTCCCTCTTCTCATCTTTGTTGAAACAAACATAGAATTTCTTTAGTTTTCTCCCTTCGTTGTGCCAACATTGTGCTCCTTTCTCTTCTTCTAATCTTGGTTTTAGTTCTTTCCTACATTCTTTAAGCAAGGAAGAATTAATTTTGAGAAAGGTTGAAGATTTCAACTCTTTTCTTGACATCCTATTTTTGAGAAAAGGTGGTATTTTGTGTCATTCTTCTTATTCTGATTTCTATTTGATTTTTAATTAATTTTTGAAAGATGATTTTAGTGGTTTTAACTTTGCTTATCTTAGAAATTAAAGTTCTACTAGATAAGCTATCAAGTTAGATTTTTATGCTAGAAGAATTACCTCAAGGTAAGGTAATTTTATCTTTAACATAAATGGGGTTGTGTTGTTTATTGGGGTCAATATGTTTAGTGTGTATGTGAGCATGATCTATTTGTGTTACATCATCAGAGCATGTGGAATTATTGTTCCTAAGTTAGTATTAATTGATTTCTTTGATTTTATGCATAAGTTGGCCATTTAAGCATGATTTGTTTGAGTGTGTACATCACCATGTATCCATGTGATTCTATGTGTGCAACATGTATTTTAATGTGTGTTTTAACATAGGAGCATGCTAGGATTAATATGGTAAATTGATGTAAATTTTGGCATGTGTATCGCAAGTATGGGCAGTGTTTTACCTAGACCAGTTAATCTATTCCTCGAACCCATCTACTGGTTATGCAAGAAGTCGAATGCTTTATAGTTTTGGATTAGTTGATTTGATAAACCAATCAATTGGTTTTGATGAATAGTCGATCGGTTTGTTAAACCCATCGACTAGTGTTCCTCTAGACCAAAATGGTTTTGTTTTTTCTTAGACCTATTAATCGGTTGGACCAAACTAGTCGACTAGTTTTTATGACTAGTCAATTTATTGGTTAAACCCATTGAATTGTTTCTTTATAGTCTAAAATGGGATGGTCTCTACTTAGAGCCATTGATCGATTGGACCAAACCAATTAACCGGTTCCCATAAACAATCAATCGTGTGGCCAACCAATCAATTAGTTCTTAATTATTTTTTTGGTTTAGGTCTGGTATAAACAAACTATTCCACTGGTCCGAGGGACCGATCAACTGGTGTGGATGCAATTTGATTGGTTTGTTAGAAACTATTGTGTTGATTTATCAATGTATTTATAGCATTTAAATTATGATTTCAACTATGATTGCCTTGATTTAACAATAGCCATCATGATCGTATTTAGGACATAAATTTGGTTACGTTTAGTGTCATCTCTAAACAACCAAGTGGTGGCTTTTATACCTTTTAAATGAGTTTGATATCATCAGAAAACACCCAACTGGTAACTTTAATGCCTTGTGATGTGTTTGGTGTTATCACATGGAAATAACATGGAAATAACCATTTAGGTTAATAATGGAATTTATTTGTGTTTGGTTTTATCACTCAAAATCATCCTATTAGATTATGTGTGAGTTTTATTGTGATTTTTTATATCATTTGAAAATATAATTAATGGTTTAAGATTTCATTCGAGCCTTTTTCTTTGGCTCTTAGGGTAGTTACCAAGAGTTAGTGGGCAGGTTACTCTTGGTTATGTTTTTTTCACTCAATACTAATTTTCTTCTCTACTAGGTTATGATCGGAAGAAGGTATGCACATATCTTTAAGGTATAGGATTATAGTGTGGAAGGTCGGTATGGCATCAATGTCCAGCTCAGGTAGTTGTGGTATCCCAGTACAAGCCCTTCACCACTCTATATTGTCTATTGCTTAAGCAGGTGTGGTATCCCAGCTTTTTAGCCCTCGTAGTAGAGACATTCAAGGTGTGGTGGGTGAGGTATCCTTATATAATCCCCCATGGTGTACTATAACCATGTGTGGTGGATGTGATATCCCAATTTATGGTAGGTGCATTCAATGTGTCGAGGTATTTTGACCTTTCATTATGGGTGTGGTATCCCATTATGATTATTTGTGCTACCATGACTTTCTTGCATAGTAAAGAACTAGGTGTGGTTGAACAAACTATCTTATTAATCAGAATTGGTGTGATCGAATGAACTATCTTATTAACTAGAATTTGTGTGGTCGAAAGAACAATCTTATTAACCGAAATTTGTGTGGTCGAACAAACTATCTAATTAATCAGAATTTGTGTGGTCATTAAAGGATGAATTCTAATATGGTTCATATTATATAGATTGCATGTATGTACTATATTTCTATATCTCCATGATTTCAATGCGAGCATGCATTGCTGTACTTGAACCTTACCAATATGATGTCACCATGTTGTTATGTGACTTCAATGTGCTGTATGAACTTTACCATGTGTTTAGGTAGTATGTTTTACCAATACTTCATTATAGTGATACATAACTTATGTGGTCACTATGATGATCTGACTTTTAGCCCAAGGAGTAGAGGATGCTTTACAGGGCAATGACTCTCCATTAGTGTATGTTGAAGGTAATTTAGTGGGTTATTAGCTGGTCATTGCTTTAGGGTGGAGGTTTATGATTATGCCTTAGAGTTAGGATAAATGGTTAGAAATGCTTTATTTACTCTATTGGGAAGTTTTTGTACTTTTGGTTATTTAAAATCTTGGCTTGATTTCCTATATTTTGTTTTGTAAACTATCATACTCATTCTATCTATAATATTGTTCTCATCATTATTATCTTGTATTGTCACGTTAATATTAAGAGCATGCATCTTTTGTTCATTATTTCATTTTGCCTTGCATCACGCATAGGTTAGGTGACGATCACACCTCTCTCATGGTTGATGTGGTGGTAACATTCCTTGGTCTTATTTTTCTAATGCTTCCACATTATCTTAAAAGTGAAATTCATTTCTACCAAGCTACTTTAGAATTGGAGGGTTAGGAGGGCCTGAATATGTTGGAGCACTGGCTGAGGGACTTTGAGAAGATCTTTGTAGCTAGTGGTTGCCCAGATAGTAGGTAGGTGGAATATACCATCTGTAGGGTCATTTTGGAGAATGGTGGAGTGGTTAGCATATGAGGAGAGCCACTATAGACTAATAGGAGACCTCCTTCGAGATGGTTAGCGCACGGTTCTACCCTACTTGCCCGATGATGGCAAAGTATGACAAGTTCATGGATTTACATAAAGGGATGTCTTCGTTGAGGAGTAATACAAGTGTCACTTGGCACTGGTCCACTTTCTTATAGACGTTAGCACTAATAAGAGGATGAAGGTGCAGTGATTCCAACTAGGGTTAAGTTTGATGCTTCAAGAGATGCTCATGGGGGCTCATGTA
This sequence comes from Tamarix austromongolica, assembly GCA_039764185.1. Taxonomy (NCBI): domain Eukaryota; kingdom Viridiplantae; phylum Streptophyta; class Magnoliopsida; order Caryophyllales; family Tamaricaceae; genus Tamarix; species Tamarix austromongolica. Next base: position 96,774,291 of record CM077809.1, read on the forward strand.
GGACTTATAGGCTTTGTACGATTATACCTTGGAGGCATCAGTGATTGCTTAGGCTTATAATGTCTAGTTAAGGGCCAAGAGGAGTTTTGAGGGTAGTCAGTACCATGGGGGAAAAAGGAGGTTTTAGAATTTAGGCGGTCATCAGTTGGGAGTGGTACCCCATTTTGGAGGGGAGTTGAGTTAGTTGAGTATGATGTGTTTCCTTTGTTAGTGGTGTGGTAAGAACCACTCGGGGAAAGGTTATGCTGGGTAGCTGGTTTAGTGTTATGGTTGTGGTCAGTTCGGGCATCATTGGTTCAAGTGTTGTACCCTCAGGGGTAGTGCTCTACAAGGGTAATCACATTCATAGGGTACAATGGAATATACATGGCTAGTTTAGAGAGATTAGCCGACATATAGTGGAATTAGCAGGACCACTCTACAACTGAGGATGCAGTGCCCCCATACTTTCAATAAGGGCAAGGCTTAGGTATTGCTTCAAGACTATCCCAAGGCAGTTGCCTAAATATGGTGAGCCATCCCTAGGCTCATAGGCTAGTTGATGTTGTTGTAGGTCTGTTCATGCTTTTTTTCCTTCCTACTTACTTGTTGTTTGACTCAGGTGTTTCACACTCCTTCATGAATACTACTTTCATTGCTAGGACAACTATGGTTCCTTTTGATAGGATTGAGCCTTCTATTGTGCTTATGTCTTGAGGATAGACTTCCATATTCTAGGCTGTATAGAGATGTGGCCTTAGTTGTTAATGGATTTGAGCTTCCAATAGACCTCATAGATCTTGAGCTTTGGGACTTCAACTTTATCCATTAGATGGATATGCATGCGAGATATCGGGTATTGATCAACTACGCATAGGAGCACATGGTTCTTAAGGGACCATAGGGTGCTAGGATCTCTTATAAGAGATAAAAGCCTAGACACTTAGTGAACATGGTGTATGTAGTGGTGCTTAGTATACTAGTACAAAAAGGGTTGCCACTCTTCTTGTGTAGAGTTCAGGATATAGACATCAAGGAGCCGTCAATTGAGGAGATTCCATTGGTGTGGGAGCTTTCAGATGTGTTTTCTAATGACATCCTGGGAATACCACTGGTGCATGAGATAGACTTCACAATATACCTTCTACCAGGGATAAAGCTTGCGTTGAAGGCACCCTCTTACCTCACACCGACTGAGATGCCAAAGTTACATACTCATTTGGAGGAGTTATCGGAGAAGGGGTACATTCGACCGAGTGTATCACCTTAGGGAGCACTAGTCCTTTATGTGAGGAAGAAGGATGGTGGGTTGAGGCTTTATATCGATTATCATGGGTTGAACTAGGTTACAATGAAGAACCATTATCCTTTGCCATGGATTGAGGACCTTTTCAATTATTTGAGTTAGGCTACAATGTTTTTGAAGATAGATCTTAGATTAGGGTATCATCAACTGAGGAGTGTTGAAAAGGACATACCAAAGATAACATTCATGATGAGGTATGGCCATTAGGAGTTCATCGTGATGTCCTTTGGACTCATGAATGCACCAGTGGTGTCCATGGCTCTCTTGAACCCCATCTTCTAGTAGCATCTTGATCAATTCATAGTGGACTTCATCGATGATATCTTGATTTACTCTTGGACTCATGAGGAACACGAGTAGCACCTAATGTTGACTTTAGAGTTGTTGATGACCCATCAGTTGTATGCCAAGCTCTCAAAGTGTAAGCTTTTGTTGGGTGATGTAGCTTTCCTCAGTCATGTCATCTCAAGGGATGGTGTGTCAGTGGTTCCTTCGAAGATTCGAGTAGTGTCGGAGTGGACTACACCAATGAACATCAAGGAAGTTCATAGTTTTCTAAGGTTAGCAGGTTACTATAGGTGGTTCGTTGAGGACTTTTCTAGGATTGCTAGTCCTTTAACTAGCTTTTTGAAGAAGACAATGTGCTTTTATTGGGATGATAAGTTTATAGAGGCTTTTGAGGAGCTCAAGAGGAGGTTTACTTTAGCTCTAATTCTTATGTTTTTCTTGGGTATGAAGGTATTAGAGGTGTATAGTGATGCATCTAAGTTTGGTTTAGGGTGTGTGTTGATGCAACATTGAAGGGTAGTGGTCTATGCTTCTTGCTATCATGAGCATAACTATCTTACACATGACCTTGAGCTAGTAGCAATGGTTTTTACCTTGAAGATCTTTTGTGTAAGTTCTACATGGACCATAAGAGCCTCAAGTACATCTTCACATAGTGAGAACTGAACATGAGACAGAGGAGATGGTTGGGTTTAGTTAATGACTATGATTTGGGGTTGATCTACCATAAGGGTAAGGTGAACATCATAGCAGATTCTCTCCTTAGAAAGACTTCACATGCCTTGGGTTTACTGGTAGTGTCATATTGGATTTGAGGAGATCTTTAGGAGTTAAGCATTGAGGTCATTGGACTCGGGGATCTTAAGATGAGAGTGAGCACCCTCTCGATCACCTTAACCATCTTCGATGAGATTCGAGTAAGTCAACTAGGAGATGTCAAGCTCGAATGAATCAAAAAGGCAATATCTGAGGGCAAAGTAGTAGGATTCAAGACTTTTGCGGATGATAATATCTATTTACATGGAAGATGGTGCATTCTATAGAGCTGTGAGGAACTTAAGAGGAGGATTTTAGAAGAGGGTTATCATGCACCTTATTCCATCCATCTTGGAGGGGATAAGTTATACAAGGATTTGAGACAGATCTATTGCTGGCTTCCTATGAAGTTAGAGGTTGTAGACTTTGTGGCTTGTTGATTGATGTGTCAGAAGGTTAAGGTGGAATAAAAGTGTTCGGTGGGTTTAGTTTAGCCATTAGATATCCCTAATTGCAAATGGGATAGTGTATCGACAAAATTCGTGGTTAGATTACCTAAGACCCATAATGGTTTGGATTTGATTTGGGTAGTGGTTAACCTATTCACTAAGTATGTAGTATTCATACTAATGAAGTCAACGCGGAGTATGGAGCAGATGACCAGTGCTTATAGGAAGCATGTGATTCCGTACCATAGGGTGCCTAATGACATTCTATCGGACAAAGATTCTATATTTTTGTCGCACTTTTGGTAGAAGTTGCAAGCAGCTTTTAATACATAGCTTGAGATGACCATAACTTTCCAACCAGCTATAGACCAGCCGATTGAGTGTACTATTCATATCTTGGAGGATATGCTTCAAGATTGCATTCTTGAGTTTTAGGGCATTTGGAAGGATCTTCGGGACTCAGAAAGGTTCTTCTACAACAACAATCATCATGCAACCATAGGGATGGTACCTTTCGAGCCACTTTATGTACAAAAGTGTCGTAGTATTATGTATTGGAGCAACTCAAGTTAGACGATTATGTTGGGACCAAAGATGGTAGAGGACACTACTAGGTAGATTAGGATGATTCGAGATAGGATGAAGGTAGCCTGAGATAGGTAGAAGAGTTATGCAAGATCTGTGGAGAAGAGCAAATGAGTTTGAGGTAGGCAATCCAGTCCTCATGAAAGTTTCTACAGCTAAGGGAGTGATGCATTTTGGTGTAAGGGAAAACTTAGTCCAAGGTTTATTGGGCCATATGAGATTTTGGATTAGGTTGGAGAGGTTTCTTACCATCTTGCCTTGCTTATTGAGTTTTGCATATGCATAACATTTTCTACATCTCTCAGTTGAGGAGGTACGTGTAGGATTTATTGCACATCATTTAGCAAGAGTCAATTGAGCTCAATGAAACGTTAACTTATGAGGAGCAACTATTGAGGATCCTTGATTCTAAGACTCGAGAGATGTGTTCAAAGATCATTCAACTCGTGAAGTTCTTATGGTCATGTCATGAGGTAAAGGAGGCTACTTGAAAGTCTAAGGAGGATATCAAAATGAAGTATCTAGAGTTATTTGTTTAGGTGTGTTACATGGATAACACCGCCTCTTTTAAGGGAGTAGTAACCTTCTCTTTTTTATTAACCCTTAGGTTTGTATTCTTTTTGTTGATGACTTAGGGTTTTCTTATGTTATGAGCTAAAAATAATACGATTCTTTTATGGACTTCGAGGAAAACGTCTCTTTTAAGGGGGTTAGTGTTGTAATATCCTATCCCAAAATCCTTCAAAATGTGTTTATAATTATATTGATATAAAATAAAGGGGTCTTGGTTGTGAAATAGGCTTGAAATTCTAATAAAAATATAAATTTTAGGCATACCGATTGACTAATTTACTTAACCAATCGACTGGTGCATTAAGGAATATACATTCTTGTACTCGTTAAATCATTCGACTGGTTTGCCCAAACTAATCGATTGGTTATCCTGTGATTTTAGATCCATTTTTTATTTTAATTCAAATTTCTCTCTAATTTTTATGGAAACTTCTAATTAGATTCTAATTATACAAACATTATGTTTTATTGCTTTGGAATTATTTTCACTTTGTTTAGACCATTACATAATTTTAATCAGCCAAATATTTTCCAAAAGGGACTTTTAAGCAAGCTTCACCTCTTCTATTCTCCCCTACTCCTCCTTCTCCATTCTTGTAGCTAGGGCTGCGATATTGACTTTGTGCACTATCTCCTAACTCACCAATCCACAACCATGCTCATTCCTCACTACACGCAACCCCCACTACCCCATCTAATCAGCCCTTACTTCTTTGTTACCCACACTCAACCTTACTAGTATAATCTCCCTCTCTCCTATTAATGTCAATCCAACCTTGCTTCTATATCTTTCATTGTTGATCCATTAACATTTCCACCTACTATTCTTGCTCTCTTCTCCTTTCTCTTTGTGGAAAATTTCCCCAAGTGTTGAGCATCCCTTCATTCTCCCTCTTCTCCTCTGTGCTGAAAAAAACATAAAATTTCTTTAGTTTTCTCCCTTCATTATGTATGCATTTTGTTCCTTTCTCTTCTTCTAATCTTGGTTGTGGTTCTCTCCTTCTTCACTTAAGAAAGAAAGAATTAAGGTTGAGAAATGTTGAAGATTTTAGCTCTTTTCTTAACATCCTATTTTTGAGAGAAAGGTGGTATTTTGTGTACTTCTTCTTCTTCTGATTTATCTTTGATTTTTAATGAAGTTTTGAAATATTATTTTAGTGGTTCTAACTTTGATTCTTTTAGGAATCAAAGTTCTACTAGATAAGCCATCAAGTAGGAGTTTTATGCTCGAAGAATTGCTATAAAGGAAGACATTCTTATCTTTTTTTTTTTGGTAATCAATTAAGGATTTTATTACCAAAAAGGAAGAAGGTACAATGGATTCTAATTATAAAATCACAAGGGGCATACCCCAGCCAGTTCATACGATCCATCTATTAGGTCTACTTAGGTACTTCTTTACATGAACATTTCTAGCATCACTAAATCTAACAAAAATCTCAGATATAATCTTTCTCATAGTAATTCTAGGATTTATTTGAATTAGCTGGAAAATAACCTTATTTATGTTAATATAAATATAGTAGAGAAGGGAATTGAAGACAAATCTCCAAACAATTATTTTCCTTTCCCCTTTTCTTTCTAATCATCCAATCAATGCAACTATTCCAATCAGTGGTATATCTCTCCATTTTTAGCCATCTTAGGACATAATTCCAAAGGACCCTAGCACCATGATAGTAAAGCAGCAAATGGTTGAGGTCTTCTTCATCACTTCTGCACACCTAAAAAATGTTATTTGAAGTGAGCCCTGCCATTTAAACAATTTTGATTTAATAGGAAGAGCATTATGACACATCATCCAAACTAAGAATTTATGTCTTTATAGTCCATTATGATTCTAGACAAAGGATTTCCAAGCAACCTTTGGCATAGTAATTCTACTAGCATTATACACCAATTTAGTGCTCAAATTCCTAGAGGTACAACAGTTTGCATAGTGTAGTCTAATTTGATCTCTAACTCTCAGCAGTTGTTTGTATATCTAAGAGCATTTAGTCTTCTCCTTCACCCACCACACATCCCTTCCTTTGATATACCTTTTATGCATCCACTTAACCCATAGACTTTCTTTACACTCAATGAGCTTCCAAAGGTATTTAGCCATGCACACTGAATTCTAGTGAAAGAGTTATTTGAGTCTCAGGCCACCCTCTTCTTTTGTTACACAGATTTTCGAGTGGGCCACAGGAGCTTTCTTCCTTTGGGGATCCATATTATTCCATAAAAAGTCTCTACAGTGGCTATCCAACTGATGGATCACAGCTTTAGGCAAGATAAACATCTGCATCCAAAAGTTTTCTATGCCAAAAATAACATACTAAAGCAATTGGATTTTCCAGCAAAGCTCAGGTACTTGACAGTCCAAGATTTTAGCTTTTGCATAATTCTTTCAATCAGAGGCTGGTATTGAGTACCTTGAGAGATCTAGGATTAAGAGGAATTCCTAGCTATCTGAAAGAGAAGGTTCCTTCTTTGAATCTCAGCAATTGTAAGATCTAATATTTTGTAGCCTCATTTACTCCACCAAAGAATACACTACTTTTCCCAGGGTTTGCTTGAAGGCCTATGGTGAGATAGAAGGTCTTTCATTTATTTATAACTAATTCTATAGACTTTAAGTGGCCCTTATAGGAAATAAGGACGCCATATGCAAAACTGAGGTTAATGATTTTTGCAAACTTGCATTCAAGGTGCCCTCTGAAATGTTTATCATCAAACAAAGTCTTTAAAAGACGAAAGAGATACTCCATAGTCAGCACAAAAATATATAGAGATAAATGATCACCTTGTTTTAGCCCTCTACCAACCTTAAAAGGTTTACAAAGCTTTCCATTTAAACTAATGGAAAACTGAATGTTTGAAATACAATGCATAACCATTTGAGTGAAATGATTGGGAAATCTAAGGGCATTTAAAAGTTGCTTGATGAAACTCCATTCCACAGTGTCACACGCTTTTCTGAAATCCACTTTTAACATCATTTAAGGGCTAATTTGACTCATGTTGTATTTTCTTAGAAGATCTTGATCTAATAAGACACTTTCACCAATCCATCTCCCTTCAATAAAAGCATTCTAAGAACCATGAACAAGAGAGGGTAAAATTTCCTGTAATCACTTAGTAAGAACCGAGGAAATAATTTTGTAAACAACATTGCAACAAGATATAGGTCTATAGTCATTCATGGTTCCAAGAGATGAATTATTTGGAATTAGGTTTAAAGAAGTATTATTCAATGATTTTTACAAATACCCAGTTTCCAAGAAATGCTTTACTACTTCAATGACATCCTTCCCCACAATGGACTAAGTAGATTTGTAAAAATGAGCATTAAAACCATCAAGGCCAGGAGCCTTGTTATCTCCCATCTTGTAAACAACTGCTTTTATCTCATTATCTATGATAGGCTTTGACAAATGATCTCTCTAGTCATTATGCAGAATAGGCCTTTGGTTCACAATATCAGGATGCACATCTCAAGGACATTTGCTGAAGATCCCAGCAAGGTAGTGTAGAATTTATGAATCTCATTGCTAATATCTAGTTGTGAAGTAAGTTTTGTCCCTGTGATATAATATAGGGTATAAATGTTATTATATCTCCTTCTCTCATTAATTTTTTCATGATGGATCCTAGCTTTCTACCGAAGGAAATGCTCTTCAAGCTTCACCTGCTGCCACCATTTGTTTCTCAAAATACTCTCTTGAGTGAGTTTGCAAATCCTCATCTACAGGAGAAGATTGGAGGGCTTGGATACATTGAAACCAATCTTCTTTTGCATGGTTTACTTTCCTACTTAGGTTTCCAAAATGATTAGAATTAAACTACTTTAAAACCTACTTTAGATATTTAAGCTTGGCTACCAGCTTATAATGCTTAGATCCTTGGATTGAATGATTACAATTTTGAGCCACACATTGCAAGAAATTAGGAGAAGAAGTCCAGAAGTTAAAAAACTTGAATGGCTTAGCCCCATTATTATTTGGATGATGACCCTTTAACTACAGCATGCAATGATCGATATGAAGTCCTAAACAACCTCAACCTAAATATGATTAAAATTCTCAAACCATTCTTTATCTCCAAGAGCTCTATCAAGCTTACAACAGAATCTTATAGAGCTTAACTAATTATTAGACTAAGTAAAAGGATGATAAGAAGTTTAAAGCTCCCCTAGACCACAAGAACATAAGCAGTCCGCAAAATCATCCATATCTGCTGTATGAGTCTTACCACCAGATTTCTCTTGAGTTGTAAGAACCACATTGAAATCTCTTATGAATAAACTTCTTTTATTTGCAAAATGGAAGTCCCCTAGCTGACTCCACAAACATTGCCTAGCTCCCCTATTATTATGATCATATACTACTGAAAGGTGAAAATGATTTCCATCATGCAATTCTACATAACAGTGAATAACCTAATCAAAAGTGTCAAGGACTTGGAGCTTTAGGATATCAGCTCTCCAAAGGATCCAAATCCTACTATTATGATGGGAAGAATAATTATGAATGACAGAGTAATGATTATCAAAACTCTTTAAAAAACCATGCATATTCTTTTCTCTCACACGAGTCTCTAATAAGCAAACAATATGAAAAACTATTATACTTAACACATCTACTAACGAACTTCTATTTCATGGGTCTATTTATATCCTCAACATTCCACACAACAAGACTGATTTGAATGGTAGTAAGTGTATAGTATCATTTTGATTACTATTACCTCCAAGTTTAATGAAAGTCTCTTTGCCCTTCCTTTTCTCTATTTTGTTTAAGTATTGCTCAATATTTACAGGGTCACACATTGTTAAGATGTCATCTTCATTACAAACTAATGTTTTTCTTAACTTTATTTGCCTGGCTTGCTTTGATACTTCAATAAACTGACCCTGATCATATCTTCTTTCCACTTCTAGATTTAACTCCTATACTTGAGGTGGAATTGGCTTCTTCACTTGCCAAACCTTTTGAACAGGCTTTTCCTTCTTTGGCATAGCCTTAGGTAAGGGAGAATTTAGATTATGGCCTACTCTATCACATTTGGGGAAGCATTTTGGCCTCCATTCATAGTGAACAGATTATCTTCTCACATTTCCATTTGGTAAGGCAACCTGTATATGTTCAATGATTGGGAGACCAACATCCACCTCTACAAGTAATTTAGGAAAAGAGACTCTAGTCTTTGTGACTATAACCATGTCTACACATATAGGGACTCCAATGCAACTACCAATTCTACTAAGGGAATCAATAGACCATTGAGTTACAGGGAGTCTAGGAAGTGTAACCCATAAAGGCATTTTCCTCCATTCTACATTGTCAAATGATTCGTTTGGGTTCCACTTCTTAATAAGCAAAGGGCGAACTCCATAGCACCAATAAGGCATTCTAAAGATTGACATAAAGTTAGCTTCATTATCAAAGCTAAAAGAAAGAATTCTTGGTTATGTAAGAAAATTTGAGGAATGGTCGAAATATTTATCCAATTTTCCTTGACATATTTGACAATTTGAGGATGAGAAGGTTGGAATCATGCAACCATTCCTACTAGTGTATAAGCCCATTTTCTCTCCTCAATCTCAATTTCTAATTGCTATAATTGTGCTTGGGCTTCACCATTAATGATCACAGGAAGATAGTAAGAGAGGTTAAGGACCCCTTCCTCTCTACGATTCTTGATCAAGATGTCCTTCCAACTTTTAGAAGCCTTAGTCGCAGGTTTAATTTGATTTGTTTGATTCAAATTATCCATGCTAGAATTAAAGGCAATTGAGGTTGAATCTATGGTCTTCTCCTTTTTCTGTTTTGGCAATGGTTCCATAAATTCCCCAATCAATTCACCCCTCTTTTCCACATTTGATGCCTAGAAAGAATTTATTTTGGCAAAACCAAATTAACATCCAAATCACAACTTTCATCATTAGTACAAGTGTTAGTCACCCGCTTTTCTGTCTCTGGTAGTCAGCCACCTCTAGCTTAACTACCAACATGCCTTATCTTCTTTCTCTAAGTCTTTCCCATCGCATGGGCAGGATGAGGTTCATGTGTGCAGCACATTCAGCGAACTCAAAGTTTTACTCCAAGTAGCAACTATATTAGGCATTCTTATCTTTAACATAAATGGAGTTATGTTGTTTATTGGAGTTCCATGTGTTTGGAATGTATGTAAGCACGGTCTATTTGTATTCCATGATTTGTGATGCAGGAGCATCCAAAGATGAGCCTCAAGGTATTGATTTGGCAAACTTATTTTTGGAGCTAATTATGTTGTTTGAATATCATCAAGAGAGATTGGTATACCTTCCAAGTGATCCTCAAATATTCAACTTCTATAAGTGATCCTCAAATATTCAACTTCTATAATTGAAGATACACAGTAGAAGTCTAGTAAATCTTCAACCAAGTGTAGTAGATCTTCAATCAGTCCTTCACATCTTCAACCTAAGGTTGAGTATGAGCTATCTTAGTTGCAGATCTTTGACACTTAAGGTAAATGTTTGAACATATTTGAATTTCCTTTGGATTTTTGCGACTTGATTCTTAACATCTCTCAGTTACATCCAAACTTCCAAGTTTTTTCAAAGTGTTGATTGGTTTTCAAGTGTAGAATCATGCATTTTCTCCTCTCTTCTTTTGTGACTTGTAAGTTGTTATTTTGACAGCTTTGTGTTGAGTTCTACTTGGTTTTCTTCTACTTCTAGTCTTTCTTTATCTTTAATCACAAATAGAGAAGAAACTATCTTCACTTTTGTTCAATTATTGTACAGTAATTATGCTTTCTTTATTTTCTTTCTTCAAGAAAGACATTTCTTATCTTTCGTCAAGATCATCTTAAAGTTCATTAAGATTTCATGGTAACACATTCCAATGTTTCTATTTTATTTATCTCACCTTTTTGAGTGAAAGATTACTTTAAGAACATAGGCATAACTTCAAGAAATCTTTAAAAAGCAAATTTTAGCAAAAATTTTGGAGTGTGTCGATTGTGCCTTAGAGTAGTATTCAAAAATGGGTGAGTAGGCTTCTATGAAGACAATATTAAACTCTTTTCAACAATTAGAAGCAAGTGTCCATGAAAAAAATGTACAATTGCAGGAACCTCCTTCCATTTAAAGCCAACTACAGAGATAGGAATCAAGAGTAACCTACCAAGAGACTCTACAACATATGCACAATACCATGGAGGCAACAAAAATCGAGTAGAGGGCATACTTAGTTGGGAAGTCAAAGCTTGATCTAGTCATCCAAATGCTAGGATAGAGTATGAAGAGAGAGCTCATGAGAATGGGTCCAATGATTTAATATCAACAAACATAAAATCAATTTGAAGATAAAGGTATATAACTTTACCTTCCTAATTGATATGGTGAATTGGATGTTGAATTATTTTTTGAATGGTTGCATGAAATTAAAGCAATATTTGAATTTAGGGAGTATGATAATAAGAATAAGTGTAAATTATCAACTCTTAAATTCAAAAATTTTTCTAGAGTTTGGTATGACAACCTTAAGGAAAATCGTGACGGGTAAGATAAAAGTAAAATCAAGTCTTAGAAAAAGTTAAAGATACACCTAAGAAAAAAAATTTGTACCTAAAGAGTATGATCAAGAAATGAATATCAAATTGACTACTTTTAGGCAAGGTCTTCTTTAGAAGAATACACTAAGGAATTTGAAAGACTAGCACTTTTATGTGATATACAAGAAAGAAAGGAACAAAAGTGTGTTAGATTCTTTAGTGGCCTTAACAACTTTATTAGGGAAAAGGTTGAAATGTTTTCCTATGATTCTCTTGAGGATATGATTAAGTTAGCTTTAAAATGTTAAAATCAAACTAACTCTACCAAAGCTTATCAAAATACAAGTGCTTCAACTTCTACATCCAACAAAAATAATTCTAATGCATCTATAGCAAAATTAGGGACACATAACTATTTAACAAATGATAACAAAATAATCCTAATCAAGATAATAAAGGTAAAGCCAAAGTTAATGAAATATCCACTAAAAAATGATTCAAATGTAAAGGCTATGGTTATCTTTCTAGGGAATGTCCTAATCCTAGAATCTTAACATTGAGTAAAATTGAAAACATGTAACCATGTGTTCATGATGATGGCTTAGAAATTGAATCTAATGGTGATGCATTAAGTATGTATGGGGAAGACAGAAATATTTGTTTCATACTACAAAGTGAATTACAAATACAACCTAATGATCAACCTACACAAAGGGATAAAATGTTTAAAGCTAAGTGTAGAGTTGGTGAAAAAGTTTGTAGGGTCATAATTGATAGTGGTTCTTATGCAAATGTTTCTAGTGAGAAAATGGTCAAATAACTAGGACTAGAGACTATTGCCCATCCTAAACTATATTTCTTACAATGGCTAAATAAGGATAAAGGAGCTAAAGTGACTAAACAAACACTCATTTCTTTTTGCATTAGTGGTTATCATGATGAAGTGTTGTGTGATGTTTTGTTTATGGATGCTTGTGGTATTTTACTTGGTATACGATGGCAATAATATCGTATTACATCTCATGATGGTGTAACTAGTGACTATGTGGTATTATAAGATAAAAGGAAATATGATTTGAAACCATCCCACTATGATTATATATCATTACCAGAGTTTAAAAAGAGTTATTTTTATATGAAAGGAAAATTATTAATTACATTGAGGAAGAGGGTGTTTGTTATGCCTTGGTAGCTAAATCATCTTATTTGGATAGAAAAATCCTAATAATTCAAATCTTATAAGAGTTCTTGATGAATATAGCAATGTATTTCCAAAAGATTTACCTCCTAGACTACCACATATTAGGGGTTTTGAGCATACTATCAATTTGATATTAAGGATGCCTTTACCTAATAAACCAATCTATAGATGTAATCCATATAAGGCTAAGAAATTTCAAGGGTAAATTTAAGAGCTAGTAAATTAGGGTTTTGTGAGAGACAGCATGAGTCCTATAGTAAAAGACTATTATCTAAGATAAACTTACTAAGTGGTTACCATCAGATGTGGATTAGAGAAGGAGATGAATGTAAAATAACATTTAATACTAAATATGGTCTCTGTGAATGGGTTGTTATGCCTTTTGGGTTATGTACTACACTTAGTTCTTTTATGAGGCTTATGAATGAAATTATTCATCCTTTCTTACATGACTTCATTGTAGTTTATTTGGATTATATACTCGTATATAGAAAAAGTGAACATGATCATCTTCTACATTTGAGGAAATTATTTGATAAAATCAAGGAAACTAAGCTATATGGAAAACTAGAAAAGTGTAATTTTATGCTTTCAATTATAGTTTTTATTAGTTATATTATTATTGCTAAGGGTTTGAAGGCTGATCATTTAAAAATATAAGCTATTCAAGAGTGTCCTATTCCTAAAGACATACATCTAGTAAGAAGTTTTCATGGGTTAACAAGTTTCTATAGGAAATTTATTAAAGATTTCTCTACTATAGATGCACTTATAATTCAACTCATGAAAAAAGGAAACTTTGTTTGGGTAAAAAAATCCATTAAAGCTTTTGATACTCTCAAGGATAAATTGTGCAATGCTCCCATATTATCTATTCCTAATTTTGAGCTACTTCTTGAGGTAACTTGTGATGAGAGTGGGTTAGGTATTGGAGGAGTTCTTTCTAAAGAAAAGAAGCTTATAACATATTGTAGAGAAAAAAATAAATGGTCTCGATTAAAGTATTCTACTTATAAGCATCTTCCCCCTCCTTACTATTCCCCTCATATGCCTAGTCTATTCTGGTCACATCTTCCCCCCTTATTATTATTATTATTATTATTATTATTATTATTTTATTTAATGAAATAGGGAAAAAAAGGAAAAAGGGTAGGAAAGGAATAAAATAACTAAGTGGGTGTTCTCATTGTAGGTACTAAACAGGTAATCCCTCATGATGAGGCATATTATCTGTTTACTTCAAGACCGAAGCCAACTAGGTAAGGATAAGGTTATGCTAGGGTATGCTTATGTGTCTTGGTTGAGGAATAAGCATTCATAAATGAAATGTGTATATGTTTATGTGATCTAAGTGTGTTGTGCATCTTGCCCGATAAGGACCTAAGGTAACGATATGTATGACCCTCATTACTTATTTTTATATGTGTCACTAAGTCTTACATTGGTTAATGTGACTCTTGTGTACTGTTGAAAATAATGTATTTATCACAAGGGGGTTTTGGGTGGGACTTGAATGGCCAAGGGAAATAATGATAGCAATAGTAAGTAAAGTGTTATGTGGGAAGTATCCAAACTATCCCTTGTAGTAATATGAAGTAATATAAAGGGGTAATGATGATAAGAGGGGTTAGGGTAAAAAATTTGCATGGGGAGTGTGAGCTTTGCATGTGGGAAAGATTAACTTGGTGAGGCCTTGTATGGAGTTTGACCATGGAGAGGAGAGTGTGTTATGAGAGTTGTGGACTTAGGGGAGTTTTGGTACGTGGAAAGATGGGAAATTGTATGGTGGCACATACTAGGATTTTGAGGGTTAACCCTAAAGATAGGGTGTATCATAGGGAAAAGTTTGTGGAATTTTGGTTTTACATTAGGGTTGTGATGAGGGGTATATCACATGGAGAACATGGGTCACGCTAAATAAAGGGTAGAGTTATCTAAGAAAGGGGATATGAAAATAAAGGGGATATTAAAGTTTTCGGGTGTGTCCATTTGGGAGGTCATTATCATATGTGGGAGTTAAGGGAGTTAGGCTATAAGATTTTAGAGCTGGGATAAGTATGGTGATGTGCACTTGAATTAGGACAGCTTAGGGTTAAGTAAAAAGAGGAGAGGAGGCTATGGCCATGTAGGCTAGATTAGGGTTTCTAGTGGGAAACCTTAGTGGGAAATGGAGATCATAGATGGGGGAAAAGGAGAACGGGGCATGACCCATAAGGATGAGGCTTCTAAGGTCACACTTAAATTTGTGGATAATTCTAGAGGTCCTAGGAATCTTTAGAGGGTGTGGATATCCTGGGTTAAGGGATTAGGGTTTCTATAAGGTCAGGTTTGGTCGGGGCGGTAGTAGGTTAGGAGTCTTACCTGTGTTGTTCGTGGATGGGTGTGTGATGCTTGATAAATAAGGCACGAATAATACACTAATCACTTAAAGTGGAATATCATTGAGCTAGGCCTTGATGTAGGTTTATCGATCCACCAGATATAATAGTGGTCATGTGTGTTTTTCCCTAGATTGTACTTTATTCCTAGTCCATTAGTCATAATAGTGGTTGGGAATATTTTACCTTAGATGATATAGTTATCGATTTAATAGTCATAATAATGGGGTCCCTGAACCCACATGGATATAATTTAAGAGATGTACATATACTATACTAATGGCTTTACACTCTGATAGGGGTATATGATATAACATAATCTATTGTGTGCCTTATATCTATATCATGCATTGGTATGCCCTAATTTAACTATATTATTGTCTTACTCAGTACGTATTGTATTGATCATCCTTATTATGGGTAATGCTCATTCCCACTAATAGTGGCCCCACCTGAGTTTGTGTAGGTAGATGATGAGGCCTTAGAGGACTTTGCTATGTATGAAGACCTGGTCGGGGTAGAGTGATGCCTTGGTATTCCGGAATGGGGCTGGAGAGAGCGCATCTTAGAATTTTTCTCCTTAGTACTTCATGTTTTTTCCAATAGTGGGACTCTATTATGTATTTCCATTTCTATTATATATTAGCACTTGACTTTCAGTTGTTCTAGTATTTTCTATATTTCAATGTTAAACTCTTTCACATTTTAATCGATTTTTGTTATGGTACCATCTTTGTGCTGATCTTTTAGCTTTGTAGTTAGTATGAGGCTAGCTAGTGGCCAAACTTATGCTAATCACGGTAGGAACACCCCTCCTTTTCGGTGTGTGATTTTTGAAACAAACGAAAAATTTTCAATTATGATTTTTAGGGATGTTACAAGTTCGTATAAGAGTGATGGTTCTAATAACCACGCTTTAATTTTCGGAAAATTTGGTTGTAACAAAGTTTTCTTGAGTTTTGAAATAGTTTTCTACCTTCGAAAATATTTTTCTATCTTATTTTTATATCCATCAAATCCGAATCCACTAGTGCGGAGACGAAAAGGGTAGTATAGGGAACCAATAGAGGGGAAAAGTGTGTGTGATAGTTTTTTAGCCAAGAGGTTTAAATAAGGCTCATTCTTTATTTTACAAAAACTAGTTCATAATAAAAAGATGAGTTAGACTTCTAGAGGAGGCCTTCATGGATTTTGTCCAGTGCTAGCCCCTGACTCATCCACCACCCCTACCTCCACAGCATCACCCTGAGGGTGCTAGGGAGGACTGGCTCCAGAGGGTTACTAGTAATCACCCTCCATTGTATATGGGAGAGGAGGATCTTGTGATCCTGGCAGGGTGGATCTGGGACATGGATCATACCTTCGAAGCCATGGATTGCCCTCCATCTAAATAGGCTAGTATCACAACTTTCTTCCTTAGAGGCATTATAGACATTTGGTAGGTTGAACACCACACCTAGGATGGTCCTCAAATGACCTAGGAGGCTTTCAAGACCACCTTGTGCACCAAGTTCTACCTAAAGAGCTTAAAGAGAGATAAGCTCAAGGAATTCATGCTACTCACCTAGGAAAGCATAATAGTTCGACAATACTATGCCCGCTTCATTGAGCTAATGAGGTTTACCTCGGGTATTGCAGCCATTGGGTCCACTATAATCTACTAGTTCAAGTAGGGGTTCCACTTTAGTATCTGCCAAGTGTTGGGAGCAGTTACCTTCTTATACTTGTATTGTCTCTACATAGACCCATCGACAGGTTGGACCAAACACATCGACTGATTTCCTATGAACAATCAATAAGTGAGACCAACTAGTCAACTGGTTCCTTGGTGTTATTTTAGTTTAGGTCTCATACTACTAGACCATTTGAATAGACCTAGGGAATGATCAACTAGTTTAGTAATATGTTTCCTAGTTCGGTTGTTAATTATTAATACTCTATCGGGCCTTTTGTGTTAATACCTCCATGTGATTACAACATTTAAGTTATGATTTCAACCATAATTTCCCTAGAATTAATAAGAATACTAATGATGATAATTAGGATTGAATTAGTTAAGTTTGGTATCATCTCTAAACACCCAACTGGTGGCTTTTATGTCTTGTTTTGTGTTTAGTGTTATCACTTAGAAATACCCAATTTGATTATTAATGGACATTAATTGTGTTTGGTGTTATTGTAACACTCCCAAAAATTATAGTTAAAAATTTAAGTTTGTTGAAAGAAATTCATACACCAAAAACGAGGGTGCTACCACCATTATTAGTATATGTTTGGGCCCTATCCAGGCTTACACTATTCACAAGGTTAAAAGAAAATAAGGAACCATAATAGGAGATGATGAAAAACATAAAGGAGTCTAAAATTAAATACAAAAAATACCAAAGTATGCAAGTGTCAAAGTTAGTACATTAGTAAAATGAAATACAAAGTAACATCTCACTATGGTTGAATAAAAATAAAAAACATAAATGGAAGGTAGTTTGGAAAACAATCTCACTGGCTCCCACCCTGGCACATTGGAACATCACTTTACCTTGACTAACTCATCGTAAGGACCAAAGTCCTTTAGGGCCTCATAGCTTACCTATACAAACTCAGGAGGGGACACTACTATGGGAATATGCAACATCCATGATGAGGGTGATCAGTACGTTACATACTGAGTAAGGTAGAAATATAGCTAAGATAGGACACAAAAACATAAAATATAGATATTATGCAAGTAGTAGGTTTTATTAGATTAGTTTCCTCTATGGTAGTTTAAGCCATTAGTATCATCTTTACACATCTCTCAAGTTATATCCACGTGAGTATGGAAGGCCCACTATTATGACTAGTGGAATGAGAATAACTACTCTAGGGCAGAACGTGCCTGTCCACTATTATAATTGGTGGATCGGAAAACATATACATCTCCAAGGCAAGGTGCTTCTGGATACTATTATGATTGGTAAACTGATAAATATCCTACATCTAGTCCTGACCCACATGGTGTTCCACCGGAAGTGATTAGTGTGTTCTCCATAAATTATTACCATCTAAGGGTTTAACTTATTGAGCTCGAAACCCTACTATTATAACAAGTGGACTGGGAATACTACTTCAGGGTAAAATGCACCTGTCCACTATTATAACTAGTGGATCGGTAATATATAGAAATCTAGGATAAAACACTCCCAGAAACTATTATAACTAGTGGACCAATAAACATCCTAAGTTTAGGCCTGGCTCAATGATCTTCCACTTTAAGTGTTTAGTATTTTATTCATTTCTTATTCAATAAGTAACACCCATCTAGAAATGCACACCCCAATGGACACTCCCAACTTATTACCACTCTACCAACTCAGACTCCCTAAAATGCCCTACTCCTTAACCTAGGACATCTACATCCTCCAAGACTCCAAGACCCCCATACACTTTCCACCATCCTTATAACGAACTTAGAAACCTCAAATATAAGGGTCAAGGCCCACTTCCCCATTTCTCCACCTATACTCACCATTTTCTTCTAGGATTTCCCTTAAAACCATAATCTAGCTTATATAGCTCTTGCTTCTCCTCTTCTTACTTAGACCACATCTCCCTTGATTCCAACACCATCACTATACTCACCTTAACTCCAACTTTAATGTCTATAGTGGAAAAGTACTATAACCTCTATTTGGACCTGTTTTACTTTGATCCAATGGTGTACATTAATGAAAGGATGAAGGTTCACCGATTTTAGTTAGGAATGGGTCTGAGATTACAGAAGATGCTTGTGGGGATTCTTGCATAGGACCTGCAGACCATTTATGATTATAACTTGGAGGCATTAGCGATTACAAGGCCCATAGTGCCCAATAAGGGTCAAGCAAATATTTAAGAGTGGTTAGCACCAAAGGGGAAAGAAGAGGTTACAGGCCTTAGAAAGTAATTAGTCAGGGATGATAGCCCACTATGAATGTTTTTGAGTTAGCTAGTTGTGAGGCGTTTCATTTAGCAGTGGTATGGTAAGAATTACCTTGGGAAGGCTAATGTTAGTTATTTGGTTTAGTGCCATAGTTACATCTAGATAGGACACCATCAAGTTGAGTGTCATACCATCGAGGGTAGTGTCCTATAAGTGCAGGCACATTCACAATTTACAGTAGCGCATACGTCACTAATTTAGAGAGCTCAACCAACAAATAGTGGAGTTAGTAGGACTGCTCCACAACTAAGAATGTAGAGGCCCTGTGTTTTTCAGTAAGGCTAAGGTTCAGGTAATGTTATAGGACCACCTTCAAGTAGTTACCTAAATGTGATGAGTTAGTCAAAGGCTGACAGACAGGTAAATGTTGTTATAGGTACATTTAGTGTCTCTTCCCTTCTTGCTTACGTGTTATTTAACTCATTTACTTCACACTCCTTTATGTTTATTGCTTTTGTAGCTAGAGCAACTATGATTTATTCTAATAGAATAGAGACTTCTACTGTGCTCCTGTTTGGGGATATAATTCTATGTACTAGCGTATATAAAGATGTGGTGTTATTCATTAGCGAAATTGAGACTCCTATGAACCTCATAGAGCTTGAACTTTATGAATTCAACATAATCCTTGGAATGGATATGCTTGCTAGATATCATAGGAGAGCGTGGTTCTTAAGAAACCAAAGGGTTCTAATGTCTTTTAGCAGAGATGAAATCCTAGGCCCTCGGTGAAGGTGGTGTCCATGGTTATGCTTGGTATATTAGTATGAAAAGGGTACCTTCTCTTCTTATACATTGTTCACTATCTAAATATCAAGGAGCCATCAATTGAGGATATCCTGGTGGTATAAAAGTTTCCAAAAATGTTTCCCGATGATATCTTAGGTATGTTACTAGTGTGTTAGATAGACTTCACGATAGACCTTCCACTTGGGATAGGGCTTATGTCGATGATGCCCTATCTCCTACCCTTAACTAAGATGGTAAAGTTACACACTCAGTTGGAGAAGTTATTGGAGAAGGGGTATATTAGACTGAGTGTATAGCCTTCGGGATCACCGATCCTTTTTGTGAGGAAGAAGAATGGTGGGTTGAGACTCTACATTGAGTACTGAAGATTGAGCCAAGTTACAATGAAAACCATTATCCTTTACCTCGAATTGATAAATTCTTTGATTATTTACATAAGGCTATAGTGTTTTTAAAGATAGATCTCAAATTGTGGTATCATCATTTGAGGATTTTTGAGAAGTAAATATTGAAGATAGCTTTTACGATAAGGTATAGCCATTATGAGTTCATCATGATGTTGTTTGGACTCACAAATACATCAACGGTGCTCATGGCTCTCATGAATCACATCTTTAATAGAACCTTGATCAATTCATTTTGATCTTCTTCAATGATGTCTTGATTTACTCTTGGGATTGTGAGGAACATGGGTGACACTTAAGGAAGGCTTTGGAATTGTTGAGGACCCATAAGTTGTATGCCAAGATATTAAAGTATGATTTTTGGTTGGAAAAGGTGGCTTTCCTTGATCATGTCATATCAAAGGAGGGAGTGTTGGTGAATTCTTTGAAGATCTCAATTGTTTCAAATTGGTCAACATCGGTAAACATTAGGAAAGTACACAGTTTTCTATTGTTAGCGGGTTACTACAGATAATTCATCTAACCTTCTTCTAGGATTACTAGTTTTTTTATAACATTTTTAAAGAAGACGACACACTTTTATTGGGCTAATAAGCACACAAAGGCATTCAAGAAGCTCAAGAGAAGATTAACTTCAACTCTAATTCTTACCTTGTCATCGGGTATGGAGAGGTGTATAGTGATGCTGTAACACCCCCAAAATTCACTACTGAAAAATTTCGTTTTATTAAAAGAAATTGCGAAAGCAAAATATTAAACGGTGAATTTGGGAGATATTACTGCCACACTTAGTACCAGACTGGATCTCTCATACCATTACAGTACCAAGTGCTAAGGCTAAAGAACAAAATATCAATTGCTAGAAATTCAAACCATTATTAAATCAGAGTAGCGCAAGTAAACATTTTATAAGAATAGATTCCACTAATGGTGGTTACAAGAATAAAATTACATTTAAACCATACATTAGAAGAGGAAGAATGAAATCCTAAAGGCTGGATAATCCTTACGCTCTTTCTCGTTACCCACTTAAATAGCACTTGAAAAGACCTGCAAGGGACACTGCCATTGAATAAGCAGGGGCCCCACGAAGGGAACCCTTCAGTACTATAGTACTGAGTAACCCTTTAAAACACACTTAAAAGCAGGCTCGTAATGTCACACATGATACAAATCTATATATATATATATATATATATATAACAAGATGTGTACATATAACATTCACATAATTAACAATCACATCAGATATCAATAGGTCGCAATGTATGATCGATACTTTCGGCCTTAAGCCATTAGTCCATCATTAATCAATCATCTCTCAGATTTTATATTTATGTGAGTGCAGGAACCCCACTATTATAGTCGGTGGATCGGTCAATTATACGGTAGAACACACCTAACCACTATTATATGCCGGTGGATCGGTCTCCGGGGCAAAATGCTCCTGGCCACTATTATTCGCCGGTGGACCGGTCTGGCCCCGACTCACATGGTGTTCCACTATAAGTGATTAGTATTTTTCCATAACTTTATTCACATACATAAATGGTTTTATTGAGCTCGGGACCCCCACTATTATTGTTGGTGGATCGGAATACATATCAATATCATCCAGGGCAACACGCTCCTGGGCCACTATTATGTCCGATGGATCGGTACTCATAATCACTTGTCAGGGCAACACGCTCCTGGGCCACTATTATATCCGGTGGATTGGTACTCATAATCACTTGCCACGGCAACACGCTCCTGGGCCACTATTATAACCGGTGGATTAGTACTCAATATCATAAGTCAACTGGGTCCGGCTCATTAATCTTTCACTTTCATTATTAGTATTTTTCCTTTCTTTAATCAGCACAACAAATCCCATTTATTTGCCTCGGATGGGAGATCAAGAACCCAGGATACAAAGGTACACCAATTGTACCGTGCATACAAGCTATTCAGTACCCTTCAACCTTGAACCCAGGGACGCAAAGGTACCCTAGTTGTACTGGTGCATAAAGCTACTTAGTACCCTACCGACAAGGACACCTAATCCAAGTATGTATACCCCCTAAATAGGTCTGTATAGCTAGATAGAGTAAGATATAGGGCCTGGTTGGGGCACAAAGGCACACCAGTAAATACCAGAATAATCATGGGCTAAACCACGTCTTTAGGGTAGCGACCCGCAAAGAGCCACCATTCCCGATCTCGAGGTCTTTCACTTTAAGTATTAGTGTCTTAATTAAAGTGATCACAAAAAGCACAATAATCAGATTATTCACTTTCAATCATTCTGATATCGTTAGTCGTTTCTTATTCAGGCGGTTGTCCAAGATAACATAGAGAAATCATTAAGGCCATCATAATCTCATATAATTCCGAATTAGGATTCGTTCTCGTAATACTTACTAATTATCAAATACTCTTACCTTACTAATCAGCGTTATTTGAGTCATATTATAAAGTTCCACAATCACAACGACATGTTAGGTACAAATTACTCATTTACCCCTTACTTATATAATTGCTAAGTCATCCCTTCCTTACTTGACAAATTACCATATTACCCTTCAGGTCGTATATTTATCAAATGACCCCTTACTCGGTTTAGGTCACTAAGTTACCTCCTACGCTTTTTAGATCACCATTCACCCCTTTACTCATAAAATTTCATTTTCCCCTTTACTTCCAAAATTGCCACAATACCCCTTTTTACTTGTAAAATTACCATATTGCCCTTTTGCCTTCAAAATTACTACTTTACCCCCTTTATTACACCACTTTTATTAAATTAACATTACCATATGGAATAATAATATTAATACTCCATTAATAATATCCAACTCCAGCAACCATTATATTTTAATATAATACTTATTATCACCCACACATATTAGGCCATAATCTAGCACAAGGAATGTTACTAAAATGCCCCTAGGGCTTACAATAATATTATTCAAGCATAGATGGTCACAATAACATAAAATAACATGGATAAGTACTTAACACTTTCATTAATAATCAAACTCTTCCCTTAGGCAACATTTCCACACATGGCATATAAACTAGCATACTTTCCCTTTTTATCAATTAATACAATCAAATATATATATATATATTATATTAAACCACAAATACCAAGCATAATAAAATATTAAAAATCCTAATGTTCTAACATACGTTTATTCATGCGTTTAAGTGGGGTTTAACTATTACCTTAATTCCCGCAAAATTGAATCTTACCAGTATTCCCGTTAAGGATTCAAGCTTTGATTAGTAAAGCTAATACCTAAAAATAATATCAATATTTATTAGACATAATAAAATCAAGATATAAGACTTTATAAATTTTACTTAAGGAAATAATTAATTTAAATCTTATCATACCTTAAAGTTTTTAATAAAAATGGCCAATAAATGCAGGAACTCATGCTGCATATGCAGCATGAGCTGCATGCAAAAATAAAAGGAGGAAAGGCTCGAAGAGGGGGTGAAGGAAGGTAAAATGGCTATTTTCAGGTTGGGGTCTTTAGGCTAGAAAAGAGGGCAGGTGGGGGAGGATTTAAGGCGATGGAGTGGTGCAAGAGTGAAGAGGGGGTGTAGGTGGATGCTGGGGATGGGCTTTTGGCGACAAAGAGCGGCGGTGATGGTGGCAGCGAGGTGGCAAAGATGGCTGCCGAGGTGGGTTGAGGTGGAGGGGTTGAGAAGGAAGGAAAAGAGAAGGGAAAAATGAAGGGGTGTAGGGGATGGTTTCGGGAAAATAAGGTATGGGGGTGGTAGAGGAGGTTGCAGGGAGGAGATTGGTGGTTTGGGTGGCGGAAGAGGTGGTCGGAAGGCGGCAGAAGGATGGGTTGCAGGTGGGCTGCCGAGAAGGGAGAAAACAAGAAGAAAAAGAAGAGGGGAGGAAGAGGGAGTTGTGGGGTGGCTTGGATGATGTTGGGTTGGTGCATGGCGGTAGTAGAAGGGTGCAAAAGGTGGCACAAGGGCTTGGTGCAGCGGAGGGCAGTGACATGCAAAACAGGGGGAAAAAATGGAAAGAGAAGGAAAGAGAGAAGAGGGAGATCGGGGGGTAAGGAGCTCGAAAGGATAGGGTAGAAAAAGGCTAAAGGGGAGAAGAAAAAGAAGAGGGAGAGTAGAGGGATAGGTGGCTAATCGAGTGGCAGTGTTTAGGGTCGCAGGGGTGGTGGTAGGGTGGCAGGGAAGGTGGTAGGGTGGCAGGGAGGGGAGACTAAGAGGGGGAAAAAAGGGTAGTGGGATGGTTTGCAGGGTTGGCCAGGTCTGACAATAGGAAGAAAATGATGGGAGAGAAGGAGGGCAGGTGGTGGCAACGAGGGGTGCAGGTGGTGAAAGCGGGCATGGCATCGAAACCTGTAGGTGGTCGGGCGTAGAGGTCGAAGAAGAAAGAAAGAAGGGAGAAGGAGGGAGACCAGACCAGACCAGTGTAGGGAGAAGAAGAAAAAAAGAAGAGTTGGGCCGGCCTAGGGAGGAGGAGAAAAGAAAGAAAGAAAGGAGGGGGGAGATGGGCCGTGGTGCTACACCGGGGAAGGGGAAGAAGTGGGCCGGAGGCCCAGGCACAGGGGGAGGAGAAGGCAGGCTGGCCTGGCGGGCGGCCCGAAGGAGAAAAAAAAAGGAAAAGAAAAGAAAGAAGAAAAATGAGAAAAAGGAGAAGGAAAAGAAAAGGGAAAAAAAGGAAAATGGGAAAAAAGGGAAAAATAATTTAATTTAATTTAGGAAATAATAAAATGTAATATTTTTGATAAATTATTTAATTTAATAATTTAATTCAATATAATTTAATATATTGATTTAAAAAGGATAATTTTAGTAAAACATTAGTTGGAGAAATTATTTAAATAAAAATAACATGATAAAATAACAAAATATTTATTTTTAATTTATTAAATACTCCTATCCAAATTTATATACTCAAAAATCCATAAAATAATTAAATTAAATAATTTTAAAGGCTAATTTATTTCAAATAAATCTATTTATTAAATTATAAGTTTTCTAAATTTTTGGGGGATTACAGATGCATCCAAGTTTGACCTTGGGTGTGTGTTTATGTAGAATAGAAGGGTAGTGGCATATGCTTCTTATAGTGGTTTTCACCTTAAAGATGTGGAGATGATACTTGTATAGATAGTAGTGTAAGTTTTACATAGACCATAAGAGCCTCAAGTACATCCTCACTCTACACAAATTGAACATGAGGCAAAGAAGATGGATGAAGTTGGTTAAAAACTATGATTTAGAGTTAACCTACCATGAGGGGAAGGCAAACATCATAATGGATGCTCTCAGTAGAAAGACTTCACACTCCTTAGGTTCATTGGTTTTGTTAGACTAGATTTAGTAAGATCTTAAAGAGTTTAGCATACAGATCATTGGGTGTGGGGATTTAAAGATAAGGATGAGCACTCTCTTGATCACATTGACCATCCTCAATAAGATTTGAGCTAGTAAGCCAAGAGATGCCAAGCTTGAGCGGATCAAAAAGGTTATATCAAAAGGCAAAGTAGTGGGGTTTTAGATTTTTGAGGATGTTAGTATCTATTTATAAGGAAGGTGGTGCATTCCATAGAGTTATGGAGAACTTAAGAGGAAGATTCTAGAGAAAGGTCATCATGTGCCTTATTCCATCCATCCTAGAGGGGATAAGTTGTATAAGGATTTAAAATAGATCTATTGGTGGTGCTGTATGAAATTGGAGGTTGTAAATTTTGTAGCTAGGTGTTTGACGTGTCAAAAGGTAAAGGTTGATCACAAGCATTTTGTAAGGTTAGTTAAGCCTTCGGAGGTCCTTAAGTGGAAATAGGATAGTGTGTTGATGGACTTCATGGTTGGATTATTGAAGAACTGTAGTGGCTTAGATTTGATCTAGGCAATAGTTGACCGATTAACTAAGTCTACAATATTCATATCGATGAAATTAACCTAGAGTATAAAGTAAATGGCTAGGTCTTATAGAAGTCATGTGGTACGGTACCATAGGGTGCCAAAGTCATTGTTTTGGACTAAGATTCTAGATTCTTATCACATTTTTAGTAGAATTTACAAGAATCTTTTGGGACATAGCTGAAGATGAGTACTTCTTTCCATCTGACTATAGATGGTCAGACTAAGTGTACTATTCGAACCTTAGAGGATATGCTTCAAGCATGTGTACTTGAGTTTTAGGGAAGTTGGAAAAATTCACCTAGAATAATAGTCATCATGTGAGTATAGGGTGGCACCTTTTGAGGCACTCTATGGACAGAAGTGTCATAGCCCTTGACGTTGGAGAAACTCAGGCAAGACAATTATGTTGGGACCAGAGATGGTAGATTGCACTACCTTACAAATCAGGCTAATTCGAGAGTGGATAAAGGAAGATCAGGATAGAAAAAAGAGTTATGTAGATCTATGGAGGAGAGTAATGGGTTTAAGATGGGTGAATGAGTCCTGTTGAAAGTTTTACCCCCAAGGGAGTGATGTGTTTTGGTAGGGCAGGCAAGCTTAGCCCTAGGTATATTGGGCCATATGAGATTTTGGATCAAATTAGAGATGTTGCGTACCATTTCACCTTACTAATTGAGATTTCGCATGTGCATAACATTTTCCACATATCTTAGTTGAAGAGGTACATGATAGATCAGTCGCACATCATTTAGCCAAATTCAATTGAGCTCGATGAGACATTATCTTATGAAGTGTGACTGCAGAAGATCCTTGATACCATGACTCAAGAGGTGCATTTAAAGTTCATTATACTAGTGAAGGTCTTGTGGTCACATCATGAAGTAGAGAAGACCACTTAAGAACCTGAGGAGGAGATCAAGATAAAGCATTCGGAGTTGTTTTCTTAGGTGTATTGCATGGGTAACACCGCATATTTTAAGGGGGTAGTTCCTTTCTCTCTTGTACTAACCCTTAGTTGTTGTATTCTTTTATTTGATAGTTTAGAGTTTTCTTATGTTTTAAGCTTACAACAATATGTTTTTTTGTGGACTTCGGGGATGAATTCTCCTCTAAAAGGGTTGTGCTATAATAAATTATCCTAAAAAACCTTTAAAATGTGATTAAAATTATATTGATATAAAATAAATTAATTATGGTATTGTATTGGGCTTGAATTTTAATAAAAATGTGAATTTTAGGAATACCAATCAACTAGTTTGGCTAACAAATTGACTGGTATGCTCAAAGATTGATAATTTTATTCTCAATAAACTAGTTAACTAGTTTGCCCAAATTGATTGACTAGTTATCCTCTAATTTTAGATCCATTTTTTATTTTGATTCAAATCTTATTCTAATGTTTATGAAAACACATAATACAAGTTTATTTGTACTAATAAACATCTTTTTGCGTGTTTTATGACATAAAAACATACTAGGATTAATATGGTAATGTTTGGTAAATTGTGGGTGTGTGCATCGCAAGTCTAGGTGATGTTTTACCTAGACCAGTCAATTGGTTTGTTGAACCCATTGACTATTTGTGTGAGTAGCTGCAATGTTTGAAAGTTTTAATCAGTTGGTTATATGATCAATCGATTAGTTTGATTGCCTAGTTGATTGGTTTCTATGAATAGTTGATCAGTTCACTAAACCCATCAATTAGTGACCCTAGAACCAAAATGGTATGGTCTCTACTTAGACCTGTGAACTAGTTAGACTAAACCCATTAACTGTTTTCTTATGAATAGTTAATAAGTGAGACCGACTAGTTGACTGGACCATTAGTGTTACTTTGGTTCAAGTTTGGTAATACCTGACTAGTCAACTTATCTAAGGGATCAATTGACTAGTCTAATTGTATGCTACCTAGTTTGGTTGTTAAATGTTGATATTCTTTTAGGTCTCTTGTGTTAATACCTCTATGTTATTACAACTTTTAAATTATGATTTTAACCATGATTGTCCTAGAATTGATAAGAATCATAATAATTATAATTGGGATTGAATTGGTTAAGTTTGATGTAATCTCTAAACATATAATTGGTGGCTTTTATGCCTTATGATGTGTCCAGTGTTATCACTTGGAAACACCCAATTTAGTTAATAACAGAATTTAATTGTATTTGGCGTTATCATTTAGAAACACCTAGTTTGGTCAATAATGATATTTAATTGTGTTTGGTATTACTTGGAAACACCCAATTGGATTCTTATGGATTTAATCTATCATTTGTGATATCATTTAAAAATGTATAATAATGGAATAATATGTTGTTCATGCCTTTTTATCTGACTAGTGGGGTAGCTAACTGAGGGTTAGTGGGTTGGTTGCCCAGTGGTTTAAATTTTTCACTCAGTACCTATTTCCTTCTCTACTAGGTTGTGGTGTGTTAGGGATATGCACATATCTTTAAGGTATAGGATTATAATATGGCAGGCTAGCATAACATTGGTGTCCAGCATGGGTAGGTGAGGTATCCTATATACAAGCCCCCTAGTACTTCTTATTATCCATCACTTAGGTAAGTGTGGTATCCTAACTTTTTAGCCCTTGCAGTAGAGGCATTTAAGATATGATGGGTAAGGTATCTTGGTACAAGCCCCCCTAATGTACTTCGACCACGTGTGGTGTGGTATCTTGATTTGGGTTGTCCCTCGCTGCTATTGCACTTGATGTGTGGTGGGTGTGGTATCCCTAAGGAAAAGCTCCTTCGATATATCTTGACTCCATGTGGTGGGTTGGTATCCCATTGTGTTTATTTATAGCCATACCTTTTGTTCATGGTGGAGAAATAGGTGTGGTCGAACAAACTATCTTAAGTGTTGAAAATTATATGATCACTAGAGGAGGAAATATAATATGGTTTACATTATGTGGATTGTGTTGCATTTTCCATATTAACTATTCTTTCATGATTTTCATGCAAGCATGCCTTTTTGTATTACTACCATGAGCCTCAATTTTAATTGATATTGGTATGCTTATCACCATGCTACTATGTGACTTTGATGTGCTGCATGAGCTTTACCATGTTATAGGTGGTATCTTTTACTAGTACTTCACTTTACTAATATTACACTTGTATGGTCATTGTGATGATCTGGCTTCTAGTTTGGGGAAAAGATGATGATTTGTAGGGGTACGACTCTCAGATGGAGTATGTTGAGGGTGAGAACGTGGGCTAGTAGGTAGCCATCGCTTGGGGTTGGAGATTTATGTTTATACTTAAGAGTTAGGTTAATTAGTTAGAAGTGTTGTGCCCACTGCATTGGGAAGTTTTTTTTCTTTCGGTTATTTAAACTCTTAGATTTGATTCCCTATATTTAGATTTGTAAACTCTCATACTCCTATTTATATTATTGTTCTCGATTTTATCATTGTGTACTGTTGAATTAATATTATGAGCATACACCTTTTCATTCATTATTTCATTCTACCTTGCATCAAGCATGGGATAGGTGATGATCACACCTCTCTCATGGTTGATATGGTGGTAACATTCCCCAATTTTACTTTTTTCAAATGCTTTTGCATTGTCTTTGAAATGAAATTTTCTGGTTCATAAATGGGTATGTTATGATGACATTCCTTTAATATTATTCAAAGGGGATGGTAAAAGGAGTTTTATACCAATCTTTTGGAGGGAAGAGTTTCCAAATACTAGACTTCATTTTGAATTTTGAAAAGATGACGGTCAAATGAAGCCTTTGAAGGAGATCACATTTGTTAGGGATAGGGCACCGAATCCATTTGAGTGTTGTGTTAAGAGGTCTGTAATTTATGATATGCCTAGATGTACTCCTTTCTATTTTGGATTGTTTATTCACATAGATTACAACACAAGACCATGGGGAGTGAGATTTATAGATAAGATGTTTATTTTCTAAATCTACTATCTCATATCAACATTGGTTTTCTAGTTCAGTACTCATTTGAATTAGCCTAGCCTTTATGGGAATATTCTTTTCAAGGAAAGAATCTTCATATGGATGGTTAATAATGTTTTTTTCTAGATCAAAAAGTATTAGGAAGGTCTACATAGACTTCTTACTTAATTTGCTTTTGAATACTAATTATTTTAATTTTTGATAGTGTTAAAATTTAACTAGTTTTGAATTTTTGAAAGGGAAACTCCTTGGTTGGGAAATTTGAGGTAAATTTTCTTGCATTGAACAAGAAGATTAAATTGGTTGTGATAGATGGAGCTAGTTCTAAGAAGGTTGAGGTTTCTAGCTTTAGGGATTTCAAGAAAAGATAGTGAAAATTTCACTCCTTTTATTTTAAAGGAAATACCAATATGATTAACTTCGTAGAGAGTGATAAGATTTATAAAAGGTGTGCCTAGTTTAATACTATAGCTAATATCAGGTGTTATGTGATAAGTTGATCTAATTTAGATATTATTATAGAGAACACTAGCTTTGCATTTGTTATTAATTTTATGTTTGGAACTATTTGTTGTAGAAAATCTTTCTATGGTGGTAGAAAGGAAACGTTTTTGAATAATATCGTCTTTGATATAATTAAGTTCAACACATGTATCAAATAAGGTTATGATATTGATTTGGAAATCATCTAAAATTTTGAGTGTGATATTTATAATCTATTTTTTAGAGATAATTTCCTTTAGAAAATTAAGGAAATATAAAGTATTAGGGAGGTTTTGGAAGAATTGTTCCTCATAATCATCATCTTCTTTTTCACCAAAGATCGCAAACGAGCTTTCCATAGATTTTGAAAGGAGAAGTTATATGATATTGTGGTCACTTTCTTGTTTTTGCTGGAGTTGTTTTAAATCATTTTTTACTCCTATAATTTCTTGTTATAGCTCAAAAATTATGGGAATAGAGTGTTTAGCTTTTTCTTTTCGTTTGACAATGGAAGTTAGGTCATAAGTATTTTCGTGGCTTAGTTGGAAGTTTAGATGAAAGAGAATTGGTTTCATTATTTTCAAGAGATTCCCAAAATCTCTCAAGGTATTTCCTTTCCTTGAGGGAATCTAAAATATGTTGAATGGCTTCGAGCATAAGTTTTTGATCTTTAGTAAGGAATTTTATTTTTTTGGGATAATATTCATCCTTATGTTCAAAGGAAGAAGGGGAATATGGTGAGGTAATATCACCAATCTGGAGACTAAATTCAGAAAGATCTTTTTCTTGGGTTTCATTTCAGAATATTTAATGATGAGGCTTTGGATTTTTCCTAATGTTTCCTCATTAAGATTGAGTTCACGGATTTATCTATTCAAACATAATTTTTTTTGATATGTGGCATTTTCTTCCACATTTTTAACAAGTAATATCTCTATTTAAAGGTTGTTGGAAAGAGGTTTAAGGTTATTTTCTATAAGGCTAGGTTTCTTATAGTATGTTAGTTGTTGTGAAGGAGGTATTTTTTAGTTTTGAGGTTGCTTGGGGTAATGCTTTGAGTGATAACTTGGTTTTCAAGAGCCATTACATGGTTTATTTTTAGTAGAAGTGCCAAGAATATCAAATTGATGGTAGATAGAACCAAATTCTTTCCAAAGTTTGTGCATATCCCATTTAAGATTTCTTTGGAGTTTGAGATCTTGACATATTTTAAGACTTCCTTTTTTAGTAAGGCTAATAAGTTCACCATAGGTGAGTTTGGAATATGAAAGTTAGTTTCCATGGGATTATTTTATTTTATTTTTAAACTCTTTCTCCAAGAAAAGTTTGAAGACCAATAAGAAACTTTTCTTTCTATAATGGTTGGTTTCAATCATCATAGATTATGACCTGAGTTAGGAAAGTGTTTTTGTACCAATAGAAGTCACTAATTTTTTTACATCAGAGGTTTGCGAGAAGTTTAATATTTTTATCTTTCAGATGTGAGGGGTCACCAACAAAGTGAATATAAATAGAAATAATAAGTGAGGCAACAACATTTAGACATACATCCTTATCTTTGATAACGATGTTGTTTTCTTCATCAATTTTTGATAACCTCAAGGATAGATTTTTTATCATCAAAGGTGAGATGGAAATCTCACCATAATCTCCTTAATCCATATTTTCCATCCATATTTATCATCTAAATCCCACTTTTATTCAAAGTTAAGCAAATCCCTATTTCGGTTGACGCATTATAAACCCTAAGCTACCATTCAAACCCTACCACATTTCATCCAAACCGAACAACACTTTATCTTTTCTATTCAAATAAAACCCTAACCCTAAACCTAAAACACAATCTCATCCTTCATCTAAAACCTAACCTTTGAAGCTTAGCATCATCAATATACCATTGTCGAATGCATATACTAATTACCACAAATCATTTGAACCATCACCATTAGACAACCATCACCATCAAATCATATCTATTTTGTTCAAATCATCACCACCATATTTCCATCCTATTTGAATGTGTTAAACCCTAATACATCAACACCAAGTCTTATTCTAATTATTATCATCATAACCAAAGCATATTCTTATCAATTTGAGAAATCTATCCTCCCACACACATAAATTTTTATCAAAGCCATAGGTTGGTGGTATTACAATCAAGATTCAATATTTCTTTCAAGATCCTTCAAGAGAGTATCGTATCTTCAAGAATCTCCAAGAATTCATCAAGAAAATAAAAAAGGGTCGAGCACTTAAGGGCATGTTTGGGAGAGTAATAATGAGTTGGTAAGGAGGAAGGATGGAGAACTGAGGAGAGGACTTGAGGGATATTCTCAAGACCTTGATGGACGAAATCGAGGAGGTTAAATTGCATTTGGGGAGAATAGAAGCTTCCCAAGCTGATGAGTCCCATGTGCAACCACAAAAACGAAGAGAAAAAGTGGAGGAAGGGCATATGAGAAGGTCACAAAACCTGTGGAAGAAGAAGAAGAGAGCATGGGGAATTATGTAAGGCTATGTGACACCTTGAGAAAAACTTATGATGATGTGGAAAAGGGAATCCACTTTGATCTACCCAACTTTGAAGGTAATCGCAACTTGGAATCTTTTCTCAAATGGTTGTAAATAGTTGAATCTATTTTTGAGTATAAGGAAATTGATGATGAGAAACGGTGTCAAATAGCAATATCAAAGCTTAAAAAATTTACTAAAGTGTGGTACAATAATTTAAAAAGGAGACGAGAGAGAAAAGGAAAATCAAAGATTACGTCATGGGAAAAATTAAAGAAACATTTGAAGAAGAATTTTTTGCCTTAGGAATATGAGTAATAAAATTTTATAAAAATAACTACTTTGAGGCAAAGGTTACTTGAAGATGAAGAATACATTTAGGAGTTCAAAAGGTTATCTCTTGTATATGATGTCCAAGAATGAGAAAAACAAAAGTGTGCATGATTCTTCACGAGTTCAAATATGAATCTTCAAGAGAAGGTAGAGGTATATCCTTATGATGTGTTTGAAGACCTAGCCAAGTTAGCGATCAAGTTCGAGAAACAATTAAAGAGGACAATGCCACCAAGTAATTCAACCAATGATCCATATGGTTTGATTTCAAGGGTGTGTCGAAGGCACCAATTTCTCAAACTGCAAACCAAGACCATGCTAGGAAGTTCAATTGTGAAGAAAAGGGCAAAGATAAAGTTGTTGATAAGGTGAACAAGCACTGCTTCAAATGTAGAGGTTATGCCCACTTTTCTTAGGATTGTCCAAAACAAAGGGCATTGACTAGATAGAAAATATGGAGGCTCATGAAGAGAATGAAGACCTTGATGAAGACCTGGAAGAATAAAGTGATAGACTAGAGAATGCTTTGGAAGAAGGCCAAGTAGATTGATATGTGTTGCAAAGGGCGCTTCAAGCACAAAAACAACCTTTACTTACTTAATGGGAGAATATTTCCAAGGCTAAGTGTAGAGTAGGTGATAAAGTGCATGAGGTCATCATTAATAGTGGCTCATGCACTAATGTTTCTAGTGAGAAGATGGTGAACAAGCTCAGTTTGGAGACCAAGGGTCATTTAAGATCATATTCACTCTAATATCTCAACAAAGATAAAGGTGTAAGGGTAACCAAACAAACTCTTATCTCTTTTAAGATTGGAAATTATTTTGATGATGTTTTATTTGATATTCTACCTATGGATGCTTATCACATTTTGTAGGGAAGGATGTGGCAATTTGATAGGAAAGTTGTGTATGACGGGGTCCTTAATGAGTATATGGTATGCAAGGGTCGAAAGAAGTTTAGGCTAAAACCTAATCTAGATGGGGAGGATTTACTTTTGAGGAATGAAAGGAAAGACAAAAAGAAGGAGGATTTTGAGTGTAGGAGGAAAAAAAGAGTATCATGGAGATGTTGATCCTTAATGAGCATGAGAAGAATGAAGCAATTAAAAATGAGGAGATATATTATGTATTATTGGTAAAATAGGTCCAAAGGGGGGAGAATGATAATATGGATCCAAAATTACAACAAGTGTTGAAAGAGTATGCCGATGTTTGTGCGAAAGAGTTGCCAAGTGGGCTACCTCCTTTTAGAGGTATTGAGCATGATATTGATCTTATGTCAGAGTTCCATTACCCAACAAGACAGCTTATAAATGCAATCTAAAGGAGGCTAAGGAGCTATAGAAACAAGTGCAAGAGTTGTTAAACTGATGTTATATTCAGGAGATTATGAGTCCATATAGAGTTCCAGATTTATTGGTGCCTAAGAAAGATGGTATGTGGAGGATGTGTATTGATTCAAGGGAAATCAACAACATCACAATCAAGTACAGATTTCTGATGTCGAGATTGGATGACATGTTAGATGAGTTGCATGGCATGAAGGTGTTCTCAAAGATTGATCTCAAAAGTGATTAT
Organism: Tamarix austromongolica; assembly: GCA_039764185.1. Taxonomy (NCBI): domain Eukaryota; kingdom Viridiplantae; phylum Streptophyta; class Magnoliopsida; order Caryophyllales; family Tamaricaceae; genus Tamarix; species Tamarix austromongolica. Next base: position 96,809,180 of record CM077809.1, read on the forward strand.
CATCAAATGAGGATAAGGGAAAGGGATGAGTGGAAGACAACTTTCAAGACTAAGTATGGATTTTATAAGTGGTTGGTGATGTCATTTGGGCTATGTAATGCACCAAGTTCCTTTATGAGGTTGATGACTAAGGTACTTAGACTCTTTCTTAGAGTCTTTGTTGTTATTTACCTCGATATATCTTGGTATATAGTAAGTGTGAGTTCGAGAACATACAACACTTGAAAAGAATATTTGACAAGCTTAGAGAGGTGAAGCTTTATGGTAAGATGGAGAAGTGTGACTTCATGATGGAGAGTGTGATTTTTCTTGGTTATATTGTGAGTGGAGATGGTATTTGAGTTAATCTGTCCAAGGTGGAAGTTATACAATCGTGGCCTATTCCTACTAATATCCACGAAGTTTGAAGTTTCCATGGGTTGGCCTCATTCTATAGAAATTTCATCAAAGACTTTTCTACTACTACAGCATCTATCAAACAATTGATGATGAAAGGATAGTTATATTGGAAAGATCAAGCAACAAAAGGCTTTTGAAGAATTGAAGACAAAGCTCTCAAATGCATCGGTATTATCTTTACCTTGTTTTGATAAATTATTGAAGTAACATATGATCCTAGTGGTGTAGGCATAGGGGATGTGCTTTCACAAGGAAGGAAGCCGATTGCTTTGTTTAGTGAGAAGTTGAATGGCGCAATACTCAATCATTCAACCTACTATAAAGAGTTCTATGCTATTGTGCATTGTTTGGAGATATGGAGTCATTAGTTGAGACCCAAGCATTTTGTACTTCATTCGGATCATGATATTTTGAAGCATTTACATGGTAAAAAAAAGGTGAGTCTAAGACATTCTAAGTGGATAAGCTTCTTATAGACATTTATCTTCTTTACAAGACACGTCGATGATAAAGAAAATGTCATGGTGAATGTAATATCAAGGAGGACCGTGGTACTTACCATGATGGATGCAAAGCTTTTTGGGTTCAAGATGTTGATGAGTCAATATGCCACGGATGATGATTTTGCTATGATCTTCAAAGATTGTAAGAAACAAGGAATTTCTAGAGCTTATGTTATTCAAGATGGGTTCTTATTCAAGAACAACAAATTGTGTGTGCCGAAGACCTCAGTTTGAGACTTTGTAACCAAAGAGGTGAATGAAGGAAGAATAGCAGGACACTTTAGAGTTCACAAGATGTTGGAGTTGCTGTATGAACATTTCTATTGGCAAAGAATGCAAAAGGGAGTAATAGCCATGGTTGCTAGGTGTGTTACATGTCAGAGGAGCAAGAGTTTCTTTCACAAAGGATTATATATACCTTTACCTATGCCTACTCAATCATTGGAAGGAGTTAGTATAGATTTTTATTTTGGGATTGCCTAGCACATAAAGAGGTAAGGATTCTATTATGGTTGTAGAGGAAAAATTTTCCAAAATGGCTTATTTTATTCCATGTCATAATACCAATGATGCTACCCATGTTGCGAATTTGTATTTCAACGAGATTATGAGGTTGCATGAATTTTTGAGAACTATTGTTTTAGATAGAGATGTGAAGTTCCTAAGTTATTTTTGGAAGATTTTATAGCACATACTAGGAATAAAGCTTATATTTAGCACATCACATTAACCTCAAACGAATGAAAAAACCAAAGTTACTAATAGAACTTTGAGTAATTTGCTAAGGGGATTGGTGAGTAAGAGTACTAAGGATTGGGATTTCAAGTTAGCACATGCGGAGTTTTCTTACAACCAAAGCTCTTCTACTATAAGACGCTCTAGTCTATTCGAGATAGTGTATGGTATTAATCCATATATGCCAATTGATATGATACCATTGAAGAAGGGTGAAGTGAAGAGTTATCATGAATAAGAGAGAGTGGAGTTATTTCAAAAACTTCATCAACAAATCAAAAACAATATTAAGAAGGCAAATGAAGTATACAACATAAGAGCAAACAAGCATAGGAGCCAACATAATTTTCAACCGGGGGATTTAGTATGGTTATAGTAGAGGAAGGAGAGATTTCCTAATCTAAGGAAACACAAGCTTATACTAAGGGTGGATGGTTCTTTCAAAGGACTTCAAAAGTTTGGAGAAAATGCTTATGAGCTCGATTTGCCAAATTCATATGATGGGGTATCAAGGACATTCAATCTTAGAGATATTAGCCCTTATAATGGCGATACAAATTTGAGGGAAATTTTAAATCAATAAGGAGAGAATGATATAGGATCAAACACTCAATAATCGACATTCATAATTATGGAGCCAATTATTCTTCATTTAGAAAGTGTCTCCCGCAAATTTAAATACCAACGAATGGTTACTTTGCTAGAAATGTAACAAACAAGCAACTAAGTGTCTACGTGCATGTGTATGGCATGAATGGAATGATGATCATGTGTATAGGGAGTTTATTTTCATACTTTTCAAGCACTAATATTAATATTAGCTAATTAATTAATTAAGTAGTAGAGTTGAATAATAGGTAAAGCAGAAAGTAGCGTAAAGTTAGCATAAAGGTGGCATAATATCTTTTAGCTTGGAATCTTTTGAATTATACTATTAGCTAGTGGTAAAATGGCTATAAGCAGCCATAGGAGGCACGAGTATGAGACATGGAAGTTGAAGATCAATATTGAAGTTGAATATAAGTGAATTCTATGTGAGTTCAATTCAGGTTAACAGAATGTGTGTGAATAATTTAGCTTAAAAGTTTTAATCACTTCACTGTGTGAATTAGAGATTAATTTATATATTTTATACTCTCCTTAATCCATATTTTTCAGCCATAATAATCATTCAAATCCAGCTCTAATTCAAATTTAAGAAAAGCCCTAATTCTGTTGACACAATAGAAACCTTAAGCTACCATTCGAAACCCTACCACCTTTCATCCAAACTAAACAACACTTTATCTTTTCTATTCATATCAAATCCTAACTTTAACCCTAAAACATGATCTCATCCTTCATCTAAACCATAACCTTCAAAGCTTAGCATCATCAATATATCATTACTGAATACATATACTAATTAACATAAATCATTCGAACAATCACCATCGAATCATATCTATTTTGTTCAAATCATCACTACCATCTTTCCATCCTATTCAAATGTGTTAAATCCTAATACACCATCATTAATTCTTATTCTAATTATTATCATCACAACTAAAGCATATTCTCATCAACTTAAGAAATCCATCCTCCTACACACATTAGGGTGTTGGTTAAGCTCATCTTTTATTTCATGGGGCAAGGATGCGAAACCCAAGGTATTTATGTGGGGGTTTTGTTCAAGGTTATCTCAAATCTAGACCTAGTTTGAGGAAAAGGAAGTAAAATGCCCCAAAAATTCTAATTTTAAAAATTATAGTTAAATAAGGTTTTATTAGAAAAATTTATTAAATAAATTATTTTTATTAAAATAAAAAGGAATTAATTAGGGCAAATGAAGAAGAAATTTATAAGTATTTTTATTAGAAAAATTTGGGTATTTTAACTAATTAAGGATTTTATTTTGAAAATTAATTAAATAAATTATTTTATTTAAAATAAGAAAGAGAAAATAGTTCCAAATTAATAGTAATTTTATAAATAATTTAATTGGAGAAAATTAGAGTGATTTGCTAATTAAAATGAAATTTATGAAAAATATTTTAAAAATCTTAAATTAGCCTAAAAAGGGATATAAATATTATTTTATTTGAATATTGTTATTTTTAAATATCCCAAATATCCCAATTAATTTAATTAACCTAATCCGTTATTTTTCCTTTTTTTCTTTTCCTTTTCTTTCTTCCTTTTTCTTTCTTCTTCTTCTTCTTCTTTTTCTTTTTTCTCCTCCCCGACCTTGGCTAGCTCGCAAAATATATTATTATTATTATTATTATTATTATTATTATTATTATTAATGATTTTATTATTATTTCTATTGAGGGCCAAAGCCCTATTATATTCTTATTTCGATTTTATTATTATTATTATTCTTATTGTTGCTATTATCTTTATTATTAATATTAATATGTTAATAATAATAATATTATTATTATTACTATTTCGAAATTATTATTATTTCGTTATTACTACTACAACTATTTTACTATTAGTGTTATGCGATTATTATTATTATTATTATTATTATTATTATTATTATTATTATTATTATTATTATTATTTTCAGTGTAAGTATTATTATTCTATATAGAGCTGAAACCCTGCCTATTTTGAATTGTAGTAGTAGTATTATAAATATCAAATCTCATTATTATTAATATTATCATTATTTTTATCATTAGCATTTATTATTATTATTAGTGTTATTATTATTATTATTAATATTTAATAAGTTTATTATTATTCAATGAAGGGTTGAAGCCCTTATTCCACCATTTATTTTGAATCATATTATCATTATTATTATTAGTATTTTTAGTATATTTTTTTACTATTATTCTTATTCTTATTAATATTATCATTCTTATTATTTTTAGTATCTTCGTTATTATTTTTAGTATCCTTGCTATTATTATTTTAATATCATTATTATTATTATTATTAGGGTAAAATCTTCGACCTTATATTATCAACTTTTATAATATTACTATTATTTATTATATTTTTTTAGCCAAATTTAGTAATTTGTTAATGGTTATTATTAATAATATTTTATTATTTTATCAAAAGCCTAGTCTTAGAATAAGTTAGTCATTAATAGTATTTTAGTAGGAGGGAATCTAATCTTTAGTTTTTCTCTCATATAGGTGAGACCAGTTAAAGCCCTAAGGAGACGTAGGAGCGTGCTCCAAGACTGGTGTCGTTTTAAGTAAGCGTGTTACTAAGGCCTTATGTGTGTTGATGTGCATTATATGTTTTGTATATTATGCATCCTATGCTCATTATTGTAATTATTTTGTGTGTTATTATATGACATGTGTATTATGTATATGTGATAAAATATTGTGGTATGTGATGTTATGTGTTGTGACCCTGTAAGACATGTGTGTGAGGGTGCTAATATGGTTTGTTTGGGAGAAAGGATAAAAAATGAGAATGAGAAAAGAAGTTACCCAAAGGGTGTGAGTTGACCTAAGTATTTTAATGATCCATGAGTGGAAGAATAAAATGGGGAATTTAGGGTTTTGTGAGGAAGAATCTAATTTACGTTGTTATATGGGAGTATCTAATTTATGGATTTATATGGGAGAGTCTAATCTATGGTTTCATATGGGAGAATCTAATTTATGGTTTTATATGGGAGAATCTAATCTATGGTTTTGTATGGGAGAATCTAATTTATGGTTTTATATGGGCGAATCTAATCTATGTTTTGTATGGATGGACTTAGGATTTTGCATGGCAGATTTTATGGTGTTGCATGGGAGAATCTAAACTAGGGTTTTGTATGAATGAATCTTGGGTTATGCATGGAGGAATCTAGGGTTTTGTGTGGAGGAATCTAGGGTTTTGCATGGAGGAATCTAGGGTTTGCATGGGTGATTATAAGGTTTTTACGTGGGAGTTTTAGGGTTTGCATGAAAAAGTTTGAAAGTTTGCATGGGAAGTTAACATCTGTATGAGAGTAAAGTTTACATATGGAAACTTGATTTAGGATGTGAGGAAGGTAATGTAAGTGTTGTTTGGGTGTTTGAACACTTTGGATGAAAAATAGTACGTGGAGTAATATAAGGGTACGTAGGAGACCGAGCTAGGGTTTGTGTGGACAATTAGGGTTTGGTGTGACTGCTTAGGATTTTTGTAGTATCATGTGTAGTTGGTGATTAAAGTGTAATTATGAGGGTGGAATTTATGAGTTGTGATGTGTGAAGTGTTAAAATGATTTAGGTTGTGTGAGGTGGAGTAGGATGAGCCACTGAGGCCTAAATTAGGGTTTCTGGGGAAAAACCCTAGAGTGAGGAAATAAGTGGACTTGGAGTTGTGTAGTAGTGGGCCTTGACCAATATATTTCGGTGTTAAGGTTCTAACGTGAATTTGAGTATAGAGGAAAGGTCATTGGGTAAGTTAAGACGTACATGATTAGGAGGATCTGGAATGAGTCCGTTGGAGGATAGGTGTAAAGGGAGTGATTCATGCATGTCTAGGGTGAAAATTTCTAAATAATACACTTAAAACATTAATCATTTAAAGTGGAAGATTGTTGAGCCAGGCCTAGACCGGTCCACCGGCGAATAATAGTGGTTAGGGCATGATGTCTTGTTTGCATCCAGTCCACCGGTAATAATAGTGGTTAGGCTTTTTAGCCTTAGCACTTGGTACTGGAACAATCAGAGTGAACCAGTCTGGTACTAAGTGTGGCAGTAACATCCCCAGAATTCACAGGTTTTAAATTTTAAATTTCTCTGCTTTTTTTTATAAAAAAAAGTAGTAAATTTTGGGGTGTTACAAGAAGTAGGAATAATTTGACAAAGTTAAGATTTGATTGCTTGGATAAATTTAGTTCTCCTAGTTTGGATATTTTGTTGACTGGACATCAAAATTTTGGTTTAAAGATGGATAATTTCTTATACCTAGAGATTTGGGGTAAAGAAGTAACTTGAAAGGGTGGAAGAATGATTTTATGAAACTGTTTATCCAATTTTGAAAGCTCGGAATCAATTATGTTAAGATGAATATTAGTAAATTTATCTTGAAGAGGGATATTTTGACATTATCTTTCCATTCTTCTTTAGGCTCTTGAGATCATTTCAATATTTTATAGAGGGTGATGGTTAGATTGAATTACTGTAATACCCCAAAATTTACACATTTTTTTAAAAAAACAAGACTTATAAATTAAAACCCGTAAATTCTGGGGATACTATCACCATACTTAGTACCTGATTGGTTCACTCCTACCATTCCAGTACCAAGTGCTAAGGCTAAGAAAAACAACTCACAACAGTATTAAATAATTCAAAGTTCATAAAAAAGGAAATCAAAGCACGCATATGTTCTTACATAATTCAAAATACTAGAGATAGTTTTTCAAAGAAGAAAGTAGCGACAATAATAAAATTGTTTCTGATGTTTCACATAATTAAAAGAAAATAGGAATAATAATCGGCCACGCCACTCCTAGGACTTGAATCCAATCCAATCATCACTCGGCCCCACCTGATGTCCCATAGACATCAATGGCATCATAGAAAGCATCGCCTACCTGTAACACATCAAACATGCCTTCTACTCGTGGAAAGGAGCAGCACCCATAAAAGGGATGATTAGTATACTATGTACTAAGCAAGGTAACTGAGCACTAAGGCCAACATATAAGCACATAAAATCATGCAGGAAAGATAATCAACTTACAATTTCAAACCCACACATATAATATATAACAACGTATAGAGTATTATACGGCTTATAATGAATAAGCCCACGCATAAGGCCTAACAAGTCCAGATTAATTATTTAATCAACCTTTTTATCAGAAGTCGATTCACACTATGCTTTTTATCAAATCCATGAGAGTACAGGAATACCCCACTATTATAACCGGTGGGCCAGTCACACATAGAGCATCCTACCCTAACCATTATTATAACCAACGGATCGGTCACATATAGGGTAAAACCCTAATCACTATTATAATCGATGGATCAGTCACATATAGGGTAAAAACCCTAACCACTATTCCTAATCGGTGGATCGGTTCGGCTCCTGCTTTCATAGTGTTCCACTGTAAGTAATTAGTGTCTTTTATTTACCTTAGCAAAAATCTGATTTAATTTCATTGAGATCAGGATCCCCCACTATTATAACCAGTGAGCCAGTCATATATAGAGCATCTTACCCTAACCACTATGATAACTGGTGGATTAGTCACATAAAGGGTAAAAACCCTAACCAATATTATAACCGGTAGATCGGTTACACATAGGGTAAAAACCCTAACCATTATTCCTAACTGGTGGATCGGCTGGTCCCATCTCAATATATTCCACATTAAGTGATTAATATCTTAAGTATTTTATTCACAAGCTTTGACCCAAACATGCATGACTGAATTCTATTGTTCTCATCCTCCAACCCTAGGTAACCCCACTAAACCATGGTAATCATGCAAACCCTAACTTCCATGCCACCATTAACTCCCATGCAACCATTAACTCCCATGTGACCATTAACTCCCACCATGCAAACCTAATACCACCATGCAAAACCCTAACACCACCATGCAAACCCTAATACCACCATGTAAACCCTAATACCACCATGCAAAACCCTAACACCATGCAACCCACAACTCCATGCAAAACTCTAACACCACATTATTACGCTCCCCATCATTATTTTACAAACCCTATCATGCATGTCTTATGGCCACACCATACCACAATAATATCATAACCCATACACATAATACTCATGCCACAATTTAATGCATGATCTTACCTTAACTCCATGTCATGCTGCACATAGGATAGATATACAAAAACACATAAAATACATTATAATTCACATCACATGGCATGCATGTCATATAAAACACATAATACACAAAGAACCTTAGTACTCCCTTACCTAAAATGTCATTGATCTTGGAGCACGCTCCTATACCTCTTGAGGGCTTTGATTGGGCTCACCTATTGTGGGGAAAAACTAGAATTAGGTTCCCTCCTAAAAATACTATTATATACTAACTTATCTTAAGACTTGGTTTTTAATTAGAACAATGCTATACTAATAATAACTATACAAAATACTACTAAAACTACTACTAATAATATCAATGTAATTTGAAACAATTGGTGATATAAGGGTTTCTACCCTTCACCAAAATAATGTTACTAAAGATAATAATAATAATAATATTATTAAAATATTAGTAATAATAATAATAATAATAATAACATAAACCTAAATAAAACAAGGTAGGGTTTTCGACCCTACCTCTAAATAATAAAAGTACTATTCAATAATAGTAATAATAATATTAATAACATATATTACTTATAATAATATTAAAAATAATAAATATAATAATAATATTATTATTAATAATAGCAAAATAGTAATAATAATAATAAAATACAAGTGTGCGAATCCTTAACCTAAAATAGGGCTTCGTCCCTTCTTAGATAATTAATAATAATAATAAAATAATAATACTAATAATAATAATATAAATAATAATAATATTAATAATGATAATAAAACTTATAATAATAAAAATAAATGCCTATAATTCGAAAGTAACAACTTAATTAACTTAAGACTATTCTCGACCCTGCCAAGAAAATTTAGCATTAATATTACATCCAATAATAATAATAATAATAATGATAATAATTATAATCAAATAAATATTGAAAATTAGATTAAAAATATAATAAATTTAAATAAATAGGGCAGAAGGTTGAGAGGGTCTAGTGTTTCACCTTGAGTCAGCAGAGATGGGTGGCACCGGTGATGGTGCACGGCGGTGGCGGCGGTGGCCGGAAAAAAGAATTAAAAGGGGAAAAGTTGGGGTTTGAGAAGAATAGATGGAGAATAAGGGTGGAGGTTGAGGTGCTGGTGGTAGCGTAGGCTGAGAGGAGTAAAGTGAGGGTGGTGGTGCAGCAAGTGGCGGCGGCGCACGATGATAGAGGTGGTGGCCGAAAGGAAGAGATGAAGAAAAAGAGGGAAGGAGAAGGAGAAAGGAGAAAAGAAGGTTATGGCTAGGTGGAGGAGGATTAGTAGCAACTTTTGGGTGGTGCAGAAGGCAGTAGAAGTGGTGGATGTGGTGGTAGACGGTGGCTCGAAGGGCTGTGGGGGGTAAAATTTTAGTTTGATGGGCAGGAAACTTCACATGATTGTGGTGGATTGTGCGAGAAGAATTGAGGGAGATGGGTGGCTCAGTTAGTTAAAGGGTGGTGCAGGGATGACTTTGGTAGGCAGAGATGGCGGCGAAGTTGGCTAACGGCGGAGGAAAGGTCATTTGAAGTCGTAGTGGTGCACATGGTAGGCTCTTAGGGTTTTGGAGAAAAATTTTCAAAGACAACCAATCAAAGGGTATTTATAGAGTTTAGAGGGAATGGTAGGGTTCTGGAGGTCGGTAGGAGGGCAATGCATGTAGGGTTTGGGGTATCCGGCAGCGTTAATCAACTAGCACGATTTTAGGTCGTGTTCAACCTTTCGCGAAGGAAAAGGGAGACTAGAAGCGGGAGAAAAGGAAAATGGGTTAGACCATGCTGAGCTACGAGTCAAGAGGAAGAGAAAGAGAGAGGAAATGGCCGGTCAAGTCTCGTGTGGCCGGTGGTAGCATTTTCAGAGCTTTGAAGGTGCAGGTCGATGACGGAGGAGGAAGGAGGAAAAAGGAGGTGAACCGGGTGGCGAGGAAAAAAAAGAAAAAAAAAGAAAAGAAGAAGAACTGAGCCGGTCGGCAACGGTTATAAGGAATTAAATGGAACACAGTGTTCCAGGGAAGGAAGGCACAAAACGTAGTGTCTTAGCTGTCGAAGGAAAAAAAAGAAAAGAAAAGAATGGCACTGGGCTGTGGAAGAAGAGAAAGAAAAGAAAATGATTGGGCTGTGCCTCAAGCCTAAATCGGGAGGAATAAGGAAAAGAAATAAAAGATAAGAAAAAGAAAGAAAAGAAAGAAAAAGGAAGAAAGAAAAAGAAAAAGAAAACAAGGAAAAAGGAAAATTTAGGTAGGTTGGGGTAAAATAAATTAATTAGAATATTTTGGGTATCTAAAATAAAAATATTCAAATAAAATAATATTAAATTTCCTTTTTGGCTAATTTAGGGTTTTTAAAAGATTTTTCCTAAATTCCTTTTTAATTAACAAAAATACCAAAATTTTCCTTATAAAAGTATTTAGAAATTCCTTATTAATTTGCCCTAAATAAATCCTTCCCATATCAAATAAAATTAATTAATTAATTAATTTCCTAATAAATCCTTATTTAATTATATTTCTTAAAATAAATATTTTTGGGGCATTTCAATTACTCTATCAGTATACCATGTTTTAGCATTGGTTTGAGAGGTTATTAGATTGATCTTTTGGAAAGGGAAATCAATATTATTTTATTTCAAATAAATTTTGAAACAATCAAAGAACAAGATTTGGACCTTTTCGGTTTGGAAGAAGTTGTAACATTTTGTTTGGATAGCTTAACATTGATGAAGGAAATCTTTGAAGAACTATGTTCTTTTCTTAGAGTTATGAGAACCATAGAAATTATCATGAAAGAATTTTTTGTTAATTTGAAAATCCTTTTCAACAACATTAATCAAATTTTCTATGATTTCGAAGAAGCTAGGAGAATCAAGAGGAGAAATTGTGTCCTATGGTGGTTTGGGAATTTGTAGCAAAAGATGAGGTGAATCTATATTCTATGGAGTTTCAAGATTTTATAGTTGATTTTGGTTGGCATAAATTAAATAGGAAATTCTTAAGGAATATATAGCTATTTGTAATGACGTATTTGGTAAATCTGACATAGGTTATCTTCTTTGATCATAGCGAAGATTTATGAAAGAGGGAATTTGATACCCTCCCTATATCAAGGGTAGAGGAGGCTGAGGTTGTATAAGAGAAATGGTGGCTAAGAGATCTTTGGAGGTTAATTTTTATGTTCCCATCCCAGAATTAGGTAACTTGTACTAGCTATGTATTTTTTTTGGTAAGAGGTTGGGGTTGTTCTATTTGTAGTGGTGTGGTATTTTCTAGTAGCTAATCTTCCATAACAACAACATTATTCCATATAATTGGACATGAAAGAACCATGTTTGCTTTGGTTGGATCTGTTTAGAGTAGGAGAGTTTCTCCTTTGCTACTTTGGGTTTAGGCTTTTATTTTGAAAGTAGCTTTCATGGATTTATAGTGAACTCGGTAGATTATAGCAACTGTTATAGATCCTTCAATGATTTTGCAAGCCATGAGTTTTTAATTGGAGAATAAGAAATTGGAGGAGATTTGGATCTTTGAAATAAATAGGAACATTTGGGTAGAAACTAAATAAAATAAGACCATTATAAAGGTTGGACTCAATGGTTCTAATAATTGAATCATAATTTTTTCAAGCTTGGCATCTCGTAGGACAGTAAGAGGTTTGAGTTCTACTTAAGCAAGCCCTCTGTGTATATATTTGAAGCCATTTTAATGCCGTTTTTATATAATTTTTTGCTAGGAGTTGAATGGTTTCAAAAAGATTGGTAATTTGTATATCTCATTCCTCAATTTTGATTACATAATTTGTTTGTAAATAATACCCTTTGAATTTGTTGTAGATTAATTTAAAATAGAATTTTGAAAGTTTTCAATTATCAACTGAGACTTGTAAATCTTCCAGAACATATTCCTTAATATTAATAACATTTTATCTATATTTTACATATGAATTATTTGAAGAGAAAGAAAGAGAGGTAAATTAAAAAAAGTAAATTTATGTTTGTTTAAAAATGAAAAAGTGCAATTCCCATGGATGTAAGAGTTTTGGGTTTACATTTTAACACAGGACTTATGACTAAATATCAGACTCTAAAGGAATCAGAATTATGAATAAGTACAAAAGTAAACAAACGATGAAAGAACAAACATTCACTACCTTTTGCTTTATATATATTAAATTTCATTGGATATATTAAATTTCTTAAAACACACAATGCAAAATGCGGCTTCAGCATTATAATAGAAATACCCACGAATACATGCATCAAATGGTTATATGATGCTTTAACTTAATCAAAGGTTTTGAGTTCGAGATTTTGAAAACATGGCTATGTCAAAATCCAAAGGAGTGGTCGTACTCATCTTGAACCTATTTCTAGATATCTTATAGTTTAGCAGGAAAAAAAAAGATATAGAAATTTATGGTAACTAGACTCCAAATTTAACAATTAATCGAAAGGGAGGATGGGATAAAATTTATTTATTTATTTATTGAGATATTAGGTACCATTTGGGTAAGGTAATATGCCATGTAAATCATATCTTAAGTAAATATATATTAACTAATAACATATTAGAGTTTGGTGGACTTAAATTATTTATATGTAAATTGGGTTAAAAAGTAAAAATGTTTTATAATTTATCCAAACTTAAGTAAAATAATGTATTATGATAAGTTTTGATACATGGGTGGGATTTTTTGGGTTTAATTAATTAAAAATATTTTTATGATAAAAATAAATAGTATGAATGTTTTATGTATTTAGTTAAATTTGATGGGACCTATTAATAAATTAATAATAAGTTTTACAAAAGTTTTAGATAATGACATAATAATGAAGTAAAAATAATAAGTAAAATAAAAATCATGAAGGTTAAATTAGTGTTTGTTTAGGTAACTATTATTTATTAATTTTGTATGATGGGATGCCTTAATTTTTACAATCTTTTGAAACCGTCCTTCTATTTTATTACAAATCTCTATAACATAAATTTAGATAAACAAATTAATAGTAAAATACCTACCTAAAAATGTTAATATGCATAACTTTAAATCAGAATTAGATCAAATATTAGTTTACTAAATGGTGCTATTATAGTATATAATATAAAAAATAATATACATCATATATTTGTAGATGTTACATCAATCACTGTGAAGAGTAATATTCATCGTTTCAAAAACTTTCATTGGTTTAAAGGGTAATATTCACCGGTGAGTATAGTATACATATAGATCATACATTTATAATGTAGACATGTTATATTCATGAATGTAAAGAAAACCATTCATCCTTTTGAAAACTAACATACATTCCTTTGAAAGGTAATATTCATTAGTAAGTATGATATACAATACATTATACATTTATAATGTTATATTACATTCATTACTATGAAGACTAACATTCATCATTTCGAACACTAATATTCATTAGTGAGTGTGATGTGCAATACATCATACATATGCATTCATCATTGTAAAGATCAATATACATTTTTTCTAAACAAATATATATATATATTAGCCTTTAAACTGAAGTTTGCTTTACATAATATTTTTATTTTAAGGCAGAAATATATTAACGTGTATATCTATTTGTACAGAAAAATATAATGATTATTTTTTATATTATTTTTTTTAAATGATCTTTTGACTTGAAAGTTGTGTCATAATTATTTTTTTAATACTCAATGAAAAAAAAGGAATAAAATGACGAATAAATCTTTTTATATTATCATAAAAATGCCACTTTATTAGTTTGAGTACACTTTTCTAATTACTTTTAGGTGCATGATATGAAAAATTACTTTACTATGGTCGTTAAAAGAATATTCTCCGGCGGGTGAACGTTGAACCAGAATATCTACCCATTTGAGGGGAAAGGTGAACCTTGATAATTAGGAAAATTTATGAGTGTGATTAGCTGTTTTAATTTATCAAGTGTGGCATCCTTGAAGAAATGAGTGAGGGTCCGAAAGCGGAATTGGCGGTCCCAGAGGGGGGAGGAAGGGGAGAAGCTAGCTAGGTTAATCCATGGAAACTCATCGAGTGTTGTAATCACTGTATATGCCTTGGATTCAATTGTCACTCTCATATACTTCCACGCGCGTGCTTGTCTTGCACTTTTCATGCAGTCGAAGTCAGAGAGATTGTTTAATAAAAATTCAGAGGTTGTTGTCCTCATTGCCTTGGACACCTTACATTTTGTAAGCTTTGGATCACTCCAATTGAACTGGTTATCGACTTGAGGAATATTCGTTACCAATGATGTGCACTTTTAGATCCAATGGTTCAACCGTACACCAAGGTTAGAATATATATAACATCAATTCTAATAGAGTGCCACCTTGAAACTAACCCAACTAACTAGAGTAGTAATGTGTGTTTGGCATTATACAAACTATCTAATATATTAACTTTTATTTTATTGAAACTAAGTTATTTAAAAATTTATATATATTTGGTATGTAACTTTTGCTAACTTATAAGTTAATGTTTGAAAAATTAATTTAAGTAGTTTATTGCTTATAGGCTATCGGATAGCTTTTAAATTATTTATGTCAAACATACTAATTGACAAGCCAAAGGGGAAGTTGGATTGCTTCCCCCCAAAAATGAAGTAATCTTTGATTTCATTGTCATAATCCACAAGTGTGAGCATAAAATGGCTTAGTATCTCGTTTAATATCATAAAAAATCATCTGCTACACTTGGTGCCCCAATACATACATATAGTTGAAAATTAACCCATGGAGAAGGATCTTATAGGAAATGGGGAGGGATATTTTAAATTAGAGGTGGATAGTGGAGGTTTAAAATGATTCATAAGATTACTTATATCAACAAACTATACCTCCTTTTTAAGAAACTTTTCATTAAAGAATTATATAGTTAAATATGTTTGAATTGGAGTAATTTAATAATATATGAACTCCTGAAAAGTTTTTCAGGATGCTTGTGAGTTGATAAAAATTACACCTACAATGATTTGTGTTGATCTATGGGGGTGGTCATTCTTCTCGAAAGCACTCAAAAGTAACTACTTGTAACCCTAGTGAGGCGGAGGGTGTTACAAATGATATTAAAGTGAAACAATGACCATGAGTTAAACTTAGATGAATAAGTCAATAGTCTAGTGGGATAATTTTTGGGATATAATATGATGAAATAGTTAGTGGTTGAGGTGTAACAAGAATATTTTTGTAATCCCCCGAATTTTTAAAAGCTTATATTTTAATAAATAAATTTTATTTTGCATAAATTAGCTTTTAAATATTTTTAATTTAATTATTTTATGGATTTTTGAGTGTATGAAATTTGTTATAAATATTTAATCAATTAAAATAAATATTTGCTATTTTATCCTACCCTTCTTATTTAAATAATTTTCCAAATCATTATTTTACTGAAATTATCCTTTTTAACCCTTATATTTTAATTATATTAATTTAAATTATTAAATAAATTTATTACCCAAAAATATTGTATTTTATTATTTTATAAATTAAACTATTTTATTTAATCCCATTTTCCTTTTCTTTTTCTTTATTTTCCCTTTATCCTTCCCCTTTTTCTTCTTTCCCTTTTTCTTTCTTCTTCATTTTCCTTCTTTGGGCCGCCGACTGGCTGGCCTGCCTTTCCCTCACCCCCTACGAGATTGGGCCTGGCCCATCTTCTTCTTCCTAAGCGTGAGCTTGGCCGCCCCCTCCTCCTTTTCTTTTCTTTATTCCTCGATCGGGCCTGCTCCTTCTTTTCTTCGGCCGGTCTGCTCGCACGCACCCTAGCCCCCCGACCCTCCTTTCTTCTTCCCTTCTTCTTCTTCCTCTTTCCCCGGCGATAATACCGGCCATCCTCCACCATTTTTGCCGCCCAACTTGCAACTCCCTCTTCCCCTGTTGACCTTCCCTATCTCCCTCCCTCTTCTTCTCATCGTTTTCCTGCCATACCGGTCCCACCACCCTTGTCTCCCTCTCCCTCTCCCTGTCGTCACCTTCCTCTCCCTCTCCCTACAACTCCCATCCCCCTACTGCCTACCGCCAACCTCGAGCCCCTATCCCTTCCCTTCTCTTCCTCTCCTATTAATTCCTCCTTCTATGCTCACTCTGCATTTTTTCGAGCCTTATGCCTTACCCGAGCCTCTCCTTTTCTCCCTTTCTTCTCCTCCCCTCTCTCCCCCTATTTTTTTTTCGCCACCCCTCTCCGCCACCTCCGCCGCCTCAACCAACACCGGCACCACCTCTTTCCACCCTCTACCTCACCCTCGAGCCATCACAGCCCCCATCAAGCCACCCCACAGCCCCCTTATTCCTCCTCTCCTCTTTTTCTCTTCTCTCCCTACCTTCTCGGCAGCCACCCTGCACCGCCATATTCCGCCGCCGTCCTGCTACTTCTACCGCCACATAAGCCACCACATTACTCCCTACAACCCCCTCTACCACCCCCAATCCTCATTTGGCCGAAACCATCCTCCACAGGCCCTCGTTTTTCCTCCCCATTTTCCTTCCTCACCAGCCTCCATCTCGACCTCCCTCCTTGGCCGCCACCTTTGCAACCTTGCTGCTGCCGCCTCCGCCACCCTTAGCCACCTTCAACCCATCCCGACCACCACCTACACCCCCTCTACACTTCTGCACCATTCCCTTGCCCCAAATCCTTCCCCACCATGTCCTTTTCTTAGCCCCAAACCACCAACCCAAAAATACCTATCCTTCCCTATTTCCACCACCTTCGAGCCCTTTCTTTTTCTTTCCTTGCATGCAGCTCATGCTGCATGAGTAGTATGAGCTGCTGCCCTCTTTAATTCAGTTGAAAATAATAATTTTTAAGGTATAATAATATTTTAGTTTAATTACATGTTATAAAGCCTTAAGTTTGGTTTTTATCTTTTCTGATGTAACAAGTTTTAATATTATTTTTAGGTATTGGTTTTGATAATCAAAGTTTGGACCTTTTACCGGGGTACCGGTAAGGTTTGTTTTTGCGGGAATCGAGGTAATCGTTAAATCCCACTTAAATGTATAGATTAACATATGTTAGCACATTAGGATTTTTAATATATTATTATGCTTGGTTTGTGTTGTTTAATATGTTATATGTGGTTATTGTGTTGGTTGATAAAAGGAAGCATGGTAGGTTATATGATATGTAAGGAAAATATATTTAAGGTAATAATTTGGTTGTTAAGGAAAATTTTAAGTATTATCCATGCTGTTTTATGCTATTGTGATATTTAATACATGTGTAATATTTTGTGAGCCTTAGGGGATTTTACTAATGTATCTTGTATAATAAAATGGCCTAATGTATATATAGGGGTGCTAATAATGTTATATTAATTATAAGAGTTTTGAATGAGGTATTAAAGTTAATATTTTATGTAGTAATAATAATAATTTAATATAAGGGGTGTGCTAAGGGTAAAAAGGTAATTCTTAATTAAAAAGGGTACTTTGGTAATTTTGGAGGCAAGGGTAAAATGGTAAATTTGTTAATAAAAGGATAAAATAGTAATTTTGGAAGTAAGGGGGTAAATTGGTCATTTTGGAATTAAGGGGGTAAAATGGTAATTTTGTGAATAAAGGGTAAAATAGTAATTTTGTGGTTAAATGGTAAATTGGTAATTTTGTAATAAAAGGGTAAATTGGTAATTTTGTAATAAAAGGGCAATTTGGTAATTTTGTAATAAAAGGGTAATTTTGTAATTTTGAAATAAAAGGGAAAATTGGTAATTTTGAAATAAAAGGGCAATTTTTGTAATTTTGAAATAAAAGGGGCAAATTGGTAATTTTATAACAAAAGGGTAAAATGGTAAATATGATAAATGTGAGGGGTAATTTGGTAATTTAACCAACTAGAGGGTATTTTCGTAATTTTGATAATGGAGTAGGATAGTTTGGTAATTATGACAATTAAGAAGGGCAATTTGGTAATTTAGATAACTAAAGGGTAATTTGGTAAATTTAATAATGGAGAAGGGTAAAAGGGTAATTTGGCAATTTAACCAACCATAGGGTGATTTGGTAATTTTGACAATGAAGAAGGGTAGTTTGGTAATTGATAATAGAGGACGGTAATTCGGTAATTAACTAAATAAAGGGTTAATTTGGTAATTAGGATAATAAGGAAAGGTAATTTGGTAATTTGACTAACTCAAGGATAATTTATTAATTATAATAAAGGAGAAAGGGTAAAGTGGTAATCTAATCAACTAAATGGGAAGTATATTAAGTGTAATAATTATGAAGGAGGATTAGTGACCTATTAAGTATGAGCGTTAATTTGGTGACCTAATAAGTATGAGCGTTAATTTGGTAACCTAAATCTAGTAAGGGATAACTTGGTAATTTTGTAACAAAGAGGGTAATATGGTAATTTATCAAATAAGGAAGGGATGACTTAGTGATTTTATAAGTAAGGGGTAAATGAGTAGTTTGTATATGATATGTCGTTGCAATTCTAGAATTCGTAATATGACTCTAATAATGCTGATTAACGAGGTAGGAGTATTTGATGATTAGTAAGTATCATGAGAACGAATTCTAATTCGAAATTAGATAAGATTAGGACGACCTTAATGAGTCTTCTGTGTTACCTTGGACGACCATTTGAATAAGAAATTTCTGATGATATCTAAATGATTAAAAGTGGATAATTATCTGATTGTTGTGCTTTTGTGATCACCATTAATGAAGACACTAATAATTAAAGTAAAAGATATCGAGTTCGGGAATGGTGGCTCTTTAGGGGTCGCTACCCTAAAGACGTGGTTTAGCCTATGATTATTTGCTATTTGCTGGTGTGCCTTTGTGCCCCAGCCAGGCCCTATATCTACTCTATCTAGCTCTACATACCTAGTTAGGGGATATGCATACTTAAGGATTAGGTGTCCTTGTCTGTAGGGTACTGAGTTAGCTTTATGCACCAGTATGACCAGGGTACCTTTGCGTCCCTGGGTTGATAGTTGAAGGGTATTGAGTAGCTTTTATGCACTAGTGATGTACCTTTGTGTCCCGGGATCTTGATCTCCCTATCGAGGAAAAATAAATGGAATTGTTGTGCTGAATAAAAAGGAAAAACACTAATCATTAAAGTGAAAGATTAATGAGCCGGGACCAGTTGAATTATGTTTATGAGTACCGATCCATCGAATATAATAGCAGCCCAGGATGTTTTGCCCTGGATAATGTTCATGAGTATCGATCCACCAGATATAATGGTGGCCGAGGATATTTTTACCCTGGATGATATATATATATATGTATTTCGATCTACCGGCCAAAATAGTGGGGGTCTCGACCTCAATCAAATTTGATTTGGATGTGAATAAGTTATGGAAAAATACTAATCATTGAGATGATTGATTAATGATGGACCAATGGCCTTAAGGCTCAAAATATATCGATTATTCATTATGGCCTATTAAAATTTGGTTGACCTGTTAAGTATGCGAATGTACTAAAGTGAATGTTATGTATATGCTGTTAATATCTGATCGAATTATTGGATGTGTGAATAAATAGATCCGAATATCATGTTTACACCTATGGTTATGTACGAATGCAGTAGTATTTCATGTGTTACATTGCATGCCTATTTTTAAGTACGTTTTTAAAGGGTTACTCAGTACCGTAGTACTAAAGGGTTTCTTTCGTAGGGCCCCTGGCTATTCAATGGGCAGTACCCCTTGCAAGTCATATTCAGGTGCTATTCAAGTGGGTTCTCGGGAAAGAGCATAAGGTACTATCTGGTAAATTCTAGGGTTTTAATTTGTCTCCTTTAAATTCAGTGTATTTGTTATTTTGTAACCACCGTTGTTGGAGTTTACTCTCGTAAATTGTTTATTGTGCTACTCTGATTTTTAAATGATTAAGTTTCTCATAAAATTGTATTTTGCTCTTTTAGCCTTAGCACTTGGTACTGGAATGGTAGGAGTGAACCGTTCTGGTACTTAGTGTGGTGGTAATATCTCCATAATTCACGGTTTATTATTTTGCTTCCGCTAATTTCCTTTTAATTAAACAAAATTTTTCAGTAGTGAATTTTGGGGGTGTTACAATTGTGTTCTTGAATGGGTGGTGTATGTAATACTTCCAAATTAGAGGTGGATAGTTAAAATTTAAAAGGATTGATAAGACTACCTATATTAACAATGTATACCTTTTTTAAGGAAACCTATCATTAAAGAAATTTATAACTAAGTGCATTTAACTTGGAGCAATTATAAGATGGGTGACTTCCTAAGAAGTTTTTCGAGATGTGCGTGAGTTGATAAAAAAAATATGTTTAAAATGACAAGTACTCATCTATAGGGCCAATAATAAATCTCGAAAGAACTCCAAAGTACCTTAGATTTAATGGGGAGATTTATTTCTACTTGAAAATAGAAGAAAGAAGGTAAAAGAATTGAATACGGTGAAGACTAGGATGTTTGGTGTAATGGGATGAAAGATAAACACCGCTAATGAGAAAAGAAAGGAGATAGAGTAAAACGGGAAGGAGGGCTTAGGGTTTAGAACACAAAGAGTAGATCTAGGGCTTTGGGATTAAGCTCAAAGTTTTGGTTCAATCCCCATAAAAAATATTAAAAAAAAGAATTATGCCATGCAAAATTATTTTGTTTTGGGGGAGGTAGTTGAGTTATATCTCTACCAATCTTAAGGATAAGAGGTCCAGATGACCAGACCAACTTTTTCAGGAATAACACCAACAAGGTTTTTAGAAAACATATCAACATCAGCCAAATACTAATCTATAAGATTAAGGGTAAATACATAAAATTAACTAGATATAGGAGAATGAATTAATTATTACACCCAATCTATCTAAGGCCTAATAGTTTTTAAACTAACTAAAAATCCTTGAAATATTAAAATAGTTCCAATATTGGCATTCAACTTCTTATTTCATACTGTCATCCAAAATTAAGCTTGATTCAATTATTCAAATGCTTAAAATAGAAAAAAGTAACCATAGATAATTAAGGAAAAATTGGAGGGTCTAACATTTGTATCATCCCTTTTTAAGGAGTTTTATCCCTAAAAATCAAAGGGACATAATATAAAAAGCATCCATCAAGGATCAAGTGTAAGAGACATTCCATCACAAATCCTAATCAATAATATATGATTTATGTAGATAAGGAAACAAATGAATGACAAGAACTCGGTCATACCATTGTCTAAGAAACTGATTATATAATAATGCATGGGCAAACAAAGATGATAGCATGAAGTAAAGTTCAATTGCTATAGTCATAATTTTATCAAGATCATAAAGCAATCTCAATTGGTCAAAAACTTTTGATGAAAATAAAAAAGTAGGTCAATCATAGGTGTCAAATGAGTCATATGGATTGGATAACTTTTGGTTAGATTAAAATAGGGTTAGTTTAGGCCATGTTTCCTTTTGATTTGGGTCCAATTCGAGTAATAATGATTTTAGTAAAATTTGTGTTAGGTTAGATAATTTTGAGTTAGGTAAATATTAAGTTGGATTCAGGCCTAACCTAGTTGGTTTCTTTAGGTTTGAATTTGATTAAGGTTTACTACCTCTAGGTTGGGTTAATTTAGATTTATAGACTCTAGGTGATATCACCTTTTGGTTAGGCCAATTCAATTTAAAATTTGTATTGATATTAGTTGCTATTAATTTAATATAATTAATAAATTAAATTTTATAACTTATTATTATTTTTATACTTATTATAGTAAATATTATCATAATATATGTAATGGTGTAAGAAATTGCTTTCATAAAATGAGTAGTAGTAATTATTATTATTATTCATGTTAGTATTATTATAGTTATCACTATAAATAAATTTATAAACATTATTATATATATAATTATATTTATTATTATGGCTATTATAACAACCATTATTATCATGTTAATTATAATAAGTATAATAATTATTGTTGTTATTATCATTTTTAGAAATATAATAATCAATATTATTGCTATAAATATAATAATAGTTATAAGTACAAATATAAATTTTAGTATTGTCATTGTAATAATATATATTATAATTATGACTAACATACTTACAATTATAATTTTTATGTTCACGGTAATATATATATATATATATATATATATATATATATATATATATATATATATATATATATATATATATATATTCTATCTAACCTGATCAATGCTAATTTAATATTAAAATAAAGTAAGAAAAACATAATCTTACTAGTTTTATTTTATTTGTTATTAAATGGGTTTTGTATTATTCTTTTTATGTAAGGTTTATGAATAGTATATTTATTGATATTTATGTTATAATTTATATGAGATAAAGTTTGAAATTATATCCGGATATATGTTGGGTTTGATTTCGATTATTTTAGATTGGGTTAGTTCAGGCTATTATCAGTTTTTAATATGGTTATAGTTCATGTTCGGATCAAGGTATTTTTGTATTGTGTCATTTCAATTTTAGTTATTTAGATACAGATCATTATTGGGTTATCTAAATTCAAAATAATTTTTAAATTAATTATGATTTATTTTAAATTTAACTCTTTAGTTTTAAATTAGAATTTGGATTGGAGGCAAGTGAAGCTTGCTAGGTCAAAATATAGTCCAAGTTAGTAAACTTAGATATATTCATCCTAAATTCTTCTCAACTCTTCATATTATTTTTAAAAACTCTGACCCATTCAAAAAATAATTGTATGCTTTGACAGACGTCTTCCTTTATGACTTGCAATATAAGCCCATTAGTATAAAATTTCTTATCAATTTTTTTTTGTTTCACTTAGACTTCGTTTGGTTTAGGAAAAATAATGAGGAAAAGAAGAAAAAGTTACATAGAAATCTATTTTCCAGCATTTGGTTATTAGGAACACTTTAAAGAAAGAAAATAGGTGGAGAAAGTTGTACCACACCATTTTTCTCACAAAAACCTACGGAAAAAATCAATGAAGTTTTTTTCGGAAGCTTGCATTTCATCGACAGCTTCAACTTACCATCCTCCTCCTTCAACATCACAGAGCTCTTTCTCCTTCAAGTTTTTTTGATCTCCTTGTTCAACCTTCCTTACTCATTTCATGGCTCCACCAACAGGGCGTAACCTTCACAGCGGTCGTCCATTAGGTTCGAGCAAGTTTCCTATTATCAAACCTTCATCTCAACCAACTCCAACTTGAAATGTGAATCCACTGACTCAATTTTAATAGGTAGCATTAATTATCTTTTGATTTGAATTTGGAACCTAAATTGATTCTTATGTTTGGGGTTTATGGCCATTGAATTTGTTGATGGGAAATTGGGGTTATTTTTTTTGTTTATTCATTTAGGTCAAGATCAACATTTAGGTATGTGGAACTCAGATGATGTTCTAATTTAACTAGTTTGTTTAGGTTGAGATCAAAATTTAGGTATCTTGATCAAGTCATGTTGTTGTTGGGTGTTTTTTAATTGGTTGCTTTTTTTCTCTCTTTCTTTGTTGTGACCCTTTGGATGTTTATGTTTGGTTTTAAGGGGTCACGATTGTTTTCTCTTACCTCTACTTATAGTAGGTTTCACACTGTTGGTTGTGGTTGATATCTTTGCTGTGTTTTTTGAGCTCTTGTAATGGTGTAAATACAATTGGTAGTTTTGATTCTTTTGTTATTTAGGTGTATGATTGTGTTTGGTTTGGATTGCATTATTTCAATTTAGGTGTTTGGAGAATGGTTATCCTAATATTCTATACTAAATGGAGATGGCAATAAGGTTTTGTTTAGAGAATGGTCTAGATGGAAAAAGGTTTTTTTCTCTACACCAATAAGAAAACATAAAAGGAAAAAAGAAAAAAGAAAATGATTATTCTTTATCAGTATAGCTATATCTAGCTAGGGTTGATATCATAATCTAAAAATTTTGAACATACTGTAAATGGTCCCTAAGAACATATGAAAGACTTAATTAAAAAGAAGAAGGTAGGGTTCAAATCTGAGGAGGTATAGAGGTGTGGATCAATGGAAAAATGGTCCATAATTTGAATTGATAAAAAATGACACCGAATAAACTCCTAAAATTTTAGATTTTTGTTCCTTCTTAATTGTTCCTTTCTTTCATTTATAGCATTGCAAAAACTGAGAACAAGAACGTGAACTTTTGGGTCAGCTAAAGAGAACGGGTGTGCTGATGATGATCAGAGAAGAGTATTGCAGCTAGGACAAGCAACCCATTCTAGCAAGAGGAACCTTAATTGCTCGGATGACAAACATGGAACCTTATTGCCATCTACTAGTACTTGTGGAATTTAACTAGTAAATATATATATATATATCCCTAGATCAAGTGGGTCCATGATGATTATGTGAAACAACCTCGATTTGGCCACTCTTACCAAGCATAACCTCCTGGATAATAATAATGGAATCCTTAGCCTAAGACCCTTGGACATCCTTGACGAACCGAGGAACAAATTGGGATGACTTAAATGAAGGTGTAAAACCAAGTCACAACACTATGTATGCTGGAAGCTCTGACTATGATACTAATCAATATAGTGAAAACCTCAAGAAATTCAGGCAAGTTGCATTTAGAAACATGGAATTTAGATTTGGCGGCAATGCCAATATGGGTTAAACCCACCTAGCTCAAGCGACTCATCAAGGGATAATAGCTAAAAGTATTGATTGATTGAGGATTTTTGGCAACTCATAGAGGGGTCTCAAAATGTATGCATTCAAATCTTGAGTTTACTATATGTTTGTATGAAAAAATTTGGAGATTTGATTGGTCAATTTCAAGGAGATGCGAGCTTGTGATCATGGTGATGCATGCTACAAGTATGAGCTTTTTATGTCTTCTCTATAACTTATGTATGATTATTGTCTTATATCCATGGTTTGGCAAAATTTTCCAAAACTCCCATTTGTAGTCCTTTTGATATTTGGTACATGATACCTAAAGTTGTATAATTCTTGTTCAATTTTATTTTTAATGTATCATGAGGAAAAGAGACATG
The DNA here is from genome assembly GCA_039764185.1 of Tamarix austromongolica. Taxonomy (NCBI): domain Eukaryota; kingdom Viridiplantae; phylum Streptophyta; class Magnoliopsida; order Caryophyllales; family Tamaricaceae; genus Tamarix; species Tamarix austromongolica. The sequence continues at coordinate 96,834,550 of CM077809.1, forward strand.
ATCCTAGTATATAACTTTGACCTATTGAATTAGTTGCTAATAACTATGAACTATCCATTTCCTTTGTTTTTATTTATTTATTTTTGGAATCTTGATATATTGGTATTTGGAGACCTTGTTAGTTGACATGAGCTTTGGTTTTTAAATTTTTGCATTAGTGCCCAAAGTCGTAGAGTAATGTAAGTGGCTTTTTCTTTTTCTTTTTTTCTTGCATTTTGTTTTGAGCTAATGATAAGTACTTTTATTTGTTCTATCTCATAGATGAATTTTGACAAGTATTTTTATTTGGTCTATCTCTTATTAGTAAGGTGTTTGAAGGTCTGTACCAAATAAGTTCATAGAGAATAAAATAGTGTGTTTTTTATATTTTATGTAACTAACAAGTGCTTTAGTAACAAGCTATGAAATTATTATTTTTTCTTTTATGTTTTGTGTATCATGTTTGAAATAAAAAAAAATATTGAATATTTTATATATTTTTAGATTTTTTGAATATTATTGTAAGTTATTTATATAATATTTTAGAATATTTCTAAAAAAATTTGGAATTAGTATTGATTTTATAGGATTTTTATAATTTTTTTAGAAATTTTATAGAATTTTTTCATATATCAATATAATATTTTAATTTTAATTAAATACATAAAAATATTTAAATAATAACAATTAACTTTCCTTAGAATTTTCTTTCTATAAATCAAACACTAAAAATACTTTCCAAGAATTTTATTTTTCACAAAATTTTCTCCAACAACTAAATAAAGAAAAAAATTAATTTCTCTTATTTTCTTTCCTTTTTATTTTTCTTTCTTTCATATTTTTTTCAAATCAAACACTGCCATATTAAAAACCTTATCAACCCCCAGATGAGAATTGTTAACTGTAGGGCCAAAGGAACTTAAATTACTACCGCAATAATAACCATCTTTGAGTCCAAATAGTTGCTCAGACATATAACGAGCAGACCGAGCAGGGGTTTCCCTTTCGAAGCCCTCGAAATCATTTTCGTATTTGTCATCATCCCCAGTCACGGCCTTTTCAAAAAACATTTTTAGATTGACCGTCAAACTCAGCAATTTTATCTTTCCTTTGGGGAAGGGGAACAAACACGTCCTGACGTTCAACAATTTAATTAAATATTTAAATATGTTCTTATTTTTTTTTTTTGATAATTAATGTTGCAGAAGACATAAGACATAAGAACCGAAAACATTAATCTAACAGCGCATGGATATTATGAACCACCTCCTCCGCCCGATAAGGAAAATCTTTCCTGCCGTTCCTGATCCAGAACCCTATACGCATCTTAATGAGCATGAACATCCATTTTCTACAAACATCGACGTTTTCAAAAACTTTCCTGTTTCTGGACTCCCAAATCGTCCCCAGGGTTGCAAAGAAAGCCGCTTGCCAAATCTCCCTTCGCAATCCTTTATTGGACACTCCGAACCAAGCTATGGCATTATCTTCCATAGTCTTGGGTAACACCCAATCATACCCTATCCACTCGCATATGTCATACCATACCTTGCCTGTCACATCGCAGTGTAGGAAAAGATGATTAATCGTCTCCTGCTCAGTGTTACACATAGGGCAAATGGACTCTTCAGAGTTCATAATGTTCAACCTGACAAGTCTCTCCTTCGTGTTGAGTTTCTGATGGATCCCGAACCACGCAATTAGTTTGAACCGCTGAGGTGCTAGGCTCCTCCATATGATATTCTCCACTTCCGTGATCCTCTCATTTTCTGTATATCTCTGATATTGTGTCTGACAGACCGATCTCACTGAAAACAACCCAGAGGCCTCATGTTCCCATATCACTGAATCATTCACTACCTTCCGTATGACAATGTGGTCCATCATCTCCTGCATCTGTCTTACCCGGTCTTCTTCCCATCTGAATAGCTGTCTCCGCCACTTCAAATGCCATACCCATGTCGATCCCTCCCACTCGCCCATCTCTATCACCTTTTTCTCTTGCTGCTCTGAGATCAAGAAAAGCCTAGGGAAGGTTCTCTGCAAGGGACCTTTTCTCGTCCAATCATCCTGCCAGAATCTGACTCTTTCGCCGTTCCCAATAGTAATCCTCAAAGCTGAGCTCCACATCGGATTTCTCTTCCCTGTTACAACAATATCAGCCCAAGGTGACCACCTTCTTCTTGAAGAATCAATCTCGAAGGATCCAGCGTTTGCCCCGGAATGAATAGAAGATATAACTCTCTTCCATGCTGCCCCTTCCACTGTGTAGAACCTCCACCACCATTTGAAGAGGAGGGCATTGTTTCTTAGAACTATATCCCCCACCCCTAAACCTCCTCTATCTTTAGGTTTCTGTATCACACTCCATCTGACTAACGGTATTCCTTTCCTGTCCCCTTGCCCACTCCAGAAGAATCTTCTCTGAATGCCTATGATCTCCTTGACGATCCCTTTAGGGACTTTGAAAAGACTCATATAGTGCATTGGTAAGCTGTTCAATACACTTTTGATGAGAACAAGTCTTCCGGCTCTTGAAAGAACTTTTGCCTTCCACCCAGCTAATTTCTTCCTTATCCTGTCTACCACAGGTTTCCACACTTCTTGCTTTTTTGTGATTGCTCCTAGAGGAAACCCGAGATAGGTGATAGGAAGAGACCCGACTTTGCACCCCATGATATCTGCCGCTTCTTGCTCAACATCTTTGTCCACCCCCAAACCAATAAGGACTGACTTGTTAAAATTAACTTGAAGACCAGATAATAAGTAGAAACAGTCAATCATACGTCTCCAATTTCTGATATTACCTGGCGTGTTTCCACAGAATATCAACGTGTCATCTGCAAACTGTAGGTGGGTAACTTCCACCTTATCTCTTCCCACCTTGATCCCTTGCAGAAGGCCTTCTTTTACTCCTCTCTTTATGAGTTGATTGAACGCCTCTACCGCTAATACAAAGAGGAACGGAGAGATGGGGTCACCTTGTCGCAATCCCCTACTCATATGAAACGGAGTTGAGGGTACCCCGTTTACAAGGATCGAGACTCTCGCCGTGGATATGCACTCCTTCACCCAACCTCTGAATCTGGGTCCGAAACCCATAATATCCAGTACCCTTTCCACAAACTCCCATTTCATGCTATCATATGCCTTCTGAAAATCCAACTTAACCATCTGTCCCTTCGACCTGTTCTGACCCTTTACCCACTGAACCACCTCATTTGCAACTAGAGCTCCGTCAACTATATTCCTCCCTTCAATGAAAGCTGACTGTGAGTCACCCACCAGTTTATTTACCACCTGTTTCAACCTGAGGGCAATAATCTTTGCTATCACTTTATAGATGGACCCTACCAAACTGATGGGCCTGTACTGACTTACTTCCTCTGGATCATCCGCTTTCGGAATCAACGTTATCAATGTCGTATTTAACGTTACCGGTAGTCTGCCTGAAAGAAAGAACCCCAGCACTGACTTGGTAAACTCCTCCCCAATAATACCCCACATCTTCCTGATAAACCCCATATGATAGCCATCATACCCAGGTGCTTTCGAGGGCTCACAGGACCATACTGCTCTTCGAACATCCTCCCTACTGGGCATCGCATCCAGCTCCAAGCCTTCCTCCCTAGTTAGCTTCTGGAATCCATCCTCTGAAAGGGACACTTCTGGTAGATCTGCTTGTCGATACATCTCTTTGAAGTAATCTGTAATAACCTTTGTCATATCTGTCTGCTCTACGATTACCTTCCCTTTATCCACTAGCCTCCTTATATCCCCTTTCTTCTTTCTGATTGCTGCAACTGTGTGAAAATATTTCGTGTTTCTGTCTCCCTCTTTGAATCCCCTAACCCTAGCCACCTGCATCCAATAGGCTTCTTTCCTTTTGTGCCACTTCCATAGTTGGGATTGCAGTGCCGCTTTTCTTGCTATTCTCACTTCATTATCCAAAGCATCCGATTCAGGCCCATCGATCTTTTTTACTTCTTCTTCAATCTGACTAATTCTCGATTCAAAATCTCCAAAGACCTCTCTATTCCACTTCCTGAGTAGGCCCTTCATCTCCTTGAGTCTACTCTGGCAAGACCTCCCTTCTAACTTTGACCAGCAATCTCCAACGAAGCCTCGGAACTGTGGATGTGTAAGCCACATGTCCCAAGACCTAAACGGTCTCGGCCCATCTCTTTTACAATTGACACTCAGCCTAATCGGATTATGATCTGAGAGCGATCGTCCCAACCCACTGCATTGAATATCCGGCATCTCTGTGACCCAATATGGACTAATGAGGAACCGATCCAGTAAGCTAGCTGAATCTGCTCGTTGCCAGGAGAACTTCAAATTTGACGGCTTCAAATCCACAAGTCCCAACTTATCAATCCATTCGTTAAAATTACTAACACTGCTCTGATCCACCCGCCCTCCTTTGCGTTCACTTTGGCTTCTAACCTCATTGAAATCCCCCATTACTATTAATGGTCTACTGATTCGACGCACCACCTCCCACAGTTCCTCCCACAAAGCTCTCCTTGCTCGTGGGTCAGTTGGCCCATAAACAAGTATTAACCCACAATCCACTCTCTTGGGCCCTAGTTTGCCTTCCACTAGGATCCATCTACTGCCGCTTGTGGATCTACTAACGTCGAACCACTGCGAGTCCCAACCAAGTATAAGTCCTCCACTTCTACCCACCGCTACTGTATCACGCCATTCGATAACCCCGTTTTTCCAAACCCTATTTTTCCAAGACTCCTCCAGAGCACTATGTTTTGTTTCAACCAATCCACAGACCCAGGGCCTCTCCTTTGCGATCAAGTTTTGGATGCTAGAGATTTTCCCTAACGCACCAATCCCCCTTACATTCCAGCTAATAATATTCATTATAAAACTTCTACCGCCCTATCGGCCACTCTCCTTTAAATCTGCCTTTTCGTAATCTTCCTTTGACTTCTTCTCAACCCTACCAGTTTCTCCACACACGCTTCTTCCTCCGAGGATGATAGGCCGACCGCCTTTCCCAACTGCCACGTCTTTCTTGCCTCTTCCAGCTCTTCCTCTCCCAAACTTCGTATTTCTGTATCCTGTACTTCGTTCTCCTTAGTCTGCGTGTCTCTACCAGATATGCCGACGCTCTCCACCTCCTCGAACCCTAGAGGAGCACCTATGACTAGGTTCTCACTAACTCTTTCACTAAATCTTCCGGATCGTGCCCCTTCGTTTCTTTCCTCCCCCCTCCCCTTATCTCTCCATCTCTTAATTAACCGCCTTTCTTCTTCAAGATCATGAGCCACTGAAACAACCACGGTTTTTGATGATTCATTTTCATCCCTCCCTTTTCCTCCTTCATGTGCACCTATGTTGTTTTTTCCCCAATCCTTCGTAGCTTCCCCCCTCAAATTTATAGCATAAGGCAACTCCTCCAAACACCTTTCTATCTCATCTCTACTCTTCCCCAACCTACTACTCCTTGGCGTCTCCTTTGTTACTTCATCTTCCTTCCTTATTTTAATGCCAAGACCCGGTTCAACCGGCATCCCAAACACTCCCTGGACTTGAGCTTCTTCGGACGTGAGCTCCTTCATATTTCTTATTAACACATCCTCTCCCCACGTACTTTGTTTCCTCGACACTTCATCAAAGCCACCCTTTTTCGTGTGTCCATACGCGCACCTAGGTGGGGGATCAACCAACTTCCCTGTTCTCCCCGATGCTTCGTTTTCCCCAATCCGCTCAGCCTCCAATCTCTGCTGCCTCCCTTTCGCCTCATTCTCCCACACATTAAGCTGCCGCGTGTCACCCAATCTTCTGTCCCTAACGTCACCGTTCCGCCTACTCTCCTCTCTGCTCCCACTTTCGGTCTCCTCGTCTTCTGCAGCCTCACCCCTTAGTAACAGAACTCGAGTAGGCTCTTCGCCTGTCACCCTATCTCCCTCCTTCTCTGTCGTTTCGTCTTCCAACCCCATCGAGTCTGCACACTCGGTTCCTGCGCCTTGCATGCTTGCAGGACCAGGTTTGCATGCGTACACACCGCCGCCCTTTGGTTCCGTTCTTGATCGCGGACCATCTTCTTCACCGTCAACTTCTCCGGTTGAAGAGGATTCCGACCACCTCTCCCTACTTGCTTTCCTCTTATTCTGCCAAGGTACGTACCCTTGGCCTATCTCCGTGGCCACTACCACCACCACGTCGTCGCCCACCTTCATCTCCACTTCCTCCTTTACCTGCTCCTTTCGAACTGTGTCTACCAGAACTCTGGTCGCCTCCATGGATTGGCCAAAGTCCTCGAGTTCCTCCCAACAAACCCACCTTCCCCACGGTTCTGCAATCAACCTCACCACCTCCTCTCTCCACGCCACCACAGGTAAACCTCTGATCTCTATCCAAGTTCTCCTCTTGACGCACGCATCAGTCACCCTCCCATACCTCGCTATCGGGAAAGTTTCCCTCAACAGGCTTCCTTCCTCCAAAGCCTCTACACAGTCCTCCACAGTTTCAAACGTAATTAGCAATTTAAACCTACCTAAATCACGCACCTTGGATATGCTCCTCCACTCCTGCATGAGTTTTGGGATGGCTATGTCGAGGATCATCGGCTGAGGAGATTCGACCACTACGCTCCTGCTGAGCCATTGTGCCGTGGCTTCCTCCACCTGCAGACGTACCTCCCTCCTTTTCTCCTTCTGTGGGCACTCTTCCCTTCCTCTGACCACCGCTGCGTAGGACCTTCCATCCCGGCTAGCAACGACCCATCCTCCTTGCTGGTACTCTTGCCGCTTCGCCTCTGGTTTTTGGTTATTTCTCTGCTGACCCTTACGTTGGCCGAGATCCTCTCTCTGAAACAAAGCTCTTCGTACATACAACCGTATGCCTTGCATCTTCATATCGCTGAATCTCCTCACCGCCTCCTCTGCCTCTACCGCGCTCCCATACCTTATGAATCCAAAATGCAGGTTCGTCGCTCTTCTTTCCTTCCTGCAGATAAAAAGGTCCCTCACGGCTCCAGCTTCCTCAAATAAGTGTTTCACCTCTGCCTCCTGTACTCCTCTCGCCAAATTATCCACAAACACAGTGAAGAGTTGGGTGTGCTGTGGCTGTCCTACTATTCTCCGAGCTATGGATGTTTCTCCCTGGAATAACGTTTTTGGCTTTTGGTAATCGATGCGGGTGAGGTTAGATTGATTAATGGCTGTGGTTATGGTGCGATGGTGATTTCTGGACGTCTGCATGGCTGTGGTTGATTGTACGTTGAGGATGATTGTGATGATGGGTACTCAGCCAAAGGCGTCATAAAAAAATTTAAATAGATATTTTTTTCATTGGATATTTTAACACATAACATTGAATAAAATATTTATATTTTTTTAGTTGAGATTATAAATTTCAAAAAATATTTAAATTTTATTTTAGAATACTGAAATAAAGTACTTCGATTAAATAAATTTATAAATTTTCTTTTAAAAATTCATCCGAACGAAGTCTAATAAGAATAAGAAAATAAGGGACAAAAATATTCTCTTGCTCCCTATCTTGTCGTAACATATGCCGTTTATCTTGCCTTTTGTAAAGATATTTGATGTATTTTTTTTAGTACATTTTGGCATGGAGGGAGGCGGATTTTTTAAAATAGTGAGGGATAAGATAACCTATAGAGAGGGAACACTTGAGAACCTATGGAGAGGGAACACTTTCGCATGTTCTTATAGTGTCTATTTGGCTAAAAAATTATCATCAATGTTATTGAATCCATGAGTAGCTTCACAAAATTGTCCAGATACTTCACCATTATCCTTTTTACCCAAATATAAGGGAATTTCAGTTTTTATTTATTTATTGGTTTCTTTTTTAAGAAAACACACAAGACTAAAAATAAAGGGAAATGAAATTAAAACAAATAGTAAAAATCTAAAAAGGAGCATAGACACACGATACTAACCACAATAGGGAAAGGAAACAAAAGAGTAAAATAGAAAATTGAAAAAATATAATTAAGGATTATTGACTCGATATTGAAATAAAATAAAGTAAAATGAAATAGAAAATAAAAAAGAAGGAAGAGGAAAAATAAATAAAAAGAAAAAACTTACACAACCATGCTGAACAAAACAAATCCGAACCAAAGAAAGTAAATCCTAACATATCAATGCAATATAACCCCAAAACTGAATTAAGAAAGAAATAATGAAGGCCCAAAAAAAAAAAAAAAGGAATCACCACAATATATCGACTGAAATCACGTAAAACAAGTTACTATACCGACGCTGAAAATCCACGGTCAAAGCACAAAATATAAAGAAAAATCATTGGAAGGTGGTAGCGTCGAGCACGTAGCCTTGAGCTGCCATGGGCCATGGCGGCTGTCTTGGTTCGACCTTTCGACTTTGAACAAGTGTACCCCGGTGATTTCCTATAGCCAAATACCAAACAGAGCATAGATTAGTGTGCTCGTAAAACAAAATAGAGGACAAAACAAAATTGAAAGTCACGACAATCCCCATCACAAATATCGATCGAGCAACGTATTGCTATGATATCAAATGAAACAAATCGAACTAGCTACTGTCATAATCAACTAGCAAAATGGGCAGCAAATAATGTAATCGTTTCCACCGAAAAACGTAAACCGAAGTAATCTTTAATTTTGTTGTCAATATTTGTGAATAGAAAACAACTTAGCCACTCATTTCACATAATCAAAAATCATAATCTACACTTGATTCCCTAATAAATATATTAATATAGTTGAAAATTGACCCCTAAGGAAGGATATTATAAAAAAAGGGAAGGGATATGAACTCTAAAATGTTATCATAATTTAGAAAAGGGCCTAGGTTTAATGGGGTAGATGAATTTCATCTTGAAAAAATAAGAAAGAAGGAAGAAGAATTGTATAAGGCAGATACTAGGGCATTTAGCATAATCGGAAACACTACAAGAAAATTGCTCTTTCACAATGTGTTTTAGCAACAATCTAAAATTTTTGTTGTCAAAACATTATTTTTTGCAACAACTATTAACTTTTGTGACAAAAGCTTGTTGCTATAAATGCCCTTTTTTTTTTAACAACAATGATATATCGATGCGATAAAAGATATATTTATTGCCACAATAAATAATCGTTGTTAAAAAATATATCACTTTTGCAACTACAATTTTATTGTGAAAAATATTATTTTGCAATAGCATTTCAAGTCGCAACTAAAATTTGTACAAGACTAGAGGATGTTTTATATACTTTATTTATTGTCACGATACATTATTGTTGGTAAAAATATATTTGTTTTTTGCTACCATAATTTTGTTGCGAAAGCATATTTTTGCAACAAATATTTGTCATAGCTAAAATATTTTATAGTTATTTTTTATTTTCACAACTTAAAAAACCATCTTAAAGTAAAAAAAACTTAAAAATATATATATTATGCTATTTTTTTAATTTCAAAACAATTAATATAATCATTTTGAGAAGAATCATAAAATATATTTCACTATTTTTTATTTGATGAAAGTTAATAAAAGGAACAAATAAATTTTTTTGAAAAGATTATAAGAAAATTAACTCTCTTATTTAGCTATAGATTTTATTAATTGTTGCAAAATATATTTTCACTATTGTAAATATTTTATTTACATATTATGGATGTACAATTTAGGAATATATATTAGATTAAATCATAGGTTTAATACTCTCATTAGTACCATAAGTTGTAGTAGCTTCTTCATTATGATTCCACCCTCAACTCTATATATCCTCTATCTCCTTTTATATTCTCTAACTCTTTCTCATGATGGATATAATAAGTGTGGGTATTATATATATGGGATATTATGAATTATAAATGTAAGAATGAATCTATATATATGAATGAGAATAAGAAGTCACATTCTCTCTTTCTGTCTATATTATTATATTATCTCTCTTTGAATTTATCAATATTACAATACGTTATTAGTACAATGATGCTCTAGATGAAATATATATATATATATATATATATATATGCATATGCATATGTGTTGATTTTGTTTGGGGTATCGACAAATAACCATGGAATTGATGTCAAGTTCCATCGGTGCCTAATAAAAGGACGTGTTCTATATTCATTAGTCATCATTCTACATGAATATGATTATTATATGTGATATATAACTAATCTATCCTTTACTTATTTCTTGTGTGAGATCTTAGTTTTTGCAGGCATATGAAAGGTCATATATATGACATGTCTTGCAATCAAGTAAATTTCAAGAACATTGATCCTGTACTTAATTTGATTTGATTAATAATTTTGAAGGAGAATATGGTATGATCCTAAAATTGGCTCAGGATAAGAAAATTTATTTTTATCTCTCCTTTGCTTTATTCTTATACTAATTGATATTTTTATTAGTTTTAATTGTATATATTGGCAATATGTAATTTAATTTGATTATGTGTGTGATGATCTCTCTTCTAATTATAAGATGGCAGGTAGAAATAGAAGATGATAGAAGGTTAAAAGTCTCTCGCTCAATAAACACAAATTAGATCTAATATGATCAATTGAAAGATCAAAAGTAATGGATTGGCGACCACACCACCCATCACCATATGTAGATCACCATTACTTAAAAATGTAGGAAAGTCATCTAAAGTGGTAATGTTAAAAAAAATTACTTAAATTTAAACATGATGGATTGACAGTCCTATCACCCAACACCTTATGTGTAAAAGTGATGGATTGGTGCTCTCATCGCCCATCACCACATACATATCTCAACACTTGAAGTTGGTTGGAGAATATAGTACAAATCTCAATTACCCTAAGTTAATGAAGGGCCACCAAAATAGATAAATGTTCTCTCATACACAAAATTATGAATGTGTGATTGCTCAAGTGTTGGTAGAAGCATGAAGCTCCCAAAAAATTATATTACTTATAAATATGTACATGAGGTAATGAGGTGAAAAAGGAAATGATATAATTGAGGTGATGTAACAACCCCAAATTTACTACTGAAAAATTTTGTTTAAATAAAAAGGTTTAGCGGAAGCGAAAGATAAAACCGTAAACTTGGGGGCGTTACCGCCACACTTAGTACCAGACCGATACACTTCTACCGCTCCAGTACTAAGTGCTAAGGCTAAAACCAAACAATGTCAAGTGCGAAATATTAAAACATGAGTCGACATTTGACATAAATCATTAACGAAACACAAGTCAATTAGTATTTAGAATATGGTTTAGGAGTACAACTTAAGAGTACGATTTTAAAACATGAAGCGTAGCACAAAATACAGCTAAATAAAACAAGTCCCGAAGGATCAATATCCGGATTGCCTACTCACTCAAGTCAAGCCTTCCACCCCAAAATAGTACTCGATCATAAACCTACATAGGAGGTCTGCTCCCCACCGTTGGTGGATCATCACAGGACCCATTCAATCAAGGTAGTATCAGTACGGGTCCAATACTGAGTAAGGGCGTTGGTGCGCTAAGGCCAAGCATACAATCATACAACATAACACACATAGCACAATCACAAAGGCAACATGCAATAACACGCATGATAAGGCCTGAATACTTCCGATGAATTATTCTTTATTCTCATTAATAATATGTTCATTTCACACATATTCTTTAATAGTCCATGTGAGTGCGGGAACCTCACTATTATAGCCGGTGGAACGGTCACGAGGGCCATGCCCTGCCACTATTATAGCCAGTGGACCCGTCACGAGGGTAACATACCCTGCCACTATTATTTACCGGTGTTGATCTTTCTCTATAAGTGGTTAGCGTCTTAACATATCTTATTCAGAGGATTTTCACCCTTGACATGCATAAATCATTCTTTTTATACTTTACACATCACAAACAATAAAATTCCACATTCATAACTACACTTTAATCAATAATACACATGATAATACCAAACAACTCTAAGCAGCCATAACCAACCCTAATTGTCCTACCAAACCGTGGTTAACCACTCTTAACCCTAATTTACCATAATAACCATACTTAGCCATCCCAAACCTTAATTATCCTCAGCAAATCACAATTAGCTACTCCAACCCTACTGAATCACAACGACCCAGAGTTAATCACTCCAAACCCTAATTCTGTCTCCTCCATACCCTTATAATACTCCACATACTATTCTCCGTCCAAAACAGTTAAACACCCAAATAATACTTGCATTACCTTCCTTACATCCCAAATCAGCCTTTCATACGTAAATTTTGCTCCCATGCAACCTCTCGAACTTTTCACACAAACCCTAAATCCCATACAATCATTAACTCCCATGCAAAACCCTAACTCCATCATGCAAACCCTAATACCACCATACCAACATTAATACCACCACACAAACCATAAGACCACCATGCAAACCCTAATACCACCATAAGCCATTAATACCACCATGCAATCATTAATACCACCATACAAACCCTAATACCACCATGCAAACCCTAATACCACCATACCAACCATAATACCACAATGCAATCATTAATACCACCATACAAACCCTAATACCACCATGCAAACCCTAATACCACCATACCAACCATAATACCACCATGCAAACCCTAATACCACCATACCAACCCTAATACCACCATACCAACCCTAATACCACCATGCAAACCATAATACCACAATGAAACCATTAATACCACCATGCAAACATTAATGCCACCATACAAACCCTAATACCACCACACAACCATAAATTAAACTCTTCCACGCAAAACCATAAAAATCATAAATCAGATTCTCCCACACGAACCCTAGAATTCTCATTTTATTCTTCCACTCATGATTCATTAAAATAATTAGATCAACTCACCTCCCTTGGTCAATCTCCTTCCCCATTCTCCTTTTTAATCCTTTCTTCCACACAAAACACATCAACTCCCTCACATGCATGTCTTACAGGATCACGACACATATCATCACATATACATAATACACATACCATGTAAACATACCACACATACTTCATCTCCATGTCATGCACACACAGCATAATTGATAATGATAAACGTAGGGTACGTAGCATGCAAAACACATAATACATATAGATACACAAAAGGCCTTAGTTACGTCCTTACCTAAAGTGACGTCGGGCTTGGAGCACGCTCCTCTAACTCCTTAGGGCTTTGGTTGGGGTTACCTATAAAAGGGGAAAAATTCTAAGTATTAGTTTCCCTTGATAGTACCATCATCCCTTATTCTAGTTTAGGATTAGGGTTCTTATTACTAAAGAGGGTATTATACAAAAACTAGGGTTTTTATCTTAAAGTTAGTATATTAGCCATTACTAATCAAAATGTATTCATTTTTGATACTTAGTGTTACCCTTATTTTATTAAACCCATTATTTCTAATCTTGTAGTAATAGGGTTTATGCTAGCTATAGGAAAATAGTGTTAGTATTAATAAAATAGTGACACTAATGTCTAGTGATAGAAACCCTAGCGTTTTAAGGCCAAGTCTATTAATGGTGTTATAGTTGAAATAATAATATTACAAAGTCACAATACTACAAGTAAACTATTCCTAAGGGTGATAATGATAATAGTTGTATATTCTTGAATAATACCCGGGTTCAAATGCTTTTGGTTACAATAATAAGGTAGTGATAGTAGTAATAATAGTAATAGTTAATAATAGTACCATAGTAATGAGGTTAGGGTTAAAAGCTTTAGGGGTAATGTTAAGTGGTATGGTAATAAGGTTCAAGTACTCTTCTTAGTTAACAACCCCATGATATTCACTAGCTTGAGTTAAGTAACATGGATAAGAACAAAAGTAGTATTATTATTAGCAAAATGATAAGGGTGTTAAGTATAATAATAATAATAATAATAATAATAATAATAATAATAATAATAATAATAATAATAATAATAATAATAATAATAATAAACCTAGTAGTAATAATAATAACAATAATAACAACCAAGTAAGGTTAAGCAACATTAATAATAACCATGGTAAGGATAATAGAAATTATAATAATAATAATAATAATAATAATATTAATACTAATAATCATAAAAATAAACTAAAGTTAGGTATAATAGGAGTTAGGGTTCAAAGGGATGCTAGTATTGGTAAAAATGATAACTTTAATAATAGAGATCATAATATTAGTGATAATAATAATAATAATAATAATAATAATAAAAGTAATACTACTAATAATAATAAAAGGAATAATAATAATGATAATAATAAGTATACTAATATTAATATTAGTTAAACTTAGTAGTAGCTATATAAAAGAAAGGTTAAGGTTTGGGATGAGTGGAAGACCACCTAGGGTCGGTGGTGGTCCAGCGGCGGCGCGTGGCAGCGACGGCGACGGCGATGGAGGAGGAGAAGAGAGGAAAAGATGGAGGTGGTGGTTAGATGAGAGTAGAAAAGGGGAATTTTGATGTGGGGGAGGAGATAGCAGGGAGAGGGGAGTGGAATGAGGGTGGTGGCGTGAGAGGGGTGGCGGCGCGCGGTGGCTGACGCGGCGGCTGACGCGGCGGCCGAAGATGGAGGAGGGTGGTGGAAGATGGTGGAGGTTGGTGGAGAAGGAGGCAGGGAGTAAGGATGGTATGGGCAGGTAGGGGAGGACCTGCTGGTTACTTTGGGAGGTGGAAGGGAGGTTGATCACGACGGAGGTGGCGGCAGAAGGTGGCACGAGGCGGCGGTGATGGTTTTTGGGCAGGGGATTTTGCACGGTTGTGGTGGCACGTGTGGGGCAAGAAAGGGGGCGGCGATGGGTTGGTTGTGTGGAGGGTGGTGCAGGGAAGGTTTTGGTGTGTGGCGGTGGTCGCTGTGGTTGCTGGCGGTGGCGGAAAGGGCGTCTTTTCTGGCGGCGACGAGGTAGGGTTTCGGCAAGGTCCAGAGGGGAGGACTTGCCTTGGCCATTCGGGGGGGGGGGTTATTTATAGGCAATTGAGGAGGGGAAAACGATGAAGGGGAGAAGGACGGCACGCGGGGGTAGGTGCGGCAGACCGCTGTCCGGTGGTGGTAGCCGGTCGCAGGCCTGCGATTTGGCAGGCTCGTTTAGCGGTGTGCGGGAAAAGGGAAAGACAACAGGACGCGTGAGGGGTAGGACGGGTGTGCTGGGTCAAATTGGGAAAGAAAGGGATGAAAATGGTAGGGGAAGGACTGTCGGACGACAGGGGTTGTCGGCGGTGGCAGGCTGCAAGTTGTAGGCCTGCGCGAGGAAGAAGACGATGGCGTGGGGTGGACCGGCGATCCAGGGAAAAAGAAAGAAAGGAGGTAGGCCAGCCGGTTTGGCAACGGTTTTAAAGTTTTTAAACCAAACGCGGCGTTTTAGTAATTAGGGGAGCAAAATGCGGCGTCGCGTCGCTGGGTGGGCAACGGTCGTAAGGGTCATTAAATGCGACGCGGCGTTTTGACTGCTTCGAGGGGTGAAACGCGGCGTTGCGGGCGTGCGACGGTCAGCAGACGACGTTGGGCTGTGGGAAGGAGAAGAAGGAGGGGATTGGGCCAGGCAAGGCCCAATTCCGGCGGAGAAGAAGAAAAAAGGAAAAAGGAAGGGAAATAAAAAGGAAAAAGGAGAAAAAGAGGGTTTCTTTAGGGTTTTGGATTTTTGCACAATTTATTTAGAATGTTTTTGGGTTATTATACATTTATATATATATATATATATATATATATATATATATATATATTCTTGAATATTTAAAAATTATTATAATAATAGTTTAATTCCCTTTTTAGATTAATTTTGGCTATTTTGGGTAAATTTTCCTCCACTTTCATTTTAATTAGTAAAATGTCCAAAATTTTCTAAATAATTTACTTATTACTTTATCTTTATTTTTCTCAATTAATTTCCTCTTTATTCAATGAAGTAATTTATTTTCTTAATTTTTCCCTAATAAATCACTATTTTGCCATAATTCCTAAATTAGGATTTTTGGGGTATTTCAGGTGAAAGATAGAATTTTCACCTAATTATTAAATGGTCCTGAAGACCTTATGCACAATTCAATACTAAAGATCAAATGATTAAAAGGTGATTAATACCTTATGTGAAATTTGTTCAAAGAGCTCAAATAGTTGAAAGTCTTTTGTGACTAATGTAATATTTGTAAAAAAGATCAGATGGTATTAAATATCCCAAGTATTTTTCAATCCAAAAGATCGAACTATTTGGTAGTCTAAATAACCCCACACTAATTTTATTTTTTCATTTTTTAGTTATGTAATTTTAATTCTTCTAATTTAATTGCTGTAATTTTAAGTTTCACAACATTTAAAGCATTTATTCTAATCACAATGTAGTAATGATGGCTTTATGCATAATTTTTCAGCTATTTATTCGTGAGACTATACACCTACTGATGCAGGAGCATCTAATGATTCTCATATTCCTATTGATTCTCAAGGTAAGGAAGAATTATGTTTCTTAATATTGGAGCTAATCATATTAAATGTTCTTACTAATAAGTCTATGTTTGGTATTGAAAACAATTCGTGATATTCTTGCAGGTATGTTACATATTTTCAAGGAGAAGATGTTAACACGCGTTAAAGTGTACAAGAATTCAAAGCATACAAGACTATGGAATACATGGGATGATACTACAACAAGATATGGTGGTGATTATCATTAGTTATATTAAACTTTTTGTAAACCCTAAGTGTATTTTATGTAAGCTAGGGTTTGATGTAATTTCATATACGTACCATAGTTGATTGTGTGGCTTTGTATTGTTAGTCATTAATATCATTTAGACAATGAGATTGTGATTAAGATTAGGCATTATATGGGCTTAATTCAAGTAGGATAATTTAGCTTGAATTAAGGGAAGGAACCGGCTGGGTTAAGCCTTGATTGTGTCGGCTACTCTCCCTCCCTATATATACCCTTGTACATGCATATTGAAGGGAAGAAGATCATTTGAATAAAAATTACCAAGTTAAGAACTTGTTTGTCTCTCCTTTGGAGTAGTAGATATCTAGAAGTGCCGGGAATTTCTTTCACATCCTTTTTTTGAAGTTGAATGCAAATTCAACCTTCCAACCTGCAATTTTATTCGAGTTTAATTCATCTAAACTGAGTGAGTCTTGCAATTTCATTACACCAATGCAGTTTTCCATTGGTAATAGATCCTTCTTCCTTCCCCCCCTTTTATCCACTTCAAATTTTAGTATCAAAGCCTCCAAATCCAGTGTATCCTATATCGGTGAAGTTCTTGTAATTTTCTTGTAGCTGTATGCGAGGAGACCACCTGCAAGAAAACCACCGCCCAGCATTCTTCGACCCTCCCTTGCATCTTGTTTTCATTCTTGATTCTTCCTTGAGTTCTTGATTGAAGATCTTAAATTCTTGCAACAATCTTGTTGCAATCTTCTGCAGCCATACAACAAACTTCCTGATATTCTAGACTAGCATCTCCTTCAACTGCCGAAACTCCACCTGTATGTTTGCTTGGTTCTAACTTTGAGCCTTTGCTTCTACTTCCACCATCCCTTTCTCTTTTATTTTCTATCCCTATTTTTCTAGTTACTTAGCCGATTATCCATCCATTTCCATTCTTTTATCTCACGTACCAACTCTGGTAAGAAAAAACCCGACCCCTAGTACCATATAGTCAAGTTCGTAGGGTTGATAAAAATTTTTTGTGTGTGCCTTGACTTAGTCCAGTCCATTTCCTCTCCAATTCCAATCCATACTCTTCTTCTTTGTCTTCTTCACATCTTCTATTGTGCATAGCACTCAAATCTTCAACTTGAGGATCTCCATGTGTTGAAGAAAACCGACGACTATCATTATTTTATATGACATGATTTTGAGCCACACAAGAAGAATACCTTCCAGCAAGCTTGGTTCAATCGTGCATGCTGTGATTTTTTGTGGCTACATTTTCCTCCCTTTGTGCATGATCAAGACAGCAGGTAGTGTTCCTCAAATTGTTTGTGAATTGGCAAAATATTTATGTCTTATTTGGTTGTAAGGAAATTCCAGTACATACACCTTTGTAGCAATTCTTTTGTGCAAAGAAAGAAGTGTGTGTCACCCTTCATTATGGCAAGTGAAGAAGTTTGTGCGTTGGTAGAGTCTATCAAGAGTCTAACTACATGAATGGATGCTCAACTAAATAATCAAACAACACTTCAATACCAACTACAAAGTGTGGAAGCCAAACTAGCCAATCAAGAGGTGCATCGACCATGGCCAAATTGCATGGAGAACACACATTATAGTGTGGAAGGAAAAATAAAGCCTATCTTCCATGCAAATGGTGGAAATGGGTATTAAAACTTGAAACACAATGAAGATGGAGAAGATGAGATGAGTTCCTTTGGCTCAAGAAACCAAAGAAGGCCACATATATTCCAAGTAAGACATGTTTACAA